>JACCIB010000019.1:1213988-2427976 GCA_018906965.1 Philotrypesis tridentata | reverse complement strand
ACCTCTTAAAAAAAAGTTTAGTCAATATGCAATCAAAAAGCAGATTCATTGAACGAACGAAATCGCTCCAAGATTTTTATTGATAATATTGTATCGATTAATTATCATCGAACTGAACGAAGCTCTGATAGACACGAACAATCCGCGCTTCTCAACGAAGGCAATGATATTATTCTCAAAAATCGTAAATAGCGTTCCGAGAAACGATATATATTTCATTCGATGTAAAAGTCCCTCACCCCCCCCCCCTCTCTCGAATATTTCACCGCAAACTCAATGAAAAACATCTTAGACACAGAATAATAACAGCGACTCAGCTCTCTCGCGGATCTATAAATAAACCAAAAAATGCGCACATCCATTCAAAAGAAGGCTTATTTATAGAACAACTCGTTTAAATGTTTGTGTACCTGTCGTCTCTCCAACAATAACAGATACCCGACGTAAAGATACCCACACGCAACGTACGTCTTTAAAAAAAACAAAACATCGGCGCACGCGGCTGAAAAATACGCGCTGCAGTCAACGACTATGCCCACCTCTCGACAACAAGCGCTATTATATAATAAGCGAATGTGTAACGGAAGCCAAGAGATAGAGAGCTCGTTATTTGTTTATGTAGGGAGCGCAAAAAGCAATTGACCCATCTCTACGCGCGCTCTCCGTCTCTCGAGAGCCCCTTCGTTTTACGCCGGCCGTTTCGCTCAATTTGCGCCCGGGCATAACGTTCTCCCGTTGAATATCTGATGCGGGTAAGTATATAGTGCGCCACGAAGACGATGAAAAAGAAAAAATTTAGTGCCACAAGTATACTCGCACATGCGGTGCGTGAATAATGCAATGCGTCGATGACGAGTCGATCGGTGTCTCTATACAAGTATATATAGCACCTATATGCTGCGGCGGCCGCGGTACGTTGGCTGCGTTTTCCATTTTCTTTATTTTCGCGTGTCTGTCCCGCGGTGCGCTCGATATATCGTCTTTCTCACGGGTCGCATGCAGTGTATCCAGAAATATATATTATACATAAAGTCGCAGAGGCATCGATTTTCCGAAAAGGCTCGTCCTGCACGTGCGTTATTTAATATTCCGCGTGAGCTGCGATCGATTGAATTACCGCGGGAGACAAGTATATCGCTCGTTTTCCTTTCGGAAACGCCGGCGGTATGCACATTATAGTGTCTTTTCTTGGTCGAAGGTCAGCTGGCGAAGAATGAATCACCTGCGCTGCTTATGCACGATTTTTCGAAAACATTTATGCGCTACTGCGGCGACTTTGAAATTGGGGTGTGTGTTAATTCGTGTCTTTTATCGCGGGGATAATGAGGGTCAACGAGGACGCGAAATTCGCGTTCTGGTATATATCTGCAGTATGCGTTATGCAATGATGTCGCAGCGCTGACTTATGTAAACTCTCGTTGTGTTCCTTGAAAAATAAATGCAGTCACCATACCGACAGAGGCATGTCACCTATAGAGGAGAGCGAGAAAGAAGAGTGAGCTCGCAGTTGTAGTTGCAGAACAGACCTGTCATTGTTTTTTCGCTTTACACGTATATTATATATATACTTATATTATATATAGATGGCTTGCGACTCGCGTATGCTTCTTGTGTGTGGAATTAGCGACGCGACGCGAATTATCGCGGTATTTTGAATTAAGTTTTCAAATCGAATTCAATCGCTATGTATATATGGGAATAAAGGACGCTTGTGAGAATTTTCAGCGGGAGAGAGACACTTTGATCTCGTTCTGAAAAAAATGAAGCAAACATGTTTTCGATAAACCGACCGACGATATGTTGGGAAAGTCACTCTCACACGTTGACGTCAACGCAGAGTAGAGAAAATCGCGAAATATCGATAGCAGTGCGGTGTATAATATACATAGCACAGCCGATCGAACAGATCGCGTTCCGCGTGCTATATACACGCGTGGAAATTAAAGCAGCAAAAGCAATTTCCGTTTTTTTTTTACTGCCGCCTATATATGTACGAATCAATTTCTGGTGCAACACTGTACTGCACTATGTACAGTTTACGGAATATTACGAAGTTCGCTACACGCTAATTCCTTTCCGCGACGAGTGCGTGTATGATGCAATTCTGCGATAATCGTCTCTGGTGTTCGGCTCTTACGGAGAAGCCAAATGGATTCATTTTTTTTTTTTTGCTTTTTTGCGGCCGAGCGACTCACAGGCGGGCTCGTAAAGAACAATCAATTGGACGCGAGGCGAGAGCTTTTTTTGTATTGACTCTGACGCGCTTGCATGCTGTAGTTTTTTGTTTTTCGTTTCGTTAAAAAGGCTTGCCATATTGCGGAGCGCGCGTTTAGCGTGAGCCTATAAATCGACGAAATTACAAAGATCGAGAGTGCAGAGAAGCGCTCTTCGGAAAATAACAAACATAGTTGCTAAGGAATTTCCGGCTTATGTATGTTACACCACAAAGGCAAAGCAAACATTGCCCCATCGCGGCTGCCTATGTACACAGATTACACCGCGTTTCGTCGTAAGTAAATTCACGATCTGAAATCACAATTATACACACACTACCGGAAGATATTATCATTCGACTATCGGTCTCTATTGTGTGCAATTAATTTTTATGCGTCTCCTACATTACCGATTTACGGAGCCGATTAACGCTCTTTGCATTGTTATTACTGTTAAGTGTATAGCCGAGTTCGTTATCGCGAATTGCCCCCAAAAAAAGGAGCACCAAACCATGAGTACATTTACATGTATACAATGTACATATAGGTATAGGTATAATGTATACATACGAAACGGACGACACGTGCGTGGATACGGATTATAATTTTATTACCGCCGCGCGCAAGCCGACTTGGAATACAACCGGCGTTCGCGCGCGGAAATGAGCCTGTAATTAAGAGTGCAATAGTCTATCGTAAAATCGGACAATAAACATGCGTAACAGTCAATGTCGATGGCTCTCTCGCGTTGCAAATTATGTCATTCGCGCGAGGCGTTCACTTATAAACGCGCCGCGGAAAACTTCCCCGGTCAGTTGTGAATTTAAAAACAGGAAGTGCACCCGCGCATTGTGTGCAGCTCCGCCGCCTCTGAACGCGCTGCATTCTAAACTTCATATACACGCGTGTATGTGTGTATAGGCGAGTGTTGGAAAATGTGCTCGCAGCGGAAGAACGAGTGTTTTTCTAACATCGACGCGCTCGTCGCTTTACTTTCGCTAAGCTTGGGTTTTGTTGCGAAAAACGCTTACTCTTCGTTTAGTTACTTTTAATCGGGACTTTTTTCCTTTGTGTACACTACGCGTGTGCTGTTATAGACGCAGGTGAAGTTTGCCTGGGGGCTGATTCAAGGTGCGCGTGTGGACGTTTTTAACGCGCGTCGATTTCTTTTTTTACCTCGCATCCATTTTACACGGCGTTTTATCTGCGGCGATTAATAGCGCTGGTAAACAAAAACAGCTATCCTGCAATTAAGAAGACATGTGCACTATGTACACGACGCTCAATTTCTTTTCGTGCGACGCGCATCGATTCCCCACAGTCACGCGTGAGTAAACAAAAATCGACCCCCCCCCCCTCCGCGCCCCTCGAAAGCCATTAACGAAAATCTAAAATAAAAGGCGGAATCAAGCGTATCATCGGTATAAGTATAGCAGCGAATCCGAGAAAGTGTCACTGTGTATACACAATGTGTATACTGTATAGTTATAGACCTCGTCGCCTATTCTAATTATAAAATCGTAAGGATATACACACTATATCCACACATAGTAGCGCGAGAGTCAGTGAGCGATTGACTTTCGCGACGACAGCACGCATGTCTCTGTCAAACGATCTGACTACGTTCGTGCGTGGTGACGTGCCGCACGTTAGATTCTCCAAGGAGTTTTCGTGAAGCCTATTACTGCAGTGTGCGATTCAACTCTCTCTCTCTCTCTCTCTCTCTCTACATATATACAGACATTTACACGAGTGATCTTCTCTTGCTCTCGCGGAGTGACTTGCATTTTTTTCTTTCCACGCAAACGCACACTGCACTGCGTGAACTTTACGGAAAACGGAGTTAAGGGTACTACAGATCGGCCGACGCCATGTGTCACATCGGTAAGAGCCGCGAGTGTCTTCTGTTCTTTGTGTGGCGAGGAGGAGAGCTGACGATAGCGATTTTCCATAGGAGTGTACTTACATTGCGAAAGTGTGATCGGTGCGGTGAACCGCGAAAATCGGTATATCGGTTCGCGAGATTAATTATCATCGAACTGCGGTATACTTATTCGCCGACTCTTTTGCCAATCTCCGTTGGGTATTCGGACGGCGCGTGACGATCACGTGCTGCCGCTGTCTCTATAACGCGGCCTGTGTGTCTATAAACTGTTCTATGAGCGACAATGTCCCTTATTGAATGAGCAAATTTGAAGACAGTCGCGGCTGTTTCTCGTTTCAATCGTGCTCTACTTAACGCCGTTAGCGAGAGCGCGAGAATTTTTTTTTCTATACCTTGTACTTGTAGGTAGTGTGCGTATATTAAAAAGAAAATGATGTTAAAAATAGCGTAGTTACTTTTAGAGAAAAAAAAAATGCGACTTCGCTCGTGCGAAAGTGAAAATTAGTCTTAAATATAGAATACACCTAATACTTAGAAAACACTTTTCCGCGCATGCAACGCTACAAAGTACCAAGATCTTATTAAATTTATTTAATAACCCGTTAAATTCGTATAATGCATCGTCGATCACTTCGCTGTCTCTCGTCAACAACAATAGCGCGGCAAAATAATATTCTCATATGTGTATACAAGTGCCTCGTTCCTCGCTGCTCCTTCCAATTTCCGCACAGCCGTCCGTTAGCCCATAGTGCTATTTTCGCTGGCGAACTCAGAGACTGGCTCGGCGCCAGATGCTTATTGCTTTCTTTTTATTTTTTCAAAATGGCTCGAAGCTTCTACATCGTCTTACGACTCGTCTGTCGCGTCGCGTATATGCAAATCTGAGGCGATTTGCCATTTGACCCCCAGAAGCTGACGCGCTTCTCGCTGTATGTATATAGTATATACAAACGTTATCGCGCAAATCAGCATAATTATTTGCACGTTTTCGAAAGATAGCGAAAACACGCGGGTGTGCGCGAGCTGTTTTTTTCTCTCTCGTCAAACGACGTCTCTCTTATTTCGAAGAAAATAATGCGCGCGTGGCTTTTGGGAGGGGAAATATGTGTCGTTGGCGTGTCTGTAACGCGGGCCGCACGACGTGTGCGGAGAGATTTTTGCACGTGCCAACTTTTCGGGATGACGCTTTATTTTCGGCTCTCGACACACTGTTTTTTTCTCCTCCCCCCCACCCCGACCCCCCAAGTGTTATTTTTCGCTTTATCAGGAAATTATGCGGCCGAGCTCGCGAGTGTAAATACACGCACAGCACACACGTGTATATATAGGCGCTCAGAGAGCTGCAGACGAAGTTAAATTTGTATCGCTGTTTACCGTTGCCGACGGAATTCCGCGTCTAAGCCTTATGTATATATATATATATACATATAGATGTGTATCGACGACATTAAGAAATCGAGCTTTTGCCCCGTATCGCGAGGAAACTAAGTCGGTGTGAGCGTATTATGCATGAAATGAGTCAAGGGTCAAGGTCACGGGGTTCCCCTCCCCCGTGAAGCTTTATTTCCTTTTCCCTCGAATCACACTGGGAATAGCCAAACTTGACGTACTATTTGTTTTTCTCTCCGCAGAAGCAACGCAAGAAAAAGCCGTGAGAGCTCCGGTGGGAGTCTCGAAGCCGCCTCGGAAGTTCGCCGGGGTCGTGATAATCACCAGCGGATTACCGGCTCGTGGCAAGAGCCAAGTCGCCCACAGCCTCGCTCGACGGCTCAACTGGAACGGCGGCTCCGCCAAGGGTAAGGGTTTTTCGAGATTTTTTTCTACGCAGATTGACGTCTACTTATACAAAACACGGGGGGATGATACGTGGACAATTTAAAATTCAAATTTCCCGCCGTGTATATACAGTTTGGGAGCAGATGAAAAAAAAAAATTGCTTAATAAGGTGTTACGAAGAGTCAGGATCTTCGAGTTGTCTATCCGTTATGTAATTGTCTAGTGTATCGTTTGACGAAGTGGATATTTAAATATACCTTTGATCGCGGCATTTGAGTTACGCAACTTTTAGAAATTCGCATATTAATTAAAAGTTTGACAATTGGTAAATATTGAGTAACGTGCGGGTCAATTGTAAGCACCAGTTTTTTATATCCGCTGCTTTCATATCATCGAACAAATACGACAGCTTCTTTATCTCCTATGTCCATCTCATGGCGTGAAATTCAAATTTTTATGCAATTTTATTCCGATCGCTTCCGTCGATCATAGAACTGCACAGAGTGTTTATACAAAATTGTTACATCGCGCTCTGATTACACACACGACATACAAACGCGGTTGACGTCGATCGCGATTTTTCTCTGACTGTTACCAGTGCACGCGTTGTTGAATAGTCTATTGACCTTATAGCACAGCGCGACGCACATAACACAAGATCGTCATTCCAATCGAAATTATATAAACACACAATAATTTAATTGGCAAGTATCCACGATATACGCCTGGTGCCAAACGATAATATAATCGCATCGATTCGCATTTCCGCCGATCACAATCGGTCTTTTTCTACAGATTACTTTACGTCGAGTGTTTACGTCTATCGCTATATTTATCTGATGCATACGGCGCGAGTTTTTAAATAAAATAAATTGTTTTCTTATGAAGTAAAAGCCGGACGCGACTATAAATAAATAAGCGATCATCGACGTTAAAGAAAAAAGGATAGAAGGAAGGCAACGTAAAGACGTACTTGTGTAAGGCAAGCTCTCTGATGCGGGAAATTGACCTGTCCGTTTCAGTGATGCGCGTGAGCGACTACAGGAGGAAGAGGCTCGAGCCGTACGCCTCCCACGAGCTTTTCCGCCCGGACCACGAGGCCAACGTCGCCCTTCGAGCTCTGGCCCAGAGGGACGCCGTCGAGGACTGCGCCTCCTGGCTCGCTTCCGGAAACACAGTCGCTGTAAGCGTCATTTCATACATCTCTCCGTCTCGTTAACTCATTATTATTACACCCTAATGGAAATTTGGCTGTCATACTATCGTCATAATTTATAATATATAAAACGACAAATGTTATTATCGTGTATTATATGAAATATATAATATTAATATAATATTAATAATATTGTCAAATATTATTATTATTATTATTATTATTATTATTATTATTATTATTATTATTATTATTATTATTATTATCGTCATCAAACCCGATACGAATTAATATAATTTTTTAATATAATTTTTTAATTACAATTTTCTACCATACGCTTATGCCATTATCCCATTATTGCGTTATATATTCATCGCGTTATCTCTATCGTATACAATAAAAATCGTTGTCGCGTCGCCTTCTCATAAAAAATCGTCCGTCTCGCCCGCAGATCCTGGACGCCACTGTGGTGACGCGCGAGCAGCGCGCCGAGGTCTACGACTACTTCACGGCCCAGCTGGGCTATCGCGTCCTCTTCATCGAGTGCGTCTGCGAGGACGGCAAGTGCCTCGAGTCGAATTACCGGGAGATTCTGCGGCACAGCCTCGATTACGCGGGCATGGAGCCGGCCAAGGCGGCCGAGGACCTGCGGCTCAAGATCGCCCATTACCAGCTGACGCACCAGCCGATGGACGAGGCTTATCCGCGGATACGCGTCGACACGGCCAGCATGGAGATCCGGGCGTTCAAGGTCACCGGGCACGTCGAGACCAGCGTCCTCGGCTACCTCGCCAGCGTCTCCCTCAAGCCCCACACGCTCTACTTCTCGAGGGTGAGTCGACATTATTTCCTTGTTTTTTTTTTTTTAACGTTACGTTCACTGCGAATTTCTAAGAAATAAACTCTGCATCACGGAGAAATCCTGCCTAGGAAACACTACTGTAGTAAATACTAAAATTGTCATTTTTATTATATTTCACATGGTAAAAAGTATGCCCCAGTTTTAGTATTTATTACAGTCATTTTTTCTAGACATTTAAAAACAATTTTTAAATGTAACGGTCTCGGAAAATTTACTATCACAAATACTAAAATTGTAATTTTTATTATTTCATATTGTAAAAAGTACATCCCAGTTTTAGTATTTATTACAGTAACTTTTCTTAGACCGAATTTCTCAGTATACCCACTGCAGCTCGAACTATGTTTAAACTCTGCAGAACGAGTTGGCTCCAAGCTGTAATTTTGTGTACTTGTTCGAGAAGCTCACGACATCACACACACACACACACACACACACAACGTACTGTATAATTACAATAACGTTTATTCGATGAATTTTCAGCACGGCGAGAGCGAGTACAACGTTCTGGGAAAAATCGGCGGCGACGCGGTTTTGAGCGCGCGCGGCGAGCGCTACGCCCAGGCTCTGGCCGCGAAGATCAACTCGATGCACATCCCGGATCTGCGAGTACTGACCAGCCGACTACGGCGAACCATCGCCACGGCTCGTGGCATCGAGGCGCCCCAGGAGCACGTGGCCGCCCTCAACGAGCTCTACGCCGGGGTCTGCGAAGGCCTGTCCTACGAAGAAATGCAGGAACAGTATCCGCAGGTGAGGACTTTTCCCGAGACTTTTCCCCTCTACCCTCGTGCGAGAACGACGGACGCAACTCTCTCCGCAAATAGATCGACTCGTCTCGCGCGTATCTCGAGCTGCGCTTCGACGAGCAAACAACTCGGTTATTTATGTAACTTTAGAGAGCGGATAGACGCGTATATAGACGCGCTTCTCGAGTGTCTCAACTAAATTTGTAGTGCGCTCGAGCGTGACCTTACTCTGCTGCATACGCGAGAGCCGGACTGTGTTTAAAAAAACAACAATGTTTTCCGCGCGATCGCGTGTATGCGATTCGATTATCATTGTCACAGACGCTTTATTACTGTACACGAAAGATAAATTCGCTGTGCGTTTCGCTTATCGCTATCGTTCTCCAAGGCTCTCCTCGCGCTGTTATATTAGTTCAGCGATACGCGAGAAACTACAAACAATTGCATAACGCGTATTTTACCATTGCCACAGGAATTCGCTTGGCGCGACCAGGACAAGCTGCGCTACCGCTACCCCTGGGGCGAGAGCTACGTGGACACGATGCAACGAGTCGAGCCGGTGATCGTCGACCTCAAGCAGGCCAACAACGTCCTGGTGGTCTCGCACCAGGCGATTCTTCGCTGCATTATCGGCTACTTTCTCGACAAGACCCCGGAGGAATTGCCGTACATGGAGGTGCCGCTCCACACGATCATTCGCATAAGCAGCCAGGGCTTCAACTACAAGCTCGAGTTCATCAAGCTGGGCATCGAGTGCGTCAACACGACTCGCCTCAAGCCCCAGAATTGCAGCGCCGGCCGTACGGCCGATGACGCCCTCATCACTGTACCGGCACACTACGACATTCCCGATCCCTGGAGGAATCCCGGCAACGGGCCGACTCTCGTGCAACAACACTGAGTGACGACGGAGGGGACACTCGCGAATGGCTCCTCTAAAAAATAACGAGCTAAATTTTAAAACAGGGGGTAGAAGAAGAAGCAGTCTGCTTTTTATGGAGCGTTTGATTACATGAACGAGATGTATTATTGTCGACAGGCATCGATGTGTCCCTTCCGTTCGACGAATTCATACTACATATTTTGATGAGTCTTTCCTCCCGTCTCGCGTTTTTCGGAGTGATTTTAGTTGTTCTTGGATTATTCTTCGTTTCACGTAACTTTTACGTCCACGCGTTTGTAGATTCTTCCCAGATTTGTAGCGATCAATTTTACTGAATAACTTTTACAAACAGTTTCTATGCATCGACACTTTCTAAATTTCAGATTATTACGATGACGTCAATCCGATGAAAAAAGAAAATCAGTTTTTTTATGAGCATTCATTAACTATGAATTTGATTTATCTTTTTATTGCCTTTTAATTCAACGATTTTTAATTGTACATACATTTAAATCTTTCCATCCATCGTTGTAGAGCATCGCGTCATTTGCGTAAATAATTACCTTGATGCAAAACTGTTATGAAAATGAAATTTTATCGCTGTTTATTATTGAGAAAAAAAATGAACGCTGAGAATTTAAGAAGTTATAATATTATAGTTATAACAATTATTGACCTGTTTTGGCGCCAATTTTGGCTTTGCTGCCTAAACCTTTCTAAGGTATTCAGTACACGATAAAAAAAAAATTATAAATATAAATAGATTTAGGATTCTTATAGTGGCTTACCTTATCTTTTAAGACAATTATAACTTTTACGAATGTCTAATTGTTGTAGACTCCGTCAGATTAGATTTCGAGAACAATACATTATTTTTCATAATATTAAACGTAAAGAAAAAAAAAATATATGTGAAGAAAGATCAAGCGATGCATGTTAGGGCAATCACCTATTGAAGGCTCGGCTTGTAACGTCTGTTGATATGATAATACTGAAAGCCTTAAGCTGATATTCAGCGAACTGTTCTCGGACTAAAATTGGTCTTTGAAAATCAAAGAAAGAATAGAATTATTGTTTTTAAGATGAAATTGTGAAGTAAACTAGAAAGCCGATCCTTCAGCGAAAGATATTGGAAGATGATCGCTCAAACGCAATTGATTGTGCAGATCAAATGAATATTTTTAGAGACATATTGAGTAAAGCTAAACAATTAATGTATTACCCATTTCGGAGAAATATGCATTTTCCCAAACAGTTTGACATATGTGAATCGTGTAATTAGGACGCGAGTTACTATTATCTTAACAAACGTTGATTAGCTAATTGTTCAGTTAGATACGTCGTTTAATTATTATAGAATTAATTTATGTAATTCAGAAATTGGCATCATTACAAACAAGATCAATTAATTTATTTTTGACTTGGATTGATTGAAATAATTGATAAGATAAATGTGGTAATGCCAATTTTTGTTTTATGAATTTTAAAAAGCTTAAACACGCATAATATTTTCTCATAGGCAAAACGTCTTCGCGAGCTGTATAGCCGAGCGTTTGCAAAATTTGTCGTGTAACAGTGTACTTGATAATGAATGTATGAATGAATGGAAAGGCTGAATGTTTACAGAAATTCAGGCAACGGTTATAACTATATTAATTAGTTTCTAAATTATATTTTAATATAATTTTAAGTTCTAGGTAGATCAACTTCTTCGGGAGAGTTATTTTTAAACTGTCTGTATGTTATTCTTTATTAGCCACACTTTATTATATGAAATGATATTTTAATGGCGAATCTTATACTAGTATCAATTATATTTGTATTTCAATAAGTGCACAAGTCCGGATGTGAAAATCAAGTGATTAAAATGACTGAAGATTTTGAGATTCTACGTGCCAAGGGATGAATGATTGAATAAAGGGCTGTTATGTAGTGCTTAACAGACGTCATGATTTAGTCTTATAAGCTACATGATTTTTTATTGTAAAATTATGAATAAACATTTTTTACACAAAGTCTGTATACTTCATATATTAATTTATCGAACTAAATACTTATTTACTGTCATGATACATTAATGATTACTGCTCTCAGGTATGATTGAACTCTATTCTACCGACATCTTTCTTATTATACCGTGTCCAATATCTTATTTTAAAAACAAAAAATCATGAAAATAATATTGGAAAAAATGGATAATTATTAAATGAGTGTGTTTTTAAATATTTTATAGACTATTTTTGCATGTGTTACGTCTGAATAGTGACGCTCACAACTATATATTTATTATTAGGAAGTGTGATGGTTTAGAATAAAGGAAGTGTATGCTCGGTTGTTCGGTATATAGAATAAATTTATTGCATATTAGAAGCTCACAAATAATTCTCCCCTTTAGCTACCGTATTCACGATCGTGGCCTACCGGGTAGGAGAGCGAGATCTCGAGATTACCTTTTCGCTTATCACTCGGTGTTAGACAAACGTGAGTGTGAATGAAGGCAGATGTAAGCAGGTGGTCGTGCATGCAGCTCGGTGAGGCATCGAGTAGTTCCCTCGATGCTCCAGTAATATTCCTAGAAATAGACGGCTTGGCCTACTGTCGGGCTGTTGCATAAGGTGCAGCGTCTTGCTTCGGGGTCGACGGTTTGCCTCGTCTTCCTCGTTCTTCCGGATTGTCGGATGATGTGCAGGAATCAGTGATGGACGTCTCATAGGTGGATGCTCCCCGTATGTGGCAATGGCTTGGATAGAGTGAGTGAGTCACGGACAAAGCTTCGCCCTTGCTCTTGAAAACTTGATGATCGACTCAGCTACGGCGCTCTCCCTCCAGCTCTATTTAAGCTCTGGCCTCTTTCGCGTAGAATCTACTGCACTTGCCGGTTTCTCCGATCTGAATTCGTGGCTTTCCTATAGTGGTGGTTCTTTTCGTTACAGTGTGACATCGGAAGATTCGCTGTCAATTTGTTATTGGCCCTGCCTTATTTGGAGTGGCTGTTTCTGATACTTATAATTATCCAGAAAACGGTCGTCGGACAGATCGGGCTACATTTGATCTGCTTAGACCGAGACGTTGTATAAAATTTTAATTATATATTTTTCGCGGTTTATTACACATGCATACATTATGTTATAATAAAATTATAAAAAAGTTTATAATTTGTTTTTATTAAAGTACTTTGTTTTTATTATTGCATAATTATCGTAAATGTTTCATTGTATACAAGTTCATGATTACTATTACTCTTCATTTATAAAAATTGCTGTATCATGTAGTTTACCGATTAACTTTTATACGTTTTTTTCATTCTATTTTAATGTAGTATCATCAAAGTATTCTACAATAATACATGTTAAAATAAATTTCATACTTAAAGTATATGTCTATTATTTTTCAATTTTTTTCTTTTGAATCTTAAGTAAATACAGATTTGTTGTACCAGACTGCTGATTCGCTCCATTTAATTATGAAAATACGTCGAGTGCATTTCATATCACAATCAATTTTAAACAAAAAAAGCAATTAAGGTGGGAGGGGAGGTGACAAGGTTAAAGTGTTTTCGTACCGATATGCGTAAAAAGACTTCACTTTGAAAGTATTGAATAAATATTGATTTATTATTAGTCTCTTGTCAAGTAGAAACATTACAAAATAAGTTATATGTACTAAAATAATTTCGTTACGTGCAGCTACGAATTTCGATGTTCTGCACAATTTCCTGACATTGCAGCGACTAGATATACATATTTATAGATAATGACTAGAATGCAAAGTATACAAGCTAAAGTTTTACACGCAATATTGAGGAAACTGCACATCATTTTTAGTCAAATCGATGAATAAATCATCTACACCAGTGTTTGTTGGCACATGCAGCTTAGTATTTGTTTTGCTAAATTTTAATAAGCCCTGAAGAGGAACCGCAACGGTTCGAAACGTTGGCTTCAAAATAAAATCAATTATTGGCTCGAAGGGATGCATTTAGTTATTTCCTTAATCATCTACATCAGTACTTGCGTATTTTGAGGATGCGCGTATATTGTCGAAAATGAAGTTTTCGAATATACTTACAATCTAATGCCTCTAAGAATATCGTAATTCAAATTGGTCTTAAAGCCTGAATGTTAAGTAAAAAAATTGCTATTTCGTGCCACAAGCTGGCAGACGAAAAGAGTCTAATTTGCTTGTAAAAAAAAGAAAAAAAAATAAATTCCGACTTCTTTGTTTCTTCTATTATTGTTTAAATCAGACTCGCTCGTGGCGCGAAATTCGAATTTCCATATCAGCACACTCCTTCTCAAAAACTTAAACTACGTATATCTATATTAAAAAACTAAATTATTACACGTGTAATATATGGCCATTAGCATCAGTACAAAAGCTATAGAGAAAAACTAATCGTCGAAGACCTATAGTGTGCGTCCCTCCTCTCCTTAAAAATCTACAGACTAGAACGGGGCAATGGCAATATAAAAGCTACGCACGATCTTTCGAAAAATCGAAGCATCAGTTGGCAAACGCGTTTCACTCTCTCATCAGGCGCGCGGTGTAGTCCCTCTGTTTAACGGCCAGGTGCAAGTCGAGGCTCCCCAACATTCGTTTTCTTGCCTCCGACTCCGACGGGCTGACGTCGTATCGTCTCTGCTCCTGCTGCTGCTGCTGTGAACGAAAAAGAAAAAAAAACGTTACGAAACTTTTTCTCTGCGCATAATATACACGTGTGCGCGATGTTTACGCGTACGATTCGCCTCGTGTACACGTGTGATACGTATATATAGCTGTACATTTACTTATGTGTATATGACGCATGTAGAATGTACATACCTGATGGGCTTGAGGAGTAGCGGAACTGTCGTCGGCGTTTTTCACAAAGTCGAGGGCGACTTTGCGGCAGAGCTCGAAGCCGCTCAGCTGGATCCGCTTGTCCCTGATGGCTTTGAGCTCGGCCAGGGAGGGTTTGGACGTCGAGTCGATTATCGCGCCGACGGCGCGCGGAGTGCCCGGCAGCTCCTTGAACACCTTCGTCAGGACTTCCTGCATTATGTCCTCGTCCGAGTCGGAATCGCCTGGAAGTCGGTTTCCTCGTGTCACATATAGGGGTGGATTTTGCTTGAGATTTTTTGGGGCCGATGGAAGAGTTTAGAGATTCTTGGGAGATTACGCTTGGAAGAGGATTGTATGTATGTATAGGTTTCTGTGTAAAGGAGGCAGAGGACAGGTGGAATGAAAGTCGGCGAGATACGGTTTCGAGGGCGAGGCCGGAGAATAGGAGGCAGAGCAGGCTTGGACGATCGGGGATTTTTTCGAGAAAGTGGGTGAAATTTCGTTTGTCGAAATTAGAATTGAATTGCTGTTCCGGATAAAATTTTTACGCAATTGTAATTTACATCACTTTTTTATTTATTAATTATTCTTTTATTCATAATTATTTTATTGATGTTTACTATTTTGGTATTATTCTTAATTTAAAGTAATTAAATTAAGAATAGGGTGTTAAAATTTTATTTTCACTACACGGTGCGTAAAGTGAGTCGTGTACGCCCTGCGGGCGAATTACAGAATACGCACTTTACACTCCTCGTGCAGAAAAATAGTATATGAACCACGGGAGTAAATAAAGAATGCATCAAATCGCATATTTATCGCCCTCGCCTTCAACTCGAGCCATAATCGTATGCGTTTTGAGACATTCTTTATTTTTACTCCCTACGTGCATAATCTACTATTATAACTAAAACCTGTATAACTTAATTATATTCGTAAATTTTGTACGTATAACCCTTAAGAGGAGGTCTTAGAGACCCTAAAAGGTGAATAGAATATTTTTATTATAAATTGTAATTTATTCAGCGTCTAAAATTCAAATATTCCAGGGAACCGCTGTTCTTTCATTCAACTCGATTTTCACGAGGTTATACGGCAATAAAAAAAATCTCGTTCAAATTCTCGTTGAATTCTCGAAAGGTATACTGTCATTACAATAATAATTGTTACAAGATACATTATTATTATTATTTCAATCAACTATACCCGAGCCATAAAAAAAAAAAAAATCACGTCAAAATTATGCGAATATTCTCACCGAGATCGCTTGTGTCGTCGGTAACGTAGATCCCCTCGTCAATTTGTCGCTGAAGTTCGACAATCCGAGCCAGTGCCAGCTGCAGATACTCCCGAGTACTCGGCACCTGCGGAGCGACAAAGAGAACGTGCATCGATCGCCCGGCAATTCGGGCAATGCACACGTGAACAATTAATAAACGAACGAAATTTCAAATTTCAAATTTTTACCGCCAAAAAAAAAACAATAATAAAAAGAGCCCTACCGAGTTCTCCTCATTGGATTTCAACCTCTTCGCCTTGGCGCCGTTTTTCCCCGACGACGACGAGCTCGACGACTGTGCACGGTAAGTCGACGAAACAAAAACGAGCAGCGAATATTATGCAATATGTGTATTTACGCATAGCTACAAAATTGGTAAAATTGAAAACTCACCGATGACGACCTCTTCATTGTCTCGGCGCTTCTCCCACGTTCCCGGGACTGTGTGCAGCTGAAACATAATCAATTAACGATGAAATGACACGTGTTTACGTCTCCCGCGAGACACGTCTGAAAATCTATTCCAGGAACGTTATACATAGTTATTATGCGTTTTATATACGAGAACGAGACTGTCGCGAGGAAAATTGTTTCGCGCGCCCGCACACAACTATATACGTATGCGACACTTTTGGCGAAAAACGCCGCAGCTGCAGCGCGTCGACGGAGACGTCGTTCCTCTCTCGAGCGCGCTCTAAATATGCGAAAAGCGAAGGAAAAATTTTCTCTCGTCTCTCGCCTCGTATATAACTCGAGCGAGCTGTCCTTCACGCGACGTGTCGCGTATATCTGTATATGTTTATATTATAATCTGCGCAGAAAAAAGGCTGCCACTGCAGCGTATCGCCTGATCAACTTACGGTGAAAGAAGCGCGGAAAAACAAAGGCGCGCGCAACAAAACGGAACACAAGAAGGCAACGAGAGCCTCCCGAAAAGTCGAGTTCGAGGCTCTTTCACGCGGCTGCTGCAGCACCGAAGAGAGACTGACGGTTGGGGCGATGATTGTTGTATACGGGAAAAACGGGGGTGCCGCAGTCGCCGCCGCTGCCGCTGCTGCTGCTGCTGCTGCTGCTGCTGCTGCTGCTGGCCGGTCGCGTGGCCCAAATCCCCACCATATCGGCTTCTTCTCTCGGCAGCTGCAAGTCGGTTCCCCAATGTGTACACCTTCTACCATATACCGTACGCACTATATACATATACATAGGTATGTGTAGACGTCGAAAGCGTGGCCGCAGCCGCAGCCGCCACCGGTGCGCGCCTCGTCGCGTGTGCCTGGCCTGCCGTGTATTATATACCTGCAGCCGTCTTTCTCTCTGTCTCTCTGTCTCTCTCTCTCTCTCTCTCTCTCTCTCTCTCTCTCTCTCTCTATACAGAGAGCGGCACACGAGCGGCGAGAGCTCTCCTGCATATATAGCCTCTTTATGCCGCGCGCGCGCAAGATTATCAGAATCCGCTGAACATCTGCCGCCGCGCAACTGAGCGCCGCCTTTCCTTTCGTCATAACGCCGCTGCTGTTGCTGCTGCTGCTGCGCTGCTGCTGCTGTTGAGGGACTTTTTAAAATTCTCTTGCGGTGGCTTCTCCTCGGGATTTTTCGGGAAAGACGCTCTTGTATGCGTTTCGATGCGGAAAAACGCGGATTAGAATATATCGCGCGGATTCTTGTATTTTTTTTTTTTTTTTTTTTTGAAGGGAGGGAGAATTTTAAATCGCGAACCGTGTGTACGCGGGCGCACGCTTGGCGGAGAGATGATTTTCTTATGAAAAACGAAATGGCGCGGGACGCGAGAGGGAAATAAATTATAGAAATAAATTTCGCCGGTTGCGCAGGAGAAGGAGCGAAAGAAAGGAAGGGAGCGTCGGAACTTTTTGCTTTCGAATAAAAAGCTAAAAGTCTTCAATTTTCTGCGCGGTTGTAAGCGGGCGAGGATTTTCCGAAAATTATACCGGCTGCCCCGGAGACGCCGGGCGCTTTATTCAACCTCTTCTCTCGCTGGCTTGACGTTTCGCAGAAGGGGATTTATTATTTTCTTAAAGTTTCAATTTTTTTAGTGCCAGGAAAAAGAAAGAGACGCGCAGTGAAGGCGACTGGGCATTTAATCGGAGTTTTAGAATCTTTTTTAAAATTGCGCGTAACGTTTTTTATTTCCAAGGATTATGCGCTTTGTAATTGTGAACCTAAATACTTTTATAGTTTCTCTTTTAAAAATGTATCTTTTTCCAGATATTTATTCACTGTGTGCACAGCTATATGCGATTAAATACAAAATTAAATTATTACATATTAAATTATATAACTGAAGGTCAGTATACGCGTCCAGAGCATGTTTATCGTCAATTCTCAAAGGCGCAAACAAAATTTACGAGGAAAGATTGTATTCGCGAGACTCACGATATAGAAATTCTAATGGAAGTTATTATGCGCCTATAATTCCCATTTGCAAGGCGCGACGGACGTAAATTCTGTTTTACGAAAATCGCGGGTTTAATAAAGGGTCTTTTACAATGTAATCAAGATGCACATTGTGCTGACCTAAATTGGAGGAAAAGCAATTTTATCTATTAGAATTCCGGGTATTCTCGTGCATTAAAATTCGAATGCGTCTTCTTCGTCGTTCCTCGTCCCCAGGCGAGATCGCAATCCTTCGTTTCATTAATAATTGCCTCTCCCCTACCTTAATTGGAAAGTAAGTATAAGGCGTTCGCAATTATGTACAATGAAAAGGCATATTCTCTTTGTATATTGATTAACTTTTTTTATTTTTCTTATGAGCATACCATTGACTATCATATAGCTAGTGCGATATATGGAATGTTACATATTTCGTAGATATATATAATGCGTTCGAAATTTATTGAGTACATATACATTGGTATTTACAAGACTTATTGGTTAAATGAATAAACGTGATTTATGCGATGCTGCATAATAGCTCAAAGTTACCTTCCAGTATTTATGCAAATTATCCTTTCATTGATCGGATGGTCGTATTTACCTGGCAAACGATCGCGAAAACTTACGTACGTCAACACGTCGTTTCGCGTCGATATACAATTCCTGATATCGATTTCGAAACTTCATTGACTAGAACATTCTTTGGGTTTTTCGTGAATTCGCTTGATAAAGCAATGTTTAAATGTATTAAACAATTTTTTTTACAGTAATATACACCTGTATATATGGTTAGATTATCGTTGTGATATGACTTTATAGACATACAATATAACGTATCTGTACAAAATTTTACAAAAAAATGTTTTGATTTAAAAATATCTTCTCAGAGATTCTTTTTGGTACGTATATATAATTTAATTTCTTAACAGTTTTATAGCGATCGCTGTCTTTTATCAACTTCATTAATATATATGTATACATACGTTTAAGAACATTGTTAAATTTCTTGTTACAATCAATAGTATCTGTTTTTCAATTGAGTAACTGTCACACGTATTGCGTATAGAACGAGTTTTATAAAAATTGCCTTCTACAATAGATTTATAAATTAACAAAGATCGATAATTGCACAATAAAATTTGTTCGATAATCTTAAGAGCATTCCTGAGTTAATACAATTACATTTAATTTATAATTCAAACAGTTGAAACTTCAGTGCTCGACAACTTTTTCGATCGTGTCCTTTTAATGACATTTTTCTTACATTATTTTTAAATGAAGTTTGCGATTCTTATTACTTATGAAAATTCAAAAAGTTGCTCGTGCGAGATGATCCAACGGATCCTTTCGCCAAACTTTTTTACAACTTCTGCTAGACACTTAGAAACTCTATTTTTAAATATCGATCGAGGTATCGTTACACACAAATAAAAAGTTTTAAAAAAAGTCACTCGGAACTGTTGGTCTTTGAATGAATTACGACACATTATTAACTCAAAGAGATGATTCGATTGGTTTCGTTTTGTCCACATAAAAAAAAATCATAAACAAATCGACACTTCCTCTCAACACAAGTGTACGAAACGTCGGATTCATTCGAAAAATTGCATTTTTAACGATGCTACGGGCGATCGAATGAAAAAGAATCATCGAATTCACGCTGCGGGACGAAGCGCACTACCTTGGCACGCAATGACGCGGTCTCTTCCACCTGCAGTCTCGGGAATGGTAATGGGGTGCGTAAAAGCGTACAGCGGTATAGGTGCGAAGGGGAAGTGGTTCGCTCGTGGCGTCTTATCAAATATCAACTTCTCGAGAGTCCACACTCCGTGTATACATAATATATTTGTAATATCATAATTTTTATTTTATTATTATTTTTTTTAATATGACTATAGAGTTGGAGCATTTATGACCAGCATAAACATAGTTATATGCCACACGTACAAATTGGCATTACACGTCACAATATCGAGACACTTATACATTATTCGAAATTTACAATGCGGTGTACGTAGAGCTGTCGCATCGCTCGAATTTCCGAACTCAAACGTATTAGTTTATGACGAGTTAACCAGAACTGTGCATCGGATTCAATGATTCCATTGCAGCGTTGTACAGTAGAAAAATGTATGTTTCATCTCTATATATTCCCCGCGCGCGGAGTACTGTGTCCCGCTGATATTGTTTTTTTTTTTACATTTAGCGATTCTATATACTTATTGTTTTGGAAAAATTTGCGATTTCTTTCTTTTTTTCTTTATGTACAAAATCGTCGTTACGTCGAGGAGATCGATATACTTGTATCGTATTATTTACATATCTTATCAGTATACTTTGCTTCTTGTACGACTATTGAATAAATCGAAAGGGTTGCCTGTATAGACCGCACAGTGTATACCAGAAACTCAGTGGATCGAGAATTTCCGCTTTGCAAATTCAGCGTACGATATACGCCTTTCGTCTGTCTGTGTGCGATGTAGAGCTGATTCCAAGGACACTGTAAAAGCGAGTAAAAAAAAAAGAAAAATTGCTGATAAGTCACACAGTCTTGTCGCGACTTAATTGCGATAATGTAGCGATCGGTTACCGATAATATCGTCAAGATCGTGTCGCTGGTAGAATCGTTCCCTATAAATTGGTGATAATATCTCGTATTTTATTTACTTTTTGAAAAAACGTAATGTTTATTTACACTAATTCATAATTAATTATTATAAATAAAAATCATGTTTTTTTCTGAAAAACAACAAAAAAACTATTAATTGTACTTTAACCTAAATGTGTATCATTAACGATAACTTCAGCATAACGTATTATCCGCAGGATACATCCCGCAGATGCAGCGCTAAGGTTTCCATCGAGATTTGCCCCGATAAATCGGCCGATTAATCGGGAACAATTCTACCAGGATGGCTTGTCAATCAAATTTTTCGTACGTTTCAATCGTCGCGCAATCGTGTCAAAACCCACACAGATCAAAATAATCCCAACGAGCTTTTAAGCGAATCGGTACACTTCCCTTAAAAGAAAGGGCTAAACTTACATCGCGTCTGAGCGAACAAAAGCTTGATATATACCCTCGAGTCATGAGAAATCCGGTTTATCAATGCCCGTAACATCCGCATCAGAAACAATATTACGTATTATATTAGCGTTCAGAGTGCCTTCGACATCGGAATCTCTCTCTCGACGAGCCTCGGGCTGTGTACTACGCAGAGGGAGCCACAGCCAAAGCTTATCCCGCGCACCCCCCCGAGCGGTGTATAGGTGTATCAATCGCGGAAATAACAACAAAAAGGCGAAGAAATAGATGGAGAGGTCGTAAGACGCTCTGGTGT
Organism: Philotrypesis tridentata; assembly: GCA_018906965.1. Taxonomy (NCBI): domain Eukaryota; kingdom Metazoa; phylum Arthropoda; class Insecta; order Hymenoptera; family Pteromalidae; genus Philotrypesis; species Philotrypesis tridentata. The sequence goes on along the minus strand of JACCIB010000019.1, from coordinate 2,406,617 downwards.
GTAATGTGTATACGCACCTACAGCAGGACCCTAGACGTGCCCTACTGGCGCGGTCAGCCTCAAGCGGGCTTGCTCTCGGCGGCGGAAAAATTCAGGAGCGTGCTGGAGTTGAGCTCCTGCGTGTGCCGGCGGTAGGTCGAATTGAAGCTCGTCTCGTAAAACGTGCTCGCCTCGCCCCGTGCCCGCGGGAATCTGCCCTGGGCGTTGGCAGCTCGCCTCACGCTCGGTATACAGCAGCAGAGGTACTCGTTGAACCTGGGTGCGTATATATATATATCAATATATGCGTTATACGTGCTGTATATATACAATATACATTATACGTAATGTGTGCCGGCTGAGCAAAAACTTGCCTCCGCGACTTATCTCTCGGTTCCTTTAGTGCCACTGTCTATATAGACGCAAGAGACTTTCCATTGCGGAGTGTCGATTATACTCGCTTAACGGCCGCGTCTCTCGGATTTCCCGCGTTTACGAGAGAGGAGATTGCATGTATTATATATATAATTTCGAGGAGTTCGCTTCGCAAGTCGTTACATTTTTATTAACTTTGAAGATTAATTTTCAAATGAACTAATAACGTTAGTTAGTCAAGTTAACTGTTAAAATTAACCGTTGAAAGCGACTAAAAATCTTTATGAAAATTCTTTATTTAGAAGATAATCGGAGAATTCAAAGATGAGTCGCGAGCATAGCATAAATATTTTCAAATTAAAAAAACTGTGTTATAGCTTTGCGTTTCGTTCAATGCTCAGCGAATAAAGCGAAATGTTTTGCGACGAAGACGACGCGGTATTGCTCATTTATAAATTTTACGCCCGCGAGAATACGGTTTTTCAAGAGCGGCGCGTTATCCAGTAGAAATGAGAAACATTGTATGTGTGTACCATATTATAATATGTACGGGTCGTATTCATTTTTTCCCCCCCTCTCGACGTCCACAATAAAATAGCCGTGCACACACACATACGCGCGTATACGCGCGCGAGAAAAATTGGAAAAATTCCCGGGGACGATTTTGCTCATGGAAATCGTGCCATTTTGCCACGTGTAGCCGAGTATATTTGATGCTTTTCATAAGACGGATTGAACGACTCTTACGAAACTCGATTTTAACTTGCAAAAGGCAGATGCTCCTCTCCCCGAGCCGGCTTTATGCATGCAAAGTGAAAGAGAGAGAGAGAGAGAGAGAGGGACATGCCTTTTCCGTATATCTATATACTATACGCGCATACGTCCGGATACACACGTGGGATTATTGCAAAAGTCTACCTTTCCTACACGATCCACTTCGATATATGCTTTACTCTACTTTCGGGAGTCGTCGCCTCGCCGTAAGTATGTATATACGCAGCTGACTCGAGTCGCTTTGTCGAAAGTTAATGCGACGAGGCGAGGCCGCGGTTACGGATACGCAAACTTTTGCGTCATGAATATTTTGCCTAGTTTTAAAGTAGGGGAGGGGGGGGTGAGCCGCTTAATCCTTACCTCTTGCGAAAAGTTCCGCTGACGAAGTACAGGGCTATGGGATTGACGCAGCTGTTGATGAAGCTCAGGCAGAAGCCTATGATTCGGAATGCGTGCCAGAATTCGTCGAAAACTTCGCGCGACGCCGGGTAAAAGTGGAACCACAGCATGAACACGTGATACGGCAGGAAGCAGACGAAGAAAATTATTACGAAAGCGATCACCATCTTGCCGACCTGGAAGCAAACGTTTTCGTGTGAAATCTCCGTGGGTTTCAATCGTTATATCATCATAATTTAAATTATTGGAATTATTAATTGTTGTTGGAATAATTAACAATTGTTGGAACATAATATAATCATAATTGATCATATTTTTTGCTAATGCGGAAGCAGAGTTTCAATGACGTTATTGACTATATTATGATCATATTCAACCTAAAATACAGCATATTATGTTACATTATATTATATTTGATAATATCATCATAAATCTGATCTATTTATCTACCAGGGTATTTCCACTGCTTTTTCGATAGACTATAATAAACACCGTAATGTTGCGTATAACGAGTATCGACGCGGCTTTAACGGCAAAGAGAAGCAATAATCTTGCTTTGTAAAATTTTTCCAGGATTTAAAAACTTTTTTCTGTCATTAATACGTTATAACGAGTACGATTTACCAGTGGCATCGAATTCACATTCTAGTACATACAGCGATTATACGAAAACGTTCAAAAGAAAATCCACTCGATAATTAACGCGTAAAAGCCAGATCGTTGAAATTGCGAAGCTTACACACTTAAAATTACTGGCGACCGCCGCTCCGAAGAGCAATTATAAATTATAATATTCGTTACCCACTACACATGACGTTTGTTCTCGATACAACGTCAATCGAATTCTCGACGAGACGCGCGCAAAACGGTATAGAACGCACGGTATATATACACACACCCGAAGGCTTCGATGCATTTCAGTTCCGTACGCTCTAATGCACCCGTGTATTCAGCGCCGAAATCCTAAATTATTCGAGTCAAAAGGCCGGACTGCGTTTGTTTAATTAATTTACAAGAAAATGATGAACAACCGCTAATTCGAGCGTGCTTTTACACGTGAGCGTAATTAAATCGTAAATTGTTACCGTTTTCAACAAAAATCGCTTCATTTCATTCCTGCTTGTTGGCGCGAAAGTTTTGTGTCCGCTGTATATTCGAAAATATGTCCCGATCGCGCGGCCGAGACGAATATATACGTATATGTCGTTATAATACACGCGCAGAATAACGATCGCTCCTCCAAAACAACGGCGAAACATTCCGTGCGTGTTCTCCGCCCGGAATATACGTCCGCGACACAAGAGCGTCAAGTGCGCCGCGCGAACCGCAAAATTCAACGGGCTTGAATATGCGCGCGCGCGCCAAGTGCGCTGCAGAGGCGCGAACGAGAGCCATTGTGCACAGGGTACATGGGTTTCTTTACCTTTCCTTTTTTTTTTAACTCGTGCAGCCATTCGTCGAATATTACGCCCAATTACTAATTATACTTTACGGTTATCAGTGAGTACAACGAAAATATATATAAGAGGTGACGATACTCGTTCGCGTGAAAAAAATACTGATAATAATAAATAAATATATATATATATGTATAATGTATGACGGAGGGGTGGATACCTTTTTCCGAGCTCGTATCTGCTCGCAGTGGTGAGGCGCTCCCGGATGATCGCCGGGCATGTTGCGCGTGGAGAGCTCCAAGTGACGGGCCATGCCGAGGTAGAAGCCGGAGATTATGCAGAGAGGTATTGCATAATACGCCAGGAACTTGAAGAGGACCATGCCTTTCTCGTAGCTTTCGCCTTTAATCCGAGGAGAAAATATGGATAGTGCGTTCTTTAGGGTTTTTTTTCTGGAGATTGTGTTTGTTTTGAATTGTTGATCGAGAGGGGCGGGGAGGGGGGGGGGCGATGAAGAGGCTAAAGGATCGGGAGGATTGCCATTTATTTTTTTCGACGATTTAATTCGGGAGAGGGTAAGGGTGCGATAATTTGCATTTTTAGAAACAGCGCTGGCTTACTTTTAGCGTGGAAATCGAGAAGTCCATTGACAAAAGTGGCGGATTATTATATTTTTCTTTCTATATTGTTTCTGAAATTGTTTTGTCGATTAATACATTTGGAATAAAAAAATTAAGGTCACTGTAAAAGTAAAAATTCGCGTTTATTTTTAATCTTTTGATCTTGTAAAACCAAGGCTGATTCATTGATAACAGCGGTAAAGTGGTATTTATGAAATGATATTCTAAGTAGGCCATTGAGAGCGTGAACGTTTGCTTTTTGAAGAATGCAGATAAATGATACAATCCATTCTTTTGATGTAAGTTCTGCTTATTTTAATAAATTCAAAATTATGCGCATAATCGAAATGATCAAGTTCATAGCTGAGTAAACTGAATTTTCGAAATTCATTTGGTTATAATTAATAACTTAACACAGTTGATTTCATTCGTAGTTGAATTTATGCTTTGCAAACTTTGTAATTACTGTACTAAATATATAAAAGTCGTTTTTGCTTGAAAAAAATCTATGTTTGTTTTAAGTGGGAAAGAGTCATTCAGTCTAGACATTTGGACGCATTTCTTTTAATTGTGGTTTAAAATTTTTTCCTTGACCCGCACAATTTATGGAATTGACAAACCACCGCAATTCAATGAGGAGAAATAAAAAGAAATTTTGAAACTCTGCCTCAGAACAGCCAATTTTATTTTTTATCAAACACATATTTATTCGATATGAAAAATATAATCTGTGTAAAAGTCCGGATTTAAAAGTATCAAACTACCTAGTAATAAAAATTTCTATATTTTTCTCTTCAATATGAGCTTATATTTGCATGTGTCGTATTTATTCTGAAATATCAAAAGCATTTATTATTGCACTCATATTTTAATTGACGTTTAAAATCGTTGCGGAAATAAAAACTTTTTAATTTTTAATTGCACTTCAAAATCATTGCGATAACAAACTCTTGTGATTCATAGTGGATCAAGAGAAAAAGAAAACAAATTAAGTACGCACCGAATAATCGACTCAAGTGCTAATTAGAAATACACAATTGGCTTTGCTCAGCTTAAATTGTACATTTTAACTATAAAACATCAATTCCATTTACGCACCCTGAAAATTTCTAAGCGAGATTCGCGTCAATTGAAACACACGCACGCGCAGAACAAGAAGCTTTCACACGCACTTTCTGAGAGATTTTTTCCAAATGCGTAAACAAAAATAGAGTGCTGATTTTCGACCAAAAGACAGAAATTTTTACAAAGCACTCAGTGCATTTATAATTCAATCTTTGGCCGGTATTTTCGGCGTTGCCGCGCGCGTTCGGAATTTTTAATCGAAACTGTGTGTAGAGCTTAAAAAACAAATTGTTTATTTGCCGCGTGAATCCCGAGGGTTTTCAAGAGATTGTAATGGAGCAATGCAAAATTTAAAAAAAGCGCGCTTAATCCGTTCCGCGTCGTGAAAATAAAAAAAAAATCGCTACACCTTCCGAGCTTATTTTCCAATCCTCCGAAAATCGCGTTGCAATTCGAATTTCGCCGAAAATTCAAATCAACGCGAAAACCCGCGACGCGGCTACCGCACTTTCGCGAAATGCAAGTATAAGCCACGCGCGCGCATGCGCACCAAAAAAAATTCGGCTCGAGATCCGCGCGTATATGTCGAATTTCAATGAAAAAATGCACTTTTCTTTGGCCTAGAATTCGCAAAAAAAATTTTAAGCTAGAGCTTTCGGACCAATGGGATTTTCTTCTGTAAGCCAAACGATGATGAAAAATGCCGAGGAACATGCGAAATATAGAATATGAAAATTTAACATGGAGAGGCATATGGAGGAAAAACAAAACATAACTGTACAGCCAAAAATAGCGCGAGCAAGGGCTGGGTGACTTTCGGGGACACTCGGGAAAGTTCCACTATTTTTTTTGTTTTTTTCTGTCCGTCCAACGAGATGAATCTCGTCGCTGGAGTGCATCGACTCATATATGAACAATTCTCATAGAAAAATGCACTTTTTGGGGGTCCAGAAATCAAAATTTTTTTTACGGTAGAGGTTTCGGACCGATCAGACTTTCTTCTGTTAGCTGATAAATAGTCAAAAATGCGGAGGAACATGGGAAACATGGAACATTAGAATTTAACATGAGAAGGTATATGGAAAAAAAAAAGAAAATCGGCTATTAGGATTTTTATTATTTTTTTTTTAATGGACATAACTTTTGATCAGAGCATTGAAACTTGGCAAATTTTTTTGAAATTAAAGCTCTTTTGTAATACTTTATTATAGTGTTATTCGAAATTTTATTGGTGCCTCGGGAACATTCGTAGTTGTTCCAGTGTTTTGACGCATTAACTTTCTGTAAAAAAAGCGTAAAATGGCTCAGAAATATGGTTACTAGTAATTTTTCCCATGTTCCTCTGCACTTTTCACTATCTTTCAGCTCACAGAAGAAAGTCTGATCGGTCCGAAATGTCTAGCTTTAAAAATTTTTTTCGATTTCTAGACCAAAGAAAAGTGCATTTTTTCATTGAAATTCGACATATACGAGCTATACACGCGTGTACGTTATAGTTTCCCGAAGTAGGAAACGCGGAAAAATGTCAGCTCTCTCTCTCGGCTGTAATAAATGTCGCGATGCTCGTGCCTCCCCCCCCCCCTCCCCACACCGCATGGAGACAGAGATGAAAGCGCGCTAATAAATTCGCCCTTTTGAATTTCGACGGCGTTCCGAATTTTAAGAGGAATTTCCAATAAAGCTCTCTCGGCGACGGCCGCAGCTAAAAAAGGCAGGACGCGCGCGCTTATACGTGCCGAGACGTAGAGAGAAAAAAGGCAATCTTTATATGTATATATACATATGTGTGTGCAAGGAAGCGTGCGGTTGGGAACGGATGCGCGCGAGAGATGGGGAGAGAGAAAGAGAGAAATAAAAAGGCCGAACGACGAGAGTTACCGAATTCCTTGGGGAATGGACTGCAGATCGTGATGCTGTGGTTGCCCTTGAGCGGCTCCGTCGGTACGTGGGAGAAGAGGGCCGAGGGTAGGGCCAGTATGCTCGCCAGCAGCCAGATCAGGGTGACCGTGAGGATCGTCAGCGGCTTCGCCGACAGCCCGGCCACGTGTCGACGGATCGGGTTGACGATCGCGTAGTACCTGGAAAAAAGCTCGTGCTGAACGTCGGGCATCTTGTCGTTCCTCGCGCACCGCAAGCTCCGGCGCTTTTAAGTTGTCCAGAGTACGATTAATGTGTGTATGGTTGTAAGTGTAGTTGTGGAATTGGTTTTATTTCTTAGAAAAATTAAAATAAATTTTGCGGAGAATAGAACTGATTGAGGCCAGTTAATGACGAAAACGGAATGAGGAAAAAGTGGGTCAGAGGTGCCCTCTGACAGACACGTGGTCGCATGTTAATGTCTAAGAAAGTTTGACACGTGTTCGTATCCGCAAAACGAATTGTTTGACCTTGCGATTCCAGAATTTATACCAAAAAAACCGTCATTTTTTACCGTTTTCTCCGTAGAAACGCTGAATTTGAAACTCGCGTAGTGCATCGGAAATGTAAAATTCTTATCGCGACAGAATGTTGCACAACTGATAATGACTATATAATATATATATATATGCACATCGCTGTGCAACGATACGATTTCTTATATATTGGCGACTGGAGTGCCCGAAGTAGAACAATGCCATATATATATATAGCGTGGAATAGTAGATGAAATCGATGCATCATTTTAAACTTGTAACGTTTCAATCGACATCGAGACTAGAGTTCGCCTATATATATCACAGTAACCTGCCGAGACAGAGTCGACCAGATGCGACTCGCCACAACTCACGAGGGGGAGATTTTGATTTGACTGAAAAAACACGCGATACTGCGAAAATCCTTTTTTGCTAGAGTACAACAAAATTTTTTAGGGATTCAATCTGTGATTGCAATTATTTTTTTTATTGGTAAAACAATATTTTCCATTGCGATTGCAGATCAAATTCCTATAAACTTTTTGTTTCTTTTTTTTATCTTTAATTTTTTATCTTTAATCGTAATGGAAAATACTGTTTTATTAATAATAATAAAATTAATCGTTATTGATTACGATTGCAAATTAAATTTTTTTGTTTTTTATTATTAAATCAGTATTTTCGATGAACGATCTACGCGTACATTCGATTCGCGTGGAACACACTCGACATAAGTCACGAGTAAGCAGATCCCATTAAAATTGTAAGGCATATCAGGTTGGAGAAATTTCGAGGCAACGGCATAGCAGCAAGACAACTGAGCGCAGCACGAAACGCGAGTAGATTTCCGAGTTTATAGAAAGCTCCCCCAGAGAAAACGAATCAGCGCGTGCTCGCGAAAATCGTTGCCAATAAATTGCCATTTTAATTCTCGCGCTCTAAACCGACTCATTATTTATTTCGAGCTATTCGCGCGTGTTCAGCTCCTTCGGAATTCGCTTGTTTATATATAGAACGAATATTATAACAGCTCTTTTTGTCCCTAGCTATTGTGACAAAAAAGAAGACACGATGCTGTCTGCCCAAGAAAACGTAGCTGCTATTTATTTATTTATTTTTTTTCAGTCGCGCGTCTCTACGTCCTAACAAGGTATATACGGGGATTACCTCGATCAGAGTATAGCGCCGGGGAATTGCTTACGCGATTATACCCCGGCGGCTCGTGCGTTAGACGCAACTATACAGATTAGCAGCCCGTGCAATCTGTTCCAGCATTTTTAATGCTCTGGCTGCGGTGTCTCATTTAATTGCGTAAAAGAGAAACGAGAGAGCGTGGGACTTAAGTCGTTATGCGGGTGCGTTTTTGCGCTTCGAGGCTCCGGGTCGGACTTTTTCAGTTTGGATTCTTGGCGCGGCGAATAAAGCTTCGTACACATAATTAATTTGTGACTATTTTTTTTATTGATATTCGAAAGGCGGTTTATCGTAAAAAGAAACAAAGCGAAAGCGCAATGACAGTCGAGTATGCGGAATCACGACGAGATAGTCAAATATGCAGAAACACGAGGCGCGGGGCGCTTTCCAGCCGAGAAAAATGTGTTTTTGATTTAAATAAGAATTTTAAAAATACACGATAGGAATAATACTCTTTCAATCTTATTCAGCGGACTCCACGTTGCAAACACTGTAACGATAAATTCAAGTCTGCGAAAACACCGCGTTCGCAACTATACTCCCGCGCATTACTCTGCACTATATATTATACCGCTATATTACAATCCCGCAACGCAACGCGCGCACAGCATCGCATTTATACATCTTCCACGTACGCCTCGTCGCAGAAGCTTCGTCGCTGAAGTAATTAATCAAGTTGCCCCGAGTTCGCTGATTGCACCGTACGAGCCGTAGAGAGAGAGAGAGAGAGAGCCAGAGAGGATGACGCTTTGTATAATATATATATATATATAGAGAGAGAGAGAGAGCCGCGCGCTCTTTTGTTCGACTCCGCGGCACTCGGACCTTTACCTTTCCGGATTCGTTCATTCAGCTGAAGAGCTCTCAATAGACTCACAGGCGCGCTGATGGCTTGAGCTTCTTTTTTCTCTCTTTTCTCCTCTTTTCATAGCTTTCTTTCTCGCACGCTCGACCGACACGATCCGCGTAATTAAGCGTTACGCTCGAGTTTAAGCCGCGCGAGAATGCGTTTTCACGCGCAATATCGAGGGGAGATTATTGTTTTATATGACGTTCGCGAGATGATCTTCTCGATTATATAAAATAGTTTAGATAACTGCAGAGCCTATACGTTTTTTTGTTCTGTACGATGCACCAGAATATAAAGAATACAGTGTTCCCATGAAATCGAAGGAGTATTTTTTGCAATTTTGATATTTGTGTAAGAAAAACTTTACATACTTGAGCACAGCAAACAAATTCCTTCAATAAAACAGTTTTCTTCATTTTCTCTAGGCTTAAATTCAAGCTCTCTTCTTTTATTTTTACAAAAGTATATATTTAGTTTATAAAGTTTGATATGCATGTCAAAATTGCACTAACTGAGAACGATATACATTTCTAATGCCTTTTCTTTTATTTTTACAAAAATATATTTAGATTATAAAGTTTGATATATATGAAAATTGCATTAACCGAGGACGATATACATTTCTAACGCATTTTTCGTTTATTTTTCTTACGCAATAGCCTTTTAAAACTGCAAAAAATACTTCGCCGATTTCTTGGCAACACTACACGTAGTTTTTGTGCTCTATGCGGATCCTACAGAGAACGAAAATAACGTATACGCCCAGAAACGCGCACAACGAAATTTCGTTTCTCCCCCTCGTTCTCTCGCCTCTATATTCTCCAAATTATTTTCGCGGTTTTTCCCGTCACATGCACGCGCCGCGCGCGCATCGAAACTTAATAATGGAAATTACGTATCTATAAATCGCGCTTGTCGCCGCGCCACGCGGAGAAGGAAACTCGCCGTTTATTAAGCAGATATCGTAAGCGCTCCCCTCCCCCCACCCCCGAACAATAAATTTTGACAAAAGCTCTTTGAGCTTCTGTGCGTGTATTAGGGCGCGCGATAGCCGAATTCCTGAGGCGCCCGATGCTACGAGCCATTAATGCGACCATATAGTGTGCGCTTGTATGCACGTGTGCACGTGTGCGTGTGTGTGTTTACCTCTCTGCGGACAAAGCGGTGAGGGTGAAGACGGAGACGCCGATGGAGATGTCCTTGGCGCACTCGGAGAGCTTGCAGACCGCCAGGCCCCAGGGCCAGGACTCGATCGTGTAGAGGATCGACGTGAACGGGACGCAGGTCACGATCACCTGTTGCAATCGATACAGCCCGTTAACAGAGTGATATATATATAAGTATATATGTGCATATCCACCAATTTTCGGAAATAACTCTGCAAAATTTTGAAAAATTAAGAGAACTATGCATCTCTTCGAGCCAAATGCTTTATTTCACGCCGACGTTTCGAGCCGTTTCGGCTCCTCATCAGGGCTACAAAGCCAGTTAATACAAAATAAGTTATACGAAATTTACGCAATAAATTAAAATTAAACAAAACTATTTTTTACCTTAAAAATCGCATCACCATCTGGCGGCACCGGCACTCTGTAGCGTAGTCGGTTGTTGGAAAAAGTAAGGCTGTGTCTTATTGTTTTTTATTATTATTGATAATTTTTTAATCTTTTGTACTTGGAAAATTTAATTTTGTAGTTGAAAATGTGGTAATTTGGCTGGTGCTTACTTTCCGACATTACATGTGAATTTAAATTATTTTTAAGGTAAAAAATTGTTTTATTTAATTTGATTAATTGCGTAAATTTTGTATAACTTATTTTGTATTAACTGGATTTGGAGCCCTGACGAGAAGCCGAAGCATCGGCGTGAAATAAAGTATTTGGCTCGAAGAGATGCATAGTTCTCTTAATTTCCCATCCACTACAGTCGAGCGATAATTGGATCTAGTATAATTCCGCAAAATTTTTTTTAAGGCACACCTTCATCATCATTCTGAAAGAGAGAAAACTGATGCATGGCTGATCGAAGGGTATACGTTTTTTACCGGAGCAAAAAAGACTCGAAAAAACGAGAAATATAATTAACAAAAAATGAATTTATAGATTTTTTTCTCGAAAACTATGGGCTTTTATGAAAATTTCATTACAACAAAACTGAAATTTTTTCAAATTGATTCAACACAAGTTTGATTTTTCAAAAATCCAAAAAAATCGAAATTTCTAAAAATTTTCTTAAAAAATCTGTAAAAATTCTAAAGCATTTTTTGATGAATTTTAAGATATTTTTGTTGTAATGAAATTTTTATAAAAGTCATACTAATAATGATGAAATGATAAAGAGTAATGAAATTTTTATAAAAGTTCGTAGTTACTCCGGTAAAAAACGTATACCCTTCGATTGGCCGTGCACACGAATTTTTTCTCATTCAGAATGACCTAAGAAACGAGAAAAATAGGTCTAGTAGGTGTGCCTCAAAGAAAAAAAAAATTTGCAACTTTTGGGGAGAGTTGTTTCCGGAAATTGGTGTATATATGCACATATGCGTTAAATATGTTTATACATGTATATACGTATACGTTGTAGGTAATAATAACGGAGAGACGGGGTCGTCGATGAAATCGAGCGTCGCGGCAATGCAAGCTCCAATTTTCCGACTCGTCGAGCTACTCTCCCACCGTTAGATTCCCCGCCTCTCCCTGTCTATACATCTATCATTCAAGTTTCAATAGCCGTATCGCGCGATCTGCTGCGTGAGTATATATAATCATTCGCGTTTATATGCAAGGGCGCGGGAATATCGAGAGCTGCGCATCGCGACAGAACTCGAAAGCGCGCGAATCGCTCGTGAATAAGGCCCTCGACGACAATCTGGCCAAAACGTATTCGAGTCGAACTCAGGTCTGAAAGCCACTGCGTATTACTGCTGTATGCAGGCGCCAGACCAGAGAGAAATCAATGCGATGTCCATTATGCGGTCGCTGCTATTTAGTTCGGACGGCTTCTCTAGGAAGCCAGAACACTGTTTTTATCTATTTGGTTTGGAGAGAGTTCGGGCTCTCGGCGTTGTGGGAAAGTCACGAAAGAGAGAGACAGAGAGTTTTTCTTTTTTTTGGGGGGGGGGGGAGTTGGACGCGCGATTTCGTGAATTTGATTGAAAAGTAGCGGAAAAAAAACAAAGAAAAAATAGCGCCCTGTAATTAATAGCGCGAAAAATTGCCGATATACGCTTTTCAATTTTCGCGGAAAATAATCGCTGCGAAAAGCTCGCTCGAATTTCCCCGCGCCCGTGTTGCTAGTTCAAACGTTTTGGTATTTAAGGGCTGCTGCAGGCAATTGGGGAGAGGACAAAAAAATCTGGAAAAATCGCTTTTTACACTCCGCTCACACAAAGTAAAATGAACTTTTTCCCCTCTACTCCGCGCGTCAGTTAATAATCGCGTACACTCTTAGTCCTCGCCGCGCGCCGAGTGAACGAAATAAGCTTTGGACTTCGTAAACGCGTCGTCGCTCGTCGAACTAAAAGCGCATTACCGCAAGCCAAGGGAATAAGTCCATTTCGCCGAGCTTTTTCGATTCCATTAGAATAATGCGCGGGACGAGCATTCGTTAGAGCACGAGGAATTCGATTTTTCAGCTACTGCGCGCTCGAGCGGCGAAGTGCCTCCCTCCCACCCTCCCCACCCCACCCCTCCCGACCCGTATTTTATGCCGCATCGGGAGATATCGTTAGCGAGTACACTCGGAGCTTAAAATATTAACCGGACTAGCGCGAGCAAAGGCAAAAAGGGGACTTAGAGAGAAAGAGCGAGTGTAAGGATATGATTATATGTATAAAGGGAGGGGAGCGGTCGCCTTTCAATTCTAATGCCTTTTATGCGCGGCATTGTGACGCGGAAAGCTATACGGCGCCGGGCAGTGTTTATCTCTGGAAGTGAAAGCGAGAATTGAACTCCTCTTTTCTATACGCGCGGAAGCTCTCCCTTGCTCTCTCCTCTCCCCTCCCTCCCTCCCTCCCACCCCCCCTCTCTCTCTCTCTCTTACAGACTGCAGCACGTTGTGTTCGAGGATGATTGAGACCAGCTTTTGTGCCGGGGATAAGATTGGTTTTGTCTCTTGGCGTTACAACGACGAGGGTTTACCAGTGCCATCAGTGCTCTATCGACGCTTTTTATGAAATGACCGATAGGCGTTTCTCTTCTAATTGTTTTTATTTTTTTTTCTAAGTGGAGTTCTATTAAGTCTCTCTTTTAAAAAAGTAATGGCCTTTGTTGTGAAGCATTTAATACGAAATTATGATTGGTTGCTGAGAAAACATGACTATAGTTACCGCCATTGATAGTTCATGACTGATAAATTGAGTGCAAAACATAACCCAAATCGCGCGCGAAGTGTCCACTTTAAAAAAATGATGCTAATAAATTTGATTATGGTTAGCATAATTTATGATTGATATACATGGAGCCTACAACATAATACGAATTATGTAAGATTTTCATTTGGCAGTATTATTTTCTGAAATTTTGCACTCGTCTTTGGTACAAAAAGAGAGGAGCAATTGCAAATGAGAAGCTTTTTTTACAAAATTCTCTTGCGCACTAGATTTAAACTTGGACCAACCAAAAAATTTGTACGTTTCCATTTAACCAAACTAAAAAAAGTTACGATCTCCAATTTTCTGAGAAAAATTTAATACTTTTGAAACAATAAAAATTTGATTTTTGCATTAAATGCCTTACCAATTTTTGCTTCAAATTCGGAAAATTCTAAATTTAAATTCAATAATAAATTTAAATTCAATAATTAATAATTTTTTTTTGAATTTAATTCCACTGCGCAAGAGACTTTTTCTAAGGAAGCTTAATTTTCAACAATTTATTTGCTATGTTTCGAATGTTATACTGTAAAAATGATTCAAAATTGACAAATCTTTCTGTTTTTTTTTGTACATATATATTTCAGAAAATATGACTATCAAATAAAAAGGTTAGAAAGGTTTAAAAATTTGGTATAAATCCATCAGATTAAAATTTTTATTTGCTTTTCCGAAGTGAAAGAAGATTTTTCGGTTAGAGTGAATTCATATGTATACGTCGAATGGAAAATTTTTTGAAGAAATCAGCTAAAAGCGATCCTGTCAAGTAAGTTAATACTTTACATATGCGATACGATCGTGCAAATACTGTTACGACCAGGAAAACGTCCGTGAAAATTATTTTTACCCCTACGACATAAGCAACGAAATTTCAGACTATATGGCCTAGAAATAGCAAGAAGATATGGATACCACTGAAAATTAATATTTGATCACGATAGCACGGATGCGAAAATTTAGGACGCATGTTAATAATTTTTAATTCGAGCAGTACACGCTTTGAACACTGCTTTCGGAAATATCGAGCTAGAGCTAAAAAAAAGGATACCACCTGTTGACATAGAACAACCGTCATACGTATACGTTTTTTACATTTTCCGTGGAATCTTCGGCTCGACCGATACATCGCAAATATTTTTCACGTCGAATCCGATATGCCAGAAATTTGCATCCCGCGCGTGTTTTCTTCTCGTACATACGTACACATATATACACATACCATATTTCGACATTTCCTCTAAAAAAAAGAGCAAAAAAATAAAAACAAGAAATTGACACTCGTTCGAAAGCAGAATTTGGAATCTCACCAGAAGATCTCCCAAGGCGAGAGAGAGCACGTAGGTGTTGGGAATATTTCTCATATTTGCGTGCCTCAGCAAAGTTAGGACAAGCACTCCATTGCCGGCGACTCCAACTACCAAGATCAAGAGGAACAAGATTGGTACAATGTAAGTTTCGGGTCGTTCCTCATACGGTATATATTGGTCCTCTTCGTCCTCGTCCAAAGTGAACGCAGTCGATGCCGAGCCATTGAGGCGCCAAGTGACGTTGTACATCTGGAAAATTAGACTTTTATTGTCACAATGGTTTTGGGGGGGTCCAGAAATCGAAAAATTTGTTTTACAGTTAGAGGTTTCGGACCGGTCAGACTTTGGGAACATGGGAAACGTTATTAGCAACCGTATTTCTGAGCTATTCTACTTTTTTTTAAATTCTCATGTTCCATATTTTTTATATGTTCCTCTGCATTTTCGACTATCTTTCGGCTTACAGAAATTTTTTGATTTCTGAACCCCCGAAAAATGCAAATTTTGTGTGTACATAAATGCAGGCAACAACTTATTTATTTTCTATCGGTACGACGATTTCCGATGATTAGAGGATGCATACGGGCGAAAAGCGACGCTTAACTTATAGAAAACACGAATTTCAAAAGTGCCTCTTTCGAAGTTTAATGCATACACATACACGCTTTCTCCCGCGCGCAATAGAGGATGCGTTTGACGTTTAAATTCAGCGCCGCGAGCGAAATGTGTGTATACGTGTATTTTGTATAGACGTGAATGTAAATAAGCGGCTTCGTTTTTCAAAGCCTTCGCTCTATCGCGAGGATATTTTTCGTCGGTCGTCGCGTTTCGAGGCTTTGTACACAGCTATATGCATTTGTCAAATACACGCGCACTTTAGATCGTAAATGCGCTGGTTGATTTTTTGACGAGAAATCGTGATTTGCCTGTATACTCGAAGGATTTCATTCGATTATGCTCATCGTTTAGTATACATACATGCGGCTGCGAATTATTAACTATTATTTTCGTAACGCTTTGCGCGGTTCGTTAACAACAGGTTTTTATTACGACGCGTTTCGACACAATATAATATATATACGCGCAGCTTTCCAGGTTCTCTCGTAAAAACAAAGTGTGCGCGATAACTTTTCCCATACGAGGTGTGATATATTTTACAGCTATATATTCTGTCGCGTTATCGTATAATACTTTGGGACTCGACCGCTGAGTAAATACCAAATTTACGGCTTTTCCATTTGATTTTTATATGTACGAGAAGTTTAGCTGTCGAGGTATTTAACATGGTTTTTACTTCGATTTTTGGTTTTGTTTTAAATGTGTACTTGCTGTACGAGCGTCAATCGATGTCGTGCCTTTTAATTAAATAATAAACAATTAAAAATTGAAACTTTCCACACGTGAAGGATGAAACAAGTGCAAGTGACAATAGGGAACAATTTAGCGAGATCTGTCGAAGTTGTCCATCACTTGTATGTATTGCGTTTCACTGAAGACATTGACAAATGCTTCGCATATACTGGAATGTAATTGATGATTACGAGTACAAGTTTGATACGTACATTTTTCATTTTGTCCAAATCAGTTGGTTTTTGCTTCGCAAAGCGAGCCACTTGAATAGTACAATTCATATTTGTTCAAGTTTTTTATGATTTGTACAGACATTTCTCTTAGTAAAAAAATTGCAAAATCTCCTTTTACTTGTTAAAGAAATAATTCGTCTATAGTTTTCTTATTAAAGAATTGATATATGGAAAGATGATTTATGTTTTTGAAAGGTGTAAAACAAAATTTTTTTCATTTTTAGAGTCGAGGCTTGCAATGTAAAGATAAATCGTTTTCTTTCCCGACAGGTACTTGATACTTATACGTATTCCATTTGTCAATCCTTTACCCCGTATTAATAAGGGAAAAGATTATTTGTCAGAAGTATTGTTTTTTGCAATTGTATTGATTTTATCGACTCCTATTTCCTTTATTTATTTACATATTTTTTAAATTTTATTTTGAAAATATACCATCGCCTTAAAAAAAATTATCGGAAAAGACATCAATAACTTTTGTATTCACAATCATTGTTTTCTATCGATTTCCTAAAAAGTTCAGACTACTTTTGCAATTACTGTTTCGTAGTACAGGTATCGATTTCACTTTAAGGAAGTGAAAAACAATTAAAAGCTGACTTGGATATTCTTTCGTAATACTCGATCGACTTCCGATATTGATAATCGATACAAGTTTTTCTAAATAGACTTTAAATTAGTTTTCCTAAATTACTTTCACGAGTAAAGTTTTGTTTAATTTTGCAAAGTTATCTCTGCACAACGCGTGATATACATTGTGATTATATTACAAAAACTATTTTTCTTTACAGATACGCATCACTTATCGTTACGTAATTAGCAGGTTACCAACATCGAATAGAAAACTTGAAATAAGATTAATTCAACTACGATCCTGTTGGTAACGATATATTATTATGTCATAATTTTTGCTGATAACAAAGTGATCTGCTCATCAGACAACCCGACAGATTCTAGTGCAGTAGAACAAGCCAAAATTGGTCAGACAGAGTCTTTCTGAATTTCCCAGCAATAATCATTGTTTTCCCAATGCATTTTTCAATTAAATTGTCTCGAGAACAATTTTCGAAATTTCATTCGAAAAATGGTCATTTTTCATGAATCGAAAGTACTCGCTGTATCATTGGTAAGTTAAAAAACTCGATTATTCCTCCGCCGCGATATATAATTCATATTATACAGAATGAAAGTCGCGTGAAAGAGAGTTAAATATTAAACCTGTAATAACCAGAAAATTATTTTTAATGCAAGTATAAAAGTGAAATAAACGCCTTTAAACTGCGAGTAAAATGCGGCGGCGGTGGCGGCGGCGGCGAAAGTGCACTGTTATTATGTTCAGGCTTTCCATATCTAGCTTCGTACGTGAGATTTATGCAGGACATATAACGTTATGCTTATATTTGATCATGAAAATTTATCGTTCTGAAGCCGTAAGACCTCGTAATATATATTTGCTTCGATGAATAAATCTGTTCTTAAAAAAAAAAAAATTTTAAAAACAAAATTGAACTTCGCCGACGACGACGACAACAAATCCTGCAAAAGCCTTTATTCAATAAATCGCGCGATCGCGTCGTCTACACACGAGATCGACTGCGGCTTAAGGCGATTTTCCGCCGCGTCGAGAGAACGGTATAGACTGAAGTGTCTGATCGATGGTGCATCAGTTACGGATTACAAAAGATTAACGATATACCGCGTATACTTTGTGTATGGAAAGTTCGCTCCTGCGGCTGAAGATTTATCAATGCGCGCGAGGTGTTTCGCACACTTCGCGGCTACGGCTCTCCCCCCGATGATTTTTCATTCGAAAAAATTATGTTAGACTTGGCTGGACGCGTTGGAAAAATAATTAGTCGCGCGACGCGTCCGGCGCGGAGAGGCATGGGTTCTTTTACGGGTTGAATTTACTCGTCGAGTCGTAAGTAAGACACGGGAAATCGTTACTCTCCACGGGAAAGAGCAGCATATTTTATCGGGGCAGTAAAAGTCGCGTTTTTTATACACGAGCGCAGGAGATTTACAGGATCGCTCGTCTGCAGATTCGAGAAAATTCGATCGTTCAAAACTTGTCCGGCGACATATTCGAGGCTGTAATTTTATTTGTCATTTTAGGATGTATGAATCGGGTTTTTCCTGCTTTTTACGACTTGGCTCGAAATGAGGAAAGAGTCGCGAAAGCAGTAATAAGCCACGCGTGGCGTCCAGCGGAAAACCAGTGGGCAATTCTTATTTTCTATTTTATTCAATTATTCAAAGACTTCCCGGGTAGACATTTTACAGTGAAATATAGTGGGGTTATCATAATACGGTCATAATTTATGACGAGTGTTATTACAGACACAGAATACAGTCATAGCTGTTCATATTGTTACCGCCATCATCATATTCTATAATCATAACTGATCATGCTATGTTACCATAATATTATTATCATATCATGTTATCATGATCACGTTATAATCATATCCGATCATAATATTATGTTACAATACAGCATAACTGATCATATTTTATACTATAATAGAACAGTTTAAATGACGTTCTGAGCTATATTATGTCGATCATTCAAAATAAAATATAGCATACTATCATCCTGGTTCGCGTTTCCTTTACATGATACATTCTGCAGGATCCTCTCCAACGGCGAGAAATCCCGCGACACTTATTTCCATAGTCACTCGCGCAGCGCGAATAATCCCAGAGAAAATTAGTATAACAACCCGATCGATGTAGCGCAGCAAGTTTTTCCAAGTGCCATTGGAAATTGCTGTTTCCATATGCATAACGGCGCCTCGACTCGTCGTCGCTGAAATTATAATAATCGATCCTCGGCGCAGTCGCCTGTCCAAATGAAAATCCATAAAATTCTCCGGAGAGAGAGAGAGAGAGAGAGAGAGAGAGAGAGAGAGAGAGAGAGAGAGAGAGAGAGAGAGCTCCGAGTGTCATATATACATATAGAAAGGATAATATTTTTCCGTCACGCGGCTGTTAAAGGCGAGTCTAGACGCGCATTCTAGGATTCCCGGCTGCGGAAGTTCAATTGCACACAATGAGGAGCGAGTGAGAGGCGGGGGAGGGGGGGGGGGGTAGAGGAGCAGCGGAGTAGCCGATATTATTCGCCAGGAATTCGTCCCGATAAATCGCGATGAAAATTAAAAAAAAAAAGAAGCACCGCGTGTACGTGGCGCATATAACCGTAAGTGATCCGTGGCAATATATATGTCAGAGACGGAGGGGCGAGGGTGAGGGGGAGGAACAAGCCCATCAGTGCCGTGGGCGCTGCTGACGTGAAATGCGCCTCTCTCTCGCACACCCTGTACGCCCACCCGTACACACGCGCGCGCGCTTCTGGCACCGAGTAAGTCTCTCCTTTCATTCTGCGGCTCTAGCCGCAAGTGATCGTGCTCTATCGCCGTCGCTCCTTTCTATTCTCCCTCTCTCTCGCTCTATGTGTGTGTGTGTGTGTATAAGGGATGCGCGCAGCCTCAGGAATTCCGCAATAAAGTACTTGTCTGGCTCTTTTAGCGTCGTTGACCACATTTTTTTTTCCAGTCCAGTGTAAATTTACGGATTTTCCGAGGCGAGCTCTCGGCGCATTCCGGCCGCCTAATTTCATTTTTTTTTACGATGCACGCAGCAGTAGATTTCGAATGTTTCGATACGCGAAGCGAGATATGATTGATCGATGCGTAATGTTTTTGAGATTGAAAATTACGCTAAATCTTTATTGAATTTTTTTTTTTTTTTGAGTACATGTTTCAAAAAATTATATACAGCAATGAAAAACGTGCCGAGAATGAAAAATTTTAGTATACGAGTCATCGGGAGCTCAAATGGACTCCAGTAAAAATTATTTCTGTAACAGAAACGCGCGGTGTCGCCTTCCCCGCAAAGTGCTTCTCATAATAAGAATAAAAATCTCTTATATTGGCGAACCGATACTTCCAGCCATGCAATCGCTCGCATCAATGACAGAGTCTCGTATAGTGTGTACTTCTTGCGGGAAAGCCGTAATTGAAGATAAAAAAAAAAGAAATAACAATAATGAACCAGAATCATAGAAATATATAATAAAAGAAGCTTATTGCTCCCGACTCGCGAGCCCTTTTGAAATCAGCGCGGCGTTTTCCCGCGCTCGTGTCGCAAAATGCTTTGTTACCGTTAAGCCCTGGACGCGGAAATAAAGTGAAATGATTCTTTTTAATCTTGGCCCGCGTGCGCGTCTCGGTGCGTTCTTTCATTCGACCGCGGAAAGGAAATGGAACGAAAAATTGCTGTAATAATTCACTGTCTTTTTCTGTTTTTTTTTTTTTTTTTTAATTCTAAGCGGAGAACCCCCGCATACGAAACTTTAATTTTCTAGCCTGGTATTACACGCCCGCGCGCGGGCTGCATATTTATTCGGAAGTGGCGGAGCTGACGCCGCGTGCGCGCGTTTTCCTCGACTCCGCGCTTTATTGCTAATTTGTAGAATAAATTCTGTTATATATAAGTACGTCCCATCCGGACGCGCACTGTATAAGCCGAAGATTTATTCGACCTTTGGACGCGACTCTGATGTCTCTCCTGAATTAGTTTAGATTACTTATTTAGGACATGTGTGTGCACGTGCGCCTGTAATCTGCACACAATTATATGTGTATATATACACACACGTAGGTCTATATAGAGAATACAGCTCGACAGTGGCTTATGACATACGATAGCATTACACCGAAGTCAAACATCGATTCCAATCAATCCTCATATACATGTACACGTTTGCGCGAACAATTAGGATGCACTCTGGCAGAAAATAGATCGGGTTTATGATGATAATATGCTGCATTTTATGTTTAATAATTATAATATAGCTTGTAATGTAATTGCAAATCCTGCTCCCATGAGTTCAAAATATGATCAGTTATGATCATAATATGATCATGGTAACATAATATGATATGCTTATAATGCAATCATGACAACATAATATGGTCAGTTATGATTATAATACGATTATGGTAACGTAATATGGATCAGTGATAATTATATTAAGTTATAATAATGCTCGTCATAAATTATGATGATATTATGATATAGTCCAACCATATAATATAATCATGACAACATAATACGATCAGTTATGGTTATAATATGATTACGGTATAGTATAGCATGATATCAGTGATAATTATATTAAGTTATAATAACACTTTTCATAAATTATAATGATATTATGATAGCCCTACCACATTTCACAGCAAAATTTTCTACCACGAGAACAGCTCCGCGAATTAATCTGTTGCAGGCGCATCAAATATTGTCCTCAAGCCCCCTTTCATTCCTCGAAAAGACTGAAACCCTTTTATAATTTATTCTATAGCTGAAGTGACAAAGCTAGGTATATAGATATCGATGTACAGGCGAATAAATTATGATTTTTCGATTCGGAGAGCGCGTGTGGGTGTCTCGCGTTGGCGTGCACGTGCATCAAATAAAACGAGTATCTATATACATATATATATATATTGCGCCGTCGATATGAAGAGCCATTCTCGAGTATCGAATTGATTGAGGAGAGAACGAAAAATAAAGCAGCGATCGTTCGCGTGGGGGCGAGAGAGGTGCAGAGATTGAAAAAAAAGTTATATATTTTATTTCAAAATTCAGGTTTCGGTTACGTATACTTATTTACGAGCCAAGCGAGCGGTACACGTACACTGCTTCTCCATAAAATCCTTACACTCGTCTTTTCAACAGCATTCGATAACGCTACGGGTCCCGGGGAAATTCGATCCGACCGCCGTTAACTTTTCTATTTTTTTCCTCTCCCTCGCTCCTCCTCCACGTAAGCGATATTCCGCAATGCCAAAGTTTCTCGCGCCCGAGCGTCTCGCGCGTAGATGTGACAAAGTGTATTAGCAACAAGTTAGTCCAAACGAATTTGCATATATCCTCCATCAGTGCATGCGTCGCTTGCCTCGAGACGACTTGTATACGCGGGTATAGTCGTCGTCGTCGTCGTCCTTCTCCCTGTCACGGTCAGGGTGCACGACGTCCGTACACACATCCCTTCCCACAATCTATACATATGCGAGCGTCGAGTCGAAACTAGCGAGTAAGTTACGCGCGCGCCTACATACGCAGCAGAACTCGCGAGATGACGTGTTCGATTTCTCTCTCTCTCTCTCGCACGATCTCCCGTCCCAGTTAAAGTTTCTTCACGTCGTCGTCCCCGCTGTTCTCAGACGATGACCATCGCGGTAACTCTTTTACATATATATATATATAGATACTCAGAGTGCCAGCGCTTGCAGTTCAATGCAACGAGTCTTCGCTTATCAGAAGCGTCGCCTCTTTACTTTTCCGTCAGAGCTTGCTCTCTGTCCTGCGGACGAGCGGGCCGTTTGACTTGCGCGCGCATATATATACACGCAGAGCTTGCAGCAAGCTCGATGAATTAAGGCGCGCGCGGCGCAATCTCTGCCGGCCATTCGCTAGGCTCGTAAAGCATATAGCTAATGTTCTGTCGCCCGGCAGATAGGCAGCGGAGAGCTCGACACTGGCTCTCTGTGTATACATTATAATGTGCCCGATGCCAGAGGCGAGCCGCCTATACTCTGCTGTGTGCTTCTGTGTATATGTGCACATCCACCAATTTTCGGAAACAACTCTCCCCAAAAGTTACAAATTTTTTTTTTTTGGAAGCACACTTACTAGATCTACTTTTTCTCGTCCTTGGGTCATTTTGAACGAGAAAAAATTCGCGTGCAGGGCCTGTCGAAGGGTATACTTTAAAAAGGAATTCATAGATTTTTTTCTCGAAAATTATGCACTTTTATAAAAATTTCATTAGAACGAAAGTGTCTTAAAATTCATCAAAGAATGCTCTGGAACTTTTTCAGATTTTTAATGAATATTTTTCGAAATTTCGATTTTTTTGGATTTTCGAAAAATGAAAAATTGTATTGGATCAATCTGAAAAAATTTCAGTACATTCTTTGATAAATTCTGAGACATTCTTGTTGAAATGACATTTTTATAAAAGTCCATAGTTTTCGAGAAAAAATCTATGAATTCATTATTTGTTAATTGTTTTTTTTTGCTCCGGTAAAAAAGTATATACCCTACGATCGGCTATGTACGCGAGTTTTTTTCTCTTTCAGAATGACCTAAGGAATGAGAAAAAAGAGGCTTGATAGGTGTGCCTTCCAAAAAAAAATTTGCATATTGTGGGGTAGAGTTGTTTCCAAAAATTGGCGGATATGCACATATGTGTGTGTATTAACCACATGATGCGCGACCCGCCGCGCTCGTCAGAGTCGAAAAAGCGCCTGATGTCTTCCGCTCGACTCCTCTCGCTTATGTGTATACTCTTCGCAAGCTCTATATACATATATATAATGCCGGGAGGCGACGCGGGGGGGGGCTCGACGTATTGTGGATATAGTTCGCAGATTTCAGAGGGTGGGGACGAGCCAGTGTGCTTTGGATAATGTTGGCTTAACACGGATACGCCTTGTCCTTGTGTACACAGACCGACTCTCAATAATGATTTCGTCTATCTCGGCTTGTGCCTGATGTATATACGATTTTTATGTCTCTGTGTTTATGCGGTACGATCGTGCGAAAGGATGCGGGTTGCGATGTCGCGTTGGGAGCTCGATGGATCAAGGGTAGAAGATATAGTTTTAATAGAGAAAAATATCTGATGTAAATTGATTTAACGAGGAAGTTTGTACATGGAAGTCCATATATTTTTATTTTTCGGGTAAATTAATGGAATTCTTTGGTCCATTTCTAATTCGATGTACGTCTATAAAAGAGAGGTAGCGATTGGAGCATAGAACCGAACGAATGCAGTTACGGACTCGCTTTATGGATTACGAGTCTATCTATAAAAGGCAAATAACGATTGCGGCATCAAGTTCTGTCCGTTTTGAGCTATGTCAAAAATTTTCATTGGTCCATTTACGATAGGTATTTATTGCAGCAATGAAAGTGTCAACGAATTTCATTGGTCGATCAGTATAGGATTAGTGGATTGCGGAAACAACGTTCTGTCGGTAATTCGAAATTTCTGAAGATGCTCTGAACTGTGGCTCATCAATATATCCTCTAACAATTCATGTAACACAACAATTGGGTTCTGCTATTGTATAGAGTTTCGCTGTTGTATTATTATTATTATTAATTTTGCATACATCGGAGAATTCCGACAATTATTATCTCGCGATTCCAACTCGATTTCCAATCGATTAAAGAAATCTCAATCGTCCCCTTTGTAAACCGGACACAAAAAATAAAAACTATCTCTGGCTCCGTCTATCTTTCTCTCTTTCGTCGCGGTCAGGTAAATCGCTCGGACAAGTCGGTGACGCGAGTTTCGTCAACTACACTACACTCCTATCGATATTATTTACGTGCGCCACGTGAAATTCTGGAGCAGCCGCTTTTGGCCATTGTTACGCCAGAAGCCGTTGTACACGGTGGAGTAAAATTTATGAGGATAGAGAGCGTTCGCGTGACCAGCTACCATGTTAGAGGCCTGCGGAGGAGGAGAGGGCGGAGGGGGGGGGGGGGAGAGTGGAAAAAACATTTGCCGCGTTGATGAAAATCAAATAGCGAACGCGCGCCGGCTCTGGTTTTCTCTCATTCCAGCTTTTATTCTTCTTGCCTACATTATTCGCTCCTCTTATTATATGCATGTGATACATACATATACATGTACATGTGTGTGAGCGTATATACCTGCAATATACACGTGTTCCTCGTTTTCACTCTTCGAGCAAAAGCGCTCCTGCTGGCGCTGCTGCTGCGCGCGCGTGTAAAAGTCTGTTCAAAGATATATGTATACAATTATAAATTGAATCGGACAAAGGAGAGCGGGGCAAACACGCATATTCTAGATTTATTTACGTGTGCACATGGTGCAGCGCAGTTCTCGCTAGTTCGCCGAGTTCTCGCCGCTCCCTCCCGTCTCCACAGTAATGTAGAGGACTACGCGCTTTTTTTCCTCACGTTGGATTGCGTTCTTGTTTCCTCTCCATAGCTGATGTGTCGGCCGCATATGCGAGCCTGAATATACATTCTTTTTTCATTAGCGAATTTTCTCGATGAAAGAGGCCGGATAATATCTTCGTTTCGCGAGATGATAAGTGTTGAGTATATTACATGCTGGTAAATGATCCGATTGAGGTTTTCATTATGGCTATTCAACATAAAATATATAGCACATCATCATCATAAACCCGATCTATTTTCTACCAGGGTCTATAATTAAAAATTTCGAATGGTTATTACGTGTACTGTTATATCGTCGAGCGTCGTTGAATTTTGAAAACACAGGAGTTGCTTTCTAACAAAGCACAGTTTGCTTTACTCGAAATTGAAGTTTACACCTTGTTGGGAAAAACTTGCAAATTTTTCGCGCTATACTTTCCCCAATAACATCTACAACACACACCGTAACTTTGCTTCGGCTCTCCTCTCCCGAACTACAGAGAAAAATCTATAGATATAATCAATCGGTCCATTATATCGACGGCGTTTATATACGCTTTATTCCTCCGTGGCGAGAGTACACAGACGCAGCTCAGAATATTAAATCGAACATGCAAAGCTGTACTTGAATTTCGGAAAGTTATCGGGAAAGCGAGTTATAGTAGCACGGAAAAACAAAGCCCGACTATAATACACACGCGGAGAGTTCTCCTTCGTGAATTTTTATATCATCATCGAGTTGGCGAACAAAAGTTCGATCAAGGACGCTATTATACACCGGGAAATAAAATCGATAAACTCGTTATCGCCAATCACATAGAGCTCTCTCGTTCCGCCTGCATCGGCGACAACTTAAAAAAAATATATATATATAGTATATATACTATATACACTATAATAGCCATATACGAAGGGGTTATAGCGTAGCGAGAACCATTAAGAACGTAACGACTCTCGCACTCTTTCCATTAGGTACAATCAGAGCCTCTCGCAATAAGCACACTCGCTAATTCCCCTCTACCCCCCCCCCCTTCCAAGCACACCCCCTCAGCGATTACGTTAATACACACACAGAAAGCTGAAAGCGGCTCGCCTAATAAGAAGAATATCTGGGTCGCAGAGCTTTTTGGTATACATAGCCAAGGCGACGTTGAGAAAATTGCCGGATTACCGATGTAATAGCTGTTTAAGAGACTCCGCTTCATCCTCCACCCCCCCCCCCTCGATCCAAAAAAAAGGGGAGCTGCTGGTCTGCGAGCGGACAATAAAACGAATGAAGAGGAACGAGCGGAGACAAGGTATAAATTGGCCGAGAGGACAAAAACGGAGGCGTTTGCTTCTTCGGATCCTGCCTGCCACCCCTCCACACCCTCCCCCTTTTTTTTACTCGCCATAAAAGAGTGGATCTTCTCCGCCTCCTCATCACCGTTGCCACCTTTGTATATCTATACGTATGCCAGGCGAGATTTAGTGTCCACGCAGGTCCGGCCATCCCTCGGCGGGCTTTACGAGTAGTTGCTGCTGCTGCTCTGCTTAACGCGTTGCAATAACATCCGCAAGAATTCCCACCGTAGGCGCTATTTCGATCCCTCCCTGGACACACACACACGCACATATATGTGCATCTCTGTACAAGCTCTCCTACGGCCAAAGCTCCCGCAAGCTTCGATTGATTATTTTTTTTTTCTCGCTCCCTCCCTTCCCACCTCTGTCACTCTCTGTCTCTCTCGCTCTCTCTCTCTCTCTCTCTCTCTCTTTCACAGTTGTCGTAACGTAGTTTCGGCTCACAGTGAAAAACGAAGTGCGCAGAGTTTTATCTGACCGCTTTCCGCTCGCTCCGGGCGAGCTTGATAAATAGCCCCACGTCGACTCCGCTTATCTTGCCAATGTTTCGCGCGCGCGCCGAGCTTTCGTCTCTGCGGAAGCTGTCGAGAGAGAGAGAGCTTGTTTATTAACAACGGCTATTGTGCTCTGTACTCGGGCATCAGCGCAATTTGGCGCCAAGCGCATATACCTTATACTCGATGTACCACGAGAGTGAGAGAGTGAGAGAGAGTTGATTAACGGCAAGATGGATTGGGAGGGGGAGAATCATTCCTGGTTGTTAAGAATTTCGGATTTAATTAGGGGGGGGGGGGGAGAGAAGCGGCTGTCTGGAGGGTTGGACTTTCGATGCATACACAACGAGATGCTTGAGGGTGGGGTAGACGCCACGTTAAGAAATTAAATATAAAAATTTTATTGTAGTGGAATATGTATTACTGCTGTCTTTTCTATGATTTTAGTGCAGAAAATTACCTTAGACCCCCCTCGAATAAGACGTGATTTTGTGTAAGAGATTTTGTTGCACGTATTTATTTGTTCGACTGCTGCAAACGACGATTTGATCAAAATTTTTATATTTAATATTTCAAGCTGGTTCGCCCCCTTAAATTTTTGAAAACAGCGTGTATACTGGAACGAGTATCGAATTAACACGCTTCGAATAAACAAAAAAGCCTTGTAGCATATTTATTTTTTTTCTCCGGGCAAATAATAAAAAGTCCGGTTTTCATCCTGTATTATGCATGAAGAGCGAGAAGATGCCATTAAATCGCGAATCCTTTAAGGCAAGGATTCTCTCTCTCTCTCTCTCTCTCGCCTTGCACAGAAGTTATGTATACGCGCACAGCGAAGCTTTTCTTAGGTGACAGAAAAAAAATGTATGGATATACGAATGAAGTACAACGTGAGATTGAATGGGTTTAGCTATATAGAGGCCGGGCGCAAGACACTCGCGCCCAGCGCCCCCCCCCCCCCACCCTTACCACGACGTTTTTCCATTTCCGTAATATTCAACGCTTCAATCTACGCGGCGTACACGGCGAGTCTTAATATCCATTAACTTCTTCGTGATAGGTTTAAATGCTACGTTAAATTAAGTGCCAACGTCAACGGCCGCTGGTTCACTCGGGGCCGCGGAGGTGACTCGTCGCGCTTCGAAGAGCGAGAGAGAGAGAGAGAGGAAAAACGGCGACATTTCGCGGCCGACGCGTCGCGCCAGAGAAATAATTATCGCGTATACGTATATAATATGTGGAACGCGAACGGCTTGGAAGAATGGATTTTCGGAGCTTTGATGGCTATGTACACTCGGGTTAAAATGAAACTTTGAATTTTGGCGACTGCCGCCTTGTTCTGCGCATGTCACACGTCTGGTCACTTTGACGCCTTATTTATACCGCGGCGGTAAGCACCTTAGCCCCGCGGCGTCAAAGGCGTCAAAGTGACCAGACATGTGACATGCGCAGAATAAGGCGCGAGTCGCAAAAATTCAAAGTTTCAATTTAACCCAGGTGTACACTGTGTATAGTATATCAGAAGTCTGTACATGTATATCAGAGATCGCGATATCGGATTGACCAGTTATAACGGGTCAGAGAGTTAAAAGCAGAAAGAGAGAGAGAGAGAGAGAGAGAGAGAGAGAGAGAGAGAGGGAGCAATTTTCACGAGTGGAAATTTTCGGTGAATTGATGTGTTTACTTTCTATTGAGCTTTTTTTGTTCTTATTCGCGTGCAAGGCGCATTCCGAGTGAAGGGACGCGTAAGTAAAATTTATCGATTGGCACGATGAGTTTGGCGAGCGGCCAACGTTCTGATAGAATTGAATCGTTGGTTTACTCGCTCTTTGGTACGGCGTGGGGTAATGCGGCTGGGCTTGTTGATGAAAAAACGCGTTTTTTCTTCGATTTGTATAGTACGCTACAAAGTATTCTTTTTTAAAGGAAAATACGAAGGAGTAGGATGCAAAAAGATATATTTTTGATTAGTTTTACTTATTTATTCTCTATACGATGGCTGACGTTTGATGTATATTCCTGGGTATGCTACTCTCTCTAGTTTATTTTCTTCAAAAAATAGACGATTAATTAATTTCTTTCCTGCGAGTAATAATCCCCAGCAAAAAGGGTATACGCAAAGGCAAACGCATTAAGTATTAAAGAAGCCATTCCGTAATTGACTTATAGTTGAAATGACTGATTAATCCTTTGGTAGCGCAAGAAGAGGACAACAATACAAATATATAAGTATACATGCGGTAAAATACGCGCTTTGGAATTTTTTTTTACTGACCATATTTCTTCGCAGAAATCGTTTTAGCTCAAGTTAAACCATGTCTAGTAGAATTTACACCCCCTTACATCCCATCGGATACGCACGAGGCGATTTCTTCGCGCGAAAATCGCTGAGACATTGAAATCGAGATCCGGCCATAATTTCTTGCATTTTTTGGATTCACGCAGCAGACGGTTCACCATCCCTCTACAATCCCTCGAGTGTAAAACCCCTTTTTTTCGTACCTCAGTTGACCATCAACCTTATACTTATAGGCGCAATATACTTTCCCTGACTCTCGAAAAGTGCTTACGAATCGACTGCTTTTCGCAACTCGTATATAACTTGTTCTGCTCGCTTTATTTTCCAACTAGTACCATAAATTTCAATAAGGGGGAGTAGGGGGGTTGCGAGTCTCGAGCGAAAAAGGGGTTGTTCAAAACTGCTCTCTCGTTTCATTAACTCGTTGATAGGTCGACGAACTGTATATTTTGTTTTACCGGCCAAGTTTCAGGATAAAAATAATATTTTTATGCGCCCGTTTTATGCGCAAGACTCTTTGGGCTCTTGTTCAGCGTTGGTAGATCAAGTTTTTACATGGCTCGCTCGCGCTCACACGCGCACACGTACGGTGCACATATGCACGAGTAAAGTAGGAACAGGGCGTTATGTCTTCGCGTTTTATCTCCGCATTGTCTTCGTGCGTGACTACAGTTACTCAGCGTTGCCCTAAGGCTATAAAAAGGCATCTCGACTGATATCCGAAAATGTATATCATTGCCGACGTATATAGTGTAGAAACATTACAATGTGGAGAGAATAATCTGGAAAATAAATCTGTTTGGGGAGCGAATTGATTAAGTGAAGTAGATAGCAGCTCTCCGCCGCTATCTGTTTGAGAATTCAATTTTCGGAACGCGCGCGCGCGCGCGCCGATGAAATGCGTTTGTCAACGAGCGGACGTTTCAGCCGTGAGATTTAATAACTATATAAATTTTTAATGCACTCGGTAATAATGTTCGATGTATTTGTCGCGCGGGCAGCAATATCCATCGCGACAAAAACGACGTCGACTGGGCAAATTTGGAAATACACTTCGTTACATCATCTTGTTAAGTTGCGAAATTCGAAGCGATCGCGTTAAGCTTTATCGATTACGCGCACTTTCGCAACAACGGATTTTATCCATCATCTCTCGAAATAATTCAAAACTCAACCGCTAAACAAGTAATCCGAGAGCCTTCCCAAGACTTTTTGCATCGTTTTCCGTGCGCGTCCATTGTTAGTGGCGCACTACAGCCATTATTCTCTTCTTACACCTTACTTATTCCAGCCAAGATTTATTGGCTCGATCCGATCGGGAGACTTATTGATTCTAGCGTGCTTTTCCATCGTGTGCGGCATCGGTGAATTATTACAAGCGCGTGATAATATTTCATTTTTTTCCGCACGAAATTTCACGCAGCCTCGCGTGCGCGCGGCGTTGCAGCCCGCAGAAAGCAAATATCCCGAAGGACCGGAGAGAGATTTCGTGTATATATATATATATATATATAACGTTTCACTTCATTAGCCGGAGAACGAATCAAGTTTTTCTGACTTTGTTCCAAAGTACACAAAGATTACACAGGATGCACACGATCGAGGATCTATTAATGTTTATTACTGTCGGAAAAGTTGGAATGTTGGCTCCCCTTGTGTTCGACGCATCCGCACCGAACATCCGTTTCAGTCCCGAGACGATCGAATGTTCGAAACCACAATTATCACGGAAAGGTGTGGCGAAAGAAAGCTTGATTCTTAATAAATTAAAGTGATACTTCGAATTAATGTGTTTCGCCTTGGAAGTACCTATAATTACACAATGTTTGAAATCAAAACATTCTATCGTGGAAGTAACATGATGTAAGCTGCTTATGTCGAAGCAGTAACATGACTTATATCCCTATAACATGACGTAACCTCTTAACGTTGTACTCAAAGCTCAGATGTAATATGACGTAACCTGTTCACGCTGACATGTAACGCAACGTAACTTGCGTTTACGCTAACGGCTACTGATTTTCGGAAGCTTCGTTCTCTCTCATGCTCGAATATATTTCGCTGTCAAACTTTGTATGTACAATGACAGACGATTCCACGAACTTACCGTTAGTGGCTTGTCACAATATCCCTCGTCCTCGCAATGCGAAATCCTCCCCCTCCCCCCAGCGCTGATCATCCCAAGTCATCGCGCGGCTCCATCCTCACCGCGGCTCTCATTAAATTCTCGCTGTGTGGCATACATCCCGCGGCAAGGGATTATAGGGCGGATTTCACATTAGCCAACCGCGTGCGCGGGAAATCGAGCGAGAGGCAAAGGCTGCATCGCGTTCAAAGGACTCGCGCGCGTAAACAGAGGATCGACTCTCGCGAGCGCGCGCGAGAGCAAAGGAGCGCGACGCTCGGCTCATTCTCAAAGTCCCTTTCGAAGAAATGCGATAAGACTCCCTTCCCATCTCGCTTACGCACCGCCCTATACGCGGGAACGACGACGGGAAGACTCTCTCTCTCTGCACTTATTTCCCCGCAGCCGAGAGGCAGCGCAGCTCTGTGCGCTATACTACTCTCGAGATTTATCCTCGGTTTATGAGATAACACTGGGTCGCGCGGGAAGACGTAAGCCCGAGGTAATTAAATTCTTCCTGCGATGCAACTCTCTCGGAACAAAACGCGGTGCGCTTCTCGCTTTTCTCTCTCTTCTCTCTCTCTCTCTCCTTTTTTTTAACGGTGCAGAGAAAAGAGAGAGAGAGAGAGAGAGAGCGTCAACAGATACAGCGTCGACTTAATGACTTTGTCCCCGTTGCAGAAAAGTATTTCTTGAGCGCGACCACCGCGCGCACACATATACAACAGTCTCTCTTTCTACTTATTACCGGATGAAAATAATTGCCGGGTCGAGCACTGTTTTGATATCTCGTCGCGATTTATTTCGCCGAGTGAAAAATCCGTGGGATATGTATAGGACGGCTGATGACCTGGTCTTCTTCTTCTTCTCTTCTCGTCGTGCATGATAAATTAATTTTGTTATCCTTTGTGCGCTTCGAGTGCCTTGCGCGATTAGCCTTCGGTGCTTTACTAAACGTCGACGATGAAGGGGTTTGCTTCTGCTCGGAGTATATCGCGCGATTATCTTTCAATATCCGGGGAGTGTGTGGGGCCCTAACGAGTTTCTCGGTTGAAAGAACTTTTGTTGGTATTGAGCGACGCGCGTCTGCTGATGGGGATTTCGCAGTGCGCAGCGTACACTATTCCTGAAATATGGTGATTTAATCCCTTTAGTAAAAAAAATTTTTTTTTAAACTATCAGCCAACGTGTCTTTGCAGAATCAGTATTACATCGCGCGAGAACCGATAATACGAAACTGCCGGCTGGAAGTATAAATTTGATCGATATCGTTTTTCTCTTGCTCTCTCTCTCTCCTCCTAATTGATGAAATATATACGTATATATACTGAACGTAATATAACGCGTTCTTCGATGAAGTTATATCGAACTTTTTCGCTTGAGAAAAAAATAAAGATTGAAATCGCCGCGGCAACGACACTCGATTTACAAAGGCCGCGTTGGAACAAGGACGCTTACAACCTTTGTAACTCACTCGCTTGCTGTATACTGCTACTATATATTAGCTTACAGTATTCGATAGCTTTTTCCGACTTTCCCCATTAAAAATAACGACGAGCTCGAGGCTCACGCGCCCATTGACGGCTATTCGTTCGAATAGCAAATCTCAAAAGATTTGTAATTTTGCGAGTGTGTTATTCGTTATTCGCGCGTTTCAAGCGGATGGAGTGCGATCCGCACGCAAAATTGTCCTTTCGCGGTTCGAATGCGATAAACCGCATATAATACTCTGGTCCGCGGTGTATGCGTGTGTACGCGATGTTGAATATATCGAGAGGGGGTCACGACGATGCTCGACCCGATTCTATTAATGGATTCGCGTGTCACATATATTTACATACGAGGGGAGAAAACATCGCTAATGACCATCGCATAGGTTTGAAGATATTGATTGTCTATTTACCGCGCGTGTAATCGCTTGCGCATTGTGCGTATGTGTGTATACGCTCTTGATTTTGGATTTCGACGCGATTCAGAGACGGTAAAACAATCGCCGTTTTAAAGGGTATAAACGTTCCCATTTAAAATGCGCGAATTAAACGTTATGAATATAGTTTGAATCTTAATGAATTTTATAAAAAAAATTTATTAGTTAAATTAATTCAGCTACTTTGTTTTTATTGGAGTACTTAAAAGAGTTAACGGCTCTTTCCTGAATAAAAATCCGTAATTCTCAAATAATAATAAGAAGAATAAGTGCGGGGTGTACAGTATCCATAAAAAATACAAGTTAAGTAGAAATGCATGCATTCAATGCCTGAATCGCAAAGGTTTGCGACTGGCAACCGCTTCAAACAGCACTTTCGAAAAAACGTAGAGTTTACACCGTGACATAATTTAGGGAGTTTGTCGGCGTTGACCGTTGAAAAATCTACGAGCAAATGGTGCATTCCTCAACAGGTATACGGATAGGCTCAATTTGGGAAAAAAACGAGGGTCGAAGCGATGTATACGTAGTTCGCTAATTAAGCTTTTACGCGCCACTTTGGAAAAGCAATTTTTCCTGTACGAGAGATGAGAGAGAGAGAGAGAGAGAGCCTGAAAAGAGAGCCAAAGGTATATTCGTTTTGGAGGTTCGTAGCGCGTGCATTTTTCAACGCTGATCCCCGCAAATTACCAAGTTCGCGAGAGGGAAGAGAGAGAGAGAGAGAGAGAGAGAGAGAGAGGATGAAAATTAAAATTACTCCGCGAAGGTAAATTTTAAAAGCTTTTTAACGTCTTTGTTTTTGTAAATAGCGGCGATGACAGCGGACTAAATTAGACTTAGAGGTGTCTTCTCCACGCGCGGGAATTGGCGTTATTTGCATTCGTTGTACCCAACGCCGAATTCACGATGTTTATATATACAGGCTGACGTATACTTTCATCTAGTAAAAAAGCGCTTTGGTCGTGGATTTCCATTACACGTACGTAGCCGGCGAGAAAAAATTCTCCCTCTCTATAGGGCGCCCCTCCGCCCCCCCCCCTACGAGAATATTTAAATAAGCAGACGTCCATCGCAAGCTTCGAGAGCGCGATCGTTACAGTATAATCCTTTCTCTCCGTGCGCGAGTATATATACATATATATAAAGCAATAAAAGTGTGGTAAGCTACAGAGCGCAACAGGTTGGATTCGTAGAGTATATCAATAGAATTCGCATCGCTCGAATCGCGCAATGATACCCGACCCCCCCCCCCCTCCGTATTTCGGAAGCTCGAATTATCCACGACGAGACGTACGTTTCAGCGGATTTCCCGCTAATACATTATACAAAGCTTTAGAAAAATCGCGAGTGCAACCCTCCCCCTTCCTCACCTTGACGAAAAGCTCGCTAATAAAGCACCAAGCGCTGACGGGCCGCAGCGGCGAGAGCTTTCGACACGCATTACTCTGAAAAAGTCTCCTCTCGCCAAGCGCTACTCGCACAAAGAGATCGAATAAATTAAGCAAACGCGTGAAACTCTTGCTCACCTCCCCCCTCGCCCCTCTAGTAGACAAAGGCGTCGTCTCCCCCTTCCAGCTCCTCCACGGGAGTCTCTCTCGCTCTCCAATCGTTTAAAAAGAAGAAGGGGCGAGCATTTTTCCCCGACAAAGCAGCTTCGACGTGCACTTTAGCGCAGCCGCCGCCGCTGCGGCGGCAGCAGACCAGCAGCGGCCCATTACGATTTATTTTCTCATTTTCCCCGGGAGAGCGGCTCTCTCCTCCATATTTCACTCTCTATTTATCCCCGATGATTCATTAGCATTCGCGGCGGTAACGGCGGCGATGGCATCCGAAGAAAGCGCGCCGCGTGTATCGAGCGACGCGAGAGAGAGAGAGAGAGAGAGAGAGAGAGAGAGAGAGAGAGAGAGCGGGACAAAAGCTCGCCGGTATACGCGCAGAGAAAGGAAGGACTTATCGATCGCTTCCTGCGGCGCCTGTACGCGAGCAACTCCGATGAGCTGCACACACGCGTGTGCGCTGCATACGCTCGTAAACTCGCTATTGGTCCTGCGTTGCTCCACGCGCGCACATTAGCGCTCGAGTATCGCGGAGAGTTTGACGCGAGTCTGGCCGTGCGCGGACTCGTACTACTTGCGACGCTGGAGATGTACGTATATGCGCTATCCACGAATTAGTGGAAACAACTCACCTCACGAAATTGCAAAATTTTTTATCGAAGGCACACCTATACTAGATCTATGTTTTCTGGTTCTTTGGACCACACAGAAAGAGAAAAAAATCGCGTGAACGGCGAGTCGTAAGGTATACTTTTTTCCGGAGGCATGAAACGACTCGAAAAACGCGGAATAATTAAAAAAAGATTCATAGATTTTTTCGCGAAAACTATGGGCCTTTATAAAAAATTTCACTAGAACAAGAATGTCTTGAAATTCGTTGAAGAATGCTCTGAAATTTTTTCAGATTAATCTGGTACAATTTTTGATTTTTTCAAAACTCGAAAAAAAATCGAAATTTCGAGAAACGTCCATCAAAAATATGAAGAAAATTTCAGAGCATTCTTCGGTGAGTTTTAAGACATTTTTGTTCTAATGAAATTTGTATAAAAGTCCATAGTTTTCGCGAAAAAAATCTGTGAATTCCTTTTCAGTTATCTACGATTCGCCGTTCACGCGAGTTTTTTCTCTTTCAGTATGGTCTACAGAACGAGAAAAAATAGGTCTAGTAGGTGCGCCTTCAATAAAAAATTTTGCAACTTTCTGAGGTGAGTTGTTTCCACTATTTCGTAGATTAGCACATATGCGTAGACGATTTCGATGTGGTGGTTCGCGCGTTTATATTGAGAATTGCGTGATTTTGCTGTCGATCACGAAAGCGATCTGTACAAAGGATCATTGGATAAAAATTATACTGCTTGCGTGAGACGTTAATTCAAGCGATTCGCGTTTCTTTTCGCATAGATATACGCAGACAATTGTACGACACACCTTGGATTACGCGGCCGTGCACCGAAATATCAGTATTTCGGTACACTTTGCCGATGGAAAAACTGGCATTCCGGTAGACCGCGGCACGTATTCGGAGGGAGCAAATTAGGTTTCACGCGCGGCTGTGCCATTTCGACGCGATATGTCGCCGTACGTAGATTCCTATCCCTGCCGGCTCTTTCTCTGTCCCACTCTTTCCGCAACCGCAATCGCATCGAGTTTCCGAGAAACGAAATCCGCCGCCGCCTGCGCAGGAAATCCTATTTTCCTCGAGGCTTTCCATTCGACTCGTTAAACAGAGCCTCTCAACAGCGCTACTGCTACCGCGCGATGCTCGATAGGGCGCGAGATGTCTCGTATTTTTTTTACGCCCGCTTTAACCGCGATTATACGCAAAAGCTAGCGCACGTCTTAGCGCGCGCGTTCAAGCGTGTTTTCGCTTATTTTTCGATCTCTTTTTTATCATTTGATTCGTAAATTTCCGTGTATCCCGAGAATCCGCGATAATACCGAGTTGGCGCAATAATCGTCCCCCACTCTTTTTTTTTTTCAAATTCAGTCGAGTATACGCGCGCGCAGCGGAAAGCCGACGGGCAAAATCGTATTTATAGATAGTAATCTGAAAGTTTACCCGGTGTAATTCGGCCTTTATACCGGCCGGATTAAGTTAAGCCAAAGGAAGCAGCGGACTTTCCAACTTTCGAACTGTTCTTCGCAGATATCTCGTCGCTCTTTCGACGATAATTGATTCGCGCGCGGAATGTTTCAAACTCAACGGCAATGCGGAGAGCTTTTTACCGGCATTCGATCGGACTGGGGCTGCAGTTGAGAAGAAAAAAAAACGTTTACCCGATCTTCGTAACCGCAAAAATACAGAAAACTAGCGGAGAGAAGTTTTTTCTTTGAATCTCGGCTTAATTAACGTTTTATTTCCAGGTTGACTTTTCGCACATTTTTTAAACTCGCGCGGTGGTCAATAAGGAATCTCACCAACGCCATAACGGCGAGAATCACGAGTCGACGACCCCTTATATATATACACATAGACTAACGCGCGTATCGGCTTAAGCCGCGCGCTTTAGCCGACTGAGCCACCCGAACGCTTCCTGGATTATGTACCGGTGACATAAGCGCGCGATGCGCTATCTACAAACTTTTAGTACACATAGACTTAATCTAGGACGGAGAGGGGGGGATTTATCTGATTGATCAGCCAAATGACCAATCAAATTTACGGCGTCGCTCGACGCGTAGTTTTAAAAGTTCGCGTTGTGTACATATAGCGTTAAGTGGAAAAGTATATCCATAGACTTCGATCGAAGGTCAACGTCCAAAGATTTTTTTGTCACGTATATGTATAATTTCTACGTAACGATTATTACGATTATTTTCAAGTCAAACTACCTTTCTTTTCCCTAAAGCATCGCCTTTCTCGCGGAACGAGACTTCGGCTTCGGGCCGCGTAATCATTCGTATGTAAAATCGCAGCTAGAGGACAAAAAGAAGACGCACCGATGCGCGAGACACATCAGCTTTATTAAATGCATAAACGCATAAACGTATACGTAGCGAGCCACAACGTGTACGCCACGGCCGATGCTTATACAAATACATACGTATATACCCCATCTATTTTGTACACTAGTCTACGCAGTTTTACGTTTACAGCCGAGACGCGAGAGAGAGAGAGAGAGAGAGAGAGCTTTTTTTCGAGCTGCCTCTCAAACTGTTTTTACACCTTGTTGTGATGTCGCGCTCAAGTATAGTTATAAAGCGATGGAAATATTGCCGGGAAAGTCTGCGCCGAGCGTCAGCGCTTTCTTTTACATCTCGGCTTTGATGCCTCGATATTGTTGTAATACATACGCGTTCTTTTTTCTTTCCTCAAAACGAGTCTGTATATATCGATCGTCTCGATTAATCGAGTGTCGAGCGAGAAAACAATACGCGGGAACAATAAGTACGAACATTGCTCGTCTCGGAACAGATTTCAAAAAGACGTTTAAAATTCTCTTTATTGAGGTGTGCACACCTGGCGCATTTGCGAAGGAAATGTATTAAAATTTTTTTTATGGATCTCTTGCTAGCGTATATAGTAACGCGTATATATGGATCGAATCGATTGATTCAAAGAAAACGAAAGCCAAATGTAGAAATTACTATTCTTCTCCCCTTCGCAAGAATCGTCACGTTTCCCCCCAAATAATGGCTTTTAACCGAAGAACGAGGGCGTATAATCCCAAGAAAATGTATGCACGCGATTTTACGATGGGCGTCTTAACTGAAAGATCATGGGAAATTTCACGCGACACACGTCAAGCAGAAGCCTATTTCTTCTTACGCCCTTAATGAAATTCACGTCCCGCGCGCGGGCGCGAAGAGGAAAAACGTAAAACTCGGAGAAATCCGAAAATCCGTTTATTCCGTAACCAATAAAAAGTGATTTTCCAAGCAAAGCCAATAGCGCGCCGTATATATACTATACGTATACATATAGCGCGCGAAATTCAAATCGAGCAGCGCAGTTTCAGTCGAACGACTCTTAATGCGTTCTCCGCGCCGATTTAAATCGTGCTTCTCGTTTTGGGGGCTGACCGAGCTCTTTTCCCTTTCCGTTTTCATCGCTCTCCCAATCCCCGCTCCCCCTCGTCCCAAGAGACCGAAAGCCCGCGGCAGATTTTTTTCTTTTTTTTGTTCCGCGCGCTCCTCTCATTCGGGTCAACGCGCGTTGACGATCGTGTTGGCTTACGGTCTCGGCGCTCCATATATATAGGTACGCAGTCCCTCGTGAGATAAATAGCGCGTTTTGCCAGCGAAGCTTTTTTTTGCGCTTCGCGCCAATCTGGAGAGCCGGCGATATCTCAGCCGTCGCAACGTCGCCGGTGTTGAGCACGCGATCACACGCGACGTTCTCTTCAGCCTCGCTTTATTTAGTCGGTGTAAAAGGTGCGCTGTGTGTCTGTCCACGGAGGACTAGATGATTGTTCTACTGAGAACTTGTGTGATTTGATTGAGGCGAGGCAGTGTAGTGGATGAACGGCAATTTTTTTGCTGTGGGAGGCGTGAAAATTTTGTTTGAGTTTTCTGCTAGAAAATAGATCGGGTTTATGATGACAATATATGATATGTTTTATGTTGATGAATGATGATATAGTCTATAGTGCCATTATAATTAGCCCTGCTCCCATATTATTGCAAAGTATAATCCACATTTCAAAAAAGGCTTATTACGACAAAATGGTCATGGTAGTATAATATAATCAGTTATGATTATAATAACATGCGCCATAAATTATGATGATATTATGATAGCCTTTTGTAAAATTTCTATTAGGGTTTCATTCACATAAATAATTTTGTTTCATCAAAAAATTATTGTACGCAGTAACAGACGAATAAATAATGCATGTTGAACACCACGAACATTTCAATTTCAAAATTAAATTAACCACAGAATCCTATGCTCTAGAGAATTAATTTCGAAAAAGTTTTATGTTAGAAGTTTCCAGATGGCGCGTCGCGCGTGTCAGCGCAATCGCAGTGTAAGCCATATAGTCTAATGTACTTCGTTTCCATCCACCTTTACAGACGGTGTATAAGAAATGCAATATGCGCCAGCTTCTTGTGCACTTTTTATTTACAAAGGAGGATACCACACAAAAGATGCCGAAAAATGTGTTGTCGTTTAAGGAACTCTGGCAAGCGTGAATTTAAAAAAAAATTTTAACTCGCACACGTGAACCGCAGTAGCTAAAAGACCGTAACTTTCAAACTCATTTCAGACTGCGAAGTGCATGCGAATTGTCGGAACCTCATAAAAGACCATAAAAATGCATCTGAAATCGCTAGAGTACAGCAAAATCCAATTCGAAGGAATTATCGCTCCACACCTTGTCACTATATATACCCCATACGTAGCGAAATTTTGATTGGTAATCTTTCCCGCGTCAATTTTTTTTTCTCAACACGTTGTAGATGGAAGCGCGTATCGATCAATCGCGAGAGAAATCGCCTATATATATACGTATGCGCATATAGCGAGCAATAGAAGCGTAGAATCGAAATATACGTATGTGTACCTGCGAGCGCGCGGAAATGCCGTTGTAACGACGTCAGGACGCGGTGGTCTGCGAAGCTAAATCTGCAAGCGATTATTTTCCTCGCGATCCCCCGGGAGGATGCTGGGATTGCATCTTGGCCATGCTAATACGCACTTTTTTCATTCCATTATCGATCGGGCTATTGAAATGCGATAATTATGTTTTATATAGACTCGAATCGGGCGGTCGCGATGAATGTATATGAAGCCGTACGTTTATTATGGATTTATGCGGCTATTTTTGCCGTAACTTTTGCATGCATTACGCAAAAGGGAGAGAGGGGGGGGGGTGAAGACTAGGAAGACAAAGCTGTACATAAGGGAAAAATACGGAGTGCGAGAGAGAGGGCGTCGTTTATTTTTGCATTTTTATTGTGCTTGATTCTCTCGAATGGATTTCTACCTCCTTCGCGTCTCACTGCGTGTATACCTATTTTCAATTTCCCCAAGGGCTCGAGTAGTGCGTGCATCGATCGAATTTATCGTTCGTTCGTCGCGCACGTTTTTTTCGTTGCGAGAGAATATTAAAAAAATATACGCGTTTATTTATTGTAATAATAAATTTTCGTCGGTGTTCTATTTATCTTTGTATAGAAAATCAACAAAGGATCAGGAGGCTACCAATCTGGCTCGAAAATCCGAACAACATTATTTGTATCTATTCTATGTGTATACGCATACCGTGTATGAATAAAATCAACAAAAATATAAAGGCTCGCACGCGCGAAGTTTCGAAATTCCCGTTCGATTTTCGTGATATCGAATGAATTTTAAAAAATCGTACGTGTGTACTTCATTTCAATATCGATAGGAAAATAAGTGAAGAGGATAATGAAAGTTCTTAGAAAATCAACGAATGTATATATATATATATATATCTTATATGCTATATTTCACGATTTTCCGAACAAACTACAATTTTTCCGAAAGAAACGGCGGATAAAGCGGGATGCCGCTTGATTGCACTCGTGCGCGCGCAAGAAGGACGAACGCAAAAGTTACGCTTTCATGAAATATTTGTTTCCGAGCTCTCTATTCTGCACCTGAGCCAAAAACCATTTTTTTTGTCGGAATATAACGCGCTCTGCGATTTCGATTCCGAAAATCTCGAAAAGTTTTCTTAAAATACGCTGCAAGAGAAACACAAACTCGGTCAATACGTTTCCCCTCTGTTTCAAAATTAAACTTTTGCAAAGTAACTCGGACGATTTCGATACAAAACTGCGTGTGTATATTTAAAAAAAAACAAATATCGCGTTTTTCAAAAGTACATAAATTTTCGAAAACCGCGTAATATTATCAAGTTCTCGGATTATATAGAAGCGTTTTTAATGCAAACAACGAGAATACACACGATCATTTACCCGTAATCACAGAAGTACACAACGAAACGATTACTCGGTGTGGAGTGCATAGTCTTGTATCATTCGAAGTCGGTCAATATTGTATCTCCGTCTTCTTGCCGGAGATTAAAATAATAGACACCATTAAAGAGAAAAATCTGATCCTCTGTTGATTCGAGTGTCGGTCGATACCGACAGATAGCCTCTCGACAATGCAAACACCCCCTGAAATATCTCTTCTGGTCTACTCGAGTTCTGATAGACACTTTACAATTGGGTATAATGCGAAAAGACGTTTGTTATTAAGCGCAAGATAAATACGCAACTGATGACGCTTACGCGCATAATTTTGAATTTGCGCGTCGATAATTAATCGATGAGTTCTGGAGCGGCGTGAAAAATTATTTTGGTATATATAATAATCATAAGTATATAAATAAATTATATATTGCCGGCGTAAAATTTGAATTTATAATTGACTTCTGGACTTTCCCCTAATTGTATGCAAACTTGTGATAACAGTTCGTAATGTATGCGACTGTACACGCCAAGTTTGGTAAGCAAAGGTTAGCAAATTTATAATAAATCATGGAGGAATGAAATATTAAGCGTCTCCCCAGTGTTGTCGCGGTATGGAGATATATATTTCGGTGCAATGCAACGATTGTACTTTCGCGGCACGTACAATATCGCTGCACTTTTTTGGGCTTCGTCTATATACGCACCGATATTTTCGAGAGCGAGATCTTTCGTTGCGACGATAACATTTTTTATTAACTCACAACCCTCCCAAATACCATTCTTTTGTCTTCTTTTCTTTATTCATGCAACGGTTTTGCGCAACGTCGTATACAAAAATTTTATTATGCGTATCATTAATGATTCAGTATCTACGTCTAGATATATTACATTATATGTACAATTAACATTATTTATTAATTTGAAATATTGCGGACGAATCGCTCTTTAAAGTAATAAAAATAATAAAAATAAAAAAACTCATAATTACTCTGGGCTCTGATTTATAACTTTAGTTTGTCGACTATGGATTTAATTTTTAGTTTTAGTTTCGATTTTGTATTATTTCAGCATTCAAGGGCATGCTGTCCGTCTAAATAAATGAATAAATAAATAAAAGTAAAAAAATTCTTTAGCTACAATGTTTCGAACGAAAGCCCTCCGCGAAAAATGCAGTATAACAATGCTGCAGCCTGCGCTTTCTTCGAACCGAAAGGGAAGCCCCTCCTCCTCCCGTTTCCAAGGAAATCCCTCATTTCGGCGGATTACCAGGCAAGCAAAGAGCTTGAAATTTCCCGAGTTCCCTACATTGCACTTGACGTTTAGGAAGATTAGCGATTTTCGCCGCACCGATGCGCCCGCCGCGGCTGCTCCCATCAGCTTTGTTTGTCTTAGTTGGTCAGCTTGCCGCGCTCCGCTCGTTTATAGTAAGCTCGTTTCCTCTATAGGTGACCCCCTAACCCCCCCCTCCCATCCGAGGAAGTTGCCTGCGACATAACATGCTTCGGGCTACACGTGTGTGTATGTATAGCGCTTTGCGTCATGCCATAGGTATATGTTTAACATTCGCAACAATACAGCGGAGACACATCCCGCAGTCTCGCGGTGCATATATATACACCTGCGTACGTAATACGTATATAATATATCTATATGTACAGCTACGTATGCGGAAGCCGGCGAACGCGTGGCTCCGAGGAGCGCGAGACTATACTGCGATTATTTATTTTCCCTCGGAAGAGCCCGGGGAGAAAGAAGGGCGAAAGGAGTAGAAGAGAAAGTTGCATCGTCGCGAACTTCCGGTACAGCCGTACGCGCTTGGAATTGTGCGGGTCACCGCGACGAGTCGCACGTTTTTCTTCTCGCGTGTACAATCTTTTAATTACGGAATTCCGGATGATCGAAAGTGCGGAGTTGGTGCGCGCGGGAGACGAGATCCCGTTTGTTTGAGAACGTCCGCGTTGGATAAAGCTTTCGCCACGCGATAGGACGGGACAATTTACATGACGCGCGCGCGCGCGCTTCACCCCCCGAGTGAGTAAAGAGCGCCTGTTCGCATAAACTGCCCTCTCTCTCTCTCTCTCTCTCTCTGTCTCTTCGCTGCTGTGTGTGCCATTTTGATTAACTTCGTCGTCGATGTTTATCGGGTGCGACTGAGGAAAACTCGTTTATTGTTATTTAACTGAAAATTTGCGTAGAGCATATATATATATATATATATATATATAGGCATCTTGGCGATATTCGATGAATATCCATAGCCGCGTGATTAGGCGGAAGGACAATCTAAGCGAAAACAATTTTGCTGTTTTAATGCATGTATAAGGTAACTTTTAACGGGTGTATAATCAACTTGAATATATTTATTGTGCTAAGTTTACGGCA
This sequence comes from Philotrypesis tridentata, assembly GCA_018906965.1. Taxonomy (NCBI): domain Eukaryota; kingdom Metazoa; phylum Arthropoda; class Insecta; order Hymenoptera; family Pteromalidae; genus Philotrypesis; species Philotrypesis tridentata. Next base: position 2,362,306 of record JACCIB010000019.1, on the reverse strand, counting down.
ATTTGCCGTTCAAGAGGAGCCGCTCAAGTCAATTCATTTTGCTTTTAGAGCGAGTGGCAGCTTCGTGTGTGTGCATATACGCACAGACACACACGCGTAGCATCAGAGCCTAGATCAGCTCTGATGACTATGTTAGAGGCAGTTACTTTGAAACTATATGTATAATGAGTAGACGGCTGTGCTGTTGCTTGTAGGCGTTGTGCGCTATATATACGAGAGTGCCTTGCGAGACTGTCACTCGATTTATAATGATCCGATCGTTTTCGGTGTCGCTTTTGCATACGTAAACGTATATAGAACTTTCCAGTGATGTTTAATATCCCTACCATCATAGATAATATTTTTAAATTATTTTCTTTCCGCAAGGATTTGCAAGTATAAAGTCGATGAAATATTTGAAGGAATTTTTTTTTATAAAAGTACATACAAACTCTCATTTTAAATTTATTATGCACAGGTACTTTGTTCGGTTATCAATAATTCTTTGATGTACAGCCCTCCTCAAGATTAATATCGAGATACCACTGGAAACTCAATTCGGCGGCACTGTAGCAAAACTTTGCAATAAAATTTTTTTACAATTTAATCGAGTCTATGTTATATTGCACAGAGAAATGTACATTCATACGTATGGGGTTGCGTTTCGTTTCACATTTCCGACTTTCTCTGATTCTATGAATTCATTCGAGATATTTTTGTCTATAGTAGCGCTTGCTCGCTTTTTCTTTCTTATATTCATTACGGCTGCTTCGATGCCTATATATTTTCGAATTTCCCCGCCGGGCTCTATCTTGCACATTTTCTGTACGCACATTTGTTTTTTTCCGCGTGCGACATTGTCCGCAGCATTCGCTGTATCTACACGAAAGGAAATGAGGCCATTCCGAACTCAATTGCTTCCCGCAGAGCCAGCAGCTTTCGACTCTGGTTAAGCGCCAAGTCCTTTGGATGCTGGATGACTCGTCAAATGCGTACGACATATTTTGCTTGCCGTTTTTTCGCATATTATATCGATTTCTGATCTACGTGCATTTGTAGCATTTCTTAGCTTTAAAGACGCAGAGATAAAGGGGAATACGGTTTCTTGCGGAAATCATTGTGCGGAAAATAGTTGTTCACAGGTAACAGGAAGCTGCAATAATTATTTATAGGTAAGCAGTACCCAATATCACTTTGATCATATCGATTCAAATCGTGCACTTGTTAATTCAGAAAAGAGTGATGATAGCTGTATTCCTATTTAGGTATTCCCTTCCCTGATAGAAACTTTGCTATAAAATATTGTGGGACTTAACTCATCATATCACGTTACTATAATCGTGTTATGAATAATTGATCATATTATATTGCCATAATAATATTATCATAAATGACCATATAATGTTACTATGACCATATTATAACCATAACTAACCATATCATATAATCATGATCAGATTATAATCATAACTGATCATATTTTGTACTAAAGGAAGCAGGGTTTATAACGACATTATAAGATATATTATAGTCATTCAATATAAAATATAGCACATTATCATCATACACCTATATATTCTATCTATATTCTACCAGGATTCATAACATTTTAGTGTGATAATACATCTGGAAATTGATCTCTTAAGAGAAATTAATCACGACAAGTAAATCATAACCGTCACGTTTACAGGTGTATAGCAAAAGTTTAGAGACAGAGATGAAGAAAGAGAGAAACACAGAGCATACGAGCAAACTTCTATAAACCATCCTTTAGGAGTTGTACCCACTTCGAGTGTCAAGAAAGATGAAGCAGGTCTATCTGTATACAGGGAGAGCAATACGGAAGCCTAGACGACAATCGATTCATTTTATTTGTTATTCGCCTGCATATCGATATAGTTCATTCTGTTGTTTCTTACTTTGTTTCTTATTCATTACTTGCAAACTCCGCAATATTGCAATATTTACTATATATGCACAAATTAGCTTTGACCACTTTCGCAGTATTGACTGTAATTAAAGCAAACGTAATATACTCTGTCCATAGTAATTCGTGCGGGTTTTGAATAAGAATTTCTGGTAGTAATAAAGTAATATAGTACATATTTACGATTTTCTCGGCGCTATTTCTTTGTTTTGTGCTTTGACCGAAATTCACTGAATCTTCGACCTACTGTCGATAAAGTAAACTGCAAAATAAAAGGTTTACGCGAGAAATTAATGTTCAAGCTTTATTTTCAAATATACATGAATCTACACTTAAATGAAATTGCGGACAATATAGTTTTCATTATATCTTGCCGTGATGACCGTTTAATTTTATTGGTAAATTGAAAAATAAAATTCTTCGATGTCGTATAGATTGCAGCATTATCGTAAACCCCTCAAGGAGTATTTTAGTATGCAGAATATAATCACTAATACCAACATACGAGGTTCAGCTTAATCTCATTTTTAGTCAAACTTTACTAAGTTAATTTAACTTACTAATCAAACTTTAATAAATAAGTTAATAAAAATAATCAAAAATTTCCAGAACAAAAATTTTTTACTATTATTTCTTTTACTTACGTTGCAAGACTAATATGAAATGTTCATTCGACAGAAACGTCTTACTAAATATTAATCCACGTTACAGACAAAAAAGATTTTTTTTTACTTTTTCATTAACACTTCAGTAACCAATAAACTAGCACTTCAACCCAATATATTACCTTCGTGGCTAAAACGTGACCGAACTGATGAACGATCAGTCAGCGAAATCCACCAGAGTGTGAGCATCGCTTTCTCCTGTTTTCTCGTTCGTTTCTCTGTCTCTCTCTCTCTCTCTCTCTCCCCTCGAAAAAAATGCGAATTCTTTACGTCATTGGCGAAAAACGCCTCGGGAGAAGGCGCAAATGACCAAGAAAGTCATTGGCGCCGTGCAGATCTGCGGAAAAAAAATCTCTCACTCTCGAGCTACGGCTAAGACCCTTTTTCTCTCTCGGCGGAGAGTGAGAATCTGGCTCGCGAGATCTTTGCCTCCCTGCGCTGCAGTAAAAAACGTGCTCTCGCGAGCTATTTGTCGCCCATAAGTCCTTGATACTCTCGGGGATTTAAACGAACTCATTCGGCGTCTTGATAATTTTTCGAATCAGCCCCCGCCCGCCCGCCGGCAAAAAAAAAACATAAAGTTATGCGCGCGCGTCTATGTTTTGAAGTGTAAATTTTTCAAAGGGGGCGAATCGTTCGCGCGCGCTTTTATTACCGAGTATATATACGACTAAGTAGAGGCCGTAACTTTGAGTAACGAGGAGGGGGGGTCGAAAATTTAATTAAAAATTCAAATTTCGCGCGCGACTGCAGTATACTCTCGGCGCGGAAAAGCGACGCATTATTTGCTTGTGAGAAGAGAGAATTTTATTAATTGTCATTCTCGCAAGGGGCCGAAAAGTTTAGATTGCGATGTATATACTTCGACAAGAAAAGTTAAATTAAAACCGAAGGGGGGAGAAAAAAAAATGACATATCGGCGCTTCGTTATGGAACTGTACCCATAACTATAGATATGGGAAATTCGAATTTTTAACAAATTACAGGAACTCGGCGCGCGCGCACACACCCTCGAGAAAATTTAGAAATCCTTTAAGAAAAAAACCGTCAAAAAATGCGCATACATTAGATTCTTCGTCGATACTTACATGAAGGAGGGAGCTACACGAGCGACCTATGAATAATATCCGAGGCTTGTTTTTCCTCGTTTCCCATATTTTTCCGCAGATCTCTCAGCGTAAACGTATTTATATACCGGGATTACGCGTACAGGCGAGAAGCCAATCGAAAATTTACATTATCCGACAATTTGTAAAATGAAAAATTTCGTATAATACGCTATATATGTGCGAGGCTATATGTGTAGAGCCGAGAAGCGATATAGTAACGCTTAGCGCGCGCATAGAAATATCAATATAATGCGCGCTAAATTATGAGCTCTGAATTTCAATTCGGCAATCGCGGCGTAAACACCTCTCTTTTATCGCTCGCCCGGCTTTCAAAGCCCATCGATCGTCATAATCGTACTGATAAATTCTCTCGTGTAGTCGCGGGAGCTTTTATTCAGTTGGCACGTGGCGTTTGGTGTGGAGAAGCGACGAACGTTTATTTACACTGCATCAGGCGTTTTCGCGCGTCGTCGTCGTTCTGCGATGTTTGAGCGGGCGCGCGCACGCGCGGGAAATTCAAATTCGACGCGGACGTAATCGATGAACGCATAGGTACTTTAGCCGTTATCACCCGGATAATGTTCTCATTAAGTCCTATATCGCGTGTGCCTCGTGCATATTTTCCTGGCGTAATTGAACGATTCATCATAGGAAAAAAATGAGAACTATACATAATACACATCCGAATTCCGACGTTTAGATTAATGACCAGCCCCTCCTGGCAACGCGTCAAGGGGCCATTATACGAACACATCTCGCGCGCGCGCGCTCTCTCTCTCTCTCTTCATCATCTCGTTTCAACGCTGGCCCCCTGCATATACATCTGTATAATGCTTCGCGGATGGCGTGCATCGCGTACACATGTAACGAGGAACTGTTATAGTCGGTACTTCGTTTTCTGGATTCCGTGCTAATTTTCGCGCGGAATCGAAAAAAAAATTTTAATCGTTCGGCATGCATTGAGTCGCGGTATCAAGATGATTATTTAGTTTCTATACTGTGACTTAAATCTGCTTTGCCGAGCGCGCACTTTTCCGCAGTTTCCCGGGGCAATTTTTCACTTCGGCTTTCCCTCCCGCGCGCGCAGCGTCATGAATTATGTTGCCGGTTGTTAAGAGGCTTCTCACCCTATAGAAACTTCGACTCCGTCGAAGCGCACTGCTTTTCTCCTTCATTTCGCCGTCGGATTAAATTCTTAATTCCCATTGAATAATTCAGCGCCGCAGCTATTTAGCCAAGAGATGCGTCCATAACTAATTACAAAATAATCCGCCAGATACATATAGCTCCTGAATTCGTGACTGTACGAAATTTTTACTTATATACTGCGAAAAATTTCGCAGTCGCCGCAAAGAAAAAAAAAGAATAATAAGTATAAAGCTCATCGCCGCACCGCAAGTGAAAAGAGGCGCGAGGCTGCAATAATCTCGAGCTGCGCGACACCAGCTCCGCACGATTCACTCGTCCTGGGATTAATAAAGCGTGATAGCGACAATTAACTGGTAAATCGGGCAATCGGCGCGCAGCAGCGATAAATCAAGCGCGTCGTCGTTAGCCCACACCCTCGTGTGCAACACCGCTATAGTGTCCCAGTCGTCTTCTCGCCCCCCCCCCCCCCCGCCTCAACCTTGTAATGTCTCCCGCTAGGCTTACGTCGTCTGCTATAATTCGCCTCGTAACGCGACTCTCCTGAATCCAGACGCTATACCGGACAACACGTGTGGCGACGTACGCGCCATATATATACGTACGTCGTACACACACATATATAGTCAGATAAGGTTATACGGAAGACGAAGACGTCGCATACGGTCTGATTGTGCGCCCCGAGCGTCGTCGCTTGTTTTACGGATTATACGTATAATACAAGTGTGTGGTCCTATCTTCACAGGGTTTATCTGGGAATCTATCAAGAAAAAACAAATTTTGTTTTCTGTGCGTTACACGCGAAGATTCCGTACGATATACATACGGCGTATTTCGGATAAGCTATGCGCGTGTATACTTACGTTGATTTTCGATTGTTTTCTTCTCTCTCGAGCTCGGCGGTAAGGCAAAAAGCCGAAAATCGAATCGTGCGTGTCGTACACATTCAATATTTCGGCAACTCTTGTGTTATACGTAAAGTTGCGAGTGAATTCCTTACATTAGATGTGAATCGTTTGGAAGCACACGTTTCCTCGTGTATACGCGTATGTGGTATATACAACGACGGTAAATACGTATGTTATTGTTGTACAAGGATCGTGGAAACTAATTTACTCGGATGTCAAACTTTTGACGGAATTCAACGTTCCGCTCGCCCGCCAACTTAATATTCGGCTTTTTCTTAGCGGCTTTCCCCGCGTTACAAGCTCTATACGAAAGGAGCAAGGATCGGGCGCCTTTTGCAGAATTTTAACGCAAAAACTTCAGATCTCACGCATACACGTATATGACCAATTCTCTTGAAAAATGCACTTTTCGGGGGTTCACAAATCGATAAGTTTTTTGCAAAGCTAGAGGTTTCAAACCGATGACACTTTCTTCCGTAAGCCAAAAGATAGTCAAAAGTGCAGAGGAACACGGGAAAAGTTACTAGTAACCATATTTCTGAGCCATTATATGTTTTTTTTTTCAAAAAATTAATGCGTCAAAATACTGGAATAATAACAATTACGAATTTTCCTGGGGCACAAATAAAATTTCAAATTGCACTACGATAAAATACAACAAAAGAGCTTTAATAAAAATCCGAATAGCCGATTTTCTTTTTGTTCTCCATGTGCCTCCCCATGTTAAATTTTCATATTCGATTTCCCATGTTCGTCTGCATTTTTGACTGTCTTCCAGCTTACAGAAGAAAGTCTGATCAGTTCAAAATTTCTTGCTTTAAAAAAAATTTTCGATTTCTGGACCCTCCAAAAGTGCAGTTTTCCAGGAGAATTGGTCATACATGCGAGAGTCGAAATTCAACTTGAACGCGCACCGAGTGCATTTCCATGTAATGCGGAAATCGTTGATTTCATTTATTTTTACAGGCAAAATTCAAGAGAGGCGCTGAAAAGTGTGCGCAAATCGCCGAAATAAACTGCGGTACATGACAGAATCGCACGATGATTTTCGAGTCATCTACCCTATACGTTCATCGTTTTTCGTCGAAACAATCACGTGCGTCCATCCCGATCATTCTTGAAAATGCGATCACGTCGAATCCAGGCGGGCCGAGCACTTGTCCCTCGCGCGGAATATTGATGAGCCGATAGCTCGTTAACGCGCGTTAACGGGGACGAAAACGTCCCGCAGTGATAATCTGATAAATTTCGACGTGGCGCTATTTCGTACACGAACGAATTCCGATAAAGCAGTAATGTACTTGTTGACTTGCGAACAGATTGATACGCGGAGCGAACAGCAGAGATCGAATCGAAACGAGAGATGCTACGATACATAAGATATAGATCTCGAATCGCTCGTTATTCCAAAGTATCCGCACTATATATACGCCATCGTAGAATTTTAATTTTCACTGTATAGCAACTCTCTGATCTCATCTCGAAAACTGAGACAGCGGCCGCCTCCACCCCTGATGCATTGTCTTTCCGATCGATCGGGAACTAAAATTAAAGAAACCTATAAATATAGGTACACACACGATCGAGTAATTCACCACCATCCAACGCATCGTGTCATCCCAGCGTCTTCTCCCGCGTCTTTCCTTCTCGTTATTTCGCAGACTGACGCCTCTCGGCTGTTTATATATATATATATAGTATGTACATATATATATAGGGAAGTAGCTCGGCGCGCTCTTTGCCTGCTCATGCATATGCAGCCTCGCCGGAGGAGAGCCTTAGCTCTCCCTCCCTCTCTCCCGCAAGACAAATCGCGCGGGGAGGATTTATCGGATGTAAGCCGCCTCTTCCCCGGCTGTGGGTGTATTGCGATGCACGCGCGCGCTTTTCTCCCGCCGGAAATGAAGGCAGAGCTTGCGCGCGCGACGGCGTATTTTATTCTGTCGCTTTCTCTATCTCTCTCTCTCTCTTTCTCGGTGATATCGACGAAATCCTGCACGATTCCCCGTGTAATTTTAGCGCCGTTGCGATTTTCACCGCGCGAGACGTGCACGCACGCGCCAGTCGAGGGTATCTGCAAGTACTTACTTACGTTCGATTCGACGCTTTGAATTTACTCAAGTCCGCGCTTTACGAGGCTATGAAATTCTTACTTTAAATATAACTCCGATAGAGCATGCGAGAGAGAGAGAGAGATAGAGAGGAATTGCGGCTTTCAACTTGGTCTTCGATTGCTGTACATATCGATATCTGCGGACGAAAATACTTATACGATCGATATTATTTGCGATGAAATATATTTTGTTGTTTTCAGTTGTTGATCTTGGAAGATGGGATGGATGTTCGAGTTGTAAACATTGGAGAAATCTTGCTTGTGTAACTGGAAACACTTCCCGATTCAAACGTCTTAATGGAATTTTATTATAAAAAAGCATAAGAGTAGAGAGGTAGAAAATAGATTCGACGATGAATGATCGTATAATATAGTTTATACTGTCATAACAAAATATTATCAGTTATTTTATGCTAACGTAATATTATCAGGTTTGATTATAATATGACCATGATAACATAAAATGATCAGTTACGATCGTATTATGTTATATTAACACTTATCATAATTTGTGATAATATTGTGATAGCCCTACCACATTTTATAGAAAAATTTCCACCAGGAAAGATAAATTTTTCAAAAAGATTAACCATTGTATATCTTCTATTAATAAAATAATAAATCAATGTTTGACCAACGATTTTAATGCAAAACTCCTGCCTTTCAAGAACCGAATCATTTTAATTTTCGCGTATACACGGGAATACAGTCTTCGCGGATCTTTAAATTATTCGAGTTTGCACGCGCGGTTGGAGCGTGAAAAGAAAGACGTGCGCTTTCGCGGAAAAAGTTCGCGGGCTGGAAAAAAAAACATTATACGTAAAAGATGTAAATTAAATTTCGCGCAGGTATATAAAAGGCCATCGGTACGGCAAAGACTTAGCCAGGATTTTTTATTCGCTCTCGTTTCTCGCGGCCTCCGCGCGCGCTGGACGGGGCAAGTTTTTAAATAATTAATTCTCGCGAGTTGGGAGAATATAATTGACAGCGACGTAAATTTTTAACTTTCGAAATTATTCGCAGTTGTTTTACAGCCAATGTGATATATGTACGTAGGGGCAGAGAAATTTACTTTTCGAACGAGTTCGAGCTTGCTTTGAGAGGCTCGTGTCGAACATCTGGCTCTCGCGTCGAAGTTCGAGCAAAGCAGCTCGCGACCTTGACAAAAACAACTTACTTTTACAAGGGTTTAAAATTAGAAAAACAAACTCTCCACCCGACACTTCGGCTGTATGCACTTCTATCGAGACTTCTATATACATCTGTACGGGAATTTTATCAGTACACCACGTGGCGAAAAACTATAAAGAATTAAAAGGCGCGCACCTAAATACTTTTTACGACGGCCCGCGGAACAAAAATATATCCATGCATTATACATATATAAGCTGAAAGTCGTACGAGGCATCGTAAAACCGCGGAGCCAGAGCTAACGCGAAAAAATATAAATTTGCCCATCTCGGTATATACAATATAACGGGACACAGTCGAACTTGCGATGCGAATGATTGTATAAATCTACCGCGAAGGATATCTCATACTTTTCTTCGCCGTGTGGGTGGGTATAAGCCCTTAAGCTCGAAGACTGCAGCGCAGCTTTTGTAATTGAATTCTTTTTCTCTGCCGAGGTGTGCGTGTGTATATACGATCAAAAAAAAAACAGAACAAACACTAAAGTTCTTCGCCTCTCTCGCACACGAAAATAGAATGAAGAAGAAAAAAAGGTATTCATTGTACGTATATATGTATAGAGAGAGCCGGAGATAAAGAATAGAATATATATGCATGAGTTTGTATAAAATCCACGTATAAAAATAAAATAAGAGGAATCCTCTTACTTTTTACAATCGTTTCACGTACAATCAGAAAGCGTATCCTCTTGGAAGCGATCGGCGGACTTGCCGCCCTCGGTATCGCACGGGCTAATCGTCTATACGAGAATTTCGATTAAAGCCGTATTCGAATATGGATATACATCATCATTATTACGATATTTTATTAAAGAAAAAATTTAAAAAAAAGAAGAAGAAGAAGCTGAGACGTCGATACGCTTCTTCTGAAAGTGTACCCAATATATGAAGAAGCAAAAAAAAATACGATGTAGAACCAGGAGCTCTACATGTAAAATATAAGGGAAAAAAGCCAACGCGCAGATGATACGCACTCGTGAAACGAAAATCAGAGGTGTTGATATATGACTTATGGGTATTGGATAAACTCGTTCCGCACCTTTGCGATATCCTAAAAATACACGAAGAAAAGAAGAAACGCGCGTTCGATATCTTCCCTCGGAAAAAGGAGTGGATCTCTCGGCGGGTCTGTGTGTCTATACGTCGGCGAGAAAACTCGTGGAAAACTCAAGTCCGTTTTCGTTTTCGTTTGAGAGAAAGACTGAGAGAGAGAGAGAGAGAGAGAAAAAGAGCACCTCTCCACACGAGTATTAAAACAAGGGGGGGCGTGCGTATACATCTATCACGGCCGTCGGTCAACAAGTTACGAAGAAAAACGCCGTGAGAGCAAATACAATGGATCCTCGAGCCATTTGAACTTTGCCGATCTATTCGCAATTTCAAAGCGTCGCGTCGCGTCTGAATTACAAGTTCTCGGCGGCGGCGACTTTCAACGATTCGCGTATACTTATAATCAAAGCGCCGCCAGAGACACGATGTTTCATGTTGGTGGGAAACGACGGGGGTATCAATCGGTGAAAGGACGAAGTTTTAACGAGGAAATCTTATAAAATCGTCGCGGTGCAGAATGGAAGGGGTTTACGACGATAATATGCTGTGTTTTGTGTTGAATGAGGATACTATAGTTTATAGTGTCATTGTTAATTCTGTTTCTTGTTAGAATAAAATATGATCAGTTTTGATGGTAATGTAATTATGGTAAAAGTTATGGTTATATTACGTTGTAATAACATTAGTCATAAATTATCCACCATATTTTATAGTTAAGATTGCTACCGGGGTTTTATATCTTTGTTTTTAATCTTATTCTTTTATTGTGTTTTATTATTGTTATGTAAGAGGTGCCATTTTTTTTGTCTTTATAAAACATAGAATGTCAAATAAAAAAACTAGAAGCATCGGCGATTCAATATTTTATATGAAAGACATGGTTTTGCTTTCTCCAAGAGCTTTTGGATTTTGTTTTCACGACTCTATCAATAATCCCTCAACATATATATGGGCCATCATAGAATACGCAGCGCCCTCGAATAATTTATCGTTTTGTATACATTTTCGTGATTTAAAGTGACGTGATTAATATGTTTCGCTTGATTGGCAGAAATATGATATATTTTAAAATGCCCTTCGTAAATGTACGCTGGTAATTTGGGCGACAGAACGGAATATTTGGACTACAGAGTGTAAAGAATTAAAAAATAAATTATGGTTTTTGTAATAGAACTGTAGATAACACTGGCAACACGTACAACAGGTGAAGTTCTATAACAAAATAATATTTTCTACTTTTGCGGGTTTAAGGCTTGTGCTAAAACGAACATTTTATGGCTAAATTTTGAACTATTTATTTGATTTATATGTTATAAAATGTTCTAAAAATTTCATCACATATAACAGTTACAGTGTCAAATGCACACGTTTCAGATTTGGTTTTATTAGAGCTTGCGATTTTAAGAAAAAAAGATAAAAGAAATTTGAATTTCTGAATTCGAGCTTTTCCTTTTTTTTTACTTTAGAGGAAAGACTTCATGTAACCTAAGATGTCGGTACTCGGAACGGAATTTTAATACTGCCAGTAATTTCTATGGTGATGCGTAGTTGATCCGATTCTATACAACAAAGCCAATATAGATACGCAATACAAGGCTAAGTTATTTCTAAACATTACATCCCGTTCGCGGGATTTCTTCGGAAATATGCGCAATACAAATGTTTACCTTGACTTAAAAAATGAGTAATAAATTAGTAATTGTGATTTCTTTGAAAATCAGCTTAACTCGAAAATATTTCATTATACCATCAAAAGTTCAATCTACTTGATATCATACGCAAGTTCCAGTTGAATACTTGTCTTTACAATTTTTTTTTATCTATAAGTAGCTCATTCCCATTAATTTTATGCTCAAACTTTGCCATTGTAATTACAGATAAGTCTGCTGGTCGGTGTGCTACACGCAAATTCTATATTTCATAAGATTTTAAGCGCAATAAATAAAATTTTTAATTCCGAATGAGAACGCAAACTCGAAACAATTCCCATTACGTGTACAGTGCCGCAATTGCAGCCGATTATTACTACCTCCTTCGTCCATCTCCCGAAACCCCCTTCGACCCCCCGAAAAGATTCCCCAAATGCAATTCGCCGACGCGCGCGTGCAAAATAAATCCGTGTACATCTCCGGGCGTATAAGCGTCTCAAAATAGCCGCGCTGCCAGAGACTCGTTCGCCTAAGCGTTTTTCTCGTTCCTCGCTTTATAGACTTCCGGGCGAGCTTGCGGAGCTTTCGAGTAAAGTGACTCCGGTACACACACGGACAGACACGCCGACGCGCGCATATGAATGTAAACAGCGAGCGAGCCGAGTGCGGGAAGGCATCGCGGCGAAGAACATTGCCGGGGAAGCGTAGCCGTATAAACAAAGAAGCCCCGATGCTCTTCTCGCGGGCGGCAAACGCGATAACGAGTCGCGATGATTCAGCATATAGCCGTTCGATATAAATACGCTGCACACGCGAGTTAAGACAATTGGATGTGTGCGATGGATGTAGTGGCGATGAGGGGATAGGAAAGGGGAGGAGCGCGGGTTCTTTACGATGGAGCAATTACGAGCTTCGTACGTACTAATTTTGCCGGTAAATGTAAGCTAGTCGGATCAGATTGCAGTGTGTAATTAAGTACTGTTGGCCCCCCTCCCAACCCCTCTTTCACTGCTCGTAATCACTTGTGCGTTAATGCTGGAGATGTGGGGAGGAAATTGCAATCTTGTGTGTGCTCGGAATGCCGAGAGGGGCTCACCTAAGATTTTCGAAGAGCTTGATTATTTAAGCTTCCTTAGCTTCGTCGGGGACAAATTTAATGTCTGTTTCGGCAGCTGGTAAGCATCCGTCGAATGTCAATTGTTTAAATTATTGCGATTAGGGAAATGATAGATTGTGAATCATATTTAAACGTCTACAGCTGATCACAAGCGAATCGGTTATACTTCAGCCGTTTTGTAATATACGTTACGCGCGGGAAGTTTGAATTTTTAATTGACTCGTCGGGTCAAGAACTATAATTAAATGTTTCAGTAAATATTTCACATCACTTCACTTAAGCCTCCCCTTGGACTAGCACTTTATCCAGGGTAAGTGAATTCCAACTACTATTGCAAACTGAGAGTGGCTCTCAGGTAAGTCACAAGTGGTATTTGCACTGCGATATAAATAATTCAATGGATTACAGCGCTAAGTTGTTGCACTAAGTTGGTTAAATACACAACATTGAATATATTATCGTCCGGTATTGAGTCTAACTGAGCGCAGATTCCTAATTGGAAATATGATAGTTTAAAATTTAACGAACATAATTTTTTCGAAAAATTATAAGTGTAACGTTATAAATTAATTTACACATTTATAGATTCTATTACAAGTATCAAATGATTTTTGCGAATTTCGCAAGTTTTACAAATGAATTACCTGCGTAAGCTTTAAGTAATTATACTCAAAAACATTACGATTCATTTTCCATTCGCAAAATTCGCAAAAAAATCTAAATGACACCTTTGTATTATATATAAATGTTATCTGAATCATTATTATAAAATCTAATTTACATTTTTTAGTGATGAAAGTCATTCTAACGGTTAACGATTTTCACCGAATAATTATTTTATCAAAGTTCGAAATTTGCAAAAGAATCAGTTCGCGCGAAAGCCTCTACGCGAGAAATGGAGCATCGTGTAAAGTTGCTCGTCGCGTGACTGACTTTCGTCGTCGAGGTACGTGCGAGGGATGATAATTTCTAAAGAATCCGCAATTAATACAAGTTTTCGCGCAAGAATTTTCAAAAAACCACTAGCATTTCCGGGAGAACTCTCGCGTCTTCCGCTCGCTCGGACGAACTCGCCCTCTCTATACTTATACATACCAGCTCTCGCCTCTTCCGAGTCAAAATTATGCGATTGTCGTTTCGAAAGTTTCACTCCTCCAGTTTAAATTAGTTAAATTCGCGGCTGTTTTTTTCAAACTTAAAAAGGTAAGTCTTATACGAATGACTTTCAACTTCGGACTAAAGCCATTCAATTCAAACTTACGTTACAGCGGATCGCACAGCTTAATTTCTCTTTCCAGCCGTATAACGCGCTTTTCAAGATGGGGCGAAACCGTCCATTTCATAAAAATTGTTGATCTATCGAGTCGGAGTAGCGGAGGCTCGCGCACACGGTCGATTATACGATTATACACACTTTTTCTGCTCGGGGGGCTATGGGTGTACTTTACGATCCTCCATGATTCAGCCTAGAATATTACGGTGTGCATTTGCTCTCGGTACAGCGTTAAAGTCTACTTAATTCGCTATTGAGCGTAAAATACGTGCGGGGAAAATGTGTGAAAATAATAAACGGCCGTGCTACATTCGATTATTAAAATGAATTAGAAGTTGGGCTTGAAACTGCTATTTACAACACTGCTTTAACGGCGCAAGCTCGGTGGTATACTTGACGCTGCTGCGGGGGGGACCGCGTTGTAAAGTGCGCGGGTCGTTCGCACATATTTTTTCTCAAGTGATGATCCAGCGATCGTAAAAAAGAAGAAACAAAAAAGATCGAAAGAGCCACTTTTACGGAACTCGGCGCTTTATTGGACAAATTTTTTTTTTTAGTGGAACTACACGCGTCGTTCTCAGTTGCAAACTCAATATTTCAAACTGTCGCCCTTCTGTTTGCGGATGAGTTTTCAATTAAGGACGCGTTGGCGAGAATTGGAATAAATTTTACAAATATGATAAAGTGAATGATTCTTATGAATATCATAAATTACTGCGATGTGTATGTAGTGCGTAAGGGGGAAACGATTGGGAGTCAGGTTATTTTATATTGTTTCACGCGGGGTAAAATTATTGTTGCCTTCGTTATCGCGCCACATGCTCTAATATAATAAGAACCGAGCGATAAAGGTTTTATCGAAATAAATTGTGCCTCATTATTCATCTTAACAGCTTTTACACGCAATTTCATCGAGGAATTGAAGAAAAATCACTAATGCCTTTGTCGTCGAGCGGAAAGCATCGATTTTTCATCATTTACACGACATGTATTTATTTATTTGTTCAAATAATCAAGTTATTTTACGTTTCACCACAATTATAAGTGAACAGAAAAAAAAAGTTTTAATCATTTATAAATTAACAGCTTATGTAAATATTCCAACAATATATTCTCTACATTTTAATAGTACACCCTAGTCAGTTTTATATAATATTTACATTTTTTCTTTTTGTGATTCGTTTTTCCCAATTAACGTTTCTACCTCTGCCGAAACAGGTCATTAAACGTGATAGCATAACAAAAAGTAGATAATTGAATATTTACTCAGAGACAAATTTTTTAGTTACAATGGTCATGGCTAATTATAAGCTATTTTCTTGCTACAGTTGTATTTTTCATATACGACACATAACCATATAATTGCAAAAGTTACAAAGTTTTTACCTTTAGTGAATCGTTACAAGTGCAATTATTCTATGCATTAAAAAATTAATCAATAATATTAACAATAGGAACCTCCGTCTCGACTCGCGCGTAGCACATTAAAATTTTAGTACAATCCCGCCACAACTCCTCTTCGCACCGATTACCGAATTTATAATCAAATTAATTTTCCCGCGACACATCCGATAATTATTCTCATCGCCTTTTACGCCGCAACAAATGAAGCCCGTGGAAAATCCCTTTGACAGCGAGAAAACAAATTTCCCCCTCATCTACACATCTCGAAGCAGTCCATTATCCCACTGCAACTCCCCCGCAGAAAATGTCATTATACCCCCCTGCAGGAGGACACAAGACTCGACACCACAAGACGTGGAACTCTCGTTTCCAAATCAAAACTTGCGTTTCGCATCAAGATCCCCCCCCCCCCCCCCGGCAATCAGAGCGCGTCAACGCGAACAGCAGGCTCGTTCATTATGAAAGCAGCCCTCATCGCGTCAACGAGTCCTGACAGCTACTTTCTCTTTCTCCCTGCGGCATCTTTCTCCCCCCCCCCCGCACACCCTTACAAACAACGCCGCGCGTCTTACCTTTGCGCCTTGGCGATGGACGGGGCGGGTGGGTCGGTGCGGGGATCTTGTAGTCGCTGAAAGTGCAAGAGAGAAAGAGAGACTCCGTGTCACTCCGTCATTGCCAGCGATCCATCATCGGAAATAATCCTGACTGTGTGACTGCAGCAGCACTTGAAAAATCACGTGAGCGCACGCATCCGCCGTCGCAGTCGTCGTACACGCCGCGCTTTTGCTTATGTGAAGCTTATGCACACGATGCACTTAAGAATATACTTTCTCTCTCTCTCTCTCTCTCTCGAGCGCTTTTTTCCATACGCGGCTGCTGCGTGATGCTCGGAGAAGGGCGAGAGCCGGATTTCCCGCGGCCGGCGGAACGAGAGCGCGCGGCGCAACTGAAATAAGCCCGCAAGCTCGAATCTCACCGCCGACGATCCTCCGGCGCGCGCGAGCGAGCGAGCGAGCGATCGACGCAGTCGCAAGACTCCCCCGCACGAGCGCGCGAGCGAGAGAGAGAGAGAGAGAGAGAGCCTTGTATACGCCATCGGGGGCCCCAAGTGTTTTTCCAATGTATCGGGAGAGAGAGAGAGAGCGTGTAAAGGCGCGCGCTGGTCCGCGAAAAACGCTGGAGTGCGTTGGAGGCTGATCGCGCGGGAGGGGGTTTTCGGGGTTTATAACTGGGTTGAGTACATGGAAATTATTGATGCATCGCTGACGCGCCCGCCTGAACAGATTAATTTCGATGGGCGCGAGCTAAAAAGCTGTAAAGAGTTTAATTGGTACTCGTTGGCCTGTTCTCGGCTGCGGACGGGGAAGGTATAAATCGGATGATTCGATACTCGAGTTCTGCGAGTTTTGCATTCTATGAGTTTTTTTTTTGTGGATTTGCCGAGTTGAAAAAATATAATCGAGACTTTAAAAGCACACGCCAACCTAAAAGTACGAATGTAAACAAAATTTGATATTGTACCAGTGCCGCTAGAGCGGGGCAGAAGTAAAGCCCAGCGAAAGTTTTATAGTTCGAAGTGTTCAATAAAAATAGAAAAAATCATAGTTTACTCGAGCGCATCCACAGCGAGCACTCGCAAATTAAACAAATAAATAAATTGCAATAACACTTACCTTCCCTCTCCATCGTCGACTTTTCCCACATCTGTGTATTACACCGAGAATAACATTTCGCATATGAGTCACGTATACACCGCAGGAGGAGCAAGGTATACCCAACTAATCGAGGCTGTAGTGTTTGCGTGGGGGGCTCTGCTCCGATTCCGAGCAAACTCGGTATAGTAAAAAGTGTAGCGTCCCTAACTCGACTGGGTTCGACTAGTAAATAAATGACCGCTTAAAGAGAAAGGGTAAAGTGCTTTACCGCCACGCCGAAGTTTCGCGGTTCGATCCCCAAGCTGTTCGGCTAATTTTTTTTCTATTTTTTTTTCTTTCTTTCTTTCTTTCTTTCTTTGTCGTTTTTTTTTGCTCGAACCCGCGATAATAAATAAATTAGCGGCTTCAATGTGCCGAATCAGCCTCTGGATGAAATATTTATCGGGTTCCGAGGTAAGCTCCGATGACGCTCTTGGAATACTCATGAGGCACTTGGACTACGGTCTAATTGCAGAAGTATGGCTTGCTCCGATTTCAAGAGTATAACTAGGTACTGATACCGCACGATTGAGAGCTGCGCATGAACTGGATATGAGGAGCGGGACGTGCGCGGAAAGACACTCGCGTACCTATACACACGTGTATGCGTGTATATATATATATAAGTTCGTGCAACTGCGCACATAGCGCATGATTTACGTACGCACATTTCGGCGCGATTCGTAGTGCTCGTTATTAAGAAGTTGCTTAAATTTTTGATAGGAGATTAAAGCATCTTCGTACGATGTATCGTTAAAATTCAATTAATTCAGCTGTAAAACGTAATATCGCAGCTGTTCAGCTGCGCAACCTGCACTTTTGGTATTACGAATTTGATCAACGGGGCAGCAAAATGCATAATATCCTCGCCTCGTACCGTCAAAAATTGTTTACTATACAGCTGCCCGCAGCTTTATTTTCTTGTATAAAGTGTAGGAAATAAAACTCTACTAGATAGAAATACTGTTTCTTATTTATTAATATCCAAGAACCGGTAATTAATTCTGGATATACAAGGTAATGATTGAATAATGAATAGCGACTGTTCCCAGTGTTGGTCGAGCCCCAACTGACTCGGCCTTCTCCTCTTGGCTGCTCTCGGCCTTTGAGGAAAAATTGGTATCGAGAGAGAAAAGGAGGATGGTCGAGTGGACTAAACTTAAAATGAAAGAGCGTCAAGGAACATTACCTTGACAACACCATCAACAGTCTTCACGAGAGTCGTCTCAGCAATGGATGACGGAGATCAGCAAACAACAGGAGGCTGGTTAAGGACAGTAGAACTCGAAGCAGCTGATCAAAGACGCCAAAGTAGCATGAAGTTAATACAGGAGCTGATCGATGCCGATCAGAGCATCAGGATGGTCGATTGTAGCGAAAATTTTATGTGAAGAGAATACTCGCTACATATAAGTCTACAGTTCGAGCCTATGGCGGCTGTGAGTGAGAGATGCTTATGAAATAACCATAAACGTATGATAAGCTGGTACCGGTCCTCACAAGACAGAATAAGAGGATACTTCGTCTACTTAGTCAGTCTGACTCTGACCGAGATCGAGAGCACATCGTGCTCTATATATTTGAAATATATCATTTCCACCGATCATCTAATAAATCTATTTATATTAATAACATTAGGAGTATATTCATTTATATAGAATAACTTCCTGCAGATTATGTGTAGCGAGTATTCTCTTCACATAAAATTTCCGCTACAAAATTATACGTATACGCCACGTGTGCGCGTGACAAATTGCATATTACACGAAGCTATGAAGTACTGTTAAAAATTGATCGAATCAGCCAGGAGAGTGCATTGTTTAAAAAATATTTTCCGCGCATCTGCGTACATAGAAATATGAAATGATTTTTTTTATATCTTCGCGCGCGCTGGCGTAAATGCGCGATGAGCTCGGGTTTTTGCGATCGATATACATACATATATACGAGAAAATAAAATTCAAAGTGAAATAAAATACTGCTGCGCTTGATGCTTTATCCCGAATTTTCCGTCACGCGCGCGTGCGGTGTGCGTCCGAACAAAAATCATTAATATGAATTACATATACTCCGGCGGGAAGTTGGATGCCATATCGCTGATTAACTTTGAAGTTAGAGACATCACACTAACGTTGTTACGCACTCTTTTAACGATGAAAGTTCAAGTTTACTTTTCGCGAGAAGTATACGTTGTTTCGAGCTCCGTTGATGAAGCTCCACGACTGCTCTACCCACGTATGGATTATTCGACATCCTGGTAGAAAACAGATTTGTTTTATAACGATGATATGCTATATTTTGCATTGACTGATCATAATGTAGCCTATAACGACATTATAAACCTTGCTCTCATTAGTACACAATACGATCAGTTATGTTATGGCACAAAATATGATTAGTTCTTTTATGGAAACATAATTTGATCAGTTATGATTATATTGACAACTACCGAGGGATAAAGTCAATATTACATAAATGCACGCACTTACCTAAATAAATTTATAGTTATGATTAATAGTATGATCTTTGTAACAATATGATAAGTAATGATTGTGTTACCTTATGGTAACGTAATACGATCAGTTATGATTATATTACGTTAGAATAACACTTGTCCTAGATTATGATGATATTATGACAGCCCGACCATATTTTACAGCGACGTTTCTACCGGTATAGGGTCGTCGACTAAAAATTCCAAGAAAATCTTGTCCCCTCACATTTATCACACATCCGCTCTTACAATTTTCGACGTTACACCCTTCTCGAATATAATCCAGCAATAATCTCTCGCCGAGTTGAGCTTTCGCAAAATTGACTTACGCGCATCAGCCTGCGCGAGCTTAACACTTTAATAAAGGGCGCGCGCACTGCGCATACAAGCAATTATCCGTAAACGCGCGCGCTTTCATTGCTCGAAAGCCCGTATACGTATACGTCAAAGCAGTTCCTGGGCTAATTTACGCTAATCGCCTATAACATTGACTGTAGCTGCACATGGACTCTGCCTCTCTCTCTCTCTCTCTCTCTCTCTCTCTCTCTCTCTCTCTCTCTGTCAACTTGCAATCCGCGCGCCTGGAGAATCGTCTGACAAAGCTGGATTTAACAAATCGAAAGCCCAGGGTCGCAACCGTGGGGATTCCTCGCGATGGAGAAGTACAAGTGTGGCGCACAAAGAAAGCGAGAGAGAGAGAGAGAGAGAGAGAGAGTCATGATCTATCGTGGCATTGTTTTATCCTCGTCGTCCCCGAAATAAACGCCTCTCTTCGCTTGTCGGAACTTTCGTCTCGACTGCTGTGCGTTCGTTTATTTTCCTCGCGCCCCAAAGCGATGCGCGCGGCTTTGAATCGCGAGAAGCTCTCGCCTCTTTTCTTCTGAGGGAGGGGAGAGGGGAGGGGGGCGGTGAGAAGGGAATATTACTTTTTACTGTATATATACGCACTCGTCTTGTCCTACATGAATTATTATCGTTCCGGCCCTAGAATCCGAAGATCGTTTATCAATGTCCACTCGCCTCGTCCCGATGTTTCACGATATTCTCGCCCGGAATGAAGAGTAATCATTGTCCCTCCTCGTAATTGCGCGGTCTTCGTTAGAAAGTCAGCTTTCCTCGGGGTATTTTTTTTTTTTTGTCTTTCCGACGCTTTCACCCCAAACGCCACCTCGAGATGCGCGCCGTCGTCTCCGACGTGGATGAGGGAAGCGCGAGAATAGTCGCCACGCAGAGAGGGAGAAAGGTATGCATAAAATTTTTCTATACGGAAAAATTGATTCCAGCTCTGTGCGTAGAATACCGACAACAAAGTGCTCGACTGATGTACCGGCAGTGTGTGTACGTATAGGTCTTTGGCGAAACGAAAGCCATACGCGGTTCAATAAAAAGTATTGAGCTGTTCGGGGGAAACAGTCAAAAATTGATTTATATCTACCGCTGTTTTGTTGAACATTTTGAAAGATTACCTCTGTAGAAAAATATAAATAAATAACAGATTGAATACCGCGTTGGTCGAGTGGCTGGATGTTGGGAGAGCGTTTATTTTGAGGGAATCTGTTGCGAATTTCAAAAGATTACGTTCGCGCGAAAAAAAGAAATTGAAGACTATTGTTCAAGTGGCTGGACGTATGGAAAATGGTTATTTTGAGATGAAAAAAAATAGTATATACAGTAAAATCTTTAGTATACTACAACCCCGTACCGTATAAAAAAAATATACCTTATACCATCCAGAAAGCTCACTCGGCGATGTATATATAGGCGTCAGTGACACGGCACATTTCCCCCAAGTTTTACAATAAATTTACATTATGAGAAACGCGCGCCTCGTCACTGAATCGTGAGTAGGGTCAGTCTGGCCGTCCAATAATAATCGGCGCGTATACCTCTATACGGTCTATAACACGTAGACGACGCGGACTTCCCCGAAACTTCGAAAATTCACATTCCGATGCAGAAAATTTCAAGACGACTCCTTTCTCTTCTTCGAGCCGCACCGGTACAATAAAAACTATGCGTCTATTCTATATGCGCGCGGTCCAACTGAAAGCGAGAGAGAGAGAGAGAGAGAGAGAGAGAGAGAGAGAGAGAGAGAGAGAGAGGAGCCTGGATAAAAAATGAAGCATGAAAATGCTACGGCACGTTCCTATGCGAAATGAAAGTTGCGCTACTTGGCAAATGAGGCGTCTGCGATGTAGCCAACTTGATAACGTACGCTGCCAGTTCCTGGGCCATTAAAAGTTTCTTTGATCTGGGATATTGCATACTGCAACTGGCCGAAATATACGTATGTGTATACAGTGGGTATATATACACGTATATGCAAACTCTTGGTGTATACGAGTGCCGACGCGGAGTATCAGTTCTCGCGAAATGGCGGGTCGATCGAATTTTCGTTTTTGGAAAATTCGTCGATTCGACTCTGAAGCTGGAATAACATTTTTTTTACTTTTTATCATTTTTCTTTAGCTTTCGATTTGATCGTCTGTCGTCTGTCTTCATTTCTTCGAGTTAACAAATTAATCTTTTCTAAAGCTCTTTTATAACGAAACCGATAAAAAAAATTACCGTATACTGTTATCATGTGAAAAACAAGTGCATTAATAAAAGAATTTGATAAAAAATTTCTCCTTAAAAAACTAAAGATTAAAAATTAAAATTAACTACACCTTACTCACGGAGGAATGAATTGTACTGGGAAAATAAATCCTCGAATTGGATCTAAACATGAATATATAACGCGCATTATTAATGTAAAATGTATAGCAAACAGCTATCGCAGTACATACATCCGTCAAGCCCTTAGTATTGTCCCTGCTTTGTATCGTACGCAGTCTTTTGTAAGTTACACTTGGGCATTATGCGGCCGACAATAGTACAGCACTGATTGATGCGAACCTGCGAGTTACGCACTACACGACCATTGTGGTATTTACCGTTTACAAGCTCTCCACGTGTAAACGCACCTTAATGTACCACGCAATATCCGTCGGTTTCATTTCGAGCTTCGCCTCGAGCCCTAGCTCCAAAGCTTGTATTTACGATGAAAAGTCGTATTCCCCGTTTAATATGCCTATACGTATATGGATGGCTCGCCTCAATTGTGAAGCTTGAGATGACCCCGTGAGACGAGGAATATTTATTCTAATCAGATTTTTTATTTTCTTGTACGCAAATTCACTGTGATTCGTATGTTTTATAGCTTAGCAAATATTCGGGTTTGAGTGTGTACTTGAAATTCAATGTGGTCATAGAATGATTTTTCTTTGGTTTTTCCGATAAGTGTAATATATAGTATCATGTTTTTGTGTATCACATTTTATTGATTTTGAGATTTGCAGTGAAAAATAATTATTAACGCATAAGACTAGCGTAAAATTTTTAATAAGATTAATTATATACAGTCAAAATATTCTCCAAACAAAAAAACAAAGCATTACACAATAAAATTAATATTAAAATTTCTCTGTCAGCAATTCAACCTCATATAGCCCTATACGAATAGGGGGGGGGGGTATATAAGGAAGCTCAAGCGAGCTCTTCAGCTCAGTCGATCGGCGGGTCTTGAGCAGGAAGGAGCTCCCCCATTCACTAGATGTTTACATATCATCAGTGATCGTTATGGCCCATAAGGCAAGATTGACACATCCAATTGGACCATTTTTTCGCGCCGTTTTCTCTGCTTACCAAACCAGGCCACCTTATTTGTCTTTATAGCTTGTCTACATATTTGAACACAGTTCCAAGAAATTAACAAGATTTTTGTTGAATGATTACTCCCCCTTCTTCCCTCTAAAAAAAGGAGGCTAATAACTTCAAAGACGAACGAGCAGACGACTACAAATATGTACATAGTAACAGCCGTTCGTACACCGCATCTAAGTACAAACGTAATATATAGCATAAGTTTAATTTAACTCTCGGTTTTCGGCGTCTACCCAGCGAGCGAAACGATGAAATTTCTACCCGGATGCCCACTCCATTATCGCGCGCATGCCGCCCACGTCTCCATAATTGTGCACGAAAAGGCCTCATATGCACACACCGACGCAGGCGCGCTCGAGTTCATTAGCTTCAGAAGCTGATGTACGCTTCTCAACGCGAAGTAGGAAGGACAACTATATAGCGACAGTGTAGTGCCATCAGTACATAAATCCATCGTCTCTGGAGAACGCCTTCAAGACACGAAATTGCGTCAAAATTGCAAATCGCTCAACGTGCATATATAGGAAATTTCGGAAACAACTCGGACGGAAAAATTGCAAAAAGTTTTCTTGAAGGCACACCTACCAAATATGTTTTTTCTCGTTCCTTATAGGTCATTCTGAAAGAAAAAAAATTCGCGTACATGGCCGATCGTAGGGTTTACTTTTTTCCGGAGCAAAAACGACTCGAAAGAACGAGAAATAATTAACAAAAAATGAATTCATAGATTTTTTTCTCGAAAACTGTGGACTTTTAAAAATACAAAAATGTCTTAAAATGAATCGAAGAATGCTTTTTCAGATATTTAAAGAAAAATTTTCAGAGCATTCTTTCATGAACTCAAAGACATTTTTGTTCTAATGAAATTTTTGTAAAAGTCCATAGATTTCAAGAAAAAAATCTATGAATTCATTTTTTGTTAATTATTTAAGCGAGTCCTTTTTGCTCCGGTAAAAAAGTATACCCTAATACGATCGGCCACATACGCGAGTTGTTTCTTTCAAAATGACGTAATAGGAATGAGAAATAATAGACCTGGTAGGTGTGCCTCAAAGAAAATTTTTTGCAACTTTTCCGTCCGAATTGTTTCCGAAATTTCTTGGATGTACAATGCACATATAATATCTGTAGTTTGCAGGAAGAACCACTTAAGTGACATTTTGCGAAAAATTTTTTTATGTCGAATTCGAGGTGCTCTTAGTACCCTTTTTCATTGTACAATAGTAGGTTTTCCAAAATGCACAAATATTTTAAATGCCAGCCGATTGGCATAATCACTTAACTGTGTCTCTCGTAAAAATGTTACCGCAGAACCACTTAAGTGCACTCGTTTTTTTATTTTTGTGCGAGATACACCGTGTAGAGTACATTAAAGCTATATAATGTATATCTAATTACCTATACCGACATATCCGTCGGTTTTTTTAAATTTAAAAAAATTTTTTTAATGTTTTTAAATTTTTCAAAAATTGTCAATTTGCAAAAACAAAAAAATTACTGGAATCGCTCTGATAAAATCCATACGTATTCCTTTGCTGATTCTAAGAACTTATTACTCTTGAAAATTTTTTCCTAAAGTGCGTGGTTTCTGAATAAAAAATTCGTAAAAGTTTTCGTAAAAAATTTTCAATTATAATATGCGCCAGTTTGACCACACCGAGGTTCAAAATCAACCCCCAAATCACGTATCTTTTAGGTTTGTACATTTATTCCATTGGTTAGAGGGGTTGCAGATACATTGCAAATGAAAACGTTCTTGAAATCTCGAATTAAAAAAAAATTGTGGAAAAACCATGCTTTTTTCCTTTAAACCGTACCTAATCAAATGAGCCAATAGTTAGATCTTTTTTCTGACATTTCGATCTTACGTATTACTCTAAACATTGAAATCGCTTTTTCTCGAAAACACGAAAATGTCACTTGAGTGGTTCTTCCTGTAAGCTACCGATATATACTATGCGCAAACTCTGAAAGTAATGTAGATAGAACGATATCTATATATCTAAAAATAGAGTAGACGTATATAAAAAGCCCAACTCTTAAGTTGAAGCCGGCATCCTCGCTCACTCTCCACATACGATGCCTATATAGTTTGGTCAATTGTGACCGGGAGTCCTGCGCTTCCCTCCTTCCCCACGCGAAAACTCGCCGGACTCGATTTATGCTATAACGGGTGGCTCTCCCGCGCTTACCTATACTCTATATACATTAGTCAACGTATACACTCGTCTATCTCCATCTGTATACGCGCACGTGCACTTATGCCTCTCGTGCCAACCCGATCTCCATGATGTAGCGCCGCTTTTCTGCATATTTCAAGGGAAGCACGCGCTTATAAGGTGAAGGTATATACCGACTCCTTGCATTATACACGACAATTTATCGAGGATTTTTATTATCCCGGATTATCAGCTTGCTCTGCAGTTTTACGCGCTCGGCGCTCGGCTGGCTTTGGCTTCGAGGACTTTCGTCCCCTTCTCTCACCCCCCTCCCTCGACTAAACGATTATTGCTGTATAGCTACGGCGTTACACGGAATATTTGTAGTCTTGAACGTCGGGGCTTCGGCAGTGTGTGGAACTCTGTTGATCGATGTGTAGGACACATTCGATTTGTCGGAAAATGGAAGATTTGCGATGGAGAAATTTACAGTTTTGGTCAATCTTTACGAAGAAACGTGTTTGTTGAGTGTAATTGGTATTTTTACTCGTTTGCACTCGACACATTTGAACATATACGTATGGAGTATGTATGTTTGGTGGTTAATTAACTTTATTTTTCTCTCAAGTATTGGATGAAATTTGAGAATATTTGTGTAAAAATAACATTAAAGATTTTAATCCTCAAGTTTGAGAAGTCGATTCGCTGTTTTCTAAACGTGATTATGTTTTGTTGCGTTTTGTTATAGCCGAAACTTTAAAGAATTTCGCTACGAAACAAAACTTATTCAAAGACGAGCGAGCAATCCTATTAGAGATTACCAAGAAAGCATAAAGTCCATCGAATTAATGAGTCTTGGAAAACGTTTAAAAAAGTTAGAAGTTATGATAATTATAATGACTTGCAATTTAATAATACGGTTATATATATATAGCTGTGAGTGATTTGGTAACTGTTTGTAATTAAATCGCTGTCTGCTGCGGAGAGTTAACGGAGAATATAAAACCTTTGACCTCTGTCGGTACGTCGTTTTGTAAGCAATAAATTAATTTAATAATTTCTTCAATTATGCGCGCTTCAATGAAAAGCGAAACAATTATAGATAATTGTAGGAGTTCGCAGCGTCAAGAGAGAAAGTAAGGCGAGAGGGTATAAAAGGAAGAGAAACAGAACTGATGAGTTTTAAATCCAGGTCTTATGAAGCCTTTGATAATGTTGGAATGGGAATATAAAATGAAAAAAGAAGAAAAAAAAACGTAAAGTCTTTTAGTGAATATACGCGCGCATGTATACTTTTTCAATGGCTTCCGATATTTTTAGAGAACACAACGCAGAGAACGTACTAGAGACATTTTATCGAAAGTATACAAAATCGATTGGAATCATATTTTATACAAAGGGAAGCAAAAAGTTTCGAGTATCAGTCCGACGTTCATTATAGCGTTGATAATCGTTATTTATATATTTCTATAGATTCCTGCGCCTTGTTATCGAATCTCCAGCGACTACCTCGTCGAATCCTCTCTATTATCGGTAGCTCTCGAGATATCCTTTACGAGAAAAAAGATGAAGTAACGGATGGCTCGACGGTGTTGTCATTTAAACTGCAAATATTCGTATATTGATGGGATCACAGCTTGTTTATCGATATAAATCATTTACTTACTATATTGATAGCGGATAAAACGATGTATTTAATATAAAAATTTGATTGCTACGAGTTTCGCCAAAGTTAAAATTAGGTCGTTCGAAAAATCTCCTGCGTTTAATTACTTTCGAAATGAAACGTCCTCTTTGCAGTAGATGCTTCGCCGTTATAAATATTCATTTCATCGTACTACTTCGACCAGTATCGAAAATCCGTATGCCCAATGAGATTTATTTTGATATTTGTGACAAGGGAAAACAATAATGGATTGAAATAATCATCGATTCTACATGCTGTGTATATAAAAAAAAAGAAAATCTTGTAAGCGACAGCGATTTCATCAATAAAACAGTAACGTATTGAGGGAATTGACAAAAAGTGTAATAATCTAAAATTCAGAATTTGATTGCGATCTATGCAAGTAATATCTGCTTTGCCATAAGTTGCGATTGGAATGTGGAAACTTTGTGAGCAAAACATGCTTGCAACGTCTTTCATTGGAAAGAGGAGGAAACGACTCTGCTGTGATGAGCAGTTAATTTATTTATTCTCCATTACACACCTTTGTAAGTGTAAAGAACGCTCTTATTTTGAGTTCGGGAGTGTGTCACATTAACATAATAATACGCACACTTAATTTTGCTTTATGCAAGAACGTATTTTATTGACAGCATATAATTAAATCTGATCCCCGTTAAAATTATTATAATGATATGTCAGCTGATTATTGATCAATATTCAGGTTCGGAACGTCATATTGCTTCAGGGATTTGGAAGTCAATTCAAAATTTAAATTAGGCGCCATCAATTAATGCAGATCATATCAGATAAATATTATGCTTTTTCCAGCCCATTTCTCGTTCCCAATTAAAATTAAATCGCGCAAAACAAAATTTCTTAAATGCCACAATAGCTAAAAATCGGTTTATATTTTCGTCCATTACATTGTGGCGCGAGATACGAATTTTCACTCAACCCACGCAAAAAACCTATCGCCGCTCTTTTTCCGCTCCGTCACAAGATGACACGCCACATCCATTTTATCGTTCGCAATAATCGAACTCGGTAAGCTCGCAATTACAAATACAATGTATAAAACGCTCTTGATATTGATTATCGCCTGAAAGTACGCGCTTCCATTCCATTTAACTCGTGTTAATCTGCGCGAAAAACGATTAATTTTCTACCAGGATAAATCCGATCAAATTATACACGCATAAGAACGTGACGCTAAATCAATTGACATATAATATCAAAGCGAGCGTGCGATATATCGTTGGCGAATGCGGCACAGATCCATACCTGAATAGTAAGTGCCTATTATATGCTTATCGTTGCGCGCACGAGTCTCTCGCTCTGTCTGGAAAAAAGAAGGAGAAAAAAAATCGACGACGATCGAGGATAAACTCGGTTGCCGGCGTGTGTGTGCTCTCGGTACCGCGTGCTCGACAATTAGTATGCTCCTCCTAATGCGCGGCTTAACTCGAACATGGTTCTCATGTTTTCCAGATACGCATTATTTTTCTTCTTCTTCTACTTCTTTCTTTCTGCGCCTCTCTCTCTCTCTCTCTCTCTCTCTCTCTCTCTCTCTCGCCTCGATACGAGGACCTCCTCGCCAGTCGTCGGGCTCGACAGTCTTTGACGATCGCCGAAATACGCGCCGCCTCGAGCCTGTCCGCATCACAATCACAGAGACACACAAGCCTGTGTAACGAGATCGGCCATTACATTAAGAAGGAAAAGCCCAATTTGGGGGGGTACTCGAGGCCTGACACTTCTGGATATTCCAAGTCGTCGGCGACAAAGGAGGACGTAGACGACGTCGCCGGCCGTTGGAGAACGGCCCGATCGCGGCCAATTGTCTCGGGGTACGCTACGTTGGACGCGACGAGGTGAGTCAGAAAATGATTTTAGTACACGGCGTTGAAGGAGAAGGACGCGATGTCGTGGCCTTTTGCTTTTGTGGGATGAATCTCAGATGCCGTGCACGAAATTGCTTGGATTTTCGTATTAAGCTTGGATAGCTCTTCTTACATTTTTTTATTTCATTTGTTCGTTATTTTGTTTAATTGAAATATCGATCGAAGCTCGCATCGACGCCATTTAGCGAGACAATGTGTATTTTGTTTTATTATGTGTTTGTTTTTACTCGCTTTTGAGGAAACGACGTACATTGTGAACGTTTAATGAATTTTGGTGCTTTGTGTACAGATGGACGGTATTGAATTTGGCATGAAAAATTTGTTAATGAAAAAGGGTAGCCAGAAGGTTTGCAAATTATTTTGACGTTAACAACAATGTAACTTTTAAGGGTGCTATTTGTGGTCACGTGAACTGCAGCAAACTCACTTATTCGAAGTAATGGAGTTATCGTCCATTTTGCAAAGTGCTAAGTTGAGGTTCCAACATTGCAACATTGCTTGCCAAAATATAATACTGACAAGACGTTGTATGTCGTTGAAGTTGCAATAATGTTGTTATAAAATTAAAAAAGTAAAGAACGCAAGAAAGAATTTCAATGATATTGGATTTTTTTACGCACATTTATTTTAATGTTCATGAAAAACTTCGTACCATTTTTAGATTAACTCTTGAGTATAGCTTACTGTGTACTAAACTATTAAAACATTAGGGTATAAGTAAATTGTGTTATATACGTATTAAAGAAAAAAATATCAATTTTATCTTTCAAAATCTTACATAAAACAATCGCTATGTCGAGATAACGAGCTCCATCTAGGAAGTACACTTTTTTTAAACGATGCTCTACTTCTTTGTTGTATTCGGATAAAGCTCGCTACGATAAAGCAGGAATTTCAGGATACAATGTGAACAATGCGAAACTGTTATCGACTGTGGCAAATCATCGTTCCTGGATCACCTTGCGCTTGTAACGAAATTTCAGAGGGTAAACGCTCCGTCGATAGCTACGCTGCAATCTT
The DNA here is from genome assembly GCA_018906965.1 of Philotrypesis tridentata. Taxonomy (NCBI): domain Eukaryota; kingdom Metazoa; phylum Arthropoda; class Insecta; order Hymenoptera; family Pteromalidae; genus Philotrypesis; species Philotrypesis tridentata. The sequence goes on along the minus strand of JACCIB010000019.1, from coordinate 2,332,134 downwards.
CTGCATTACGGAAGGTAAAACTTGTGCTACGGATCAATAACGCTGATTACTGGATGATTCATAGAATTAAAAAAAAAATTATTTCTTTTGAAAATGCAAAGACATCAATGAAAAGTATGTAAAATTCGTGGATGAATAAAAAGTTATCAAATATAGGAACAATTTGACGGAACCACAGTTTATAGAATTTCATAAATTTTGAATTTTATATTTGACCTCGAGTTTCAGGATCGAAAGCGCAGCTATAACGCTAAACTTTTAGAAGGATAATTTTTCAAAAATTATAGAAATCAGAAAGCTCCATTTTTATTCGGAGCTAGTGAAACGAAGCGCTACCAATAAATGTGAGTAGTTAAATTTCAAATCAATCCTTATATCCTACGTATTGCGTACGAGTAGCGTACATATCTATAAAGAAAAACACAAATTTAAAAAATCCCCAGCATAGTTCCAACTTCAACTCTACATAGCGAAAAATGTTTCTAACAAACATTCTTTGCGCAAACAAAGCCACCCCCCCCCCCTAAAAAAACAATCAATGTCAATATATCGCGTTCTCCTCTCCGACTCCTTCGAAGAAGAGCATTCTCTCTCAGAAACGCATCAACGCGTGCCAGTCAAAGTAGATTATACTCGGCTCTCTCCCGCAGGAGAGCTCGCTTACGCCGACTGCCGCGCGCATCGCCGTCGCAGGGTCGTCCTAACTATTTGTGTCGAATACTCTCCGACCTCTTTTTCAAGGGTCGTTGGAGAGAGACAGAGAGAGAGAGAGAGAGAGAGAGAGAGAGAGGAAGGTCGAGAGCATAGCGCGCGACAGAGCGTCGAAGCCGGAGCAAACTCTCGTTCGGCTGATGTGATCGTTGACTCGCACTACTCCTCTATATGTGTGTCTTAGCGGGTGTAGGTACTCCAGGGGGGGGGGGGGCGCACTACACTCTCCGCACGCGTCCGGAGTTTTCTTTGGAAACTTGCTTCGCTGGCTTATAAGCCAAATGTACTCTCTCCAGCTGCTGCCGCCACGACTGCTGCTTCTCCTGCTGTTGTCTTCTGAATTGGGTTAGAGCGACTGTGCTTTCGAGATCAGACGGGTGTGTAGTGCAGCATTAGTTTTTGCTTGGCAAATGGCGCAGTTAGACGTTCGCACTAATCACATCTTCTTGCGCGGGAGCGGGGAGGGGAAAGGGGGAGCGATAAGGGAAAAGTTTCGAGCGGAGATGTGCAGCTATGCAGGTTATTGTGCTGCACGCAATGAAAATAACGCGTATCAGCAGTGCAGAGCGTGTGCGCAGTAATTGCAATGTGCAACATCTTGTTACCAAATTATCGCCTGTGGTTTGCAGTCAATTCGACTGCGATGGAGCGTTACATGCGGATACGCGCGCGCGGTCAGTTTGGAACAATCTTTGATGTTACCGCTGCGGTGTGCAAACATTAATTTGATACGCGAGTGCTCGCAATTTACCCATTAGTCGTTACACAAGTTGTTTTCCCGTACGTTTTGATACTTGGCTAGTAATTAATGGATAGTATAATTAAAAAAAAAGTAATAATGGAAAAGTAGCTCTAATTTAATCGTTATAGCTCAAGTTTTCTTTCTCCTTTGGAACGAAAAAAAAATTAATATCTCTGCGGGTGTAGCATAAACCCGCACTTATGCCATGTCCGTCATTATGCCACAATACTTATTCATGTTATTATTGACTTATTTATTATTATTACTCATCACGGTCCAGCTCAAACCTCACTCGCTACTCCCGTGCGCTTATACATACACCTCGCAACGTAAAGTACGACTTATCCCACGACTATCGTAATCCACTAAAAGTTCGTTTCTTTTACTTTTCTATTTGTTTTTTTCCTCATCTCGTATATACACACCAATCAATTTCGCTCGCATCCGCAATTCCCGCAATAAAGGCGAGGAGAAAGGAGGAAGGAGAGGGGGGGGGCAGTAGTGTGTAAATTAAGCAATAGCTTATCCCGATGGTCGATGGGTCTATAGGCGCTATACCGATAGCGAGTGAGCGATGGGAGCTCGAGTCCGGGGAATAGGGCGACGATCAGCGCCGAGGAGAACAAAGCGAGGAATCTCCGATATATATATGCGCAACTTAATAGCGGGCCTTTACAGCGCCCTTATCCTCGAGCTCGATATGATACGCTCGATTCCACGAATTAATAGTCGTCCCGTCGAATTCGTCTGTAAACTGCAGCGCGCGGCTCTCGTCGCCCTTTGTCCACATAGACGGACGCGAGGAATTTACCGCGAAAACATAAAAGGCGGAAAGAAGCGTCCCAAAAGCTCCCGCGCGTTATTGGATTGTTGAAAAACGCTTATTCTTTTCTTTTAACGAGTCGCGGGCGACTAGACGAAAAACTCGGCGTTATCGTCCGAACGATCGTTTCTTTATCGCGCGATATATTTTACGCGCGCGCCCGCGGCACCGAACGCAAAGCCGTAAAGCAAATGAATAGAGCTTTTTTTCTCAGAAAATCTGGATCGTCAAAATTGATGGCTCGGTCAGAGATTATATTCAACGGGCAGCATTTTTTTTTCATCTTCACGGACGCGTAGAAGAGAGAGAGAGAGAGAGAGAGAGAGAGAGAGAGAGAGAGAGAGAGAGAGAGTGAAAAAGAGAGAGAGCTTTTTTGGAAATTCAATTCTAGTACGTAATGGCGTATTGGAAGACAAGAGGAGGGATTGGGAGGCGGATGGATTATATATACTGAGCACAGGATTCACGGGAAATGACTTTAGCACGAGATGAAGACGAGCATTAAATTTATTTCACCCTCTTTACACGCCGTATATTTTTTCTCGCGCGTGTTCGCGTATAAAGACCCTTTTTCTTTCGTTTAGGGGGGAAAAATGGGAATTGCGATATTTTAAATATTCAAAATTTTCGTTTTTTTTCAGAAAATATTCATTACATCTCTATCGTTGATGTACGTAAAAAGAGAATTTGGGAATATTGACAAAGAGGATGTTCTAATTTTATGCCAAAGTTGACGCATTGTGATTATTTAATTTTTAATGTAGGAATATACTTCGTCGGTGACGAATTTGAGACTCGTTAGTCTATTTTCACAAAAAATGCGTCTTTTTAAAAAATGTTCCACGCGCGTCTACCTTTTTGAAGAGCAGAGCTTTTCATCGCGAATTCCTTTGAAAAGCCGTTATTTCGAGCATAAAATAACTCCTGAGAATCCCTTACCTAAGCATCAAATAAACAACCGAATCACCAGAAAAAAAACCTCCGAAATTTAATAGAAAAAACAATTCTCATTGAAGCTCCAATTCAAGCGCTACTGCATTGTTATCTATTAACAGCAGGATCGCACCTGTAGATACGCGGAGAGAGCCAGGGGATGCTCGGAGACGAGAGTAACGGGATCTCATGCGAGACAGAGCATCAAATGACACAATATAATGACGTCCGCGCCCGTTCCCTCCACGTGCTATATATATGCAAAAGTGTACGTGACTGTGTGTGTGCGTAAATATATGTATGTATATAATATATCTATATGTACACGAGAGCGCAACAGGCGCTAACGCAGAAAAGCACGCGTCGCAAGCGTCAGAGGTTTCCTTTTTGAATTCTCCAGTTTTGTTCGCAAGCTCTCGGCCCCTCCCCTTCCCCCCCCCCCCCACTCCACTGTAGTCGTCGTGCTTTTCGCTCAGCCTCAAAGACTCCCTGTTTATGCATAAATGCATGACTATCGCTTAGTTTAGGCCGCACGCGCATAATACACGCGTACGTCGACGTAAAAAAAAGGGTGTATAGAAAAATGCGGCGAAAGAGAGAGGGAGAGAGTGAGAGCCTGAAAAAACTCGTTAAAAAGTGCCCAGCTCTCGAGACGAGGTAGAGAACGGAGCCAAGAGAGAGAGAGAGAGAGAGAGAGAGAGAGAGAGAGAGAGAGAGAGAGAGCGACCTTTACTACCGCAAACTTTTCCGTTCCTAGAGCGAAAGCGAGAGAGAGACTCCGGGTTATACATAGCTATCCTGGACAGGTTACTTTATTCCGCTCTCGTTATTATCGACTTATTGTCTCCCATTTACCGCACAGCTTCGCGTTTCTCATTTTTTTTTTTTTTTTTTTTTTTTTTTGGCGAATTTATCGCCGTGTATGTCGATGCTGCGTGCCACTATTCTGCTGCGTCGCGCGTTGCTACGTATATGACCAGTTCTCATAGAAAAATGCACTTTTCGGGGGTCCAGAAATCGAAATTTTATTTTTAAAGCTAGAGGTTTCGAACCGATGAGACTTTCTTCTGTAAGCCAAAAGATAGTCAAAAGTGCAGAGGAACATGAGAAAAGTTACTAGTAACCATATTTCTGAGCTATTTTACGTTTTTTTACAAAAAATTAATGCATCGAAATACTGGAATAATGACAACTACGAATGTTTCCGCGGCACAAATAAAATTTCAAAATACAATACAATAAAGTGCAACAAAAGAGCTATAATTTAAAAAATATATGCCCAGATTCGATGCTCTGATCCAAAGTTATGTCCGTTTGACAAAAAAAAAAGGAATTAAAAATCCAAATAGCCGATTTTCTTTTTTTTCCACATACCTCCCCATGTTAAGTTCTAATGTTCCATGTTTCTATTGTTCCTCTGCATTTTTGACTATCTATCAACAAACAAAAGAAAGTCTGATCGGTCCGAAGCCTCTAGTGTAAAAAAAAAAAAATTTTTCGATTTCTGGACCCCTGAAAAGTGCATTTTTCTATGAGAATTGGTCATGTACATTGTAGAGCGTCTCTCAGTTTTCTTCTATACGAACGTTCTGGACATCCTGGCCGAACAATAGACTCGGGACGTAGCGATATAACTGCTGTTTTGAAAAATCACTCGTGTTATGTCTGCACCGTTTTATCTTTTTGGCGGTGCAATAAGACGCATCACTTACTCGCCGGAGTTCTACCGTTGAATTGATGGTACAGCAGCTGTCGCTAAAGCCGGAGTTTCCCTTTGTATATACAGAGAGAGAACGCGAGAGAGAGATAAGGAAACTGTCGGACGACGTCGAAGAGAAGGAGCGAACGTAGGGTAAGCTTGGAAAGAACTTTTAGTGTGCTATATGCAATAATAATGGCCTAATCCTTGCGTCTCGAATGGAAAATTATAAATTAAAAACATTTTCAATAATGGAGAGCGTTTTCGTTTCAGGGCGAGATAAGCTCGGTATCATACGGCTAATTATCACATTTTTGGGCTATAGCTTTGAAGCGTTGAAATGAAGATGGAAATTTTGATGAAACGGTATCTGAGAGAACGAGACTTGACGCGAGTGAAAGCTGACGTTTTGAAAATGTAATTTTTAGCGCTACTTTAAAGCATGGGATCAATGAGTTTTTTTTAATTTTCTTTGTATGAAAAAGAATACAAAAATATCCTTAAACAGGTTAAGATTATTTAACCCTTTCTTAAGAATCATTCAATAAATTATATTACATTTTTTTATAATCAATTTATTTCTTTTCGATTTTTAATTATACTCATCTTAAGTTTTTTTCCGAAAAGTAAATTCAGCGCAGAAATTGCAAGGTATACGTTGCAGCAGAAGCGAAATATACACACACGGAACACGATAATCGACCAAGAGACCGGCGTCATTTGTCGTCGATGCGCAAAAGCCGCCAATCGACCCCGGCAAGACATAATTAGCCACGTAATTATCCTGGATTTTCGTCGTGCCGCGCCCATCAAATCTTCCGACACGTTCCATTCGAGAATTTTCGCAAATTCAGTAATGCACACCATACTTCAAAGCAGAGGATCCACTACTCGAGGTATGAGCTTTGTATCAACCAAGTATTATGCAGACGACGTGAAATCCGATATAAGGGATTTACTGTGTGTGTATATATATGTGTATGCGGGTCTGGCCTAGACTTTGAACTTCCTCCTCCGGTGTATACTATACAATGTACATATATATATACACGTATATACAGCCCGCGAGAGATGTGATATAATTTTCGCGTTGCACTTGACTATACCCGCAACGCGCCGAAGACGCAAATGTTCCCATTATGCTGATTGCGCGCGAGCTTTAGCCTATACTACCGCATATTACGCTGATGAATTATTCACTGTATGTTGATATTTGTCAATAGCCTTTAGACTTTCGCGCGCGGAATAATCAGCCACGCTCTGCCGTAGCAGCTGCTGCTCTGCGCGTGTTGTTAATGTTCGATATTTTTTTTTTCTATTTGCTTCTCGCAATTTGGCGCAGAAACGCTGCATTATATTTTAATAATAATAGCCGAGCGAGAGAGAAGGAAAAGCGTAGGAAAATGGCCAAGGTTGTCGAGGGCGAATAAAGTAAGCAGAGAGAGAGAGAGAGAGAGAGAGAGAGAGAGAGAGAGAGAGAGAGAGAGAGAGGGAGAGAGAGTAAACGATAAAATGTGCGCGCTCGAGAGCGTAAGATACGGTTGTATACACATATATATCGAAACATACCTTAAAGGCTTATTGCAGTACGCGTATATATGTCGAATTTCAAAAAATAAATGCACTTTTCTTTGGTCTAGAATTGGCAAAAAAATTTTTTAAGCTAGAGCTTTCGGACCAATAGGACTTTCTTCTGTAAGCCAAAATATGATGAAAAACGCTGAGGAACATGGGAAATACCAGGATATGAAAATTTAACATGGTGAGGCATACGGAGGAAAAAGAAAAAAGCGGCTATTCGGATTTTTATTAATTTTTCTTTTTAAATTGGCATAACTTTTGATCAAAACATCGAATCTTGGTATATTTTTTTTTAAAATTAAAGCTCTATATAAAAATACTTTATTGTAGTGTAATTTGAAATTTTATTGGTGCCTCGGAAACCTTCGTAATTGTTATTATTCCAGTATTTTTACGCATTAATTTGTTGTAAAATAAATTTAATATGGCTCAGAAATATGGTTACTAGTAACTTTTCCCATGTTCCTCTACACTTTTGACTATCTTTCGGCTCGCAGAAGAAAGTCTGATCGGTCCGAAACTTCTAGCTTTAAAAAAAATTTTCGATTTTTAGACCAAAGAAAAGTGCATTTATTTTTTGAAATTCGACATGTATGTATATGCTCATATATAGATGCATCTGTCGATCAGAAATCACGTCTCGCGCCGAGAGCGTTGAAATATTTCATATAATTCTGCCAATCGTCGCGTGTACTTACACACACACACACGCGCACACACACACACACACACACACACACACACACACACACATATATATATATATATATATATATATATATATGGGTGGTTCTCTGACAAATCGAGCGGTCGATTTTTTGACCCTATCGAAAAAAATTTTTAAAATGTTCCTAAGAGACACATGAGTATCCCTGAATTTTTTCAGATTTTTTGCATCAAGTATCTTCGAGTTGCAGAGGGTCAAAGTTGATGAAATCACGTTTTTTTGCTTTTTCTGGCTACTTTCATTAATTTGTAGATCCTCAGGGAAGCATTTTTCACTATAGAGATATATAACATTTTTTTCTGCAAATTTTCTAAACTATTAAAAAAAAATATTTTTGATGTCGTATATATATGTTTTAAGAAAGTTATAAGTCATTTAAGTCTTAAAATCAAATTTTAGGAAAGTTCGATCATCCGGATCATAACCAAAAAATTCATGAAGATACCTTATTTCAATTCAAAAAAGTCTGCGAAAGACACAGAATGTCAGAGGCCTTGGTTTCTCTGTAAAAAATCATTATATCCGTTCATATATGAAAAAAATTTAGTTTTATTGCTATATAGAAGAATTTAACCAATTTTATCAATTACGTAAATATTTTTATAATAATTTCAGTCATTAAAAAAATGATAAGGTTAGTGAAATGCTTCGATATAGCAATAAAACTAAATTTTTTTCATATATGAACGGATATAATGATTTTTTACAGAGAAACCAAGGCCTCTGACATTCTGGGTCTTTCGCAGACTTTTTTGAATTGAAATAAGGTATCTTCATGAATTTTTTGGTTATGATCCGGATGATCGAACTTTCCTAAAATTTGATTTTAAGACTTAAATGACTTATAACTTTCTTAAAACATATATATACGACATCAAAAATATTTTTTTTGAATAGTTTAGAAAATTTGCAGAAAAAAATGTTATATATCTCTATAGTGAAAAATGCTTCCCTGAGGATCTACAAATTAATGAATGTAGCCAGAAAAAGCAAAAAAACGTGATTTCATCAACTTTGACCCTCTGTAACTCGAAGATACTTGATGCAAAAAATCTGAAAAAATTCAGGGATACTCATGTGTCTCTTAGGAACATTTTAAAAATTTTTTTCGATAGGGTCAAAAAATCGACCGCTCGATTTGTCAGAGAACCACCCATATATATATAATATACACTCACTTAAAGAAGAGAGGACGCGGGGCAAATCGATTCGCTCGACAAGTATTAGACTGGCAATCCTATGCTAAGGGAATTTGTATTATTCGTTTATTTACATTTATCACGATTTTAAGAGTTGATGCGGGCGTATTACAAAAGAAATCTATATATATCGCGTACAATGCATTATATACGAAAGTAACACGTAATTTTTTTTTTTATTAAAACTTTTTCGGCAGGGGATACACGTTTAATTAAGCGGTGCTGAGCTTTTGTGATGAAAAAAAATAAATTTTCCATAATGCGAACGAGTGAAAAGCTCCGGGAAAAAATGACAGAGCCCGGGCTTGAGTCGAGATCCTCTATATCTCGTCGTGCGGGGAGGGCAACAGCCCTCGGATCTCCTCGGAGAAACGCGAATAATATACATAGACATACGTGTGTATACAACAATGTAATAATGCACTCATCGAACATTTTTCACTTCAAATTATATTCGTAAATTACTCTTAATCCACATGCGATATATATACGCAGTCATAATTCATATCTGCCGCGCGCTTCTCCCGTCCACGGCAACAATTCCGATTATTGCCGGACTTTTCCCTCGCTCTCCGTAGCGAATCACACGCGGTCAAACAATAAGCTTTCCATATTACACTCGAGAACTCTCGAGGACTGTACAATACGCGACGTCGGAAATTTTTCATCACTTGTCGTCGCACACACGTTGTATACATACATATATATGTGTATACACACGTAAAAGCCAAGACTCTACCCAGGCGAGCGTCTAATGCATACAGTTATATACACATGTGTGTGTGTGTGTGCGTGTGTATCTCTGCGTATACTCGTGTATACCATGTGAGTAATACCGAGATCTCCAGAGCGGCGGAATTATTTATAAGGATAGTCTACGAAAGCTCGTCTATGACGCGCGAGAGAGGGAAATCCGGAGAGAGAAAAAAGGGAATAAGGTAGAAAAAGAAAGGAAACACACTCGACTCCGCATATTGGCAATTTTTTAAAACAACGCTCAAACTTTTCATACACACGACCGCGCATATGTCCAGGACAGCGGCCCGACTCTATAGCCGACGGCTTGGGGTATCATCATCCCTCCCAGCGCGCGACTACGTGTACGTCACAGGCTCCACACGTACACATATATACATACGTATACAGTCTCTCATCCTACGTACATGTACGCGTACTCCGTACCCTGTGTATGCAAATAATGCGTCAGCAGTACGAAGGGCGAGTCATTTTTCCATAGCGACTTGTGGATTTCCCGGCCGTCGCGTCGACTGTCGTATGTACCGGTCTCGAGTGTTGTACCTATATACACCTGATGCGAGGAATATTTGAAAATAACTGGTCGAGGGGCTTTGACACCCATACAGTCATTGGTCAGAAAGAAAAATAGTTGGATCTCAAATAATTTAATGAATTACGTAAATCCGAGAGATACTTGCCCGTCGTATAACACGTTGGCATTACCTATCATTATGCAAAGATTGGAATAAAAAGTTTTAGACATTGGAGAGAAAAGCTGGTCCGAAAATTCAGATTACAACTACTGATTTTCGGACGAGCTTTCCTCTCCAAAATGCCTGAATATTTATTGATTCCAAACTTTGCATAAACGATAGATAATGCCAATACGAAGGGCAAGTCTGAAACCCATACTGACCGGTCACTATAGGTTTCAGGCCTCCTTAATTCACGCTCTTATTGTGTATTATAGAGGCTCGTTTCGTCGGCTCGGCCGAAACTTGTTGTCATATCTCTATATAGGCTTGACGGCTGATCCTCCGAGAGGTTGCAATGGAGTCTCCCGGGAGACTTGCGCGCAGCTTTAACTGCTTTACATATTCGTATGTCCATCGCCACCTTCCGCAGCAGATGATCGCCCGACGATGTCTCGTACTTTAGTAAAGTATAGCTGATGCTCTATTATACCCCGTGTAGATGTATATCAAGTGATAAATGAGTGGGTATTATTGATATATAATGCGAGGGAAATAAATTTTTGGGCTCGTGTTTTATGTAAGGTGGTACATTGAAATTCGATTGACGTGAATTTCCGGCGGTGTATTGAGTAAGGGATGAAAGCAGTAGGTTTTAAGGTTTTTTTTTACATTTTTTGCGGAATTTTTTCGTAACTTAAATGAGAGAGTAAAATATTCTAGAATGTAAATAATGAAGCTACTTAGTTGTAGGAAAGTGTCATTATCGTTGGATAGACAGTCTTTATAAACCTCTGAAAATGTGCCTTCAATTAAGGTTTGAAATCAGAGTACGAGACAGAGCAAAAATCCTTAGGGTTTTTCTTTTTTTTACGATTTTTCATATCCCGGCTCGCAGAGCCGTGCGCGTATCTCTTTTTCTCGCTGTGGGACTGTATAATACGCGACTGCTTTTACGTTAAAGCCGATGACAATCTTTTCAGAATTTTACATCTCCTATAAAGATACTTCCATTATGAATTTAATTTTTGTGGATAATAAAGTCAATACCCCAACGACTTTGAACAAATAACTTTAATTTAATTTAATCTTACTTGCCGTTGTGTATGGTAATTTCAAAAAAGGAAGATTTATTTCCAAGAAAATTGCGACAAAGTACATATATCATCCTTCATACTATTGCATTATTCAGTTTCGTATAATGCCGAAAAACACTGAGTACGCGCATAATTTTCTGTCGATCCTAAAAATGTTATAATCGTATCGGAATAATTGTTTTCAACAACATCGCCCACAATTCCCCCACGAGAAATTTCGAAAAGCCAACTCGAAGCGCGCAAATTCGATTACAGAATTAGCGTCGACACGGAAGTTGTACACACAACTGATATGTCGAACAATTGCGAGTTTGATTGATGTGGAGTAAGCCCGAATAAGCTGTTGGTATTTCTCTGGAGATTTACGTATATATATATATATCCTAAGCAACGGGAGGGGGACAATCGTCGAAACACAAACTAACCATACGTATATGTTGAATTTCAACAAAAAAACGCACTTTTCTTTAGTCTAGAATTCGAAAAACAATTTTTATGCTGGAGCTTTTGGACCGATCGGAGTTTCTTCTGTAAGCCAAAAGATCATAAAAATTGCTGAGGAACATGGGAAAAGTTACTGGCAACCATATTTCTGAGCGATCTCATATTTTTTTTCCAAAAAATTAATATGTCCAAGTACTGGAATAATAACAATTACGAATGTTCCCGTCGCACCAAAAACAATTCGAATTGCACTAGAAGAAAGTACAACAAAAGAGCTTTAATTTAAAAAATAATATGGTCAAATTCGATGTTCTAATCAAAGGTTATACTCGTTAAAAAAAATAATAAAAATCCGAATAGCCGATTTTTTCTTTTTTTCCACATACCTCCCCATGTTAAATCTTCATGTTCTATATTTCCCATGTTCCTCGGCATTTTTTATCATCTTTTGTTCCATCGGTGCAAAAGCTCTAATTAAAAATTTTTTTTTTTCGATTTCTAGACCAAAGAGAAGTGTTTTTTTTTTTATTGAAATTCGACATATACCTATAAAGCGACGGCAGTTAACACGGTATGATATAAATTCCGTTTGATTACACTATGAAGTGATGAACATCCGAAATTTTGGAAACTTTGGACAGTGGAGACTGCAAATAAATTTTAATTCATCAAAGCTCGCGAATAAAAGTGAGTATTGCAGCGAAATTGACAACGCGTTAGTGCAAAATCAAATTCCGTCCGGACTATTCCAGTTTTGGCGCACGAAATTGAAATTCCTGTATAATTGCAGCCCTCCGAAATAGTCGCGCGCTCGCGAAGTGCAAAATCAACAAATTCATTTAAGCGTCGCAGATTTAATCGCGAACGAATTAGCTTCTATAGCGCTAAATTAATGCTAAAAAAAACCTGTATCTGTCCGGCGTTTAATATTAAAAGCGCTTTCATTCCGTGGCGTATTACATATATTCGTCGGAAATAAAGGAAAAAAACGCGGCTAATCAATTAATTTATCGAGTGGTCGCTTAACTGGTTTACCCATACATTCTTTCAGATAAATTTATAATTTTTACGCCCAATTACAAAAACGGATAACTATAGTTTACATTTTTTTACACAATTCATAAATTAGTTTTTGCTCTTAAACAATAAAATTTTTCTCTATTTACTTGGTTGATTTGCGCTCTTCAATATCTCCATCTGCTTGAAATTCGGTAGCAGTTCGTCCATATAATGTCTTTGGAAAGCTTCCAAACTTTAGTTGCCGGACTTTACGGTATTTTAAAAGTTAAAAGAAGCTCTTTTGCGGGCAAAGATAAAAATCGGCGGCGAAGACAATTTGAAAAATCCATCGGCGCGCGAGATAGATATTTTTATGCTAAAACATAAAATTTTACGCGGAAATGATTTATAAATGGAAAAAGCGTTGAATAAATGAACTCTCTGCATTACAATTCATCACATCTCGTACACACATTCACACACGCACGAGAACATTTTCGAAAAATCGCTATATACGCCTATGAGTGCAAATCCACGAAATATCGGAAACAACTCTTCTCAAAAATTGCAAAACTTTTGTTGAAGAGACATCTACTAGACGTGTTTTTCTCGTTCCTTAGGTCATTCTGTAAGAGAAAAAAACTTGCGTACATGGCCAATCGTAGGGTATACTTTTTCCGGAGCCAAAACGAGAAATAATTAGTAAAAAAAAAAATCATTGATTTTTATAAAAATTTTACAACAAAAATGTCTTAAAATTCATCAAAGAATGCTATGAAATTTTTTCAGATTTTAAAAGGACGTTTTTCGATTTTTTTGAATATTCGAAAAATCAAAAATTGTATCGGAATAAATCTGAAAAAATTGGATAGCATTCTTCGATGGATTTTAAGTCGCTTTTGCTCCAGAAAAAAAGTATAGCGTACGATCGGCCATGTACGCGAGTTTTTTTCTCTTTCAGAATAACCTAAGAAACGAGAAAGAACAGGTCTGGTAGCGTGTGCCATCAAAAAAAATTTTCTCAATTTTTCCGGCCGGCTTGTTTCCGCTATATCTTGGATTTGCGCATATACACACGTTTCAAAAGCTGAGAACATATTTCTAACAGGCTCTTTTCCGACGTCTCGCCCAAAATTTACTGCCAGCCGAGCTTCCTTCTAGGAGGGAAGAAAAAAAGTGCGCTCGAACTATGGGCGGCCGCGCAGCTGAGCGCACCGTCGGCGTCGGCTCTTTCAATAATCCTCGTGTTCCCCGCGCGCGCATATAGCGCCGCGCGAGCTCGAGCTTGCGCGCGGCCACGCGCGGAAAAAGAAAAAAAAAAGAGAATAATAAAGCCTCTAAGCTAATATCCAGCTCTCAGACCACTGTCAGATTTACGGCGCATTAATCTCGGGTGAAGAAGGAAGAAAAAAATTGTGAAAAGCTGCGATTTTTTTCTCCGCACCCCCCCCCCCCTCCTCGCGTCGCGCTGTGCGCACCGTGAAGACTTCTTCGCGACAGTTATATCAACGTATATACCGGGCGCTCGCAAGAGGTGTAAAAAAGTGGATTAAATTTGTCTTGGTTTTATAGGCGAGCGAGAGAGAAAGAGAGCTGAGAATCAAAGAGTGAAAATGGCGAGAAAGAGAGAGAGCGAGCGAGCGAGCGCGCGCGCGGCTGAAAGGAAGAGCGAGCGAGCGAGGGGTGGGGGGAGAAGGCTCGGGGGCGGCGGCAGCGGCGGCGAAGGGGTGCAAACGTTTCCCGGAGGCGGCGGCAGCGGCGGGTTGTATTCGTAGCTCGACTGCGGCTCGCGTGCGAAACGTCAGTAGCGTCGCAGCGCTCCTCCAACGTGGTCGCTTTTATATACAGATATACACGCATACACACACAGACGCACACCTTCCGCGCGAAGCTCGGGCAAGTTATTCCGGCTTATCGGAGCGCCGATCGCCGCCTCATTACCGGCCAATCATCGCTGCTGCTGCTTCTTCTTATTCTTCTTCTTCTTCTTCGTCTCCAATCCTCTCCGGGCTTCTTCGATTTTTCTTCTTCTTCTTTTTCTTTCGTTCGCGCTCTCGTTCCTTCCTCTCCTCGCCTGCACGCGCACACATATACTTTTCGAATTTTCCGCGAAGCCGTTAAATGCGCGCGCGGCATGTTTATTGCCCGGCAGAACAATTATAAGAGCAAAGAAAAGCGCGATTATTAGCCGTCCATTTGGAAAATGAAGTCGGGGAAAGCCCGAGGCGGCCTGGAAAAAAAAATCGAGTGTACGTCGGGGGGAGGGGGGAGGCGGGCTAAATAGCCGGCTGCCACTGCCGCCGCCGCGGCGAGCGTTAACGAGAAAATTTGGGTTTTCGCGCGCGCGCTCGCGAGAGAGAGAGAGAGAGAGAGAGAGAGAGAGTTTACGAGGAGTTTCATGTATTTTTACAAGCCATAAAACGAGCGTATACAGACGCGCGCGCGCGCGCGGGGCCGTCTGTTAGTTTCGGCGGCTTCGTTTCGCGCCTTCCGCACTTGCGGCGCGTCGAGCGGACGAACGCCAGCAGTCGCGGGTTTATTGTACTTGGGATCGGACGACAAACGTTGCGATTTGCATTGGGAGGCGAATCGACTTTTTTTCTCGTATTTTTTCGGTGAAAAGCGTTGGAGCAGTTTGTGATCTCGGCTGGGCCTGGGGGAGAGGGAAGGACGTAGTGATTCGGAGGAAATATACATGCTTTTGTCTGTGTCGACGAAGCGGCTCGGAGTCACCGATAATTTCGAGAGACGTATTATACTGTCGGTAATTATGTGTGTATTGCGTTAATCGCGTACTGTTATACGTATATGGTGCTGTGTTAAGTTTTCAAATCGTCGCTCTAGTCTGGAAAGGCTGCAATCGATCGTTATCGTAAGTATGTTCTTATTATTCTAGTTTTTTATTACTTTTTTTAAAATAATTGTTATGCTGCGTGTACTTATCGGAAAATCTTATAAGGATGTACGAATTATCATAATTTTTTTGTTATATTTCTGATACTTTTTGAGCGCCATTTACTGGTGCTACTTTCCAATTATTCATGACAAGATGTTTCATTATTCACTGCATTATTCTACGGATCGACGAATAAATTTTTAAAATTTTCCACTCCGCAAGATGTACGATTTATTTTTAAGCGCAAAATTTTTCAATATTCAGAATAATAGATAAATATATACAAGTCAAACTGTATTGATGTTGACGGAACAGTTTTAGATACCTTATACGGAATACATTCATATGCACTCTCTGCCTATTCCACTCAGGCATTTTCGAAAAATACGTATTTCAGTATACAAACGCACTTCGAAACTACGTTCCTAATGCATTTGGACAAAAAATCGTAGAAATTTTTACTATTCCATAGCTCGCTCTGCCGTGCAAAAGAGAAAAATCAATGAACGTCGAATTAACAATGCTCAGGTATACTGATATAAATATTCATTATACGGAAAACAAATTTTAATTGAATCGAAAACTTGACTATAACAGCTGGATATATAGCTTGATAGTTTCTAATTAAATATTATAGCTATACGTTATCATAACTTGATTCATGATAAAAGTTTAATAATCTACGTGAAACAAGATAAAAATATACTGATAAACGAGCGAAATTCGCTTATAATTTCTTGTGTAAATTTATACACAAAGAGCACCGTTCTTCCGCTTATTCAGTTACCTTAAATGCTTACAAGATATATCCTTATTGCATTGGTATTTTTTTTATAATTACGTTCCATGAAAAGTTTACTGAATCATTCATATTTTAGTCTATTCTGCAATAGAGTTTTAATAAAACTTTTATTTCATAAAATGATAAATAAATTTTATTAATATTTAAATGAAATTTTCGTAAACTTAAAATATTCCAATAAAGTTACAAACAACGCGTCGAAAATGAACGCAAGAATTCACCCTTTGTGCAAATACAGTGAGACGAGTCGTCTTCCATTACAACGCGTGTTTCGAAGTGGTGTCAATAACGAATCCTCAACTTCAACAAAAAATTTTTTTTCTGTCCAAACGGTAAAAAAAAGGAACGACACCGCAGTAAAGGCACAGCCAATTGGGTACTCAAAACACGCAATGACAAACAAAAAACGTTTTCGATGTCTTAGAAAAGTGAGCATTTCAAAATTTTTGATGTTTTTCATGCGCAAGCAGAGCAAAATCTACAGAAACACGGTGCCGCTGCTGCTGCAAGAAAAGTACAAGCTTCGTATATATGTCGAATTTCAAAAAATAAATGCACTTTTCTTTGGTCTAGAATTCGCAAAAAAATTTTTGAAGCTAGAGCCTTCGGACCAATGGGACTTTGTTTTGTAAGCCAAAAGATGATGAAAAATGCCGAGGAACATGCGAAATATAGAATATGAAAATTTAACATGGGGAGGAATATGGAGGAAAAAGAAAAAATTGGCTATTCGGATTTTTATTATTTTTTTTTTTTTTAATGAGCATAACTTTTGATCAGAGCATCGAAACTTGGCATATTTTTTTAAATTAAAGCTCTTTTGTAATACTTTATTATAGTGTTATTCGAAATTTTATTGGTGTCTCGGGAATATTCGTAGTTGTTATTATTCCAGTGTTTTGACGCATTAATTTTCTGTAAAAAAAGCGTAAAATGGCTCAGAAATATGGTTACTAGTAATTTTTCCCATGTTCCTCTGCACTTTTGACTATCTTTCGGCTCACAAAAGAAAGTCTGTCGGTCCGAAACCTCTAGATTTAAAAAAAATTTTTCGATTTCTAGACCAAAGAAAAGTGCATTTTTTCATTGAAATTCGACACATATATGCGCGGTCTCACTGGCTTGCAAGCACATATGTGAGGGAAGGGGGTGGGAAAGGAAGATAAACAACCCTTTATTCCGATAGTTGAATACTCTCAATAAAATCTCATTTACGTCAGGACCAAAAAAAGTCTTAGATTCGAAATAATTCTTTTAAATAGAGCGTATGCAGTATACTTTTATTTTAATTAAAGCCTTTTTTTATTCTGCGAGTCCGTCATCCGCCAAGATTCTCCAACCTTTTTTGACTTTCTCGATGTATTGAATAACGACCAAGGGATTTCCCTCGTGTGATTCATCAAGTATTCATTTTATTAAAATAAACACGTATAAAGAACAATCGAGAGTTAATCTCGGGATGGAAAATTCAAGCCAATTGTTTTACAGCCAGGCATAACGCCCCAGAAAATCCGACGTGACAGCTGGCGTTCTTTTGTTTTGAGTTTCCTGCAAGCCAACGCTAATTCCTTTGCCTCCTCGTACCTATATCTTCTTACTGTTCGAAATACCCCTCTATTGTAAAGCTGAATAAACAATACTTCATTTGAAAATTATTATACCGCGCGGCCTCGGCAAAAAGCGTAAGTTCTCCAAAGATTTGTTTGCTCGAAATTAGCAGTAAAGCTCATTGTGCTAATAAGAGTCTAATGATTTTCAGACTTGATTTTGTATATTTTGAAGAATAGTCCTTTTTTTAAAGATACTTGTCAGTCAGTTTGAAGACTAATTATCGGCTTGGCGAATGCATTGTCTTTCCCGTAATTATACATCATCGCGCTTATGATAATACAAATTTTCTGACGTATTATAATTAATTATTATTTACAGGAAAATTCTACTACTTTTTACGTATAAATTTTGTGAAATAAATACATTATTTTCATCGGATGCTTTGCTTTCTTGTACATGAATATTAACAATATTGCATTTGGTTTGATTTTTAACGCTGCCAATAGTGATTGAAAGCTCACGTACCAAATGTATACAACAACTAATGTTAAACTTTGGAGGATTGAAATTAGGGAAGGCCATCAATTTAGTTGAAAGCACATTGAAATACGCTATTATGCTATGTACAATGCAGGCTGCGTTGTATATTACTCTAACTAATTAATTGTAAAATAGGTAGTCACTTCAAGTGAAACTGAACTTTTGCTTAAACAGAAATTCAATCTGAAATAAAACAAGGCATTTCAGAAATTGTATTGACATCTGTAAATAATTCATGGAAGAATAAATATATTTGTAAAAAATATTGAAGGCTTTGTTTGCAAGGCATAGCCGTATCTCGAAAAAATCTTGAATATGCTTTCCAAAATATGATATTAAATTTTATCCCTAAATGGCCGTACTAAAAAGTAGTCGTTGGTTCCCTTCCTTATTTCGTACACATATTGGCTTATGCCAATAAATATATGTGCTAAAATAAGAGACAAGAATGTCATAGGTCCTATTAAGATGTTTTCTACGGCATTAATAAAAGTAAGAAAACGTAATACTGCAAGTAAAATTTTTATTTTTTTGCATATATATTTAAATAAAACAATATTTTTAATTTATAAATCAGGTCTTTTCCCTTTTAACTAAATTAATAATCAAATGAGAGAACAGAAAACTAAATGTAGAAGCTCATGGTAATAGAGTAAAAATGGGTGACCGAAGCGCCAAGTAATAGAGAATTAAATCTTCTTCTTATAGTCGCTTATTAATGATCTGATGGTTCGACCCACGCGTAACGCCGACGGTCTAGAAAGAGATGGAAGAAAAAGTGATAGACAGTTTCCCTTATTAATTTATCCTGCTACAGGAAGCGGGAAGAAATATCTCGTAGGTTATTGAGTATCCTATACTGTATAGAATCCGTATATATTTCAATAGAAATGCGAAAAAAATAAATTGATTTAAGGCAATGTTTTATCAATTTAAAAAAAATTAATGAAAACATAATATACATCATTTATCTGCAAAAGAAAAGCTTATATGAAAGAATGTCCTTAGATCTTTGACACTTTGGTATTTATTGACTTCCAATAAGTTGTGGTGGTGGGTTGATGCTTTCTCTAGACCTAAAACTCTGCCATTGGAAGCAAAAGAAAAAGTATTGTTAGCAGAGATTTATCAGTAATATCGAGATACGCACTTGTGGCAAAGAACCCTAAGATCGAAAAACTGTTTGCGCAGCAAATACTGATTTATATATTGATTTCTGTATAGGTTTTAAACCATAAGGCATTAAGATATATTTAAAGCAAATCAAAACTAATTTGTAGAGCGTAAAAGTATCAATATTTATAAGATAATTCTTTTATGCTTTTATAAAAATACTTATAATAATATAAAAAATTAATTTATATAATATGTTATTTTCAAAAAGAAGATTTCTTCTGCTTTTTTTATATTTTCTTGAAGTATAGTAAGTTCAGAAAATCAAGTCACGTGCCATATAAGAATTCATTCATTTTGCGATTTCTTTGTAGTTCACAGCCAACATGCTTTATTACCTGGTACTGCTTTCTCATTTTCAGCTTTCGCTGCTTTTTAAATTAGGTTATTTTCTACTGACTTGTTCTTGATGCCCTTAAAAATTAATCGTTATCCTGTATTGTAGGGAATATCACACGTTATGCGTAAACCTTTTTCTTTGGTCATTTAACATATCATGCCTTGAAATGACCTCATATTTTGAATAGTAACTTTGATACTTTCCTTCCCGTATTCTACATTTTCTTTTTTTTTAGTCTTACTATGAACGATGAAATTTTTAATAATATTAAAATTAATAGAGAAATGTAACATAATTGTATATTATCTTATTTTAAAATTTCATATTTCTCACAACGTGCATTCACGATAATTACACATGCAAAAACTGAGAATACAAAGCTATAAAATAATATCATTTCTAGAAAGAAAACTTCCATTCCGGAATACACGTTTTCTTTCACGGTACGTCAGTAGTGTGTGAGATCAAAACTTTTATGTGAGTATTATCTATTATAAGATACATATATATATATATGGACGTAAAGAATACAGAAATACATTAAATCAAAAGATTTTCAACTTTGAATCAGGTACGTATTGAACTTTATGTATTATATATTGATAGTCCGGGCGTCAGGGAGTTTAAAAGTGGAATATCATTAAGTTTCTTCTAACTTTACTTTTATGATTGAAATATGTTATTTGTAACTTACTCAAAATGACCCTAAAGTCTCGACTTCGGGCTAGGTCGGGAACATTGTTATTATTGCAAAAAGAATTCCGAAAATGCACTTTTTTTTAGTTTTTCGCAAATAACTTTTTTGTAACTTAAACGTAAAAAAAGATAGCGATGAAAGGCACTTGGATCAAGTTATCGCTCCATGGGCAATTTGGAGATCTATTTGAATTTTTGAGATAAATAATTTTGCAATGAGACGCCATTTTAAGATATCCAGATCGAACAATGATTTTTACATTGTTCGTACTATAACTCATCCTTGAGTACTTATTCAGTGAAAAATATAATTTTTTGTAAAATCTGTGACAATATCAAAAAAAAAAAATTTTTTTTTTCGTTTAACAATTTGACGACTAAAAAAATTAACTTTGCGGTCGGGAATACATGTATCTTATATTAAATTCAATCCTGAACAACTTTCATCGCTATCTTTTTTTACGTGAAATGAGTTACAAAAAAGTTATTCGCGAAAAACTAAAAAAAGTGCATTTTCGGAATTCTTTTTGCAATAATAACAATGTTCCCGACCTGGCCCGAAGTCGAGACTTTAGGGTCATTTTGAGTAAGTTACCAATAACATATTTCAATCATAAAAGTAAAGTTAGAAGAAACTTAATGCAAAAATGCTAACTTGCCCCGACTATGAGTAAAGTGCGTCAAGCCTATAGTTATATTTTGATTAATTTTTTTATAAACCTCTGACTATTTGAATAAAAAGACCTTTAAAATTCTTAAGGTATGCTTACTACATTTACTAATATAAATATTATGATGCATGAATTTTTGTATTTTTCACATTCATCATTACTTTTTACTCACACAAAATCGCATCTCTGAAAGTAGATTAAAATTTAATTTTACAAACTCTTGTTAATACATGGCTAAAAATTGTCGATAATTATCTATAAGTCTAAGACATTCTAGGCGTCTATACAGAATAATACCAAAGGAGCCCCGAGGACGATGTCAATCTGTATAGGTGGGTTTTGTTACTAGCTTGAGGCAAAAAAAGCAATAAATCTGCAATTGTAAAGCACTTTTTTTACTTCGCGATATATAGCCGCCAAAAGTATTTTCTTGGAAAAAGTACTATTGAAAATAAGAAATATCAACAAAATTTTACAAGATATAAATATAGCAAAGAATTACAAACAACGTGGATTAAAGAGTAAAACAATTAAATTTATTTAATTTACTAAATTATGTATCTATTTTTACTTGATGCGCGTGATGATATAATTTAAATAATTTAAACTTCTCCCTATCAAAAGTTACGAATAAAGTAAGATTTCGCTGAAAAGCCCTCTGAAAGGGCTCTTTTATTCAAGAATTTGAATAATTTATTCCAAAATTTTTACGCTTACGACAGCGCAAAGATACAATTATTAATTAAAAAAAACTATTCGTCCTCATCTCGCGCGTGATTTTACGCTAAAACCCAACAATCTAAAAAGCATTAAAATCCGGTAAACATAAATTAGTTTCCCAAACCGAATTCATTGCTCATTTCAAATCCCCGCTTCTCTCCCTTCCACGCAAACAGTCACACACACGCGAGCTTTTCCGCGTAAAAGGCGAAAAAAAAACTTCCGTGTCATCTGTACGTGACTGGAGAATAAAGGGAAGGCTCGCGCGCGCAGTGGTACGTAAAAAACGCGGTCTATAGCTCCTTTTCTCTCCTTCCCCTATAAATCTATAAATCACTTGTTTCCCTCGATCCGACTCGCCTGTTCTACGTCCAATTCGAAACTTGATAATTCGCCGGAAAGGCGCACGCGCGGTTGCAGCCGCCTCTCGAGAAAGGGCGAATAAACCCAACCCCCGCGTCTCCCCCGTGACGCGCGGCATTGACAGGCGCGCACTTCAAAACATAAAGCGAGGAGGCGGATACACGCGGAAAGCCGCGGCGGCAGTTTAACCGAAGAAATGCGCAATTTTCTTCGCGACTCGATGCTGAAAGTGACGCTCCCGCGAGTTACAGCTTAATACCGTTGGCAATAAGCGACAACTTTATACACATGTATATGCACACCGAGTCAAAGTGTGTATATACTGCGCAGCGCGTCTCGTTTTGCACGTGAGCCGTGCAAGCTGCGAGAAATAATATATACCTATATACACACATGCGGGGGCACATACGCGAGGAGCGTTACAAGCACTCAAATGCAAGTTTCATAGACCACTAAATTTTGACATGTTTCTGGCTACGGTGCACCGACAGTTATGTTACGTAGCGTATAGACTGCACGCGTACACGTGTGAATAATTTGGAAATTACTCGGCAGACATTTATTTTTCCAGTAACATCGCGTACGCGCGACTTTTGCAAGTTTCACTGCGACCACCGAATTTACACGTGTCCCCTGCCTCGCTGCACGATTATTCGAATGTTTTATACCGTGCAATGTATTACGAATAATTTTGAAATTATACTCGCAGATCATTTTTTATACGATAGCTGATCAGGCTGTCGTGTTTTGACGTTGAACGATATATTCACGTATTATTTATGAATTGCATCATTGATTCGGCCTACGCGTATATTTTGTCGACGTTGCGCATTGATAACGAATTTTACGACTTTTCCCTTTTATATGCATTGTCAGTGTATAAGCCGCCTGATATAGGTCGTACCCCCCTAGAAAAATACGATACCTTAATGCCTCTTGAATAGCAGAGAAGAGCTGTATAAGTCATGTGTATATATCACGGGAGATCAAGTGTAGATAAAGATGCGCATATTCTCAAGCGACGCATGCTGAAATGGCACAAATTTAAGATTTATTTATCGTAATACGATATTTCTCCGCAAGTTGAATTTTTGTTTTATTCGCATATGCGTATATATGCATTACTTTTGTAGTTGATTATTTTCAGTTGAAAGTAACGCTGTAAACTGCGTACCTTGTAATATTATTGTACAGCGGTAACTTGACACTAGAGTTATTTACACGGATTTCTTTGTGCTGTATAACGAGCTTTTTCGGTTTAGTTTCTGCTGCACAAATGAAATTCACAAGTTACACTGGACACAGGGTTTTCGCTGTAAATTGTAGAGACAGATTAATATTTCATGAAGCGATACATAAATTTAATTTACAGAAATTATTTATTTATTATTGTTGAAACCAGATTATGCACGTCAATATAGCATTGTTGCACAACTGCAACTGACAAAACTGACATCCTACAGAGATGCAATTCGTCTGATAATAATTAAATTATACACATTAAATTTGCCTAATGCTTTGACAATTTTCTATCCACGCATTGGAATTTTAATTTTTCATTCAATTAGTTCCTCTTATTCTCATTATGTCGGTTTAGTTTAATGCCGTCGCGCATAATAGTTCGGAAGCATAATTAGTGGCGTTAGATGTTCGAATTATGCGACGAATGCGTGTATAACGTCTGCAGGTGCCACAATGCCTCTGTAATATCCAAACTTCATTTGACATATATTTCGAATTAGAGACAAAAATATCCTTCATCGTGTATTAATCAGCGTGAATTGACTTGATCGAATGAATTTTTATCCTTTTTAATCGAATGGTGCAGTGCAAGAAGTAAATAATATTCCGTACGACCGACTATTATACATCTTTCCATCTCTCCTACATCCAATGAAAAATATTATAATATACGATTAAGCCCATTGTTTGAACGCGTAACGCGCGCTCATTACTTTTTACAGTAATATCTTCATTATATGGGAAGAAGAGTGGGGGATTTGTACGTTCCTATATTTATCCCCGGCGCTTGGTTGCGGTGAGCAATTATTTTTCATATCCAGCGTCTTTCGCGGTGCGACGAGGCGCTCATTAACTCGCCATTTTTCTTTTCTCCGGCTGCTTCCTCAAACCTCGTA
The DNA here is from genome assembly GCA_018906965.1 of Philotrypesis tridentata. Classification (NCBI taxonomy): domain Eukaryota; kingdom Metazoa; phylum Arthropoda; class Insecta; order Hymenoptera; family Pteromalidae; genus Philotrypesis; species Philotrypesis tridentata. The sequence goes on along the minus strand of JACCIB010000019.1, from coordinate 2,307,859 downwards.
ACCCCGTAAACCGATTACCTAATGTAACGTCCCATTTATTATTTTTCTAGAGAGGAACTGATCTGAAAAAAACTTATTGTGAAAAATCCGCTTAAAGGATAAAGAGTGAAGAATTACGCGCGCGAGAAATTAAATTGTAACTATAAGGAAACAGGTAACAATATGCTTTTGAATTAGATTTGGTGATGCTGACAATGCCATCAGATGAGGAATTCCATTCCTTTCCCAATCTAAATACCGAAACTCAGCGAGCGGAAGCTTTTCATCGCAGCAAGCGGAAGCAGTGAAGAGGGATTTCTCCCAAAATCCCGTGTAAAACCTTGTAAGAAAGGGCAAATCGTCACAAAAGAAACGAGAACAGAAGCAACTGCGAGAACAAATGCGCTGCGCCGGGGACACAAGGCAGTGAATTTGACGAAACTGCGAAATTCAGTACACTTACAGTACGCTTCCTAATTTTCTGTTCGATCGAAAATAATTGCCCCCTCGATAATTGATCCATCAAAATCTTGTTTGCGGGGAGTGGGGTAGGGGGGGGGCTAATTTTTCTCCAAGTGTATAAGCAAGCGCAAGGAAAAAACGAGCGTCTCTCTCTCTCTCTCTCTCTTTCTCTCGAGAAAGAGATGCGGTGGGGTGTTAGAGGGTGCATGCCAGGCTCGAAGTACTATTCTATCTCGTGACCCCGACTAGACCAACACTTCTTCAGCGCGATGTTAGCCGACGCTTCTATCTATTTACAAAACGTTAAGGGGCTCTGGAAGTAAAAGAGACGAGTCCGAGTGATATAGTTCTCTCTCACACTTTCTCTCTACGAGCCGTCCTCGCCGCTCTATATGTGCTCTCCTACTGCAAAGATGTAACTTATGTCCCGTAAGTGACATGGACAATATTTCCGGAGACAGATGGCTTACTTTTGCAATCTTTCAAGTGTGCGCCACCCTCCTCCCCCCCCCCTTCCTTTCTAAAGCTATCCTCGAGGCTATATCCCATCTCGCTGTAGGTATATATGTATGAGGGAACTGAGAAATGGAGCGTTACCCTTTCTTTCTTTCTCTTCTTTTTTTTTTATCTACGTATGTAACGCGAAAAGTTAGGCGATTATGGAAAAATCACGCGTTGACCTCTTTTTTTCTATCGCGCGTCGCGCAGTACAGCGCTGAACTTCGTCGTTCTTCTTTTTTTTTCATCGAAGCGTGATGTCAAATGTTTGTACAGTAAACCATACTGGCGTGTGTGTGTGTGTGTGTGTCTTTTTTTTGTCAATATTGATCTTAGTTTTTTTTCAAGAGATTTTTTCAAATAAACATTCGTTTTTGTTGTTACACAAAATTGTATGGGAGTTTTCTTCGTTTGGTTCTTCTTTTAAAAAAAAGAGAGAGAAAAAAAAAAGAAAAACGTTAGTTGGCTTTAGTGAAGAAATGTGTGAAATTACGCGAGCGAATTGTTGGACCGTGGGCAAGAAAGTTTCGGAAGACAAACTTTTATCTAAATCCCACTGCAGCGACTAATGAAACGAGCATCACATATAAGCATCGCTATTTCTCGACTTTAACGTTGTGGTTTCGCGGGACTCTGCATACTGCATATACACTTAATCTATATGCATGCATATAACGCAGTACTATTTATTAAAATGCTTTTATCGCTCGGTTAAGCATACGCAATGCGCAAATCTAAAAATTAATCAGTTCGCCACGAAAAAATATTTAACTAAATGCATACGGGAGAATGATGACGCTCAAACTGTATTGTCATACATCCAAGTGAAAATGCTTCGATTTACCCGATTGCGCTTTCCCCGCGCGGACTTGCATCCTCATCGTGACTGTTCCTATATCAAGTTAACGCGCGCGATTTTCCACGGGATGATAAGAAAGTGTGTATACGTAAAAAGAAGTGCCCCCCCCCCCTATGCACGTTTTCCTAAGTGTTGCAAGATATATGCGCGGCTATGCGCGGAGTAAAGTTTGCACTTCGGAAAGCTCGCCTTCCTTTTTCTCGTCCTCGGCAGCGCTTTTAGCGGGTCTCCCGCGAGCTTAACGTCGACAATAGAGGAGAGAGAGAGAGAGAGAGAGAGGCGCTCCATGGATTTTCCAGCATTGTTGACCTGTAGGGGGCTGTAATTTCCTGTGATTTGCAACAACAGCAACAACAACAACAACAATTGGAGTTCCGGATTTGCCAAAAGGGAAACGCGCTCGATCGGCCGCATTGGCCGCAACTATTGGAATTTTGAAGCGCGATCCTGCATCGGCTTCGACGTTCGCGCAACCGGCCGAGAGAATTTATTTAGACTACAGTGCGCGGCGTATATATCTGTGGTTTGCAGGAAGAACCACTTAAGTGACATTTTGTGAAAAATTTGTTTATTTCGAATTCGAGGTGCTCTTAGTACCCTTTTTCATTGTACAATAGTAGAATTTCCGAAATGCACAAATATTTTAAATGCCAGCCGATATATTGCATAATCAGTTAACTGCGTCTCTCGTAAAAATGTTACCGCAGAACCACTTAAGTGCACTCGTTTTTTTATTTTTGTGCGAGAATTTTTAATAATTTTTTTAATGTTCTTAAATTTTTCAAAAATTGTCTATTTGCAAAAATAAAAAAATTACTGGAATCGCTCTGATAAAATTCGTACGTATTCCTTAGATGATTATAAGAACTTATTACTCTTGAACATTTTTTCCAAAAGTGCGTGGTTTCTGAATAAAAAATTCGTAAAAATGTTCAATTATAATATGCGCCAGTTTGACCACACCGAGGTTCAAAATCAACCTCCAAATTACGTATCTTTTAGGTTTGGACATTTATTCCATTGGTTAGAGGGGTTCCAGATACAAAAAAAAATTGTGGAGAAACCATGCTTTTTTCCTTTAAACCGTTTTTTCTCATAGTTAATAACAATTTTCGAAAATTTTAATTATACCATTGGAAAGGGCATGAGTTAAACTTTAAAAATATGCCCCGCCCGAATTTTTTTAATCGCAAATTACATTAGTTACGAGCCCTCAAAAAAAATTAACTACATAACCCTCTTATCTGCAAAGTTCCCGCAGAACCACTTAACTCGAGTAATTTGTTTAGCTTGCGCGTCGAGAAAGAAACTATTTACAAATGTAATACTACGGTTGTATCCGTATCAGATACCTAATCAAATGAGCCAATACTTAGATCTTTTCTCTGACATTTTGATTTTACGTATTACTCCAAACATTGAAATCGCTTTTTCTCGAAAACACAAAAAAGTCACTTAAGTGGCTCTTCCTGTCAGCCACAGATATATACTGATGATATGTCGGAGTGAAATAATCGTTTTCGGTTAGCTTCAAACGTCTCTTTGCTCCGGCTCGTTTCTGTATTCTTGTTTTTGGCACTCTTACGAGTCGTGTTTACTGTGTTGACTTTCATTGTCGCTGTAATTAATGGCTGAACTGTTTATGCTACATTTTCTGGGCAAGACAATTTGTTTAGATATCCCAGTGAAAATTCCTGAATCTCTCACCGTTATTTAAAACAGTTATTTAGTACGGTCAGTAGTGTGCCTAATTTAAAGTAAAATATCGCCGCTCAATTTATGGACACTTTGTTTCCGAATGGGGCCTTACCAATTTTTCAGATTTTCAAAGTATTTTGCTCCCCTTAATCCTTTTATTGGCGCTTACTTAAATTCTCGATTACGTTAATAAATTGATTGGCAATCTAAACCAATTCCAATACTTTCCCGCGCCTTCCTATCATTCGCTTTCTCTTAAATTAACGAAGCAACGCCTTTTAACTTTTTTCTATTTTCCTTTAATCCACATTTACTCCGCCATTCCTCATTGCACATGTTTTCAATCAATTCTTCGCTCTTCTTGTGAAAGATAAATTTTTGAAATTTAATCAAATCATTTGATTCCCCTTCCATTCTCCGTAAAGCATTATTTATAAATGAATAGCCAAGCCACAATACCAGTCTGCCATCAAATGCTAATTTTTTTTAATTAAGAAACTGCTTATTAAAAAAACTGAAAGTATAATATCATTTAAATAATTAGGCCATTTTCTTTTCATCTTTGTAAACTTCTTAGAATTAACAGAAAAATCCCCACGATTATTTGTGCCCGATAAATCTTCAGAAATACCCAATGAATTGAGAAAGGAAAAAAAAATTGACGTACACAGGTATCGAGGAATTAATAATGCAACAAAGCCAAAACAAGTAATTACACTTCCGTCCGCTTCTCTCAAGAAATCATTCTACTTTGAAAACAAATGAAAAAATAAGAGCTCCGCGACCAAAATCAGATTCTGAGCTCAATGTAAACTATAGCGATCCAGAGGAAAGAGTAAAAATCGATTACCGCGCGACTTTCACTCTCGCCCCTCGTGTAGCTATAGCTCGTCCTCCGCGCGCAGATGTGTGCAGTGTGCATGATACAATGCAGTAGCAGCTCAAAGTGCCAAGTAAACTAAACTTAATTTGAAGTTGCCGCTACGAAAATTTGCCGCTAGGACGCGCCCACGTAAATATCCTGACAAGTATGCACTCCGCAGCAGTAAAATCTCGCGCGGCTCTGTGCGGCGGGTTCGACGATGGTACGCGCGCGCACGTACACTGTATACACTCCGTAAACACGAATAAACAGAGTAATTGCACACCTGAATTTACGCGCAATGAACGTTGGCATCCAGAATTTCAAATTGAGGATTAATCCTCGTTTAAACATTGTAAAAAAGCTTCTGTTCTCCTCTTTTTCGTTGATTCTCTTGATTTATTGCGCTCATTCTGAAATGCACTGGGTGGCATTTGCACGTGACGCAAAGTATGACTAATTGACCATGCCGCGTTGTATTGTTATATGCTCGCGATTTTTTATATTTTTTAAAAAACTTGATCGCGCTTCGATAAAAATTTGGAAATGTAAGACTGATTTTCTTCCTTAGGGGGTTACGTCTGAATTGAAGACTGAAAAAAGGAGTTTATAATGATTTTTTTTAAAGTACTCATTTATACCCTGTTAGAACTTACTAAAGTAACTGGTTAGGAAAAAAAATTTTTTAACAAAAAAGTGCTCCGCTTAAGTTTTAGTGAAACTACTAAGGAATTAAGTGAGATGTCGAACGTTTCATTTAGTCCACTCAGGGGTTCAGAATAGTAATAGATTTATCTCAATTTATTTCATATATAGCTCAATAGTAATAGATTTCTGAGACGTAGAATCAATAGTTTGAAGTGTTCAACCTCTTGAACTGAAGCTATAAGTAAGTACGTTAAAAGTAAAAAATTTATCTTCAGGCACAACTCCTTAATATATCTCAGTCAAAAAATAAAGAATTCAATTTTATTTTCACACACTGTCTCCAATTTATTCAAATGCAAACGTAACAGTACAATAATTTGCACCCGTACACCCTTACCTAACCAAAATTAAATTAACCCAAATACAACAAATTTCTCATTTCGGCTGGCCATTACCAGGACCTATGTATGATACATATACCGTAGCATTTTACAGGCTGGCACGGTGTATTAGATGCCTCGCGCGTCTTTTACACGCGTTTTGAATGTGGGAACGTGGCACGCGCGCGGTATATATAATATAGCTGTTATAGTGCGTCGCGAAAATTCCTCTTTGTCTTCCTTCGCTCTCCCATATGCACTGCTGTTCTGACGTCTGCCGTGCGAGTATTAAGTTGCGCGCGCGTTTAGCCGCATGGTGCCGAACCGTATATATCTGTGGCTTGCATGAGGAAGAACCACTTAAGTGACATTTTGCGAAAAATTTTTTTATGTCGAATTCGAGGTGCTCTTAGTACCCTTTTTCATTCTACAATAGTAGGATTTCCGAAATGCACAAATATTTTAAATGCCAGCCGATTGCATAATCACTTAACTGCATCTCTCGTAAAAATGTTACCGCAGAACCACTTAGAGTACATTAAAGCGGTATAATATATATCTAATTGCCTTTACCGATGTATTCGTCGGTTTTTTTAAATTAAAAAAAAAATTTTTAACGTTTTTAAATTTTTCAAAAATTTTCAATTTGCAAAAACAAAAAAATTACTGGAATCGCTCTGATAAAATTCATACGTATTCCTTAGCTGATTCTAAGAACTTATTACTCTTGAAAATTTTTTCCAAAAGTTTGTGGTTTCTCAATAAAAAATTTGTAAAAGTCTTCGTAAAAAATTTTCAATTATAATATGCGCCAGTTTGACCACACCGAGGTTCAAAATCAATCCCCAAATCACGTATCTTTTAGGTTTGGACATTTATCCCATTGGTTAGAGGGGTTCCAGATACATTGCAAATGAAAACGTTCTTGAAATCTCGAATTAAAACAAAAAATTATGGAAAAACCATGCTTTTTTCCTTTAAACCGTTTTTCCTCATAGTTAATAACAATTTTCGAAAATTTTAATTATACCATTGGAAAGGGCATGAGTTAAACTTTAAAAATATGCCCCGCCCTAATTTTTTTAATCGCAAATTACATTAGTAACGAGCCCTCAAAAAAAATTAACTACATAACCCTCTTATCTGCAAAGTTCCCGCAGAACCACTTAACTCGAGTAATTTGTTTAGCTTGGGCGTCGAGAAAGAAACTATTTACAAATGTAATACTACGGTTGTATCCGTATCACATACCTAATCAAATGAGCCAATACTTAGATCTTTTCTCTGACATTTCGATCTTACATATTACTCCAAACATTGAAATCACTTTTTCTCGAATACACGAAAATGTCACTTAAGTGGTTCTTCCTGTAAGCTACAGATGCATATCCACCAACTTTCGGAAACAACTTTCCCCAAAAATTGCAAAATTTTTTTTTTTTTTTGAAGGCACACCATGCCAATTTTTTCGCATTCCTTGTAGGTGCATTCTGAAAGAAAAAACTCGTGTGCACGGCCGAACTTTTTTACCGGAACAAAGAAGACTCGAAAAAAACGAGAAATGAGTAACAAAAAATGAATTTATAGATTTTTTTTCTCGAAAACTATGGCTTTTATAAAAATTTCATTACTCATTATCATTTCATCATTATTAATATGACTTTTATAAAAATTTCATTACAATAAAAATATCTTAAAATTCATCAAAGAATGCTCTGAAATTTTTTCAGATTGATCCAATACAATTTTCGATTTTTCGAAAATCCAAAAAAAAATTGAAATTTCGAAAAATGTTTTTAAAAAAACTGAAAAAAACTGAGCATTTTTTGATGAATTTTAAGACATTTTTGTTCTAATGACATTTTTATAAAAGTCCATAGTGTTCGAGAAAAAAATTTATGAATTTTTTTTTTAATTATATTTCTCGTTTTTTGATTCGTTTTTGCTCCGGAAAAAACTATACCCTTTAATTGTCCGTGCACCCGAATTTGTTCTCGTTCAGAATGACCTAGGGAACGAGAAAAAATATGTCTAACAATATGCCTTCAAAAAAAAAGAAAATTGCAACTTTTGGGAAGTTTTGTTTTCGAAAATTGGTGGTATGCACATATAAGCATCGAGTGTTTACATCCCGTATATATATAGACTTGGGGTAAGGGCTATAAGCGTGTGATCTTTGAAAATGCATTTTTTTGCAAGAACGACGTGGAAAACGCGCGTCAAAGAGCTAGTTAAATTGAATGGTATTTATCCACTACAGATTCTGTATACTTGGGTGCTACTGACGTGTACAATCGCGTGTAACTTTATATCGACGGCGTCAAAATGCACAAACGCACTGAATTATCATTGTCGATAAAAGCAAAAAATGTCGGGAATAAGCGCGAATGCTAAAATAAAAATGTCCGGTTGAGATTATAAAAATTTTAATTGTACTCTTGATGTATATATATATATATATAGGAAAATCGATTACGTATATATTTACATTCGCGATACTGAGTGTACACGGAATTTAAAAAGCGAAATGGTTTTATTCTGGTCGAAATTGTCATTTCGAAAATCGGCGTGAAATATTTACCCAAGGTCCGACTGCTGTATATATATATGACGAATAGCTGCCGCGTAGCCGGGGAAAGAGAATTTAAAATTGAAAAAAATAAAAATAACGAGTGTATGGCGCTAAGTGAATTGAGTAAAGAAGCCGCGCTGATGCAGTTATTCCCTGGAGTTCCATTCAAAGTTCCAGCCGAAGCTGCTCTCATGCATACAAATTAATCAGTCTCTTGTGTGCTTGTATTCTGTTTCTGAATGATAAAGAATAATTAGAAACTCAAATTTTACTCGAGAATATTATAACGGAAGTGTGTGTCGTGGTGAATTAAGAATTTTTATTTTTAGTGCCGCTCCGTAATAGTGCGCATATGAAAACAACTTTGCCTATTTTTACAGTACATAAAAATTCGAATTAATATTTGAGTACCTTAACAATACATCTCAAGTTATAATTCAAATGAACACCCTTGGATAATACTGTTACTTTCTTCATCACTTTACACAACATTTCATTGATTTTTCTTAACGTATCACAAAACAGGTGTATAGCACAAGTAAATAATCACCGCTTACAAGTCCAAGCGCAGTCGATCGATGACGAAACTACGTATACAGTTTTGAAAAAAAAAATTGAACGACGGACCGTCTAATGCTTCGCGTACAATGTGTGAAATCTTCTTATGTAAATCGATGCAAAAGAGGTTCGTAAATTTGTGCGGTACACGAGCCACAGGCTCAAAGCCATTTCGGCAGATACATATCCACCGCTTCAAACTCATCTATTTCCATGATATTATTTTTTGCTCGTGTATACACACCCGCGCTCTGAAAGTGACGTACCGCCGACCTACACGGCTTTATAGCTACTCCTAAATTAACTGAGTATATGCGTTAAAATGGACTGACACTATATTTATATACATGTATACCGTGTGTATATAGTTCGAGACCGTATAACCCTGTGCACTTTACGTAATTTTTTAAAAAATAATATTAAACTGTATACGTAGGCGAAGCTAGTAGGCGAAGTAACGACATTAAAGTCCGCTGTGATCAGCAGAAAATTTTCCACAGTCGCCTCATCTTGGACAGCTTTATGTATATATATATAGGTGCCTTCAAACGAATTGATCGAGCTCGTGGGACTAATGCGTTTGACCAACAAAGCTTTTTTTTTAAATTATTTTACACAGCGGAGAAGAAAAATGCAATTACCGGGCTCTCGGGCCTGAAAATATTCTATATACGCGGCCTATAGGCGTCTTTTTACAAATTTACGACACAATTGTAAATGGCGTATAATCAATTTTTAAGATTCCAGACGATACACTCTCGCGTCGCATATGCGAGTCTGACTCTAAAGACGTAGACATTATAAATTTTTCAGGCTCTTGCAACCTACTCGTACTATACGTATAAAAGCATAGGAGACAAAGGAAATTTCAATATAATATGCGGCCGTGTAGTATATGTCGTCTGTCTGCAATAATAAACTTGGATGATGTATAAAACCCTTTTTTACAGCGTCAGCTCGTAATATATGCCGCATCGAAGGGGCTAAACTGTTATCTCGCCCTCGACGCGTCTCTTTTCGCGCAAGAAGACGTCCCTTCAATCTACCGAGCTCTTGAATTTTCATTTTACGCATTTACGTACTGTTGATGAAATGTTTATTAGGGGCATAATTTTTATTGAAAGTTTTCGAGCTCGACAGTGCAGTATTATCGGTTACCCGTAAGAGGTAGATTGATCTAAAAGTAAACAATCGAGAAAAAAAACAAAAGAAAATATAAATGAAATTCGATATTTATCAATAGTTATTTTTAAACATGTACAAGCATAATGGGGCAATTTGCTTATTTCAATTTCAATACACAGCAAAAGAAATGACGGAAGCTCGATAAAAACAGAAGTTAATCTATGAATTATTTTCGCGAAATTCTTCTTCTGTTTTAATTTGGTTTGTTTTTTTTTTTTTTTTACTTCATTCGATCACGCAAAAGGATCGATTATTTTCTAAGACGCAGCGTGCGGTCAATCGAACAATTTACCACACGATATAAAAATAGCACGGTATGTCTCCTCAGTACTTCCACAAATTGCTTCAGAAATTACAAACAATTCAATTCAATGCAAACACCATTTAATAATTTTCTTTTTTCCTACAAATCGATTTACCAGTCATAATGACGAATCGGACATAAGGAGGTCACAAGCACACGATACCATCGTGCAATACGCCAAGTGTATCTCACGTCAAACGGCGCGAACTGCCCCGCAAAACCACGATGTAATTTTTGCTCTCTGCGACGCTCTTTGTACGAAAATTCACATTTCACGGAAAGAAACACGATCGTATGTGGGAAATCGATATTTAGCCGATATTTGTTCGCTATTTTAACAGTGTTCCGAGCAACGTAGGGTTAGCAATAAAACATATGGGCTTACTTTCTAGAACGTGAGCTTTATCATGGTGTAAAAAAATCGGGATCTTTTTCATATTTCACGAATAAATAATCAATACATTGGTATATCTTTCGGAAATAGGAGTTGTTGTTCGCTAGGGGTTGTTTTATTCCAGTACTCTATTACCTATTAAAAATTTCATTGGAACCCAAATTGTAGACTTCTGGCACATAGGAAAAATACTTTCCACGCCCTCGCACAAATCTCCAGATTGGCGAATATTCGAGAACCCCGCGACTTCTCCCGCTCGCGTCGACTGCCCAATGTGCACATACGGCTCTAGTGCGAACCCCCGCGACATTGAAAGGCCGGAAGACGAAAGATGCGCGGAATGGAATCGAGCTAATACAATACAGCCCGCGAAGAGGCAAAAGCACGTATTCGCACGAGTCTAAGGGCGACGCGTCGAGCGGACAATTCGCGAGTAACAAATTGCAGAGGAGTGGCAGCAGCAGTAGCGTGCAGTCGGGAGCCTTTAGATAAAGCATCTCCGCGCAGTTCTGTTCCCGCTATTTCAACCTAAGAAGTTCCGCCTCTCTCCACGTGTGCCTCCGCATATTGCGCCCCTACTGATTCTCCCTCCCGGCGAACGCGACAGCTCCAATTCCTAGACACACGACCCTATGAATATTCGCCGGCGCGTCGAAGGACAATCTCTCGGAAGGGGGTGGGGAGAACCGGAGAAGGAGTCGCTGCACTGCCGCAGAAGCTATAATGTACTCCGGCTTTGCAGGAAGTGGAAGGGAAGGCCTGCGAGCTGTGGAGGTGGATTTTCGTTTGTTTCTTTGGAGGAGGGTAGTTTGCGCATCGATTTTATAACGCATGCGATTTTCGCGCACCTCGTCGCCAGTGTAGCTGAAGATACGAGTGTGAAATATAGTTTCGAAATGATTTAACGTTTATGCGAGATTTTTGTTTTTTATTCGGTAACAACGGTGTACACAACAACACACGCTTGCTTTCGCAATTTTACACTTTTATCTCAACCCTTTATTCTTCATCTAATAACCCGCTCAAAAAGGATGGAATTATTTGTTTTATATCACTTTTAGTATAAAAATGTAATAATATATATTCGTCTAACAAAAATAAAATATAGAATTATAATTATGTTAGAATGAACTTAAGGGCTTATGACAGGGTTAACGGTTGAAAACAAATTTATTTTGAAAGTTTTCAAAATGTCAGTATTTATGCAATCATAATGGAACTTCTTTTATTTTAAAGTATTCACACAGGCCTTCAATTTAAGCTATTGAACTCTTAAAAGTATTGATTTTACATTTCACAAATCTATTGTTTTTTTGCGGCGTGCACAGTAAAAAAATATCTTATAATAATAATAAATTTGTGATATTTAAGAGTTCAATAGCTTAAATTGAAGGTCTGAACGAACACTTTAAAATAAAAGAAGCATGATTGCATAAATAACAAAATTTTTTTTCGACTTTTAACCCTTCAATTAGATGTAAAAATTTGACATTGTCGAAAGCGGGGCAATCACATACATCGTCTTCAGCGACTCCACAACATCCGGTCGTGATTTTTTCGCTTACGAAATCTTCCTTCGATCTACTCGATACTTCATCTGGCGAAAAGGAGAAACGCGCAACTCTACTCCCAATCGATTAGCAATGGAGTGTGTGTCACCGTCGCGCGGTAGTCGCGCCAAGCGTGAGCAAGTGCAGAGAGGCCAGGCGCCTCCCTTCAGTCGATTAAAAGACGCGGAAACGATTTAATTTGCGCGACTCTCCGCTCTTCATCCGCGTAACGAGCTTTTGTATCTACAGACATAGAGACACAATGGCAGACGCTCCTTACGGGCGGGTCTTCCTCGCGTTTCTCGCTGATGCTGTACTGCCGCCGTTTTCAACGAATTAACGCGTAATTCTCTCGGTCGCTCGTGCATTAGGTTTGATTCTCGCTCGCAAAGCGTCGAATCGCTCGCACGCGTTGCACGCCGGCAACAGCAGTAACAGCAGCAGCTGCACATGTTTTTCTCTTTCCTCGTGCGCTACTGCACACACAGACACATGTAGTGTCGACCCAGTTCGAGAGCGAGTTCCAGGACTCCGTTAATGGGGATCAAATGGCTTCAACTTTGCGGAAAGACTTATGACCGAAGAAGAGAGCCAGCTGAGCAGATTTCATTTTTCGATGACTCTTGACAGTCGCGCGCGAGCTTTTTTTTGCTTGCTCTCAAATTTACGACCGTTGATGGCGACACGAGTTTCCGGAAAGATTACAGGGATGCACTTTAGGGAGTCCTGACGTGGTGTGACGTTTCGGTGAAAGTTGTATAGGCTTTCCTTATCCGTAATTAGTACTTTTATGTGTAATTGTTACCAATGACAATCAAGAATAGTAAAATTTCTAAGACATATTATAAGCCTTGCTCTCATTAGAAAAAATATGATCAGTTATGTTATCCTAACTATACATGGTCAGTTATAATTATATGATCATGGTTACATAATATGATCAGTTATGATTATATTATTGTGTTGAAATAACACAACTCTTCAATAAAAAGTAAGCCCGTATTTCCGTCATACAAGTAAAGAAAATTCGTTAAATATACAACAGCAGAATTCCCCACTATTTTTTCCCCAAGCCAACACACGCGATTAGTCGCAAGCGCTTACTTCTCAGTTGTCGGATAAAACGCTAATCCGCGACTAAAGATAAATCTCCAAATAAATTTTCGAACGCGTAGAGGTGCTCCCGGAGGAAGCGACGCATGTCATCGCGCTCTCTTGTATTCCTATACGTATACACAGAGAGACACAGCTCCAATGCATTTGGAAGTTACTCGGCGGAATTTAAATACCGCGGAAATGAAACGTCAGTGCGAGGAAATGACACGTGTTTTCGCGCAATTTACGAACTGTCTCTCGCGTCTACTGCGGGAGTGGAATTTTCTGCGAAATTTTCTTTTCTCTGATTTATACACGGCGCGCCGGCGGCCCATTACGCGCGCGCGCGCGCGCATATGCGTAATCCAATTTATTCCCAAGTTTTACGAGAAACTATTTCGCCTCTACGCCGGAAGATAAGCCGAGCTGCAAGCGATCCCGCGAAAGAGATATTATAGCGACACTTCGCAAAGCAGCTGCAGAGCAACTGTGCGGCGCTGCTGGAGCCCACCTTTTGCTTGTACACTCTGTGTGTGTGTGTGTTGCTGCGAGAGAAAAATACCTCGCCGTAAAAGAGCAGTACGTAAACACTTTTTTTCTCTCTTCTCTTATCGGGGGGACTTGGCGAACTTCGGGAGAGGACGTGGAAAAGAGGAGCGTTTAAGTAACTTGCTCGAAAAATTTACCTGATTTTTTTCTCAGGGCCGGGAACGAGTCTCGCGCTTCATTTTTCACGTCCGACAGTTAATTCGACCCTGAGCTTTAATTATTACTCGGTTGAGCGACCGAAATTAATTAAATAGAAATTATTGAATTCTCCGGCGAATTGACCCAAATCTAGCGAGACATTGATTTTGCTTCGTTTACTCCCCCGGCCCACCCGTAGCTTCAACTCGAAATATATAACCGTCGTCTAGACGATTTCTCTCATTTGCTTTTCCGTTTCGGAAAAGAAAAACGCTCGACTAATTGAACTGGGAAATCTTGTGTGTATATAGCTTTTAATTAAATTTCTCTTTTCTCTCGGGTACACCCGCGTTTTTTCCAAACATTACACTCTATTGATAGAAAACAGATCGGGTCAATATTGATAATATGCTATATTTTATGCTCAATGATTATAATATAGTCTATAATGCCATTATAAATCCTGCTCCCATTAGTAAAAAATTTGATCAGTTGTGATTATAATATAATGTGATCATATAACATGATCAGTTATAATTACATTATATTATAATGACACTCGCCATAAATTATGATGATATTATGATAGCCCTATTATTATATTTTATAGGCAAATTTCATCGAAAAGAAAATTTATCGTCGCACGTGATCACTCGCACAGATCGATATCCGGTGATTAATTAATTATGCTCGATCGCGATGATGAAGTCGAAGTCAGCGTTGAATCTGTTTTCGAAGCAATTAACAAATTTACGGGACTAATTTAATTTGCGACGGAGCTGATTTCACAGGTCATTATTCGAGACTTTTCCTCCTCGAAAGGCATTCAGACGTCAGTCGCTAAAATATAGGTCAGCTTTCCAAATGAAATCGAATTATAGACTGATTTGCGTCGAGATGATCAATAATCGCCGACTAATTCAGCGCAGACAGTTTCGCATTGTTTTAATCGAATCTTGCATACTTTATGGTAACTTTGTTAGCGATATGGTAATGCGATGATTACAGCCTCGATATGGTATACTGTACTGTAGAGAAAAGACCGTGACACATTTTCTTGTTTTTTTTTAGTTAGATTAAAGTGAATTTTCTTTCTATCCTTGTTTTCGTTGCTTTTTCAAGAGCTGTATTATGTACGAAATTTGAATATTGTTCGAGAAAACGCGGACTATTTTGTGCCTCCGGCATTTCCGGAAATGACTAAGGCCAAGACCTGCAACTCGTATCTCTCTCTCTCTCTCTCTCTCTCTTTTTCGCTCCCTTGATGGGATAGAGCAGTGAGTAAACAATTCCCTAGAAAATTTATGTAACTGCAGCCGGAACCTTGTGCAAAGAAACTTATCTTTCAAGGTAGAATTTAACAAAAAGCCTTTATTAAAATAGTATTGGAACATTCTCGCAGCCGAGAACAAATTCAATTATATTTTGAAATTTTATCTTTTTGTCTCGTTTTTACTTTCGATTTCGAATTTTATCCCAAAAGTTTTTTGCGACTCTTTTCGTTTTTTTTTTTTACTTTTACTCGCGGCTAAAAAGCCAAATTATGCGTTATACATATTTTTCTTTTTCTCGATAAAACTTTTTATTTTTATTCTGACAATAAAACTTTTTCGAACACTTTTGCATCTTACATGATAAATATAAAAATTTAACGCCCGACGAATTTTATTTTATTTTCACGGAATCAGGCTGAGTGTTGCACGTATTTAGTAAAACTCTTGAATACTTGCTAGGACAAACGTAAAAGTCTCTTTCAGTAGACTTTAAAAAAAATAGTAGAAATAAAAGTCTGTTAAAAGAATAATAATAGACTTTTGTTTCCGGCAGTCTTCAGGGACTTTCGAGCATGAAAAAAAAATCTCGCAATTAAAAGTCTAGCCAAGTGGTTCGAGCGAGAAATTCGCATATTCAAAAGGAAGGGCTCCACCGCGCGATCATCACGCCACCTACCTCAAGAAATGTACTTTAGATAATAAATTGAAATGATAACGACGTATTTTGTTGGACGAAATGAAAATGCAGTTATCAAACTGTCCGCAAATCTTACGAATTAGTAATATAATGAAATTTTAACGAGACGTATTGTGTCGTACAGAATCATGATGAAGTTACTAAAGTATCCGTGAATCTCTAGAAATTTGTCCAGCGAAATAATTTTCACTTTTATTTTGAAAAATAATCATGCCACATTTATAGATACCCATATTACAGCCGGCGAAACTCAGTTCTTTTTTCAGCTTTGTTAAAATCGTAAAAGAAGATCGAGGTGTAATCGAACTCGCTAAAAAAAGCAGTCCTAAAGCGAACTAAGCGAAAACAATATACATATAAATAGGTAAGTATAGAACGGGTGTGAGAATTGGATTTAGGGCTCGAATCGAGCGCATCTCGAATCTCGTTACTCGTCGGTGTCGCGTGACCTCCATCAATCCCAACCAGCCCGAGTTTACGTGTATGTATGTATATATATATATATACCGCCGGTTAGAGCGTCTTCGCGCTTTCCCCGAAATTGTCGTTCCCCACCCACGCGGATAAATCTCCGCTCCAAGCTTGACAAAGTCTTTGAATTGCCGACGAAAAATTGCGAGAAAATGCCGGGTGCTTAGTGGCACTTGGCAGCAATCGCCGGGCCAAACTTCCCACGCCTTAATATATATATATAATATTTTATACTGTACATCTCATAAACAGAGTGTCACTGCCAAGAAAAGCTTTCCCACTAAGTACTCCCTAAACATTTTTACGCACTCCGGAATTCCTTGAATTTATACCCGCCTTTAAAAAAAACAGCGCGAAACAACAGAGTCGTCGATGCGCCGCTATAGTTGCACAAACGGAATCAACAGACGGGCGAGATGCGCAAAACTCTCCGATTCATTCTGCTAATTGAATTTTCGCGCCGAACAATTAAACGGAACTTGCAAATACACACACACACACACACACACACACATATGCTGCATTGCGCGGAGAGATTCTTTTGGCGAGTTGAGAAAAAGTGAAATTCATGGCTCGTTGTAAGCGGAGAGAGCGAATTTTATACGTCGAAAGAGAGAGAGAGAGAGACAAAGTTTTTGAAGCGAAGGCATTACCAAATTCCTCGAGTTTCGCAATTTTCGCTCGTCTCAAAAGCTCGAAAGCGCGACAATCTCCAAGGCGAGTTTCTCACATTTCTTCACTCCCCCCCCCCCCACCCTACGTCCCTCCCTATACGCGTCGTTCGCTTCTCGACTAATCTTACCGGAGCTTAGTTCGTGTTCTAGACCTATTCGAGGCCATACATATAGCTGATTGCATGCGTTCGCCAAACTGATCTAGCTTATGAGTTTCTTGTTTGTGATATATATACACACACACAGACACACGCAAGTATATCTTAATTAAGGCTCTTATCTCTGAGTTGACTGAAGGAGACTTCTTTCTTCGCGGCGACGACTGATCTCTGCGGAATTGAGTTTTCGAAAAAAAATGCGGAGGGGGGGGGGTGGAGAATTAAGAGGAGAACGACGAGACGCTGGAATGCATTTTCGCGAAAAAAAATTCAAGAACACGGATAGTCGACGATTCGATTGTTCTACAATGGAAATATATATATGTATATGCGTCGGAGTTGCGCAGTCGACGACGTAAATGAATTTGAATGCGAATCTCTCCCGGACACTTTCCGCAGCTCTTATTGCAGTTTTTCTTTCGAAAGCTTTTATCGGCTTTCCTTTTCCCTTCGCTTTACAATTTTTCTCACGGCTCGCTCGTCGCCTACATTTTTCAACGTCTACATCTCTCCACGTACGCATTATTCAGTCATCGTACATCTCCGCCTGATTACTTGGATTTACGTTTGCTTTCTCAGCTGCTTCCGGTGCCTGCTGCTGAGAGAAAGAGAGAGAGAGAGAGAGAGAGGGAGAGAGAGAGAGAAGCCTCCGCGATACTGTTTTACGATCTTTGCGAGATTGATAGCTTCTATTAAACATACACAAAGCGTTAAGCTGCTCACCGTATTGTGATACTTTATTTCGAGCCATTATTACTCCGCTGGATGGGCTTATTTTATCGGATTGATGGAACCGTCGAATAATGGATACTTTCAGGGAAATTGCAAAATTGAAGAGATCGGAGTATAAAATTTCTGCGATTCAGAAATCGAAAATGGAGAACGGAAAAACTGACGATGATACTGCACACAATAAATCTTCATCCAAAATCGGGATTAATAATTTGTTAGCAATAAACTATAATACATAATAATAATATAATAAGTTGTAATCTATCTATTAATTTTTCTTATAAACTACTATTAATCTTTTTGTTATGCACATGAAATTATGTACGACATGTATATACTTTGGAACAAAACACTACCTTCAAAAAGCTATCTGAAATTTTCCCATTCCGAACTAACAAAAGCATATCTGCCGTAACAGCAGTATTCTAAAGCTGAAAATAATGCAATTCGTCGCATACGTCAAACATACGAAAATTATACAATTATACTGTGCGTATAAATAACGTCCATTTTGAACCTCACTTTTGAAACCTTGATCTCAAACGTACGGTATCAAAGACACATTGAAATTGATTCATCTACGAACTCGTGTATTTCCATATTTACTTTAAAGCTTTCAAGCTCAAAATATTATGTTAACAAGTTTCCCAACTGTAGCAAATGAAAATATCGGATAATGAAATTCGGTGATATGATGGAATTTAAGAGCATTCGTACATTGTTAAACTCTGTAAATCGAAATCCGAACAATTCAAAATAAGAGCAAAATTTAATCCGACACCTGTACAAGAGTGAAAACTGACCGAGTGGGTTTCACGCCATTTGGACGAAATTATTAAAAGTAAAATACAATCCTCTCGAGTCTTCTCTTGTTCATCGTAAAATTATCTTGCCTCGGAAAGCTCGATATAACTTGATAATTTGAATTTCTAAGAACACCCTACTTACGTGAACATACTATAGTAACATATTCAAACGATAACAATTAAAAGAAGAAAGTATGCCATAAAATATGGTGGAGCTATCATAACGCAACCATAATTTATGACGAGTATTATTATAACATAATATAATATGATGTTACCATCATCATATTATATAATCACAATTAATTATATTTTGTACTAATCAGAGCAGAGGGCTCATGCATTATACGCTATATTATGATCATTCAATATAAAATGATAAGTCCGATCTATTTCTTACCAAAGCTTGTTAAACAAATTCAAAATTCCAAACACAAAATGTACAGCGAAATTTTACCAAAGAAGAAGCGCATAATTTCAATATCATCACAAAGTTAAATCTATATTATTTCATCAGGCATGCAGTTTCAGCCAAATTAATTCATAACCCAAAAAGTACATCAAAATTCCTTACTCTCTCTAATGAAATTTCGCAAACGCATAACGCACCTTACTTTATCCGACAATCCCACAAAAAGCCAATTAACATCGACGTTCGGACACAATAAACTTTGAATTTCGCGCCGCAGCGTGGCGTCAGCTCTCTCTCTCTCTCTCTCTCTCTCTCCGCATTATCCGGATTCCGCGAAGATCAGACGCATTAAAGCGTCAATGATGATCGGTATCAGCGCGCCGTACACGAATATCCCGAAAACACAACCAACTCGCATTACGCCAAGAGTCGAGATAACATTTCGAGTCGCTGTCACACGGTTACAACTATATAATGCGTTCAGTCGTCGATGTGCATCAAAACGTTGTTCCATATATGTACACCTGGCGCGCAAACCCATAATCCAGACGTTAAAGCGAAATATGTTTATTGTTTACATTACGCGATAATGCGCGCAGAATTAAATTTTCCCCGGCTACACTCGCAATCGTTCGAAAATATATATCTCTCGCGGAATAATTAATCTCTTATAGTTTCGATATTCCGAGCTTTACGCGCGTAATTAGACAGTATTTAACGTTGCAGTGCGCGCGATATATTGAATTTGATAACAGCGAAGTGCGCTTTCGTCCTCGATAGTACGCGACGAGCTGCGCAATACCATTCGGGAGTACGGAGAATGGATTTTCGTTCGTTTCGCAACGAACAAAAATAAAACGACTGTGAGGGAGCGAGAGAAAGAGACAATTCAGCAATGCACTTCTCTGGGGGCTGGAGCATCATCAACTGCTCCCGAGCTTTTTTTTACAGCGAAGCTCGTTCGGCACTTCGCAAGCTCCCGCATACTGTATACATATACGTATGATGATGCGAAGTATTATAAAGGCTGGATACGGCGCACCGGCGACTACTGCGTATACTGCCGAGCTAACTGCGAATAAACTCGTGGATATATAGCGGCTACTCGAGGGAGAAACTTGCCACTCAGTACTGCGTTGATTGCGTATCGGTCCATTTGACTTATGAGGTACTTCATAAGGATTCATTTGGTTGCCGGGCACTGATACAGCGGCTGGATGTATCATCTGGGCTCGCTTCCACATTACCACGGGTACCCCGGTCCAGAAATCGCCATTCAATCTTTCATTTCGACTATCGGCTATTATTTCTCGTTTTTCGAGTTGTACACCCTAAGATTGACCGTGTAAGCGAGTTTTTTTCTCTTTCAGAATGACCTAAGGAACGAGAAAAAACAGGCCTGATAGGTGTACGTGCGTTCAAGAAACTTTTCCGTCCGAATTATTTCCAAAATTTGATGGATTTACGCATATAAGAGCGCCATAACTGGTGCGAATCGTAGGAAATCGGAATTGACTCTACTGATAAATTTTCAGCCCTCTGCGACAATCGAATTTGTCGGCTAAATGCTTTGACATTCCGCGCGACTTATTTCATTCGAGCCAATCAATTACCTTCTCGGTTATATACAGATATATACCGCTTTCTCGATCTGGCAAATTATTTGAGAAATAATATTGCGTTTACTTTGAGAAATGCTTTCAAGCTGCAGCACTCCCAGCGGCTTACTTCTTCTAATAATAACAATCAGTCTTATCTTGGGACGCGCTGTGCATCGGCAATCTCTGCGACTGGTATTATTACCTTTTTTAATAGCCTCGAGTCTTCCCGTATCGCTTCAGGTTAATACGAGCCATTCGTCGTTGTTAAGGAAAAAAGAACCTTACCTTTTTTTGTAAAATGACGTTCCAATGTTTCTTACGATACCATTGGTTTTTTAAGTACTCATGTGTTAGAAAATTCTAAATTTTTTTTTAACTGCCTTGGTAAAAAATAGACTGGGTATATGATGATAATATGCCATATTTTATATTGCGTTGTCGTAAAACAGCCTGCTCCCATGAGTGTAAAATATGATCAGTTATGTTGTGGTAACATAATATGAACAGTCATGGTCCCGGGTAGAAACTTAACGATAAATTAGCTAATTTAATACTATAGTCAGGGGCTATAATACAATCATGGTAACGTAATATGATCAGTTATGATTGTAATATGATCAGTTATGATTATAATGTGAACGATTATGATCATATGATCAGCTATATGATTCTAATATGACCGCGTATGATTAAATTATATTTTAATAACGCTTGTGATAAATTATGATGAAATTATTATAGTCCTACCATATTTTATAATCGAAGAAATGAATAGTATTGTTGTTTCTGCGTAGATTCTAGAATTATTTGTCAATTTCAAAAGTCGAGTGTCTTACGAATATTTGGAAAGGCTGCGGTAATCGAAAAGAAAACCTATGAATAATCTATTTCCATAGCCTGCAGCCTCGCGAAGCACCACACTTTCAAAAGCACCGATATCATAAACTCTGCGCGAGAAGAACAGTGCTGCGCCGCTCGGATTGCGCTGCAACTTTGATAAACAGGTGCTCGAGATTCCGCGAATGCTGCGAGATGCGCGCGCGTCGAAACGTTGCATATCGCGAATACTTCGCTCCCCTTTACGACCAATAAGCCAAAACCTCATCCGCAACGCAATTTTCATCAAGAGCCAGTAAAAATGAAGCTGAAAGTCCGCAAATTGGCTCAAGCTAGTCGTATATGTAATATATAGGTCTCAAATATTCATGTAATAAGTTCTCGGCGGGAGTCGAGTTCCGCGATTTTACATTACGTTATTTGGATAAAACACGTGGGCGAGTCTACCCACGCACTCGCACACACGCATACACACAGCCGCTGCGCAACAATAATGCACTCCGCACAGCGAAGCAAAGAGGAATGGAGACGCGCGAAGCGAAAGATCACCCTCGTGCATTGCAGGCAAAATTGCTTCGTGTCGGCGATGAAATTCGTTGCGCGCGCGGAAGCGGGGGTTGGGAGGCGGAAAAAAACGTAGTGAATACGTATACGCAGCCTGTCGTGCGGATGATCCAATGTAGACTTGTACCACTGAGAATAGAGAGAGAGAGAGAGAGAGAGAGTGCGCTGGAGCTTACGCTCGTAAATCAAAAAAGCTCGGTGTATTTTTTTCCGAACGACCATGGAAATACTGCTTCGATCGGGAGGAAAATCACTTGTCGCACACGGAGTAATGAGCAATTCTAAACTGCAGTCTACGTCGAACTTGGAGAGATGCCAGAGTGCTCCGTATTGTTTATTTACTTTTTTATTCTTCTGTTTCGTCGGAGATTCGAGAAGCTTTACAGCAAATTTTGACAAGCGTACTGGCGGCGCAAAACCTCGCCTATTTTTTTACGCAAACCTTTTAAAGAATAAATTCATCGAACAAAAGGTACGGAAGCGTGTAAAGGATTCGCAGCGCTGCCCACGGTATATACGTACGGAATTGAAAAACGCGCAGAGAGGTAAGCCGAAACATAACAATTTTATCATCGGTCGCGCGACTCCCGATTGCCCTGCTACCGGAATGTTACGGCCCGAAAAATTGACTCTCGCGCGCCTCACCGGCGAATTAAGATACGCGTGTGTAATATTGAACGAACTCCATAAGTGCGTAAAGCAAGTTTAACTCGACGACGTTATCAAGCTGTACTTATTTTTTATATATACGCATCCGGTCTTTTCAGCGAATTGCCTCGTAATCCTCGCGCATAATCACTGTACTTGCGACGTTAATTACCCCGCTGGATTCGCGCCCTTTCCGCGGCTCCCCCCACTCCCTCCCCCAGTAACATTTCGTAATTGCTATGCACTTGAAAATTGTGACTAATACGATTTTCTCGGTAAACACGCTCTCTCTCTCCCTCGGGGCTTTTCATTTTTCCTTTTTTTTCCAGATGACGCGCGAAAGTAATTAAAAATTTTCGATAACGCGCTGTTTGCGCGCGACGAGAAGAGAGAAGCTCATTGTTTGCAAGTTGGGCTTGGAGATGATGGATGCGAAAAGAAGTTGACTTAGTAAATTGCTACGCGAAGCATTAATTAACGTGATGCAGTTGCTACTTTTGATGTTTCGATCTGCGTGGCCCTGAGACGCCCTATAGCTACAGTTTGCGAGCTAATTTCGTAGTTATATACGTAAGAATGTATAGATGCTTTGCCGCGTCATCGTGTAGTTTTTCCTAAATTTTAGGTAATGAAAATCTTCGGGGAAAATTGTGTTTGACGCGTGATGTGTTAAACATTTTTTTTCGAGGGTGTTTTACACGAGAATCGCGACGGTTATTGGATCTATTGGGAAATATGTGTATTTATTTTAAAGAGTGTTCGCAAAATTGCAGCGATAAACGACGTACCGTTTCGAAACTAATTGACTGGAATATGCATATTCATGTGGGTTGAGAAAGAAATGTATTTACAACAGTAGAATATAATAGCAGAGTTTCACTGTAAAAACAATTAAAATCTAATGCAGCCAATCTGCGAAAATGAATTCTCATTCTTTATATCATTTATTGAAATATTCAATGGTACTGGACATCGATATAGATACGTAATTATATAGGTCCACCTGGATAACTCTTGATTGCTATTTCAAAAACATAATTTACATTCCGCTCGCAAAATTAAATTACTGGCTTAATGGACGAATATTTGACGTCAAATTGTACAATCAAATGCATTGATCTCTGCAAATACAAAGGTCTTTCTTCGTGTAATGTTCACATGAAATTAATCAAGAAAAAGATTTCTAATATTATAGTTCATTCAATCATTCTAACTTTAATTTATGTAACAAAGAATTACATCCCAATCCACCTTAGTCGAAATTAATTCTTAGTAGAAATTACTTGAAAGAGAATATATATTCCATACATAGGCGAAGCCATGGCGTGAGATTCTATAAGGAGGAGAACAATCGAACAAAAGTTTTTTTAGTAACATTGTTTAGAATCAATAAATGCTGACGTCAATTCATCCGTTGAAACTTGTTATAACTATACATATTGTGTTTACTTGATTGTGTTTACTTTGATATTATTAATGAATGAATTATTACCAATAAATTATTTATCAGCTATAATAATAGTCTTCAAAATTAATTTAATAAGCACGTCTATTAAAACTACTGACTATTGTAGTGATTAATTGACATTTGAATCGTGTAAACTATGAACATGATTTAATGTATTCTGTAACTAAATGCAACATGAATATTAAGTTGAAAATTTTAAGCGTTGTCCACAACAGTATTATGAGAGAGGTTCGGAATTTCAAAGAGTAACATCAAGTGGTCTAATCAGAATTAATACATAATCTGAAACCAGTATTTTTTTTAAATATAGGGACTCGGGTTTGAGACAATTTAATAGAATTGTCTAGTTATATAATTTTAGCTTTTTAGAATAAATTAATAATTTTACTGTAATTATTGCAAAATTTATCCTGAAACTGTCGTACCACTAAGCCATACAGTTGGTAATTTCGGTAAATACCAATTATGAAGCTTATAAGCACCATGAATAATAATTAATAATAACTATTTCAAACTGTGTAAAACGTATGCATACTTACCGTTATTGCACACCGTATATATAAGCTTTGAAATAGCCATTAAACCCGTTACATCATGCACAGCTAAACAGCATAAATTATCCGGCCATGTCCCGATAATATCTTTATATCCGCAGAAAGAGTAAAAGAAATATAAATAACCCATAAACAGCCATTCATTGAATGTTTAATCAGATACTGTCGCAAAGCACAATTTATAGCGAAGACCATAAAACGAAAGGATGTATCGACCCTAAGCTTAGCTCGCTAAACTCAGTTTATCAGGACCACATAAAAGATAAATAGACCATGCACTTGCGCAAACGCGAATCGTACAAATACTCTGCGCTGCACTGGGGGAATAGAATGTGCGGATCACTTATTTCAACTACTCGAGTATGCGAATTATTGTCTACGCAAGACCGAGCAATTAACATAAATCATTTTTTGGAACATTGAGCTCGAGTGGGAAAAGCAATTTATAAAACCCCCTTTTTTTGTCGCTCATGACCCGCCGGCCAGAAAAAAATAGGCCAACTGTTTGGGACGAGAAGGGGCTGGAGTACGACAGGAGAAATATCTTTTTTTTGCTATAACATGCGCACTCGCTTTCCTGACTGATTTTGAATATTCATCTAAACGGTTGTAGGCATTTCGCAAAATTTTTGAAAACAAATATTCCAAAGCTGTGTAGAATAAAAATTTGTTGGTACATTCGTTTTTTTTTAATCTATTTTGTTCTCGACTCGTTTTCAAGTACAAGTACAAGAAGAACACACATTGTTGCTTGCTTATGCATTCGACAGATTTAATATATTTTTCGTGTTATGGAAATTATCAACCTTTCTAAGACAGGGTTGGGTGTACTTTTTTTCTGAAGACCGTGAAATTGTTTGCCGAAACGTTAGGGAACTCGCCACTTTTTTCTCCTCTAGCCCACAAAAACACTCTGCCTTGGATTGATCGATGATTTCCATAACATGAATTGAACATACATCTACCGAGGAATGGAGTAAAATGAAGAAAACAATTCCAACTTTCTTTAAAACGTTTTTGCTACAATTTATTAATATTTCTGTACAAGGTAAACAACTTTTATTTACATACGCAACGGACATTGTTAGAAATTATTGAGAAGTAAAAATCACAGCTGAATTTCCTATTTCGTCATCTCACCGCAAAGATCGTAAGACACAAACTCGGCATCTCCGCAGATACATAGAATAAGTCCGCGATAAAAAGCTCGCGTCTCAATGCTCGTTAAAAATGTACTTGGGCTGCAAGTAGAAAGCCACTCTCTCCACAACCAAATACGGCAGCCGGTAATTGAGAGCTTCGTTAATTTTTTCCCCCTCGCGTATCGCGCAGTGATAGGCGTATTCCGCTCGCTGGAAAGCTTTCCTCATGTGCTCGGCGTACTCGGTGAATACGCTGAGATCGAAGCCCTTGAACTTGCTCCAGAAATCGGGATTCCGCATGAGTCGCGCGATGTTGGCCGGGCTCTTCGTCATCAGCTGGTAAAACGTGCAGCTCTCGATAAACTTGGTCGATCGAGCCCTCGAGATTTCCACGAGGCAATTTTCGTAATAGCTCGAGAGCTTCGGATACGCGAGCAGGAGACTCTCGTCCGTAACTTGGCTGGCCGGTTCACGAGCTTTTCTTAAAGCCAATTCCTTCAGCATGAGCAGAACGCACGGATTCAAGTTTTTATACTCGATCAGGGAGAAGGCCGTTCTCTTATTCACGTCCACCGCCAGTATATCGGCCCCGGCGGTCAGCAGCAGATCTATGTTTTTAATCTGGAGGTTGTAGCACGCGCTGTGCAGCGCCGTACGATTCCTGATCGTCTTCTGGTCTAAGTCGGCTCCGCCTTCCAGTAGATGCTCCAGAACTCGAGGATTCGCCGACTTGGCCGCCTCGTACAGGGGAAATATACCGCCGCGCGCGATTACGTCCGCTTTCACGCCTCGGTCCAAGTAGAGCTTCACCTACAAACACAACAAAGACAATTTGATTATTATCAACGCATGGTTATGGTTCTAATGTGCAAATTACTCTATTTTCGTACACTATAAATAAGCTATGACCTTGACTGAACTTGATATTTCGAACGAAATAAAAATAAAAATAAAAATACCCTGGTGGAAAGTAGATCGGGTTAATCATGATAATATGCTACATTTTTTATGTTGAATCATCACGATATTACCTATACTACGCGCCATTATAAACTTTGCTCCCATTAGTACAAAATATGATTTTATGATGAAGTTACGTCATGGTAACATAATATGCTCAGTTATGATTATATTACGTTACAATAACACTCGCAGTAAAAAACTCTGCTAGCTGCAGGGCTGTTATTAAGTGGAATTCAAATGAACTATATTGTAGAAATTAGCTAAACGTACATTTCAATATCAGTTCTTCACTGCGCGCCTAGAGAATACAAAAATCCGTAAAAAAATTCTTCAACTCACCATTTCCGCTTTGCCCTTCAAAGCAGCCATATGAATTGGCATGCGCCATCTCGCCGACTCCCTTGCCTCACACGGGACGCCCATGTCCATCAACTGAGCAGCCAATTGAACGTGCTCCTCCGGAGAATAAGCCAAGCAATGCAGAACGTTCATCCCGATACGACTGACAGCTGCGACATCAGCACCGTAGCGAATGAGTATCGGCACGATTTCGTCCGCTTTGCGCGTGTTGGCCGCGGCGAGCAGCGGCGTCTGACCGTTCTGGTCCCTGGCATCGACTTCCGCACCCTTGCTTAGAAACAGCTCGACCACTGAGACACGTCCCATCATGACAGCGTAGTGGAGAACAGTTTGGCCGCTGGAATCCCGAGCCGTCAGGTCGGCGCCTTTGTCAACGAGGAGAGCGATGAACTTCTCGTTCCACGCGCTAGGCTCGATCTTCAGCGTGAGGCAGTGGAGGATAGTTGAGGACTCGTCCACCAGGGGGCTATGGCCCAAACGCTCGTTGACGTCCGCTCCGTGCGCGACGAGTAGCTCGGCTGCCGTCTCGTACTCGTACAGAATCGCCAGCCAGAGAACCGAGAGCTGCTGACTCGATTCTTGCCGGTTGAGTGATGGGCTTTGGTCCAGGATCAGCTTGATTATGTCTCCTTGGTTGGTGCAAACAGCTGCGCAGAGGAGTTTCCTCACACGCTCGGCGGTCAGGCCGCGTTGTCGGGAGAGTTTCGTTAGAGCTTCTCGGGCTTCCTTCACTTGACCGTATCTCACGTACTGGCACAACAAGCAGTAGAGACTGTCGCCGCGGTGATTTTCCACGCGAAATCGCTGGTAGTTCTTGTAGTGGGGGACGCTCATCGTCGTGCTCTGTGCAATCGAGATTTGATCCGTAACGCTGGACGTGAAATCGGCTTTGAGTCCAGACACACTCGATCGCTGACTGATCTGCCCTGGGGGAAATGAGGAAGTTAAATTAGATTTCGCTTGCAGGTGGATACAAAGCGTTGACAGTGAGGTTCAATTTTTCCAATCTTTTTTGGAAATCCAGCCGTGTCTCTGCGAGGAGAGCCAGCGAACAAGCGCAGCTTGAAAATAACCACTCTCGGCGATGATACCTCACTGTTTCAAACTTGGAGAGTTTAGAAAAGTTTTACTTACTGTCGTCTCGCAGCTGCTGTGCCGTGTGTACCGCTATTCCAAAACCGGTTTGCGTGTCCTCGAAATTTAGCGAATATCAAGAGTTTAAACTGCCTGTGCGATGATCTCAGATATACTAAGTATCTTCCCAACTCTATCTGGCCTATTTATACGATTCCCAAGACGCACTGTTCCCTCCCTCGCCCTGCTTTCCTACCCCCCTTAGCCGCCACCTGATTCGTCCTCGCTCGGCATGCATATACCTGCTTAAAATTTCGGTACCTGGTGGGAGCGCAGTCGACAATGTGTAATTCCACCCCTGACTTTGAGTAACTTTATAATTGCTAGTAGGACTTATTTAAATTGTTCCGAGAACAAAATTAGGCTTAGATTTAGCAGAAAACCCCATTTATTTACAATCTATTTTTCTACAACTTTGCAACAAGAAATAAAGTTCTTCTCAAGGTTTCTTAAACTTGATTGCTTTTAAAATAAAAAGCTTGTAAGTGGTTACAGTCAAACGCAGCACATTTAGCCTAAAAATTTAATATTAAAATTCAATTATTTTAGTGTTTGCATTCTCATGCTCGGAAATGCACGCTTAACTTTTAAACGATAAAACTCCTTTATGAAAGTAAACTTATAGCGTTTGAGTTTTAATTTTATGCGGAAATGTTTTAGTATTGATATCTTTGCACACAAACATTTTAAATCCTTACATATCCTAATGTTGAATACAGAATTAAAAACATAATTAAAAGCAACATAAAATATTTTGAATCCAAGCTTGAAAGATCCACTTGCATTAAACCAGACAATTACTTTTATTTGCATCCGAAATAGTTTAAACTTTATAATTGGACTTTTCCCGTTATGATGAAATGGCTTTCATATTAAAGACTAGATTAAATTTTACTGCAACATGGACTGGAACCCTCCCCCCTAATCTCCACTAGGTGTCTGAAATGATTTCTACGAATCCAGTCGAAGCCCTAGCGATCCCGAGGATTTCCTGACCTCTCAGTCGCAGAATAGGATTTTTCTATAAATATTCAATGGCCGAGTGCGAGCCGTCGTATAATAAATGCAAATACACTTGCAGCGCGCATTCAGAGTCGGCTCAACCGAGGAATTAAAAATCGATTGCAGAGCTAATAGAATAACTCTTGCGTTCGTTATTAGAGGTGTATATATAGACGCACACGCACACGCACACACACGCTCACCGAACAAATAACTGTGCGCATGAATGAGAACCACTGCGGAATAGAGTGAGCTGCTCCGCCGGCGTCATTACAAAAACAAGTGCGGAAATTGTTTATCGACCAATCGAAAACCAATTTTATTGACTCCAATGTACTCGCTCATCGATGCACGCACAGTCATCGTATTTCGTTTATTTCAAAAGTAAATGAAAAATTCCCGCCTAGTGAGATGTTCAGCTCCCCGCCCCCTCCCACTTCTCCCCAGAGCTCCCAAATTTGCTGCGCTACTCGGCGAAAAAGACCGCGTCGTTTTCCGACTCTCCTGACGCGCGCGCGCGCGCGCGCGCATCAATATTCAAGAGAAGAAAACCGCCAATCGCCGTCAAACCGTATCGGCTATCGGTCACCCCAAAGTGATACGTTATTAATTGCGACGAAGCGTGAAATGGGAGAAGAAGAAGCAGCAGCAACGCGATAAATCTGGATCGCGATGCGGCGGCGGCGGCGGCGGCCGAGTCAGGTTCAAGCGAAGTTCAATAAAGTAATTAGTCCGTCGCGCACACACGGCAAAGTTGAAATTGTGAAATTTCCCTAATCAATAGTCGCGCGCGAGCGTTTATTGTGCAGCGAATTAAAGCGAGTTCCTCAGTGCGCGGCAAAATTAGCGGATTCACGTTATTATACAATTGGACGAGTAAAACGCAATTGTTTCGCTAATTAGTCCTGTCGCACGCCCCCGTAAACCCAAGAATTTCGCGTGAATTTTCCGTAAATAGGGAAAAATACGCCAAGTCGCCTGGCCGTGCCAATGGGGAAAATTTCGTACGTGGCGGTACACACATACGCGATGGTATTATACAGCGTTTGAGCTTTGCGTACATTAGAGAGAAACGTCGATAGTCCGAGAGCGGAAAGCTCGCCTGCGCGGGAGTCTAGAGCGAGATGCGACGCCGCGATACGCGGACGTAAAGCAGTGCCGAGGAAAAGAAAAATCCTGCTCTGGATATGTAATCGAGGTCGAGCAATCGAGAGCCCGATGGCCGATGATAAAGGACACACCGGAGAGAATACGATTGCCTGACAAGCTTCCTGTCTCTCCTGAGAGACACGTCGATTTTCTCACGAGGGAGAAACTGCTGTATATTAATCGGCCGGCGCTATCAGCGCGGATATATACATATGTAAGCTCATTGTGTGTCAGCGACGTTCTCCCGTCGAATGGGATCCTATCTAGTTTTCCGCTTGGTCGCCGCGCATTACGAGATAGCATTAGATTTAGCCCCCCGCGCCAGCGAGTGCAGTCGAGTTTCAAGATGTGCGGAATTGCTCGACTGTAAGTGTCTATCTGATGCAGCTGCTGTGCGCGGAAAGAAAGCCTTTAAAAATCCAATTGGGGGGGGGGGGGCTGGATTAAAGGGGGAGCATAAGTAAGAAAAATGCTTTGAAATTAGGTAATCGTAATGAAGTTGGAGACTTTGAGAGACGAAGATGGCATCGTTCGTCTAATTGCGCGAAGTTTCAAGTCGACGTACGAATGGCTCGGTAGAGCTTAAGCGGGCTTGTATAATGGAAATTCCCAAAATAAGTGCGTAATAGAGGCAACAATTTTTTTTCCAGTATACCATTTGCAAAGACGCTCATTTATTAACTTCAAAGTACGCCCGGCTGAACACATCATGCCTCTCTGGGTTATGCGTGATTTATTACGTTTATTTCCACTTTCATTTTTCTAATGTATAGCCGCTCTGTCGATAAAAGCTGGCTTTCGAAGACCCTTAATTCAAGTCCAGTTATATATTGAGAAGATTAAAAGAGCATGACTTTTCTTCGTATGTACAACGGGACCTATATACGACGGTTCATTCTATACATTTTCTTAGTATTCATTGGGATTGACTTTTATGATTAACAGTGAACAAGTGCGACACTTCATTAGAAGTGTATATTGTGGATTTCATAGTAACCGTATATTTTGATAATCCTTTCCTCGACCAATCCCAATCTCGGATTCTGTTTCATTCTTCTTTGCATTTAAAATTTGTCATGAATAAACAGTTTAAACATTTGCAATATTTAAAATGTAATTGTCACGAAAGCGACACTTCGGGTCGACAGTCGTTCTTCAATTATTAAACGAGAGAAATATACCATTAAAAATGTGCAATATATAAATCATTATCAGCATTAAGGGCTGCGGTTATATCTACTGTCAATCTGTCACTACCCGGGCATCAGAACTCCTGAAAGAATATTATAAATGAAAATGTTACTATAATTAATTAAACGGAGATGTAAATTTAATTAAATGAATATTTCTACAGAAGCCCACACAACATCGCATACAACCTAGTAGAAAAATTTAATTATCACGAATATAAAGAAAAGTGACATTAGCGTAACATTCTGATAAGAGACCGTTACATAGGAACACTAAATTATGAACGTGCATGGCTGCATTATTGCAAAATTTAGCTTATTATATCAGTTAACGACATAATATATTATTAACTATTATCAGCAAGCCGAATAATGACTCGACTATCGATCGTTAAAATTAGATATAATTTAATTTAAACTGTAACAACACCTCCGTAATCAATCATTATTGTCAGTATTAATTTTTGTATTCCTTTACTCATACTATAAGAACAATCTCAATGCTTCAAATGTACTGAAAATCGAGTTAATTCGTTCCACCCGTGTCTTTGCGAAGTCAAAGTCACTGAATCAGCTGTTCGTACACACACTCCCCATACAGTAAATAGTAATTATAAAATTCCAAAAGATACCGAACCCCATCATAAATTGCAAGTAACTTAGGCAGTAAAGTTATAGTCGATGAAGCAGGTGTTCCTACACCCTGTACACAGCAAGTAGCAATTACAGAGGTTCCTTAGCTCGTATAAATTTCTCGGATTTGCGCTAAATACAGCAGGAATAAACGAAATTCCCAGAAAAATTACTGAAGAACCGTTAATCCGTGAATTCTCGGTGCTCGAATTGTCGAGAGCCGACTATATCTTACATTCCAGCCGAGAGAAATCGTGGAAATTAATCATGTCCACGTAACAAATCATAATTATCTCTCCCTCCCCCCCTCTCCCCTCTGAACTCGTGAAACCACAATTCTCACCCCACTAGAATCTCAAGCACCACAATTAACGCGAGTTTAATAGCTATACGGCTATATCCACATTATCATCTCGGAATCGACAAAAGTACGGTCGGCTGTACATACACAAGTATACATGTATATAGCTATGTATATAGGGCTATGCTATACAGATCGAGCAACGCAATAAATTTCGGAGCTGCCCGGTCCACGACTCTCTCTCTCTCTCTCTCTCCCTCTACACGGCGCACGAAATGCGATATCAGGCCCGATACATATTTCGATTATTTTTACGCTATTCTTTACGAAGAATAACGACCCGATGCCGCATAAAGCTCCATTCGGCGGAAAGCACATGGCGTGAAATTTCGCCACTAAGCCGAGAATAACTCAAGGTCGGCGAATTTCCGCTACTGCCGCACCACCGGCCGGCGGCGGCGGCCTCAATTATATCGTCTGCTATATAGGTCTCCGTCACGGCTGATTGTGCTCGCAATCTCGGTGGTACGACGATTTTTTTCTCTCCCTCCCCCTCCTTCTGTCTCCGGGAAATAAAATCGTGTTTGCTTTCATCTGCTGCTCGCAACTCGAAAAATTACGTTCGAATGCAGTGCGTCGCGACGCATATATATATATAGATCTCTCCGGGGCCAAATTGCTAATGACGCTCCGCAACGAGTCTAATGCGATCTCGCGATGTTGGTGCGGAGGCAAGTTTTACGAGGGCAAAGGACGCCATTTTTTTTTTATAGGCGAGTCCCATCGAAACGACAATGTGCCGAGATACAGATTCATTGAGAGGAACATAAAAAAATACACTGCACTCGCCGACCGAGCTATCGATTTTAACGTAAAATTAGGGAGTATCGAGCGCTTAACGAGAAACTGCGTACGGCAATATTCGTTTTATATACATTTCCATTTCTGATCGCATGTGTGTGCAGTGTACACGTGTGTCCTATATTTTTCCTCTTAGCGTCGTATTCTTCCTTAATTGCGACACATTTATTTTAAATTGCTGCTACACTCGTACATATGTGCGGTTCCGAATGTTTCCACGGATATTTTTACAAATTAGAAATCTAATTAATCTTTCAAGCGAAATGCGCTCGTCCAAAATTGTCAGATTGCGTCAGAGCTCTGTAATACGTGACTTCGCTTTTGTTGACCGCAGCTTGACACAGCGCTGCTTCGCTTTCCGCATACGCGAATCAGGTATTTAGCTCTGTTCCCTTCTAAATTTGAGTAACTATAATTCAATTCGACGTGCACGTGCAGTTGTGGCCCTGCCTCTGGCAATGAAAAATTCAATAACGCCATACGCGATCTGTACGAATTCTTAAGGTAGAGTTGTACCGAATATTCCGACCTTTCTATTTAATAGTAATATATTTTGTAAAATTATTGCACTCATGTTTGGTATACAAAAAAAAGAGGAAGATTTGTAAACTTTGAGCCATTTTTTTTTTTAATTTAGAAGCAATCGTTTTTAAATAAATTTTAGAACTAATCTTTTCCTTGCAAAAGTCTAAAAAAAATTATTTAAATTTATTTGTTTAGTGAATCAAACTAAAGAACGTCACAATACTACAATTATCTAAACAAATTTGGCTCAAGTTGAAATCTAGTGTGCAAGAGACATTTGCAATATTTTGAATAGTGTTCTTCCTTTGTTTTTGTATACACCAAAGATGCGTTCAAAATTTCAAAAAACAAGATTGCTAAATGGAAAGTAAAAAATTTGGGTAGAACTCCACCTTAAAAAAAAATGCAAATCAAAAAATAAAATCGACGGGGCAAATTTCTCGCGTGCACTTGGAAATATCCAAATTGCTTCAGATATGTACACGAGAGCGCTCGAGAATAATGTCGAGCGTAACAACGCGGGAGCGCGGCTATCGCGCGCATAGGCGACGCACAAAAGGGGTGGCTCGTAAATTTTAGTAGACAAAAATCGTCGCGAGTCGTAACCCAGATTTTCAACATTTGCATTTCGGCCTTCTTATCTTCAAAATTATATCGACAGGGCGGTGTACGCGCGCTTTCCCGTTTTCCGCCCGTGTCTATAATATGCGGCACGAAAAGAAACGAAACAAACGAAAATCGCGCCGAAATCAGCGTGCGAAAGTCGACCGGTATAAATATGCCACATAGTTGACAGCTATGGTTGGCCAACGTTCCAGCCGCAAACGGCTATAAATCCACTTCCGTGCGTCTCGCACGTTATACATATGCACACACACACACACACACACACACTCATTATACTTATATATATTAGACTGCACGTTATACATGTTGACTATTATGTATAGATACACGCACATAGTAATTTCCGTTATTATCAATATGGTGAGCTACCGCTGCTGAAGTAATTTCAATTGTTATAGCTATATATAATAAATGCACAGTATATTCCGATTACGGAGAATATTATATTTCTGGAGATGATGATACACTCACTACGCATGTAGTATATATAATATGGTCGCTGCGCGCATAGAAAATTTATCGCCACTACCAAACGACTCGAGTGTACTATAAGAAAGCTGACGCGGTAAAAAGTGCTTTTATATTTATGTAGGGAAAATTGCTGTACGTTACGATGGTATAGCAGCGTGACGTATGCTTGCTTTGTATAAAACATTACTGTATTACAGTTTTTTTTCATATTTCGAAGTAAACATAAATGTAACTTTCATTCATCATACCTTATATACGCTCATTGGATATTGTTTGTTTTTTATTGGCACTGATATCTTACGTATACTCAGTCGAAGTTGAATAAAGAAATGAAAACTTTAGTTGACTTGGACAGGAATCAAACTTGGACCTCCGGGACTCTATAGTCGGAGCGAGTGCACTAAAGCCACTTACGTAAACGGAATTCTCATGCGAACTAAATTTCGGATGTAGTGCATAAGTTTGCGTTATTTATTACGTAAAATTATTGATGGATTAATGCTACGTGTAGTAATGTCCAGTATACCAAGTAATAAAAATTTTTTTTGCATCAGTGTTATTCTGGTAGAAAATGGATCGAGTTTATGATGATAATATGTTGTATTTTAGGTTGAACGATCATAATACAACCTATAATGTATATTATAAACCCTGCTCCCATTAGTACAAAATATTAACAGTTGCGTTATGGTAACATAATATCATAAATTACGACTATAATATGATCATGGTAACATAATATGGTCAGTTACGATTATAATATTATCATAGTAACATAAACATAATATGATTAGTTTTGATTATAATATGATCATGGTAACACGATATGATTGTATTATATTATAATCAAATTCGTCATAAATTATGGTGATGTTATGATAGTTCCACCACATTTTCTAGTAAAATTTCTACCAGGATACCATTGCATTTAATAGTTTTGAAAATTTAACAGTTCTAACATTAAACATTTAACAGTTTTTACATTAATTCCCACAACTAATCGCTATTCCATTGCTATATACGCTCAATCTACGCATTTTGACTTGAATGCCCTTTCCTTGCCGTCTCGCAGAAAGGGATTCCGCCTCGCAAATAACAACTACAATCAGTCCGCAACGTAATAATTAAAGGAATATCCTATGTCCTCGCCTCGAGCATCATCTCATTATTCAACACGCTTCACGTACTGTACACTGCAAGAAGCTCCGTCGCAAGTCTCGAGTTTATCGCATCACTGCGAACGATGGCATTAGCCGTGACGATCTCCCGCTCCCTCCCTCCCACCCACCTCTCAACGCTAGAGATCCCACAGAGCTTAAATTGCTGCTCAGCCATACGCGGAGCTCGATGAGAGTAAAAAAAAAATCCGTTTTGTTTCAGAGGCAGATCACGTTGACGAGGAGGAGAGAGAGAGAGAGAGAGAGAGAGAGCTGTGGCTTCGTCTCTTATATACGACGTCGTCGCCGTGGACTCATTAAAACAAGTGGACCGGCCGTGATACACAAAAGACAAAGGGTATAGAGGCTGCACGTCAGGCACTGCGGGCTTCTCCGAGACAAGTGGCTGCAGGCGAAAGTTCGATCAACCGACGACGACGACGGCGAAACCGAAGACGCAAAAGACGAGGGACGATCTTTTTCCTTCGAGCGACGCGACGTCTCCTGCGGAGGCTTCTCCTATTCTCTCTCTGTCTCTGTCTCCCTAATTGCGTGTATACATACAAGTTCGACTGCTGCTCGACGGCATGAGCTTCGCCGCAGCTTCGCGACAGAAATAGCCGGGGCTTCGACTCGTTGCTCTGGCGATGGGTTGAGGGACTCGAAAAGCCAGAGATGAGAAAGAGAGAGAGGATGGATGTGCGCAGTGTGTGAGGCACGAAGCGAAGACTTCCGGCTCCGAGGTATAGTCGAGGATTTCCGAGACTCGAGGGAAACTTCTATAGCACGGCGGAAGGAAACCAAAGGCTGCGGAGAGAGAGAGAGAGAGGCATCACCCCCGCTCCCCTAAGCGACACTAGCCTCGATGGATGTCGTCGTCGTTGCCGTAGTCGTTCTTCTTATACAGGTAAATACTCGGTTTTGCGGAGCATGCAATACGTTTAGGTCGGGCTAGATTTTTTTTCAAGTTCCGGACCTGACGCTTTCGCTCTCGATCTATTCGATTTGTTAGAAATTTTCACTGCTATACTGAAAATTCAAATTTCCCGCCATAACATTTAAATTTGATTGGAGCGAAGAGTGTGCGCGTTAATTATAATAAATCACGATGCCTAGATACATATACAGTAGCCCTTCATTACGTAATTATACATCGCTCTGCGAAGTTTCAAGATTATATTACAATGGCTCTCGGCGAGAAAATTGCATCAAACTTTTCTCGTAAGTACAGAGCGGACGAAATTTTTACGATACAAACTTGAAACTCGGTATAAAATACTCGATGATTACGCGATGAAGGGCGGACCGCATCGCGATTTATATACAGCTCGAGCTGAAATAATTCGTATCGTTTAAAAAAAGATAAACAAGTA
The DNA here is from genome assembly GCA_018906965.1 of Philotrypesis tridentata. Classification (NCBI taxonomy): domain Eukaryota; kingdom Metazoa; phylum Arthropoda; class Insecta; order Hymenoptera; family Pteromalidae; genus Philotrypesis; species Philotrypesis tridentata. The sequence continues at coordinate 2,270,344 of JACCIB010000019.1, read as the reverse complement.
AGAACAAAAGAAAATTCAAAATGATCGAGTGCCCTATCGCTACCTCCCCGCATTTAATTTCTGGCGATTCTCCCAGTATACTTTATAATGCAAGCATCGATCGCTATATGGAAGTCGAAGCTTTTGTCGATAAACTCATTTGCAGCCGATGCGGCAACTTCCCCCACCCCCCGCCCTCTTACAACGTTAAGAGCGAAATTTGCATGCGCCTCATAATGTCGTAAGTGGCAGGTTAGCTCATCGATACAAGCGAACTGTGCAGGCCCTGTTTTTGATTCATCGTCGGCACGTGAAAATTCCGCTTCATTAAGGACAGAGAGAGAGAGAGAGAGAGAGAGAGAGAGAGCTGCGCTCGCTCGCAAGTTGACCGAACAAAAGACGATTTGAATTGCAAAGCACCAGTTCTCGGCGCTCCGGTTCAGTCGAGCGATCGGTACGTGTATACGTGTAATATCTATGTACAAGTATATACATAACGTGGCCATCGTAATCTCACAAATCACACGTAGAAATGACTGCGAGGATGCGCGCGCGCGCGCTCCGACGAAAATTTATCGCTGCAACGTTCCGATTTCGTATGTACACGTGCGTATGTGCGAGGGCGATCGCGAGTCGAATCATTTGAAAAGAATTTCAACTAGACGGGACCACTGCGCACGTGCGCGGTTTTATGAAAAATTCAAATTTAACCGTTTATCATAATCGATATTATAGGCGAACTTGAAATTTATTCCGGGAAAAAAAAGGGGCAGGAGGGGAGGGGAGGGGGGAGATTGAAACTGCAATTTTTGGTCATAAATAAACATAAAAACGCGCCCGAGGATATATACATTATAAATTGCAAAATTGAGAAAGTCTTATTGCGAATTTAAAATTTTCCTAAATTTATATGAAGTGCTGGATACTTTTATACACGAAGGAGAAATTCCACGCCATTTGGAATAATGGCACTTGTGAATTACGGTCGTCTCATTGTACTTAATTGCTTTTCTATAGTACACATCCAGAAAACAAGGTCGACCACGACACGTTCCGCGCGCTGCTACTTTCGACTAATACACTTGTGTCTGCTGAGTGAATTAAATAAAGGCTAACTTACTTTTTTGATTCTTTTCTTTGAAAACGCTCATTATTATTCTAAGTCTATATGAGTTGAAAAGAATTTATTCGTGTACTTTACGAAAATTGAAGAGCAATTCTCTAGTAGAAATTTTGGTATAAAATATGTGGAGGGGTTATCATAATATCATCATAATTTATGACGAGTGTTATTATAACGTAATATAATCATAATTGATCATATGCTACCATAACACAACTGACCATATTTTGTACTAACGAGAGCAGGATTTGTAATTAAATTCTAGACTGTATTATGATCATTCAACAAAAAAAATATTATGACAATAAACCCGATGTATTTTTTACCAGGATTAATATGATTTTTAATAGAATTATACGCAGGTCTCCATTCTGTAAATGTGACAATCGCGTAAATTCTGTGCGCGCTGACAATCGCGGGAATGCCTTTTAAAAATTTTCCAAGACGTCTCTCCTTCACGTGTAATTTCGTATGCCTTGTGTTATAAATAAAAATCTCGGGCATGTGCATCGATCGAATTCCATATAGCTGAAAGAATATTCCCATCGATCAAAAAGTGTTTCGCGTGGTAAAAAAAAATCCAAGCTTGCGCATCGAAAGTTGAGAATGAAGGAGAGAATGTTTGGCATAACGGTTGCAATTACGTTAAAAAGCTCGCGAGTTTTATAGCAGATGCGAGAACTATTGCTTTAGCATAGGTCTCGTGCTCACGAGCGCCGAGAACGATTCCGGAAGTTTCATCGAAATTCGCTACAAATGTGCATACGTATTATACGTATATACAATACATATATATACCATTCGAGAGCGCGTATACATCGGAAGCTCGCGTGCCGTTCTTTTCGCTATGTATGTATGTGCACACACACACATTTATATACATTATATATATACGTAGGGTTTATACATTGTCGCGTGTACAATGGGATATCGTATGTTACAAATTTAATCTTATCCACCGGCCTTACATACACTGCAGTCTGAAATTATACGGCAGTTATATTACTAAATACCTGGAATTCACAATATACTGAATGCAATTTAAACTGCACTCTTGATAATTCAATTTTTCGCTTAAGTTTCGATGCATGGAATTTTCATATTATCGTCAGCTTGTGTTGCGATACAAAAGTAATGCTGTTATATCTTCGCTTTCCTGCCCAAATTTAATATTCGTAAATTTTCTCAAGGCAGATTCGATTATGTAAGCGAACGTTTCTGCCGCAATGGAAGAGTAAATTTATTTATTTATTATTTTTTAAAAAACCGATACCACGCAATATTGCAAAGAAATACACGTTTAAAGACGTTTGAAAAAACTTTTAGAGTGCTTTAACTTTTTTTCAGCAAGTTCGACTATTACGATTTTAACGAAGTTAAATAAAGAAAAGCGAGTTTAACTGAGTTTCGTCGTCTGTAACAAAAGTATCTAAGAATACAGCGAGATCATTTGTACGAAATAAAAGACAGAATTAAAATTTTCTTGCCGATACTTCGGTAACTGCATTTCGATTTTGTTCGACACGACACGTCCTTGCTACTCAATTTTATCACATCAAAATTTTAATAATCAAAACGTTTTTTGATACCTAATGCAAAAGTTATCAAACTCGATTTGCGCGGATAAAGTTCGTCCGCAACTAATTATAACAACCAAAAATGCGTTTAATCAAGGTGGCGCGAGTTCGAGTACCTTTAAATCGAATAAAATTTGTTGCTCGCCAAATCAAGCTGACGCGCTGCAAATCAAAAGAGCGCGCAGCCCCTTCCAAACCATATATGACCAATTCTCCTTAAAAAATGCATTTTTCGGGATCCAGAGAACAAAAATTTGTTTTAAAGCTAGAGGTTTCGAACCGATCAAATGTTCTTGGAACATGGGACAAGTTATTAATAACCATACTTCTGAGCCATTTTACGTTTCTTTTACAAAAAATTAAGATTCAATGCTCTGATCAAAACTTATGTAAGTTGAAAAAAAAAAATAAAAATTAGAATATCCAATTTTCTTTCTTTTTTTCATATACCTCCCCATGTTAAATGCTTATGTTCCATGTTTCCCTTGTTCCTCTGCAATTCTGACTATCTTTCGGCTTACAGGAGAAATTTGTTTTGAACCTCTAGTTTCAAAACAAATTTTTCGAGTTCGGGACCCCTGAACAGTGCATTTTTTAAGGAGAATTGGTCATATATACATATATTCGAGACCGAAAGACCTCGTAAACACAAGCGCGCTTTCGTTCCCCCGAAATTGAAAAAGCGTAATCCCCATAACATCAGCGCCCCCTTCATTTCTCTGTCTCTCTCTCTCTCTCTCTCTCCGCAGAATGAGCGGATCCCGCGGTATCAGCGGAGCTGAATCTCTCCGGGTCCGGCCTCGCAGCATCGGCTAGTGCCGCAACGGCCGCAGCTGCTGGCGCAGAGAAAGCTATATTCAGACGGGGGTGGAGCGTCTCCCGAGGAAAATAGAGGAATTCGAGGAAATGGCGTACTCGAGGACGACGGCCCAGCCGGAGGAGCTGTTCCCGCTGGACCGGGCGGACAACGAGAGCCTCGACTGCTACAACTCGACGAGCTGCCGCGAGGAGAGCTACACGCCTTACGGCGATCGGCCGGAGACCTACATCGTGCCCATAGTCTTCGCCTGCATCCTCGTCGTCGGCGTCATGGGCAACGGCCTACTCATGCTTACGATCTGCCGTCACTCCAACATGCGCAACGTGCCCAACACCTACGTCCTGTCGCTGGCAATCGGGGATTTGCTTGTGAGTAGAAGATTCTGCATCTGCTTTACGCGGACACGTGTTCGCCTTGTGTGTACTTGCCCCGGTATCCTTTTTATTTTTGCTTTATTCGAGCTTGAGTTCTACCAGATTTTTTATGAAAAACTATCGGCACTAAATAAAAAATGTTTATTTGGTGTTGATACTTTTCCAGATTTGTCACCCTTCATTGGCACGGAAAATAAGGATAAATTATGATTGATCGAAATAATCCGAACTAAGTGTTAAAAGTAAAGCATTTTTTTTTTAAAGAGTCCTTATACGAATAACAACTTCTTATGAATCCGTAAGCCATGTATTTTTAAATAATTCGTTAAAAAATACAAATCGATTTGCCAAATAAAAGTTCTGCCGATTTTTCGAGTAAAATATAGAAATTTGGTAGAACTCTATACATACCAGCGCTTTCACGGGAGCTTTTCGCAAAGTTCTCGTACATTTGTACTAATTCGACGATAATTTTCCACGAGACACGCAATTACGCGGATCATAAAAGTACAAGAAATCAGTTTTGAAAAAAAAAATTAATTCCTCGCCTCCCTATTTCCCGCTTAATTGTGCAGCAGGTGCTCCCCTCCGCGCTCAACGAGGCGAAGCTCCGCAATTAAAGCTCTGCGGTCTCCCGTTTTAAAATTTATTCAACATCTCAAAGCGCAGTAGCAGCAAGAGCCATGTATTCACCATAACATTTTTTTTCTCCCATCCCTGAGAAATTCGAGCCCTATATACACACCGCAACCATGACGCGCTTCGGTCTTTTTACAAGCTCTCGTCGTCGCAAGCCGCGTCGAACTTAAAAACTGTACTGCCGAGAGCTTTATCTCCGCGGCTCTCAGCCCCACGAAACACCCACCGGCCGTCTCTTCCAGAAAGCCAGAAGCGGGTGAGATTGACCGTGGAATCGGCCGTACCTATATACAGGTATACATCACCATCAGGTGTGTGCTGCGAACGCGCGTCGCCCCTGCATCATATCCACGGCGCGCAAGCTCACGTACTCTCCCGCGGCGCGTCCGGAGCTTTTAACCAGGGGGGGGTACTTTTACGAGCGCTCGCGCGCGTTTATACGGGCGCGTTGTATATAGATGCGAAAAAAAAATTAATGGCCCCTCTCTCTTCTTTTTGCCGGTGACGGTTGCGCGCAGTCCAGTTTGTTTTTTTTTCTCCGTATATATATATAAATTCGCATGTATGCATATGCGATGCCCTCCGGCGGGAGCTCTATATAGGTATCTGTGCGTGTGGATTTTGTGTGCAGTATACGCGTATACATACACCGCGGAATTCAAAAGCGGATTTCGTCCGGCTGTCGCGAAAGCTCACCTATTAAACGGACATTTGCCCTCGACGTTTCTGTTTGTTTTTTTCTCCCATAAATATCCCTCCCATTCGTCCGATCGTATCAGTTTGCGTCGTTCTGCGACGCGGTGCACTGCGCTGAATCCAATTTTGCCCTATATTTATACATATGTATCAGTTCACCGCTATTGCCGCGATTCCTCGTTGTTGCTCCATATACAGTGGCAGTTTTTACGTCGTGATTATACGTCGTTTGAAAATCAGCTGATCGCGATGCAAATTCAAATGCAGCTGTACGTCGTGTCAAATTGCTTAATTTAGTGAGCAGAGAAGGATGTATTATAGTCTCAGATACCCTCAATGCACCTCCTGGAATTTTTTCGGGAGTTCATTCTACGTCAAATTAATTCAATCGCGATTCCGAGGAAAACGTGTAACACCTCTTAAAGAGTATACTTTCCTGGTTAACCCCGAATCATCGGTTAAATAAGTCGTCTGATCGAGATCAAACGCTCTCTCTTTCGCAAAAGCTAAAAATCCATCCGATCTTATATATAAGAGATCGTAATTTTATTTATTAGGCGTCCCAATCGAGAGAATCAAATTTCACGTACAACGTATACTTTCCAATGAAATTTATTTTTCAAAACCACAAGTACAACTCCTTTTCCCGCAAAAGCTAAGCATAAATAAGCATAGAAAGCTCCCTCTCAACCCTTCTTTTCGCGAATAAAAATCCCCGAGGGGCCGCGCGCGACTCACAAGGCAATGATTTCATCGAGGCGATATTTAAGTACCTCCACTTAATTGCAGTCGACGGCTCCGACCTCCTTTTTTCTCCCGCTCTGAATCCCGATCGTGTGCTTGCAAGTGAAAGAGAGAGGGAGAGAGAGAAAGAGATAAAAAAGCTCAAGCTCCCAGCACAAGCTCTACATACGTTCTCATCGAAGTCGCCGGGCGTAATTGGCTCGAAATCAGTATATGTAGCGCGTACTTTCCAGCTATACACACCGCACTCTTATACACGTGTATACACGTATGTACACAGACGCGACGACGGGTTGTATAAAGATCGTTACACGCCCGAGCGATTCGTCGTCGGAGTCTCGAAGGGCCCGTTAAGTCGTCGACCCGCCCGACTATACATGTGCAAATCCATCCTATTTCGGAAACAACTCACACGAGCAAGTCGCAAAATTTTTTATTGAAGGTGCACCTACTAGACCTGTTTGTTCTCGTTCCTTAGGTCATTTTAAAAGAGAAAAATCTCGCGTACATGGACAATCGTTGGGTATACTTTTTCCGGAGCACAAACGATTCGAGAAAAACGAGAAATAATTAAAATAAATAGAATTTGCAGATTTTTTTTCTCGAAAAGTATGGACTTTTAAAAATATTTCATTACAACGAAAATGATTTAAAATTCATCAAAGAATACTCTGAAATTTTTTCAGATTTTTAATTGACGTTTTTCGAAATTTCGATTTTTTCTTGAATTTTCGAAAAATTAAAAATTGCATCATGATCATTCTGAAAAAATTTGAAAGCGTTCTTTGATGAATCTTTAAACATATTTGTTCTAATGAAATTTTTATAAAAGTCCATAGTTTAAAAAAAAAAATCTATGAATTCTCGTTTTGTTAACTATTTCTCGTTTTTTTGAGTCGTTTTTGCTCCGGAAAAAAGTATACCCTTCGATCGGTCACGTTAGCGAGCCTCTTTCAGAATAACCTAAGGAACGAAAAAAATCAGGTCTGGTAGGTGTGCCTTCAATAACAAATTTTGTAACTCGCTCGTGCGAATTGTTTCGGAAATAGGATGGATTTACACATATAAATTGTCTCTAAGACTCGACGTTTGCTCGTATACGCCTATATTTATGTATCTACGTAAATGGACGATGCTTGCAGGTAATCCTGACCTGCGTGCCGTTCACCTTCACCGTCTACGTGCTGGACTCGTGGCCGTTCGGTCTGATGCTCTGCAAAGTCTCCGAGTGCGCCAAGGACATTTCCATCGGCGTCTCGGTCTTCACGCTCACGGCCCTCTCGGCCGATCGCTTCTTCGCGATCGTCGATCCCATGAGGAAGCTCCACGCCACAGGTGAGTCGTCGAGGAAAAGGGTTCTTTACAATATTTACATTATGGAGAGTCGTCCGCGTCTCGAGCTCTATAAACGATACACTCGCGGAAAGTGTAAAATATGTATGGTATAGTGCGCGCACTTGGCGAACGTAGGGCAACCGTTTGCTGCTTTCAGTACGTTGGGGAGAGATTTATGATTCTACACAGTATATATAATATATATGGTATAATGTGCGCTTGCGACGTGAAGAGCGCGCATAGTAATTAGAAATAAACTCTCGTTATTATGTATACGGGGTTTTCACCTCGGCAATTTGAAACGCTAAATCGGTGCGGGGTGGTTTTATCAAATGTTAGAATCTTATTTTATTTTAATTTTTTTTTTATTTTTGAACTTTCAATACAGCTTACAAGTACTGTTTTACAAAAAAATTTGTATCCATCCAGACAAGCTACTTCCGCTCACTTTTAAATATTAATAGTAATGATAATACTAATAATAATAATAATAATAATAATAATAATAATAATAATAATAATAATAATAACAATAACAATAATAGTATAGTAATAATAATAATAATAATTGGAGAAGAAAATTATTCATCCACAGGAGTAATTTTGTAAATGAGTGGATCAGCCAAGTGTGGATTTTAGTGTAATTTTTGCTTTGTCGTTATATTTCTCTTAATTTTGCCTTTTAATTAATTTTATTTATCAATTTTTCATCGTTTGTGTAACCCTTGACAAGGAATACGATGCGTTGGAAATTCTCGGCAATGGAGAGACTCCTTTATAAAATTACTTTATAAAATTATTGAAAGAATAATTATTTCTAAGAAAAATAATGAATTGATTGGTCTCTTCGAGCCAGGAGAAAACAATTTTTTTATTTTAAGAATGTTGAGAAAAATGTTCGAAAATGTTCTTAAAATTATATTTCAAGCAATAGATTCATTCAATTAAATAATTATTTCCTCCTCCAATTGCGTAATTCTACACAACAAGGATAATTATAATAAAGATCGCGAAGACGCCGAGTTTAATTATGATTAAAGATCAGAATCAAAGTTATTTTTCATAAGAGCACGTCACCGCAGAGACGAAAATCCCACAAAACATAACCGCACACGTAGAGATCTGAAGAACGCATAAATTTTGAATTGCAGGCGGCGGCAAACGAGCGACGCGTTTCACCAAAGTCGTGGCGACGCTGATCTGGCTGCTGGCGATATTCTGCGCGATTCCCGCCTCCTTCTCCTACATCCGCGTCTTCCGGGTGAACAAGAACGTGAGCTTCCTGGTGAGGAGAGAGATTACACGCGCGCGCTGATATCGCCGATGAATATCTCATTATACTTACACATATATCCGACTATCGAACATATATATATGGCTTTACGTACGTACAATCATGGCCATATGGTACTTGCAGACCTGCTATCCCTTCCCGGAGGAGTTCGGCCCGAGCTACCCGCGAACCGTCCTTATCTGCCGGTTCTGCATCTTCTACGTGTTCCCGCTGAGCATCATCGCCGTTTTCTACATGCTAATGGCGAGGCACCTCGTGCAGAGCACGAGAAACATTCCCGGCGAGATGCAGGGTCAGGTGAGAGTTCCCCCCCAGCAATATCCTCGCTATGCTCTTTTCCATACTTTTATTGTATATAGAAAGTGCAGCTGTTATGCCCGACGACAAGCCGTTTCGGCTCGAACATTATCGCGTATTATCGTCGAGCTTTTCCGAGCCCGTTGCTCACCGTTATGTAGCTATGTGCATGAATTATTCATCGCAGATCCAGAGAGAGAGAGAGAGAGAGAGAGAGAGAGAGAGAGAGAGAGAGAGCGAGCGACTGATGGAGTCAGAGGCAAACGCGCCTCTTTTGCGCGAGGAACTAGGGCTGAAACCGAAACGGCCGTCGCGGATGCGACGATGCGGTTGCATAAATAAGTGAACGTCATGTAGAAACATTTTTTTTGTTTGTTTTTTACTTCGTTGAATAAATAAGCTACTACTCCCGGCAAAAAGGGGATACAAGTTTTGACTTTTAAGACGGCGTGGTCTAGTCTTGAAATTTTATCGCTTGTAACCAAGGACGTGCTATCTTTCTTCAGTCTTTTTTTATTAACTCACGATTTATTCAGCGATGAAAATAATAACAACCGATTTTTTTCTGTTGGTTAATTGTATCGATGTATCAGTATTACAGATAATTACTGTATAATTAGTAAATGTATATTATGGACAGAACATATACCAAAATACGTTCAAGATTTGAGTTTCAAATACAAACTTCTTCTCCTGCTCGCGTCTCGATTCTCATAAATCAATTATCGCTGGCTTTTCCCAGTTCTCCTCTCGAATACCGCGAATCCGTCAATAAATAAACAAATGAAAACGATTCTCCGAGTCGATGTGGGAAATTCATCCAACGGATGCAACAATATCCGCGCAACAAACCAACGTATTGCGAAAAAAGCGAATCTTTAAAAAAGATTCCCTCCCGTATGCGCATAACAATCGAGATTTCCCCGAGCATCCCCTACACACATACACACACGTCGCGTTACGTCCCCCGAGATGAAAGAATTATAGAGGAAGCCGTGCATTGAATAAACAAACGAAAAAACGCGAGCGAGCGAGCGAGCGAGCGAGCCAGCCGCAGCGAAGCGTTTATTCATTTATACCCGCGCGCGCGCGTTTCGCCCTCCCACTCCCCGACACTCTAATTCAATTTCCATTATCCAGCCTCTGCGCGTCGTGGTAGTATCCGCTCGGTTTTTCGTCTTCGGCCGCCGCCGCTCTCTCTTTTACTTCCGCGCCTCTCCAGTCTGCAGTGGACTGTGCACTTTATTCTCTCGGGCGAGAAGAAGAACTGGCTCTGCCTTTCTATACGTTCCCTCGAGTAGCTTCGCGCGCGCGCGCTTTTTCTGGCCGGACGCCAAAATCGGCTGCTGCGCGCGGCGGGGACGACGATAACAACAATAACGAGCCCCCGCACTCTATATATATACGCGGGAGAGTCTCGTAAAATCGCGCGAACGCGGCGCGCGAGAGAGAAAACGACCGCGTGAGGAATTGATCGCGACGAGCTCGCGGGAGAGTCGGATGGTCGGAAGGTGGATTTTCGCGGAAGATTGGGGATTTGTTAGTTTTTGGAAATTTTGGTACTTGCAGCTGATTGGCGAATGCGCTGATACGATTGTGCGGGAAACGATGTTGGACGATGACTAAAAAGTGTGTAGAACGAAGATTATTGTCAATCTGATAATTTTTTTGAGGCGAAAAAAACGCAAAAACGCAAATTTTCCACTGAAAATTCATGCAAAAAACGCAACTCTTTTTTTTACCTTTTAAAACTGTTTTGCTCTAAGAGCTAAATTTTTCTTTGTTCTAAAACACAGGACAATCAATTTTAACCGAAAAATTCCAATAAAATTTCTAAAAGTTGCTTGTATAGAAATTTCAACGAATCCTTTTTTCAAAATTTTTTTCCAGAGTTTACTCATATTTATATAATTGCTATAAAGTCCTGAAAGTTATGAAACGTATAAAGAAAATGATAAGAAAAAAAAATGTCAGTGGTGTGTGCGACCTTAAAGAAACAAGATAGATGTATACAGTCAAGAAATTTACTCAAAAGCCACGGCGTATTTGTACAACATTACCAAACGATTGGCTAACAAACTTGCTATCGTTTCTACCGCGCGGGAAACGGTTATTTGAAAAAGATTATCCCGCGCACATCGAGTTTCTGGCTTATTCGACTTTTCAATTATTTATCAGCTAATTAAATGTCGGCGCATATATACGGATATAGTCGCGTGGTTTATTGCTGGCTTTGCACGGAAACCAGGAATTAGAGGAAGAATCCGCATTTGCCACGCGCGTAGTGGCTCGATACTTAATTGAACGAATTGAGATGCCAAGCTTTAATCGACTCTGCAATTTATCCCCGCAGATTGCCGAGTGTTTTCTTCTTTAATTCAGTGCAAAAATATAACTTGTATTTAAACAAAAATTTTGTGTTTTTTGAGGCTAGGATTTCACCGAAATTAATGACTAATCTGCAATAAAAAAAGTCTATATGGATTAAATAATTTAACTAGGCGCCAATCGGAACGTCAGAACGTCTCTGTTTTTAAAGACAGGATAAACAATAATTAGAACTGCAGCAAAGATTTACGTGAATGAATATACGGGCTTGCGCACAAAAAGTACACTAAAAATGTGTCATACTCGACGCGCCTCCGAAATGGATATAATAGCGCACTTTTTGCTCACAAAGAAATATTCTCATTTTGCATAATTAAAAGTTTAAAGGGAATACGTCCCGACCGAGCGAAACCAAAGCTGGACCGACAATGAGAACGCATGTGCAATTTTAAAGTTGCCGTTGTGTACGCGTGCACGCAGAGCTCGCGTGATATTCGAAAAAGCGCGCCACAAAGTTAAGTAGAGCTTATTACGTTGGGCGCGGACACAAAGGGCATGATAATAATAATTATCTCGATCTATTTTTGAAAGGAGAACGAGGGAGGACGAAAAAAACGAGAGAAGAAAAGATATTCTATTATAACTAGAAAATGTCTATCGGCCACTGCCTGAGACACGGGCGCGTCGAAACGTCTTATTGACATATTTTTCGTCGATAATTTTGACGACGTCGTAAAAAGAGGAGAGAAAACTATTGTACGTCGCCGGGCTTGTAGATAAATGCCATCGATATCGTCGCGTTTCCTGCTGATTGAGCTCGAGTTCGATTTCCAATGGTCGTTTTTACGATTAGCCTCGCGCGCGACAGTCGCCCGCGCTCGAGGATTCGCTTTTGACGCTATACTGGCGATATTCAGCTTCGTACTTCTCTCTCTCTCTCTCTCGGTCTCTCCTGAGACCGAAGACTTGACGCGTCATAAACATATTGCCATTTGTGCACTACGCACACGCCTGAATTATTATCATTTACATATGTTTTGAGGGAACCATTTCGCGTAGCAACAACTTATTTCGTATAGTTAACAAAAATTTTATATGTATGTTTTATTTTATATGTGCCAAATTTTACATGTACTTTTTTCAACTGCACTGTGTACAGACAAATATTTGCATGCGCACTTTCAGTAAATTTATTTTACTTTTCGAATTTCTGGTGTACGCAGTGTTCTTATTTTATCCCTTTTTTTGGAAATACTTAACAAATAAATCAAAATTTTTTATTAATATTATTTATTAATGTTTCATGGCAATAGTAATTTAGAAAATAATTCGGAAACTATATTACATTTTTTCGTTATTTTATTTTAATGTACAAAATGTGCTTCGGACTTGAAGTTTTTATTTCTTTTTTTAAGTGAAATACCTCCGTAGCGAATCGGAGACGCGATTTTGCCTCATGTGTCATAAAAAAAATTATAGTCTTCGAATTTTAGGTTAATTTTAATTTCCAGTCGGCTGTAAAATTTTAATACATAATACAATATGCATTCTTTTAGCAAAAATAAATGACTTTAACGTTGAAAATCCGCTTTTACGCTCTTCCACGCTTTAATCCTCTGGCTATAACGCAAGCTTCATCAGACTTTAGTAAAATCTAGAGAATATGAGTTTACTTTTCAATAAAGCGTTTCATATGCATCCAACGCTATAATTACGCAACTAGCGCGTATTATAATTTCAATTGGTCAGCATTTGAAAACGGACTGAAATTTTCCCGTTTCGTAAAATATGCCCTTTTTTCCTCTCACGAGATATATACGAATCCGAATTCGTATTTCGCAATGTGGCAGCGTGAGATAAAAGTTGAAATGCGTTAAAAAAAATTTTTAACGGGTTTGTAGTAGCATAATACCGCAAATAGTTCCCGCGTATTTATATGCCCTCATCAGAAAATAATATATCGCGCAACGACAAAGAAGAATAATAAAAAACCCATTTTCCTCCCAGAAATTACTCGAACCGCCGTGTATTTTCCAGCCGAATCCCCTGTAAACGAAATAAAAAGGCATTCGTAAAGTCCATTCGTAACGCATACGCTGGGAGGGGTTGGAAGCTAATTCTGAAAGAGAATCTTTTTCAAACGGCGAAAAATCGCGCGCTCTCAAAAAGCCTCTTTCAGAAGAAACTTCCATCACATTCCAGTATCTCTGTGTCTATACAAACTTCCCATTAATTTGATCAGCCCGGGTGTTGCCAGTTAAGGGTGAAAACCACCTTTCAAAATTAAATATAAAGATTTTTGTGAAAATTGTAATTTATAGAATGATTAAGTAACTAAATATATGTAGTATAATCTTTTTTACTGTTATAGTACATAAAATTACCTTTAAATTGGTGATTCAACATTCTCTAAAGACAAACAAATAAGTTCAAATAGTAATTGAATATTCTTGACTTTACAGAAAGTTAAAATTGAATCGACCGGAGAAATATTAAAAATAGAAACTCACAAGAATTTATCAATAATAATTCAATATTTTTTCGATTTATTCAATCTCAATTTCCTGTATTCGCGTCGCGAGGTAAAAGGTGAAGAATTCTTAGCGAAAATTTTAACTATTTTGTACGCCCTTTGGTCTTCGAAGGATTCCAAGAAGTTTCTAATGAACTATTTACATTAAGATAATAAGTTAACAATAATAATAAAAAATAATATAATAATATAATAATATAGTGTAAATTAAGATTTTCAACGCCGTCGACGTTAAAGTGATAATTTTACGTACCATAACAGATAACGGATAGCGCAAAAGATTGTAACGCACGCAAAAAAAGTGCGCGCACGTGAGCTCGTCTAAAAGAACGTATCGTCGAATTGGCAGGTGAAGCAGATAAAGGCGCGGAAGAAGGTGGCGAAAATGGTGATGGCATTCGTGGCGGTGTTCGCGGTCTGCTTCTTCCCGCAGCACGTGTTCATGCTCTGGTTCTACCTGCACCCGAGCGCCCAGGAGGACTACAACGCCTTCTGGCACTACTTCCGCATACTCGGCTTCTGCCTGGCCTTCATGAACAGCTGCATCAATCCCATCGCCCTCTACTGCGTCAGCGGCACGTTCCGCAAGTACTTCAACAGGTACACAAGCTCTACTCTACCGCGGATATCGAAGGCTCGATTAAGGATTTCCTCGCGAGCTGTTGTCGCTTACGTAAACACGCGGCCTCGAGAGCTTTTGTCTTCTCTCCGAGCTCTTCTTCCCTACCCTCTTACCCCCCCCCCCCCTCCATTGTCGCGCTCGCAGGAGCGAGACGCACACGTGTGTTTATACGTACCTGTGTGCAGGGTATCAGCGAGAAGTATCGATTACAATTTGGCTACGTGTATAGCTAATTGAATGAAGGATTGGCCAAGAGCCAATAAAACGATCGTGCACCCTTATAGGCCGCACCTTGCGATTTCTTTAATGACGAGCGCAAGCTCAAGCTCTATTCATTAACTTTCAATGGATTTTCTTGCCGGCCGCGCGGCTATCTCTCTTAGGACCGGGGATCCTCTTGTTTATCGATTTATCGATAAGCAGGAGATTCGTGGCTGTGTATTATATATGCATTGGATCGAAAATTCCGTGTAATGCGGATGCCGGAGAATCTGCGCCAGAAACGTCAGGCACACTTAACGAACTGGAAGGAACGAGGCATCGTTATAACGAGTGGGCTCGTTTACGTTGGTAGCGAATTATAATTTTGCCGAAGCTTCGCTTTAATTTAATCATTTCGCGTGGTACACAGGGCTCGTACCGTCGATGCTGACTAGAATTTTTTCGTTGTGCACGTGTTCGAATGAAAGCTCGACTTCATTTTCTTGTTATCTTAATTTTCAGTCGTTAACTTAATCGTTTTTCCCTTTTTTTATAGCTCGTCGCAATGTAATTTTAGCGGAAAAGGGAAAAGAGCTGCGTTCGTTCCTTTGACTTGTAATTGCAGTCTTTCCAATAGTTACTCGTTAAATAATTTCCCTTCCTCAGCGAGTAATTCTTGTGTTTCTTAGCTATGACAAATTTTATGAAGCATTATTTTTTAGATAATTTTTTGTAGTTACGCACTTACGTGATAATTGATGCGCTATCTTCGATATATAATAATTGATTTAGTGATTACAATTTATATCGACGACATTATAATCTTATTATTTTTTAATCCTATATAAGCTTAACAACTACATTTGTGGAACCTTGTATGAAAAACCTCATGAATGTAGATTGTTATTTTTGCAAATGCCGAATGCTTTCAAAGTATAAAGTTGGTAAGAAAGTGCCGCCAACTTTTGCTGCTTTATCGATTATTTCGACCCTGATGTTATTTATCGAAAATTTCAAAAAATATCGGAACCTCTCTCCTGCTTGTCATCCGCGCTTGCAATCAGCCGAAAAGCTTATTTTGTTCCTCAATAAATTTCAAGGCAGACCACCAGCGAAAAGCAAACATTTTAAACATTTACTCTGAAAATTGTAAGATATAAAGTATAATATAAACTTATGGAGTATTCGCTTCGTCTACATGTTTATTAAATTTTCCGAGAAACAAGGCGAGCTTTCTCGGCTTATTGAAATCGAACGTGAGACATCAAAGATTCGCAGTCGATTGAAACGAAATTCTTCCGGATCCTTCCTTCCTAATACCTCGCTCTCTTCAGATGCACTTTTGGTTGTAGATAAAACGATGAATAAAATAACGGTATGAATTTACCTTCGAAATAAGTATAATATACATATCTAAATCTAATACATTATTCATGCTTGCGCACATGCTTTCCGCAATATTCGTTCGAAACTTTGAAAATTTGCCATTGGCTCTGGTTTCCCGGCCGAAAAAATTCTTCGCGACAAACCTCGCCTCAAACAAAAAATCGTTATTTGAACAGCTGTGTACCGATCGGACAATTATTAAAATTACACTGCAGCCCATAACTGTTAGACACACTGCGCCACTTGCGCAACGTGCATTCTGCTTATCAGTTGCGTAAACACACGTATACTGATCTTGAGATATCCGGACGTATAGTTCCACAAAGGCAGTTATATAGACAGTTCGGATGCCTATCAATTTCAGTAGCCGCATGCATGCGCGTACATGTCTTTGTTCGACGAGTGACTCTATAGTGCATTATAGAGCCACGTGTTTATCTTCAGGTGCTATATCCGCGCACCAACCTGGAAAATAACGTTCCTTCGTGTCTCCTTGCCGTATATTCTACGTGTGGATATCTGTAAATGGTTGTGCACGCGAGGCGTCGATATTGCGCGTCTTTTTTTACCCCTAACTTTTTATGCGACAGACAATGACAGACAGAGTCGATGGATATAATTTCATGGATGACAATAATATATGTATGTAAATTTTAATAACGAAATAATCCCAGTGTGGGGTAATTGGCTTCCTGCCGAAATTATGTTCCCGTCATTCGGTTCGCTCTTACTCGAGTAATTCCATTTTATTTCCCACATTACTGCTATTATTATTTTTTCTGTTTTTTTTTATGAGATATTAAGTCACTCGGAAAACGGATATTAATTCGTCCAAATGACATTCCATATATGCAGCTGCGAGGTGGATTCGTCGCAAAGATAGCACGGGGATCCTCGCGTCTAATATAATAACGCCGAGCTTTATTTCCCACTGAGATTTCTAGTTTAATGGATCATTTCTGTCTTCCAACTGAGGGGGGATTGCACTCGATTCTCTCGCCCGGCTAATAAGAAAACAGCTTAAAGTAATTATAAATGCATTTGGCGTTCCAATATCCGTTTTAAGCCTCAATCGAAGGCTTTTTTGCGCAGCCCCTTCGTTCTATTTTCAGCGCAAATAATTTCGGAAGCAGCAATCAAATAAGCACTTCATCCCTATTCCCTCGTCTCTCTCTCTCTCTCTCTCTCTCCCTCAACTGGAGCGAGTATAATAATGAAATAACATCCCTAGACAATAATGCATATAGTGCTGATGGAATCAAGTGGCGCGGAAATGAGACGCGCAACACACACACACACACGCGCGCAATAGAAAATTAATTATGGCGCAAGGCCTCGGAAATTCAGATGAGGATTTGGAAAAAGAAGCTAACGGACGGCTGAGACCAAGATAGATACGTATATGTAGTATAGTACACGTCGGGTATAGAAAAGCCCGGAAATCCACGCGCGGGATACTTTGCGCGCGCGCCGCTCCTCGTATCTGGCCGCGCGAATGTTTCAGCGAGAGGATCCGGAATTCGCGCGGCACCTGTTTACCTTCTGTGTATGTGTACATGCGCATATAATATACATGTATATATTATGCCCACAGATTGTGCGGGTGTACACACGTAGGCGAGTGCGAGAGAAGCGAGGAAAAATTGGATAAGCAAGCTCGGCGCGAAAGTGTCTTTTTATACGACCATTACGTCGATTAATTCGAGTGTACGCCCCCTCGCGCGCGCCGCCTGCGCTTTTTTCCCTCTCATTTCCGCAGCGCGTGTCAGCGCGGCTCTTACCTCGTTTGATTTTCATGAATCTTTTTGCCTCCCTTCCGCCCGCTGACGGCGCTTTGTTTCCAGCAATTTTTTATTATTTTTTCTTTTTTTTTCAATTATGCGCGATATTAATAGCCTTTTATTGCAGATACGCATCACTGATGGACGGCTGCATAGTCGCCTCGCGGATGCGGCTCTGTATCGGTCGAAAGTCATCTAGGACAAGTGTTCCTTTTTTTATGCTGCTGCTCGGCTTCGTTTATATTTTACTTGAACCTTAAAATCAACTGCACTCTGCTTTACGTTAAAATTGTATATTCGTTATCTATTTATATAATTTTTGATATTATATTTATTTATATTTATATTGGCAGAACCATACACTACCTTATTTGTTTGAATTTTGAAAATTATTTAGAATCTGCGTAATACAACATCGAGGAAAACAGAAAAATGTGTAATAAAGTATACTGCGAACGAGAATTTAAAACACCGAGTTTGGCTTGAAATATTTACGGAATTGGATACACTGGTAAAAAGTAATCTGTGTTGAAAAGCTATCAAAAATCTCGGGAATTTTTCCCCTTTTCGTTCGAATTTCTGTTACTTTTTACTAGTGCTTTTGATGCGAACAATCTTTTTTTTATCAAAGCTTACATTTCTTTCAAGATTTTTTCGATCATTAATTGTATTTACACGCGTCTATTTGTTTATTTGTGAATAAATAGATAAAGAAAAGTAAATTTGCGTGTATACGCAGCTGTAAATTGTCAATGATTAAAAAAACTAAAATAAATGAGCTTCAATGAACTGTTTGAGCCAAAATCGACACCAGTCATTGAAAAGCTGCAAACAGTGCAAACAAAAAAGATAAAATTGGTTATTTACGAGATGCTCAGATTTCCGTTGTTTTTCAATCTCGATAAATTTTTCAAATGTATTTGATCACTTTACAATTGGAATTCTGGTCAAAACAATCGTTATAAATAAATAAAGAATCTTCTTTATTTTCTGAGTGTCCTACAAACAGCGATAAAAGCGAACCCATTATATATTTTGTTACCGAGTATAAGTGAACGAAAAATTGGGTTACTTCATAGAGAGGCGACTGAGAACTTCGACTGAGGAAACGTTGTTTCCCATCGGACAAGCGAAAAATCTTTCGCCTTAGCAGTGATCACTTTCGTCCAAAAGACTCCAAAAGTGGATTGATTTAGGGAATTTACTTTTGGCGGTCTTGAGAACTCGTTAAGGAAAAGCGTACACCTCATAAATATAGAACTTGAGAAGTATCGTGTCGGAGCAATTATAGTTTTAATTAAAGACGTTTGACTACGAAAAGAGAATGTGATATACTGTACAGCTCGTTATTCAAGCTCTTAATTTGAATTCCCTTGTATATGTACCTGTATAGACAAAGTAGAACTGAACAGTTCTGGGTGTAAGGATGTAAAAGTCTTTATTAACTTCAGCTGTATTTACGAAATTAGCTGCTTCAGTTAAACATTTCGAAATTATTACACTGTCAAAGATTTATTTACGCTTGTAAACTGCGAATTTTCATGCATTATAAATAAGTACACCAGCATTAAATAACAACGATAACAATAATCGAAACTGACTATTCGCTCGATCAAGGTATATAGGCCACACTCGTACATTAGAATTACATATACAATGTACTTTAATGCATAGCAAGATTCCCTTTCCGATATTCCACGGTTCGTATAGCAAATTCACATTGGCGTGCACTCCCTCATATGCTTTTTCATGTATAGTGTACGTCCAGGCGCTTTCTTTGATCTTATGCACGCAACCTTTCGAGGCCAAGAGTTTGCAAGAGAGGCTCTATATACAAAAGTACAGAAAATCAATTCGCATGTTTCCATATCTTATCGGAATTTTTTTTCCCTGTGTGCCGGTAAAAGGGTATCAATACGACTACAGTTGCAGCGTAGTGATAGCCGTAAACATTTTCAGTTTGCCGTTTACGATATCTGCAAGGGAGAGGATGCAAATTAAAATTTTAAAAAGGATTTAGATTATAAATTCGAATACCAATATAGAATAGAATGAATTTCTTAGCAAATAACGTTTACCACCATATTTTTCATTAAATTTGATATGGAATATTAAGAGCTCAGTTTACTCATACATTTTATAACTGCTCTCGTGAGGGGGTCGGAAAGTCAATTATAGATTCGAATTTCGCGCCACAACGTAGCCGACAAAAAATCCAACCAATTTACTTATAAATATAATAAACAATAAAAACGTTTAACGCTTTTTACCCTAACTGAGTAACATTCGAATAACTTGACTTTTTTTTCCATTATTCGCTTAGTTAAAATGTAAACTCGAAACTTCGTAACGAAAGATAGTAAAGAGTCGAAGTTCTATTTTCATTGCACGCTATATCCATCAATTTAGTCACTCTTTCATCTGCTAAACAAACCAATGGCGCGAAATTGAGATTTTCAACGATTACATCCAACCCGGAACCCCCTCTTTAAATTACAGCATCGACAAAATTGCGGGGAGATAATTAACTCTCGAAATTCAATAAATAGCCAAACGCTCGAGACCCTGTTTATGCGGAGCATCTTCCGCGATAGCAGCGTCTCGAGGCATAGGTAGATTAACCGAGATTCTCAGCTAATGTCAGAACTAACACAAAGTCTCAACAGAGGATGTCTTAGATGAGCAGAATACCGAGGAGAGAGAGAGGGAGAAGCGAAGGAAGTGGGTGGAGGGTGACGGAGCCAAGCGGAATTAGACGCGGCTTAGCAAATTGATGGCTGATCGTGTGGCAAATCGCTTTAGAAACACCGAGTTAAATATACATTATACACAAGCCTCTCTCGTATCAGAAAACGCTCGCTACATATTGAATTTACTCTTTAATTCTCTCGCGTTCTCTGTTTTATGCTCGCTGCTGTACCGTGTCAGTGCGTGTGTGTGGAGGGAGAATTCAATTAAAAGGCGGAAAATAAGCTGAATGGAAGACTGAAGCGATATAGCTTTCTAGACAGCCTTTGCTTTGCCGGAAAAAATCAACGCTTTTGTACTCGCGAGAGCCACAAGGGAATAATTTTAATACTGTATGTCGAATTTCAATGAAAAAATGCACTGTTCTTTGGTCTAGAAATCGAAAACATTTTTTTTAAAGTTAGAGGTTTCGGGGCGATCAGACTTTCTTCTGTAAGCCATAAGATGATGAAAAATGACGAGGAACATATGGAAAAAATTACTAGTAACCCTATATCTGAGCCATTTTACGCTTTTTTTACAGAAAATTAATGCGTCAAAACACCGAAATAATAACAACTACGAATGTTCCCGAGGCACCAATAAAATTTAAAAAAAATATGCCAAGTTTCGATGCTTTGATCAAAAGTCATGCCCATTTGAAAAAAAAATAATAAAAATCTGAATAGCCAATTTTTTCTTTTTCCTCCATATGCCTCCCCATGTTAAATTTTCATATTCTATATTTCCCGCATGTTCCTCTGCACTTTTGACAATCTATCGGCTCATAGAAGAAAGTCCCATTGGTCCGAAAGCGCTGGCATAAAAAATTTTTTTGCGAATTCTAGGCCAAAGAAAAGTGCATTTATTTTTTGCAATTCGACATATGCATACGATAGAATAGCAAAAATGTTGGTCGTTATCGTCACGACGAAATAAAATATTTCGGTTGATACATGAATGTTTCCACCATTATATTAAAACGGAAAATAAAACTGAAGCTAAAGTTTCCAAGCGATATAGCCCATATCACGTACACAGCCACGTCCTCGCGGACGATTTCTGAACTCGCGCGATTCGAAAGCTTACAACACCTCTATAATCATATTTCCAAAGCCGTTCGTGCGCGATATCCTTATGAAACCCAACTTTTCTGCAAGCGGCTCTGCGCTCCCCCTCGATCCGACGAGGCAATTTCAAAATTTTCACTAAAGCGCTCTCGAAGTAAACTTGGCCACTTCGAAAGCTATTACGCAAACGCGAGTTTTATCCGGGAATAATAAAAATCGAAATTTCTCGAGAACGATTCGCTCGAGGCCGCATTACAGCCTCACAACCCCCCCGTAAGTAGCATATCCGAATGAGTAAGTCTCTGTCCCAGCTGTCTATGTATATATACATACAAGCAACCCTTGGATCGACAGGTACCTGATGTGCTGCTGCTGCTGCGCCTCGGCCCGCAGGCGGTCCTCGATTTCGGGCTCGAACCGACGTAACCAGAGCTTCAGCTTCACGACCTCGCGACGGCACACGAGCTCCCGACGCGGCCAGCAGAGCGCCATCCACATGCCCACCTGGCAGACGGGCAACTTCAACGACGCGCGAGGCCGCTGCAACACTCAGGAGCAGGAGACCACCGTCACGGTCTTTCAGAACGGGCTCGAGCAACGGATATGAGGTGATCCTTTCCCATTCTCAAGCTCTATATAAAGTATACTAGACGATGTATGTTGTGTATAAATATAGGTAAAAAGCGCGCGAGGGCTAGTGGCCGCTTTGAAATTCAATGTTTGCGAAAAACGGCGAGAGGCGTATGTATATGGAACGATGCGCGAGAATAATTCGTATAATTCAAAGCAGAAGGGGGGGGGGGTGAGAATTCGATGTATACCTTTGGGTGTTTTTTTTCTTATATATAAGACCCACAGGCATACATCGAAATTTATTTTTCCCCCACTTTCGCTTCAATTACGCAAAACACACACGAAGGGTAGTGAAAATTCAATGTTAAACGTAATGTTTGCGGTTTCGCGACTTGGACTCACGACCATAAAAAGAAATGCAGAAAAGTGCGAAAATTTCGTAACAATTGCCGCGGTCGTACGAGACGTATATACATTCAAAAAAAGTTATACTTACTCACATTTTTTCCCCGGCCGTTTTCCAAATCGTCGCTATACTATACGAAAATCCGTGTTAATAGTGCGCGCGGCCGCGGCATTAGCATTCCTGAGCTTTATTTTCAAGCAATACATATAGTGTTGTATATGAATATCGTCAAGCTTTAATGCTGAAATAAATATGAATGAGCCGCTGATGATGCGCAGTATTAACTATGATTACATATGGAAATGATTTATGCATTGATGTACACGCGATTGTATTTGCCGATAAAGGCACGCGAATGATCGTCCAGATTCGAAACATGGAACAAAAAAATTTAAGATGGGAAGGTATATCGTGAAAGAGAAAAAAATCGGTTATTAGGATTTTGATTATTATTTTTTTTTTTAACGGGCATAATTTTTGTTCAGAGCATCGAATCTGGGTATATATATTTTTAAATGAAAGCTCTTTTGTTGTAATTTATCGTAGTGCAATTTGAAATTTTATACTGCGGGAACATTCGCACAGTAGTTACTATTTCAGTAATTTGACGTATTAATTTTTTGTAAAAGAAAAACATAGAATTGCTCAAATATATGGTTACCGCAGTAACTTTTCCTATGTTCCTCTGCATTTTTGACCATTTTTCGACTTACATAGAAGAAAGTCTGACCGGTCCAAAAGCTCTAGCTTGAAAAAAAATTTTCTATTAATTTGTGGACCCCGAATATTGAAAATTTTTCGGAGACCTCGACATATACACGATACATTCAATTATCGCGCGACGCAAGAACACAGCGTATAAATCCCGTTCGGGCGAAAATTAATGAATTCACTTATCGTCCGCCCCGCGCGTATTCTGCAAGCGTGTATGCATACATTAAGGATACATAGTCTAGAATATCTCAGCGCGCACAGAGCCGATCCGTATACGAAACGCTCGTAAACTCTTTAATTTAGCGGCTGCAAGCCCGAGCGCGCGGCGGCTTTAAATAATTTGCGAGAGAGAGAGAGAGAGAGAGAGAGACGGCCGTATTATCCGGGATCTGTGCGCGGATAGCCGCGTCCACGGAAAACCTCAACTTTCCCCGTTAAAAAGCATTCCCTCTCGACTCGAGACACACTTTTTAAAGTAGTAGTCGCGATCGCTCGATTATATAGACAGCCGAAATTATAGTGGATACAAAGTTTTTAATTTATACCCGCGAGCTTTTCGCTTTTCGACAAAAGCGACGAGCAGCTGCTGCGCTGCAAAAGCCCCGCCGCTCGCGCGCGCGCATCAATTTTAAATTAATACGCATAAATCCTGGGGGGAAACAAGTGGAATCGGATGTCGCGCGCGCGCGCGCGGTCTCTCGTGTATAATAAAAATGGGAGGAAAAGGAGGAGGAAATAGTGAGGGAAAAAGGGGCGAAAGCCACTGTAAAAATTGCCGGGCTCAGCAGATTTAAGTGGCGACGAGGCACCTGATTCCTCTTGAAATTTCTTTAGCCTCCCAAACCGCCGCATTTCCTTCCTTTTTTTCGCGGGAGGATGATCCTTTTAATTTATCTTATACGAGCTTATTCCGGCAATATTCTCTCGGGCGAGTGTAGAGCGCCGCGAAGAATATGCACTCGGTGATGTATACGAGAACTCGACTTGGTTTTAACAAACTTTCGAGGATCGCGAGGCTGTAGCGCAAGTTTTTATTGTCTATACAGCATTGACTCCTCGCTTTGGGAAAGTGAATGTGGAAAATGCGTAAATTTTTTTTCATATGTTCTTCTATTTATTAATGTTTTAATATTTTTTTGCGAAAAGCTTTTTATTAAAAAGTATATCAAAAATTGTTTCTACCCGTTTACGCAAACGTTGGGAAATGCATATAAAGCTTATTTGCACAAGGTTCGCTTGCGGCTTTGACGTTTCCGCCGATGTAAATAGATGTGCACGAATGTAAAAAAATAGATAAAATATTTTGCACAGGTAAACGCGTAAAAATGTAAATAAATTTAATATTAATATATTACTTCGGTTTTATTATGAATGTTATCATTGTAGTTAAAATCTTACGAATACACTAATGATATTCAATAATGAGTTTCAATATAACGATGAAATCTCGCTGTATAAGAGTTGAGGAAATGCGATACTTTTCGAACGCGATAAGTTAAAACTACTTTTTAATTTGAGTCGTTACGGAATGCGTTGTTCCTTCAAATTTACACAGTGCACTCCTGGTAGAAACGTTAGTACAAGAAATTGCCATTTTATAGGTTCCCTATCTATTTTTAATGGCCATATTATACCAATTTTGTAACGCTTTCCAGCCTATTTATAGGCCATAAATGGAAACCATTATATGAGTTCATTTATTCTAGAAGAAATGGATAGGCGAAAAAACATGACCACAACCTAACCTCACAACCTGCAAATGAAATTTAGAGAAAAACATAGTTTTTAAGCAAACATTTTTTGTGTTTTTGACGATAATCAGCTGAACAGCTGATTATCTTCGATTTAAAGAAAATATTTGTAATAAATAATCCTTAATTCACGGTACAACGTAGTGGGCACTGTTGATTTTGTACATAAGAAATACATATATTTTCTAAATTTTTTGTAAATTATGTTTTCCTATTTTATAGCCATTTATAATTGATAAGTAATGGCTATTTCATATGGGTTGGGACTGAGTTATTTATTTTTCATAAGAAATACCCAAGATTAGGCAATTTCTTGAGCTTAAATTTGGCTAGTTCTATCCATTTTAAATTGCCATTTCTTGCCTTATTGACCATTTTAAATGGGATACTTTCAACCAGGGACAGTTTATATCTACAAATATAAAAATCGCTACTAAGTCTCTGGAACTGGAAACAAGCGGTTATTTTTGAATATTTTGCATATTTAACATTATCTGTTGCAAAAATGACTATACGTTTGTACTGTTTGATGTAGGAGGTTACATCATAATAAATCAATAGTTTTATATATACAAGCAATATAAACTTCCGTCTCATAAAACTGCATACTAAAATGACAATTTTTCAGCTGCGATGTTCTCGAAACTGACATGGTTTATCCTGCTATTTTTTTCACAAAAATGATTCATCGAAAGTTTAAAAAAGAATTTGCAAATTCTTTTGTTGAATTATAATAAACTACCGAGGGATAAAATCATATTAGATAGTGTATACACACTCATCTAAATACATTAAAGAATTTGCAAAATTTGTCAAAAATACGTTCTGAGTAGTTTTAAACAAACTCGAAAAATCCCTCACGTAAGATTAACGCGACATTCGCCCAAGTTCGATTTCCAAAAATTTGCTCATTCCCCAAGTATATTTTTCTCAGCTAAAGCATTAATCTTGCAGATACAACCAAATTACGTCATATTACTTTCTTCGCAGGCCACTATCTCCTCCAGCAAAGACAAACTTGCCAAATTATCACGCATTTACATACCAAACACCGCGCTGACGCCGCTACATTCGTATTCATAACCGTTCCTTGCATCGATCTGCTTTCCAACGTCTCGAGATCCGTATACTAGCAGACAACTGCACGGGACAAAAACGCAATAAACACGATTCTGCGAGTATTCCTCGAATATCGATTCGGAATAATCAGATCCATTCGGAATCGCGATAAATGTACGCAACCTGACTACACCGGCGTCCCGTCGTCTACCAAAGAGTGTAAATGCTACTTCTTGGTGCACACACGCGTGTATGTCGAATTTCAATGAAAAACTGCACTTTTTTTTTGGTCTAAAATCTAAAAAATTTTTTTAAAGCTAGACGTTTCGGACCGACCAGACTTTCTTCTGTGAGCAGAAAGATAGTCAAAAGTGCAGAGGAACATGGGAAAAATTACTGGTAACCATATTGCTGAGCCATTTTACTCTTTTTTACAGAAAATTAATGAGTCAAAATATTGGAATAATAACAACTACGAATGTTCCTGAGGCACCAATAAAATTTCGAATAACACTATAATAAAGTATTACAAAAGAGCTTTAATTTAAAAAAATATATGCCAAGTTTCGATGCTCTGATCAAAAGTTATGCCCATTAAAAAAAAAATCCGAATAGTCAATTTTTCCTTTTTCCTCCATATGCCTCCCCATGTTAAATTTTCATATTCTATATTTCCCATGTTCCTCGGCATTTTTAATCATCTTTTGGCTTATAGAAGAAAGTCCCATTGGTCCGAAAGCTCTAGCTTAAACATTTTTTTTTTATTTTGCGAATTCTAGACCAAAGAAAAGTGCATTTATTTTTTGAAATTCGACGTATACGAGTATGTGTAGAAATCCACCAACGTTTAATACCACAAATTAAAGTTCTATTCTTCAACTTTCATTCTAGTTGATCAGAATCAAAATTTTCTAACGTCATGAACTATATATGTTCTTCTCAAATTGGTCGTTCTTTACTGATTTTGAGTAATATATACATAGCGTATCGCATGAGAAACTTCAATTTCAGCTGAATTAGAAAAAAAGTAGAAGGAAAGAGCTTTGATTTAAGCTATTAACCGTTAAAAACGAATGCTTGGATCAAAAGTTAAAAGGACTTAAAGAAAAAAGCATAAAATTGGCTATTTTCGTAAGCGCCTGAAGCAGAGTTCGTTGTCTTCAAATGTGCGTATCTTTTGATTAGTGCATCCGATCCAAAAAAATTTACATGCAAATTGAAGATCTTTTAGTGTATTTTAAGTCTGCAGTCATAAAAAAAATCTAAAAAATTGTAATATTGTAGATAATGCCCTTTTTTCATTTTTAAAGCAAAAATCGCGGTCATTTTTTTCATAGCATAGGATTTTGACTAGGCACATAACAGCTTATTGTTTGAAATGAGATACCAAACGAAACTAGCATGTCCGACAGGTGTGCCTTGAAATATAAAAAAGTGCAGCTTTTGGACCGAGTTGTGTGGCACTTTCTGGTGTATTTCCACGTATGATGCGCACACACGCGCGCGTATACCTGGGAATCCTCGAAATATTTATTTTCCTCACTGACAAGCGCCAAAGAGTTAACGCATCGCAGGCGCGCTCAGCCGGAAGCTCAAAGGATTCCTACGACTCTCAAAGTCATATTTCTCTCTCTCTCTCTCTCTCTATCACTGGCTCGATCTCTCCCGCGTTCCATCCCCTTGAACACATCGACGTCGCTCCAGCAGCAGCAGCAGCAGCAGCTTCCGGTCTAAAAATGCCCCGGATGATTCGCTTCCTTGTTTTTTCCCCTTTTTCCTTGTATCCTCGAAAGGTATAATCTCGTCCATGTTCCCATCGCTCGTATAATAAAGAGTACACGCCGGCGCGCTTCTTAAATTTTTATGCATTCGCGCCGAGCTCTTGCCACCTCTTTCTCTCTCGCACGTGAGAGAGATCAGAGTCCCGCAGAGTCGCGCGCGCGAGACAGAGAGAGAGAGAGAGCCTTTTACGAGCAGTAAAAAAATTTCCGCTCGCGCCTATTACACTTTTTTTCCTCGCTATACTCCTATATAACGCATCGGACTTTAGGGGGTGGAAGGGGATGGCCTCGGCAAATTAATTACCCCTCTCTAACTACCCCGAGTGCAATTCTCGGTTACGATGCGTAAAGGTGCGCAAGCGCGCGCGCGTAAGCGCGAGAGGCTCAAGGCTCTTATTGTTATTGTTATTATCGTTATAGCATCGGAGGAGGGCACTGATTTACGAGGCGCGTGAGCTGCATGGAAGTCAATTAAAATTTTCGAAATTCGCGCGCCGCCACGAAACTCTGCGCGGTTGCGGTGGAAGCGCGGGCGATTCGATTATGGTATAGACGCACACTATTCGTTTTGGTTTTTCGCAATTTCCTTCATTAGTAGTTTTTACGCTATTTCATTCACTGGTGATTTTTCGCAATTTCCTTCACATTATAAAATGCATCATTTTATAATGTTGCATTTTATCAGAACGCAAAATTTGAAGTTTTCATTGATTTTGACATCCCGTTCAAGCACTAATAAATTTAACATATTTACTTATTATCAACAAATAAGCCTTCTATACAGTCAACAATTCATATACTGCATTTGAAAAAGCCTCGTTATAATCCTTGTCTCAGTGTATTTACGGTATAGTCGCAAACTCAACTGCCTACAGCTTTTCACTCCAGGTAAACTCGGAAAACAGTTAGTTGCTGTTGTTTGACCATCAGTCAAAAAGCGGGCGCCAGTACCCGACGCTTTTTCGCGGCTTTGGAGACAAATATGCGCTCGGAACAAAGCACTCGACGCATTTGTGCGCATTACGATGATGCGCGTACGTGCAGTATGTAGAATGTATAACCTATACACCGACAAGCAGGATTGCATAATATTTTATGAAGAGTTTTTTGAAAAATTTGACATATTAATTGTGCTTTCGGTATCTTAAATTTTATTTATTGCATATAGAATCTTATATACATATACATTGATTTATAGTAATTCTCACTTTACTTGTAGTTTTATAATTTTAAGATCCATTTTACAATTTTACACAATCAACTGGAATCGTAATGCTACTTAACGCCACCTATAGTCATCGCAGGGCTTCTTCTCCAATTTATTACACCGGGCAGAATTGCGTTAATTTTACGAGATCGATAAACAACCCATAAACGCACATATATAGAGATTAAAATTTTTACGATTTCTCAATCGATATATCAATAAAAATTGCCATTCCACCGTTTAGAACAATACTGAATCCCCGCGTCTCTGCGTATATATAACGGCAAAGTTTGATAAAAACTGCCCTTTAAAAAAGAAGTAAAATTTCCTCCACTATATTTTTCTCCCGCATAGTACAGTGTGTTGTAGAGATTCCGGCTTACGTGTATCCATATACGCGCAATCGGCTCGGTTATTTCTTTTTTTTTGTAAACGCTCTGGTTCTCTCTGAAATATTTGCGCCCCCTTGTTGCACTGCGTTTTTTTACGACTATAATATTCTGCTTTCTCTCTCTTCTCTTCGCCATTTTATTCACGAGCGTTTCGTCGCCGTTTATTCTGCGGCTCCGCGCTTATACACACATCCGCGCGAAACGAGTGTAAATACAAATCAAGAGCGCATTAGCTCGCGCCGCTGTTATCGAGCTATCAAAGTTTCGAGTTTGCACCCGCGGGAAAAGTTGAAATCTAATTTTTTTTTCTTCTTCTTCTTTTTTTCACGTGCTCTCGAGAGCTCGGCCGCCCCCGGCCGCAACTTATGGAAGTCGAAAAGTTTTCATTGGAAAAACTCGCGCGGCGTATTATAGCCGCGGCGGCCGCTGCAGCGCCGTGTAAAGCCACGTGTGCGCGCAGCCTTTTGGCCGGAACAGTGATGAAGCTATCGGCTTAAAATTAGCGGCGCGGATACTCCGTACAGCTTTGGCTTTCGTGTAAGAACGTCGTTAATTTGGTGTACTTGACGGTCGTTAGCGTTGCTTAAGATTTTGCAATTTTGCGGGGAAGTTCTAGGGTCGTTAATTCAACGATTTAGTTGGTTATTGCACAGTCCGTTCGATATTGCTCTGGGAAAATGGATTTGTTTCGCGAAATTTCATTACGTCTCGCCTAATAACACGATATAATGATAAATAAGCTGTAAAAAGCGCTCGTGTGTGCACATGACATGTTCGGCGAGATAAATAGCTTCTATAACCAATGAAGCGATATTATATTTCAAATAAATACGTCAATTCAATTTAATAAATGGAAATGTTTAAATTAACTGAAGATTCATTTGACTGCCCCTTCGAATATCGTGCTTCTGCGTATATGGATATTAATTGAAATGGCCAATAGTCTATTCAAAAACTTTTTTGCTTCTTTTTCTCTTAATCGATGAAGTGAATGTAGATGAATATTATTAAAAGTGCAATAATATACGCTTTACCGTAATAATTCTGGATAATTGCGAATGCTTTATTATTATAGAAATTAAAATGTCTTCTCGATTAACCTTTTGCCTTCAATAACGTGACCGCATCCATCTGCTAATGTTTCTCTAAACTAGTTTTAATTAATTCAATACTTGGAGTAAAAAAACAGAAATAATATCGCACTCGAAATAAAAAAAAACACATGTAAAACTCATGGAAATTCAATCATTAACGAAGAATCCGTCACAACTGAACTTTCAGATCAAAATTTCCGGAGCGTCCACTGGAGGGTCCAAAGACCGAGCGATCAGAGCCGGATTATGGAGAACGCAATTTTGGAGGACGAAATCATAACTTTCCTTTCGCCGACGGGTTAATCACCTCGACAAAGGATGCGACGAAAGCGATAACAACGTTACCACGCGACGGCCGAACACGAACTGAATCGCGCACATACCCACTTACATTCAAAATATGTAAATAACATATATATATATAATTGCCGTTAAACTATTGTTACACAACGCTTTTACATAGATTTAACAGAAGAAGCAAGAAATCCAAGTATATTTCGACGTTGAATTTCTAGAGCCGCGCGCGCGAAGGAAAGTTTTAGCGCTGCCGATGCAAGGCAGCGTTGCGTGGCGCAGAAGTCGAGACTTTACGGCTTGCGATATACGTATAATGTACGCGTATTTACGGAAAAATCAATCGCAAGCTCGGAAAAAGCTCTCCGCCACGCGTTCATCAAGATAAACCTGTGTTGTAATCAATGTTAATTATGTATAGGCGTATATAATGTTTATTCGTTACTTTTACAAACTGGAAAAAAAAAACAAGAACCAAAATCGATGCTAAACGGAATCCTCGCCTCGCGGAGGGATATAGAGCATATATGTACCGCGCGACGCAAAAAGTATCGCTGATTTTTACTGTTTCCCGACCAAACGTTCCGCGTATGTATATGTATATGTTTATGTATATATCTGTACGCGTACAATAGATCAATTTTCATTATGTGCTCAAGAAAGTGAAAATCCAGAATGTATAAGACGTAATCGTTTCCTCATCGTCATTAAAGGTTAGTGTATTATAGTTTTTAAATAAAACACGTTGATATATAAACGTTTTTACAATAAGTCTATTGATTTGTAAATGAAACCCTGTCGACGGGTATTAGAAGAAAGAGTGAAATTTATAATTTTGTAATGTAGTGGATCTTCACGTTTTATGAAACAGTGTGTAGTAAAGGTACAAAAAAAAATTGTTTATGAAGAGCGACAAAAAGTAAAATTGTTGAAACACGAAATTGACAAAGTATTCTGAAGCGATTAATTCATCAAATTCATCAACCGGTATAAACATAATTACATAACAGAGGCTCTACAACTACCTCTCGGTTTTCAACAATTTTGTTTCTAACTCTACCTCTGTGAAAATCATCCAACTTTTCCAACATCTCTTAGTACATGCTATATACGTCGGTCATAAACCATAAACGCAAAGCAGGTCCGCTCCGCTTCAAAGATACACAATAGCAACAAAATTAGCCCGTATACAACGTGGCCCTGCTTTCCCTACAGAATTTCAACGTATTATTGCTCTCAAGAAAAAGCTTATATAAATAAAGGCATATCGCTAAGTACAAGAAATTACACACAAGTCCGTACCTTCGGAATTTACGCAGAGCTTGATTGGTACTTCATCGACGAAAAGCCACTTTTCCAATTTAATCCAATAGCCCCTCCCCCTTTATTCTCTACTCGGATGTCCTCTTCTGCATATACAGGTATATACATAAAGGCTCTCCGTGTGTAGCAAGCTTTCGAACTTAACGTTGGACAGGACATCCCCGGAAATTCGATGAAAATTGTAATGGTAAGCTTCGCGTCAAAGACCGAGCGACGCGAGAGGAGCTTTATCATTAAATTGGTTCTGCGCCCGATCGAGCGGTCTCCTGGCAATTTTCTTTTCGAAATATATGTGTGTAAACGCAAGTAAATATTAGGCTGAAAAAGGGGGTATTCTTCGGACTCTGCGTGATGCAAAGCAATTTTTTTAATCAAGATTTCTTTCCTCTCTCTCTCTCTCTCTCTCTCTCTCTCTCTCTCTCTCTCTCTCTCTCTCTCTGCGCGAATGAGATACCGAAGCGTAAACTCTAGACTCGAATTAAAAAACTTGTTATTACAACTTCGCGAAACTGCAGTTACTTTTGAATTTACAATAAACTCTTGTTCGCCAAGTTTTTGCAGTCACTCCTAAATCAAAGCTTTTTCTCTCTCTTCTTCGTCCACTGTGCTTTATACATAAATTTTTTTTTTCGATTCTTTTACAAACCCTCCCCCCACCACCAGGTTATCAAGGGTCCGTACTAAAACTCGCGCGTAAATCTAAGCGAAGCGTCACTCCCGTAAAAAGTTCCTCTATATATACTTACACGCGCGGCGGAGCCGAAGATTTGCTCGCAATTTTTTACCCGATCGCCGAGAATCGCGTTAAAACAACTCGGACGTTTTCTCGACTTTTGATTTTCTCGACACTCTCTTATACGGCCGACGTTAAAAGCAAAAAGAAAAGGATCAACAACCTTGGTGGAAAATAGATCGGGTTTATCATGATAGTAAGCTATATTTCATGTTGAATAATCGTAATATTGCATGTAATGTCATTGTAAACAATATGCTCTCATTATAATAATACGAAAATTATCGTTAAACTGTTGAGGTTATACATAAAAAAAGAAAGCAAATTAAAATTATTAAAATTATTAAAATTATTAAAATTCACATTTTTTTCATTGAATTAAAACAATCCATGCAAATTGATTTTCATATTGCATAAAAGATACATTTTTCACATAGCATTTTGTCGACATGGAAAATAAGTTTTTTATTCGAATAACTCACAATAAAATCATGATATTATGACATCATAACACCGTCATAAATTACGACGACCTATGCTAACCCCGTCATATTTTGTAGCGAAATTTCTACCAGGGAAAGTCTGAGATTTGTTTTATTATTCTACAAACTCAATTATCGGGATGAAACGACAATTGGAGCGTAGCGCTAAGGGGTGGGGTGGGGGCAGTCGAAACTGCACGCTATACGGGACGGAAAGACAAAACGGAGAGGAGATCCGAGAAGCCCGGAGAGCATCGGATCAGCCCCCCTCCCCCCCATCTCCGCTTGCACGAGAAGGACGTATAATACGCAGAGACGGACAAAGTGTCGTGGCTCGCCATGCGGTTCGCGCGCGCGCGCGCGCTCGAATTCGTCGTCGGGCAATAATGCTTGTGTCTCGAGCACACAACCCTATATATATATATACGGACAACCGTCAGGAAATTGGGAAGTTCTTGTCCTTGCGCTGCATCTGCGGATAATGGGGTAGAAGCGCTTGTAGCCGTCTTCTTTTACTTTCCGCAAACCCTTCGCCTCTCAAACTGCTGCCACGTACAAATATATACTGGGTGTGCGTGTATACAGGGCAAAATTCGCAAAAACAATTTGGATAATTCAAGCGAAAAATGGGGGGGGGGGGATAAATGCCGATGTATACGAGTGTTTTTTGCAAATTTGATATTTGTGTGTAAGAAAAAAAGGAAAAATGAATGCATAAGAAACGCGTCATCAGTTAATTTTTATATAACAAACTTTGTATTAAAAATATGTTTTTCTAGAAGTTGAAAGAAAAGCTTTATTAAAAATGAGGGCAGCTCCGTTAAAAAGTTACAAGCTATGGAAATCGGGGAAAACTGTTTTATTTAAGAATAATTTAGCAAGCATGGAATCTGAATAAAAGTATCGGTTTGTTGGAAAAAAGAAGGTATAGGTCCGTATTTATTTTTCCCTCTTTATCACTTCAATTATATATCTGAATTATTTTCGCGAATCTGCGTATATATAAACACGTTTCGGTATAAATGACGTAATTAAAAATTATGTATAACTAAAAAAAATTTCGACTCTACACTTCCATTTCTCCTCGACCCAACGTGCGGAATAGCCCATATATATACGTAGATCCTGACGACCGAATAAAAACCGGCACTGGCTTCGAGATAGGAGGGATATTCGCTTATGTATACGCTGACGACTCCGCCTACATTATCTTCTCCACGAATTATATGAAACCGATAATCTCTATAATTCTGCCCGCGCATCGGAGTTTGGTAGTCTATACACCGGCTACTCCGCATAATGTGAAACATAAGTCGCTTCCATGCCACTGCAGCCCCCCCCCCCCTCTAATACACATAAGTCGATATATAGAGACGTGAAACTGGAGGTGAGCTAATATTTGATTATGTCACGGCCTGTGTATATACATATACAATATACATGTGCCGACGCGCAGTTTGCGCCGCAAGCTCTCGTAATACTATACACGGGTATTATAAATAAGGCTTAATTAGCCGCTGATATTATCCTTCTACGCGGTTGCGAGAGCTCTCTTTAATTTATACCTCAGCCCGCATCATCGGGTGCGCGGCGCGTTTCGCTCGAATAAATCGCCTCTCGCGCGCTTTCCAACGCTTTATCAGTAAGAAAACTTATATTAAATCTTCAACGGGACTTTTATGCGTATGTATTCGAGAGAGGGATATCGATATACGCAAGTTTAGCATCGTCGCCCAAGCTCACGCAAACGCGTACACCGCTCGAGGATAAATATCCCAGAGACGCGCGCGTCGGCGTGGATTAATTTGAATTAAGAGAAAAAAAAAGCATCTGACACACGCGCGCGCGAAAAGAAAGTCGAAGAGAAGTCGAGAGAGAGAGAGAGAGAGCGATCGCGGGGTGGGAGAAAACAAACAAACGCTCGCGCGTACTTACGTAAGTACTTAGATACGCCCGAGCACGATCAGACGCCCCGATGATTTATGAAGTTTCTTGTTCTACCGCGTTCTGTGTGCGCTGCTACCCACACCCCCCGCCCCCTCCGAAGAGTACCGAGCATTTTTCTTTTTTTGTTTTTTCATTCATTTTCGTTAGTTTCTCTCGCGTAGAATGTAACGCGCGGTGGCAAACAATTTTTTCACCCCCTCCCCCTCCCTTCAAATGCGTAAACCGCAAGTATTACATCGCGCTCGCGATGTTATCCCGGTAGCAGGGGCAATTTTTCACTCTCAGACCGCGAACGAGCTCTGCGGAAACAATAGCCCTTGTGTATCACGCTTTACGCACCGGGGCGTAATAGCTCAGAATAAACGCCGGCCCCCGTCGATTCTAATCTGCCGCGGTACACACGTTGCCTATACAGTGTGTATACTGTATACGTATATATATGTATAGAGAGAGAGAGAGAGAGAGAGCGCGGGACCCGTGTCCATATATATACATACAGCAGGTCTTCTCTTACGCGCTTACGTCAAAAGTGGCCAGTATATACGCGCACACGTGGCTTTTCATTTCAGGCTTCGAAAGCCACCCCGGCGTAGATAAGCGCAAATCCCCGGATCGACGCCGCGTCGTGCGCGCCGCGCGTCTGGCGCGAATAATCATTTTTCAGTCGATCGAATGTATATTGTATAGTGCGCGCACGGAGAGACGATCGGAATCGATATGTATATATATACATACTCTGTTCCAGTGCGTATCCTATGGTAGACGGCGAGAACGAGAACGAGTTGTCGGGGGTGTGGGGTAAGGGTGGTGGTGAAAAAAAGTGCGGTGCGAGAAGATCGAGGTATGCGATATACGCGTATAGGACGGAAATTGACTTTCGCGAGAGGCTGTTACACCAGAGGCTTTTTCCAGGAATCCAGAAGTGGGAAGGAAAAAATTGGTGGGGTGAGGGGGAGGGGTGAGGAAGAGAGGGGTGAATAGACGGAAATGACGCGGAACGCGATTCGGAAAAATACTGCCGCGTGGGCGGGGGTGTACGTTATACGTTGCCTCTTTCGGACTGCGGACGCGGTTATTGAAATGTTTTATGTCGGTGATTAAGATTGTGCGAGAAAATATTTTGCTGGATCCTCAATTTTGGATGTAAGAATAATAAACGATGCGTATTTTTTTCATTTTTTCAATATGAGAAACAAGTCGGCTGGAGCCATTTAAATTTTACGATTTTGCTTTATTACACAGATGCGCTGCAATGATATATATGTTGCTTGTACCATATATATATATATATATATATATATATATATATATGCACATTTCCGTACGTTTACGACGCCGCAAGTATATTCAAAGCCTCAAAACTCATTTATTTCGAGGCTTTCTGCGAAATAAAAAAAAAATTCATGTCCCTCATAACTTTGTATATACATATTCCGTATCACGTGTACTTAAATTTTTCACGAAAAATCCAAATTATCGCGGTGTGCCTGTATTTACACGTTTACACGTATTAGGAAGCAATAATTCATAAAATGCAGTAATGCGCTCGTTCGAAGCCGACTGAGAGCGAGCTAACAAATTATTTATCAATCGGACGTTCCGATTCGTCGGTGTAATTTGCTGCGCACGAAACGTCATACTTTTTGCGCGCATGGAGAGCCGGAAAATTGCGAGTGTAATCACATTAGCCGATCGGGCGTCGTGATTGATTTCACGGAGAAAAAGCAGCGGTTGCTTTTATACTCTTGGATACACGGCTAATTCCACGTCGATTTGGACATTTTTTTTAGTGCGTATACCATGAGAAGATTGGCACACTTTTTACAGACGAAAAAGTGACAAATTTTAGTTTACTGTAAAAAAATGTATATTTTATATTTTCTCCCTTGATTTCGCCGTGTCATACAATTCAATTTAAACTCTCCCGTCAGAACGTATAAGTAATTAATTCGATACTAAAACATCCGATTATTATCAAGTGAATGTATGTATTTATTTAAATTGTACTTAATACTTTCTGAAAGGATACTTTTTAGAGCGAAAATCAAAAAATTATTAAAAAAAAATCTCAATTCAAAATAATTGAAGATTGTTAATTTTGAATTTTTTCAAGTTTGACGTTTATTATTTTGCTTCGGCAGACAAACACAGATATTACTTTAATTCTCTATAAACACAGCGATGTCATTGAAATCGCGCACAACAAATCCGTATCAGAGATTCAATCCGGCGTGAACGTGTTTCCCCCGGCCTCTGCAATGAAGTTTTGTTTGAAGAACTCACAGATTACACTTCCTTGTTCCGCGAACTATTGCAAACATTCCGCTCGTCGCGTGACTGCTAGATGAATGCGTCAAATACTTAGGAGCAAAATATTGGGTAGAGTATTGCGCTGAAACGCACTCAATAAAACTCGAGAGAGCTTGCAGGCATGCAACATTATTAGACAACTTCCGACTTGCGTTAAATTTTCTTGGCCACGCCGAAGACGGCGAATATTAAAAGACGCTATAGTACCTGAGCGCTTATAATATATAAAAATTATTCATAATAGTTCTGCATCCTTGACCCATTATATATAAAGCTCTCGCGGTTTCGCACGACTATAAAATTATTGACGTTTATCACGCACTTCTCTCTCTATCTCTCGCTCTCTCCCTCTCTCTCTCCACCGATTGCCCTCTAAAACCAGTCAAATCGTCTTATCGCTTGTTACACTCGAACATTTTCCCCAAAAGCGCTTCCAACTTGTACATAGACTCTATGTGTAACTATAGCTCGATAAAACAGTCTATAGATTGTTATATATGTATAGCTATAGGCACGCGTTATTTTTTGTCGAAATAAGTTTGCAGCGGCTGGAAAAGGACGAAATTAATCTACTCTCGTAGACCACGCACTGGAAGTATCAAAGTTGCGATAACAGTAATATCTCAGAGTAAGTTTCCCCGCAGTGCTTATATTGTGTGTGTGTGTGTCCCTCGAAATAGAAGGAGCGATACCATCAGGTATGGACTTCTTCAACGTTCCTGATGTGGCTACTTTGCCAAGTTCACGCGACCACTTTTGTTTGTCAGACTCGACTCTCCCGACAGCGCCGCACACGCCAGAGATACAACGAGAAGATTTATTTATTTACCTTTAAGCGCATCAGACTGTACTCAATTTATATTGTCGTTTTATACTTATACTGTCTTGATTTAAAAGAGCGAAAAAATTACATTTTTTTTAAATGTTGAATGTGCTTAAACAATCAATATTCCCAGAGGCAATCCCTATGGGATGGGGCTATCACAATATCATCATAATTTGTGCCATCATCGACGATCATCGTATTATAATTGTGGCGCCAGCTCAGGCCCGTTTGGCGACAAATTACCTATGATACACCTTTCCCCGAATCTTTATCTTAATTACCTAGCGAACATTTAGCGACGCCTCAGTCGGCCTGTCCCCTTAATGATCGCTCGGGCACATCATTAAGGGTCAGCGCTGTTCCGAGCGCGCCGGTTGGTCAGGTTTTGGTAAGAAAGATGGAGCTAGAGTCAATCTGCCAGGACGAGCTCCATTTACTAGTGAGGCTGAAATGACTTTAACATGAGTCAGAATCAAGGACGTCGAAGGCAAGTTCCCCCATTGTTAGACAATATACTATTTCAGAAACTACACCGAAACGCCGCGTATTATTCTGCAACTTAGTGAAACTCGCCGCCGCACCGAGAAACCTGTCCTATTAAAAATTACAGTACAAAATGATTGCCATCTACACGGTAAAAACTGCTGTTTAAATATGTAATATTCAAATTGTAGCAATTTTTACTATTTAAAAACTATGCTGAAGCAGGCATGACACACCGTCAAAATTTTACACAATAATTTTTAATAAAACAGGTATATGCACGCATACCTCACCGCGTTCGCAGCAAACACCGTTCGAAATTCAACGAAGCAAATAAATGGAAAAGTACAAAAAATTTCGAAATCCCTCTCTCGGTAAGCAAGAAAAATAGTCGTGCGTGAGGGATCGCTCGCTCAAATATAAAACCGAAATAAATCCCGATATACACTGGATATATTTACAGCAAAAACGCAACGTGTAAATACAGGTCAACGATTTCGATCGTCACTACATCGAACACAAGCGTCTATCCATTAATTGTCGAACGACATCTTTTGACAATCTCCAAACTCGGTATCCACTCGCCGCGACTCGCCTCGAAAATCCATATCGAGAAACATCCCTCGCCACGAGCGTGTCAATGCACCCGAAGAATAGAGCCGATTGTGTCGCGTCGCTCCTCGCGTCACCGGCAGTATAATACATACACTATATACTACAGGAAAACCGCGGAACACCTGTCGATGCCTTTTTCAGGCCTACTATATGTGCGTATACATAAATAACGCGTTTACGGTGTATACGTCGGTTGTGGAGAAAAAACGCGCCTAGCTCACGCGAGGATATGCATACATATATATACGTGTATCGAGATTTTTCTCACGAAAACTAATGGCGAATTTATGCACGCTTACATTATCCACATATCGCACCAGAGATAAATCGCGCTGGCGATCGCCTGTGTTTAATCCGTAAATATGAAGCGCAGATCGCCCCAGAATTTGTCGCTAACGCACAAAGATCGACGAGCTGTGTGTATCCTGCGAACAAGGGGTGAGAATAACATTCGCGCGACAAATACTTGCCCCATACGCATAAACACGTATACAA
The DNA here is from genome assembly GCA_018906965.1 of Philotrypesis tridentata. Taxonomy (NCBI): domain Eukaryota; kingdom Metazoa; phylum Arthropoda; class Insecta; order Hymenoptera; family Pteromalidae; genus Philotrypesis; species Philotrypesis tridentata. Next base: position 2,230,333 of record JACCIB010000019.1, on the reverse strand, counting down.
CATTATTCAATCGGCACCCGCGGCCTATAATATAATGTACAAAACGGTACACTCGTCGCTCGATTCGATTTGTAGTTGTCAGAGTATACCTGCATTACAAAATCAATGACATTATAAAGCATGCCCCCCTCGGCCCGCGCGCGGCGCGAAACTGCAAGCGCAGCGCCTGCGCTCCTTTAATCGCTAGCTTATACGCACACGCGCGCCCATTTCGAAACTCCCGAGAAAGTCGAACAGCCGCGTACTGCACGTAATTAAAGCGACCCCCGCAGCGAAGTCTTCTCGCCGCAGTCGGAAGTGGTCCGTTCGACGGGCGCAGTGCAACGCGGAAGTGTACAGATAAAATCGTATGGGCGATGTGCCCGAAGGACGGCTGCCCCGAGCGCGCCCGCGAAAAGTTCTTCGTCTACCGGCTGAGCAGTCGCGACGATCGTTACGAGGAGGAGAGCCGCGAGGGCTTCGCCGGGCTGATCAGCGGCCCGGATTGCCGTTACTACGGCTATCGGGAGAGGCGCTTCAGCTACGTCCGCGTGGCCGTGAGGTCGAGGCGAGCTTTCTGGTCGAACGGCCGAGAAGCCGAGGATGGAGAGGCAGACGGCGGCGATATCAGGGAGTTCCATCGGCGGGACGACAGCGCCGTCGAGAGGAGACGCGAGAGCCGCGAGGACTTCGTCGGGAGCGACGAGGTCGGGGGCTTGCGGAGCCGGGGGAATCGCGAGTCGAGCTTCAGCTGCCGGGAGGACGCGTCGGCGAGCCGGAGGTACACGTGGAGGAGGAGGAGCGTCGGGGACGATTGGCTGCAGGTCGATCGGCAGGAGAGCCTATCGCGTCGCAGGAGCCAGAGGAGCGTCGACGATTTTCGCTACTGGGGGAGGCTGGGGGACGTCGGGATGTACGTCGGGGTCTTCGCCGAGTCGACGAAGAGCGAGAGGACGACGAGATCGAGGCGGTGGAGCGGCTGGGAAATTCCCGAGGAGGAGGAGGAGGAGGAGGAGGAGGAGGGGGAGGAAGAGGGAGAGGCGATGAGAAAAAAATGCGGCGAAATGCTGGTTCGAGATAGCGAGGTCGACGGCGACGAGCGACCGATAACCAAATGCGCGCACGGAGAGAAGTGCTTTTTGCGCAGCGAGGATAACACCGGGTTACGGGCAGGCGAGAGCGCTTACAGCGAGATTAACGTTACAGTGAAAAAAGTCACGTGGATCTGCTGGATTAGCGTCGCGGTCGGAGGGTGCGAACTGCTGTGATATAGGTATATACGTATAGGAGCGCGGTAGATTTGTGCGTGAGTGCGTGCGTGCAGCGTGGGGAACGAAGGAGTTTTGTACAATTGAGTAAGGAAAAATTAAATTAGGAATGATGTTGAGCGTCAAGGATTTGGCGTTTGTTCTGCAACGTTGACTTCATTGTGTGCGTGACTTTTGTATTTTTGGTTCAAAGTGTATAGAGCTTGTAGTCGTACTTGGCGCGTAAATTGTCATCGAGACCTTAATACTGAACACTGCTAAAATTCAAAATCGTTTAATTATCGGACAAGTATATTTGCGCTCCCTTCAATCGGTAACTTAGAAATATTACTTGCGATTATATCGACTGTTAAAGCGCTTCGGTTGCTTAAGACCTATGCAGGACGCGTTTCGCATTGAACTTGATCGGCAAATTAGAAAAGCAACATCTGTCGGTAACTTACTGCAAGATAAGCAACCGAAATAACAGTCGTTTTGAAATTAAAAGAAGTAACTTTAATTTCTTTATTGATAGAAAACGTTTTATTTAACATTCTCAGTATATTCTTTATAATCTGCATTTCTGCATTATACCTATCTCTCTTCTAGTTGCATTTGTCACTTACAAAATAATGCCACGCTTTTCTTTAATACTATATCATAAACTGTGGTGCTTAGTTTATAAATAATTACTTTGAAATATCAAAGTTACAATCGCATATCACTGTAAGGTTAAATTAAAAATTTGTAATTTTTAATTTTTTTCTTATAAAAATACGGATGGCACATCTATCGTATCTTAACAGATAAATAGGACCGTGTTACATTAACTCTGTACAAAACTTTACAACATTGTTACGCAGTTAAAAGTCCTACCTATCATTTGTGTGTATGTACTCGTTTTAAAAAGAAAATTCTTTAATTCTCATAACATGTAAATAAAGAATGTTTAATTTAAGTTTTGTTTAAGTAAGTTAATTTCATGTCAATGAATTGTATGACTTTAGTCGTTTTAAAAAATATACATTGAAAAATAACTCCTAGTTTTAGCTTGTTGGACCAAACGAGATGCTAAAGATACTTTTAAAAGACATTTAAAGTCGTGAATTTATACACAAAGACCCCCTTAATAATAATAAAAATAATCGTTATATTCATCGTCCTCGGATTCATAATCATCCTCATAATCATCATAAAAATAGTCAGAATCATAATAGCCATCACAGTCATCGGAATAATAATCATCATAATCATCATAATCATAATATTCGTCCGTATCGTACTCATCCGAATAGAAGGTATCACCAGACGAGTGAGAAGACGCGTCGTCGGCCAAGTTGCCTGTGAATCTAGCGTACGCTCGTTCCACGGAATCTACGCGATTGATCAATCGATGGAACGTAGACTCGATGATGTAAATCCGTATGCCGTCAACACCGCGAAAACAAAGCATCGGACTCTGATTGTGCGGGTCATTTTTGGACGCGCGCTGGGTCCAGACGTGAACGTTAGCGCTTTGGAATACCGTTTTGTTGATTCCATTTTGCAACAGGTGAGTTATTAGACCTGCTTCCTTCGTAATCTGATCGAATTCGTACTTACTCATGTCGACGTACAGTACGTAAGGGTTGCCATTTTGGTTTTTGACATTTCTTACTATTCTTACAACGAAATTACTCTGGAAAACAAAAGAAGAAAGCAGCAATGTGTTATCGAGAAAAGTTTGAAATCCAACATCGTCGGTCATCGGTATACTACGTTATCTTGAAAACATTACCACGCCCGAAGACAATTTTCGAACGCCAGTTTCCAGGATCTTGAAGGTACAGGAACTCGTCAGCTGATGCTGACGACTATTCTCCAACACGGCTTCTTGTGCGATGGCGTTGAAATTGTAGTAGCTCATTTTCCGAAAATGCACACCGTAGCGACGCCGACCTCTCGTATATTCGCTGAAAGAGAATGAAAACGTAACGTTTTAGATACACTTTAATAATAAAAAATAACAAATTTACTAAACAACTAAGTATTCACGGTGCAATACGGCCGTATACGTCAATAACTGCATCTCCTCATTATTGCAGGAAACGAAACGTAAACAGATGAGAAACAAAGGCCAATTCACGTCGTCTCTCTTGCTGCCCCCTCTCCCTTCGCTCCAATGAATTTGAAACCACGCTACCGCCGGCCGTCGCCGGTGTATACTTACTTACGATAAAGTAAATATTCGCATACCACGACGAAAAAGTGCGAACTCGAGTACTATACTCACATGATTTGTACGTTAGGTTATTAACTAAACATTAACGTAAACTTATTTAAACATCCAGAAAAAGATACGATTATATGTATAGAGATATAGGTATATCGTATCAAACGGGCACGAACCTGTCACGGAACGATCCAAGATCGCCTAAATTCAATTCCCATTGAAACCCGCACTAACCTCTGTCGAGACCTTTTCTCGAACGATTACTTATCGCTGGTAGAATCCATTTACTTCGTTTCGAAATACAAAAACCGACTAACGAAATTACAATTCGTACTTACGTCGTTACTTGCGAGTCGATTCACGTTGACAGAAGCTGCACGCGACCAACGTCAACTAAGGCAGCGCCTTCCGTAGTCATTCAAATTGCAAAATCCCAACTGCAACGAGAAAATCAAACGAAAATCGTCCTCTATACACACATCGGAACAAAGCACTGGCAACGAAATCAAACAAAATATAACCCATACGCGCACAAGTACCTTCTACCTTCTCTCGGCAAAGAGGTGCCTTTTGAATTGTTACACACTGCGGCCGGCCTGCGAACGCAATGAGACTGCAAGCGCCGGATCACGGATGGCGAATGACGATCGGCGGGAGAACGAGAGCTATCGAGATTCGAGCGGCGAATTTAATCTTTTTCTATAGAACGCAGCTCTCGGAGCCCTCGACTCGAGCTCTCCATAACGGACTGCACACTCTTATGCATATAGGCATATTGTATAATGTATAACCAATAAATGATTTTTTTATCAGGCATCAAATGATTTTAACAAGGATTCGAAATAATTTGTCGATTCGTATGTTTATTCATTTATACAATTTCTGTAACTAGCAACAGCCGTAACCTCGTACAAAAGGCAAAGATATATATTATGTTTATATACACTTGTTTGCAGTATTTACAGAAAATTTTTTAACATAAATTCTTTTGACGGAAAATTCAACATTTGTTAATTCCAAATACATTATGTTTTATTATTTAATCATAGTAAGTATCAATCTTGCTCTCATTATGCTATTTTGCATAAAAAACTATATTTAGTATTAGTATTTTTTGTGGAAACGATCAATTATATCTAAAAACTTATTGTTTTCTTTAACAATATTTACATGTATATTAATTGTATAATAGTAGTGTCAATTATTAGACATAAAGCCATGTGTATCATTCCAAGCAAAACAGAGATTTACATTTTCTCACAAATTACAACTTTTTTTAATGTTACCAACCGTCTGAATCATCTGAATCATCGTAAGAGTATTCTAAATCATCTGAATCATTGTAAAAGTATTCTGAATCATCTGAATCATCGTAAGAGTATTCTAAATTATCTGAATCGCCATAACTAGTATCCAAACCCATAAAATTATTATATTCATTCATTACCCATTGACTACGATTTAATAATCTCTGAAATGTTCTTTTCATCATGTAAATTTCAGACCTTTCATGTTCACCAATACAAAGCAGAGGTTGAGGTCTCATTACAACATGTGCATATGTATAGTCTGTGTTGTAGACTGTCCCACATTGATTGTTATTCATTAAGCAAAATATTTTAGTTGCTAGATCTATAATAGCATTGAATTCATCTATGTTTAAATCAACGTAATAAGTGTGGTCATATGCATTTTTTGTCAATCTTACTACAAAGTACTGCAAAGAGAAAATAGAAGAATGAATATTATTACTTTAAAATATTTGGAATCTTTCAACTGTTTTACTGTTAACTCATAGTAAAGAAGAAAATTATTTTGAGCATTACATTGATGAAACTTTTAATTTTGAAAATAGAACGTATGTAAATTTTTTAATCAGGATAGCTTTAAATATGATACTTATTTCATAAATAATAAGCAAGCAATTATTTCTTTTATTGTTTTTCCTCGTAGATGAATATTTTTTTTTAAATGTAGAAATATAACTTATATATATGTAAGTACTGTTGTACCTGATTACCATCTTCTCCCAGGGTTCCAATTTCTAATAATTTATACGAGGTACTTTTAGTTAGCTTACACTGAATATGATTTTGTAAGATGTCCTCCTCTGGTATTTCCTCTTCTACATTATAATACAGCATTTTTTCAAATTGCAATAAAGATGACAGAATTTCAGGATTTCCTCACTCCAACAACTAAATACAAAGGAATGACGTAAGTTTTCAGCCTACTTAAAATTCAGAGTGTAAACATAGTATAAATAAAGAATTTCTCTCTAAATAAGATATTAGAGAGGTACAAAATATAAATAAATATGCTTAAAACGTGATAAAAACATTATATCTAGCAGAGCAAACAAATCATTGCAATGTCATTACCATACAGTCCAGTTCCCATAATACAGTTTTAAATAAGACTCATGTGAAAATAAATTAATATTGTTTCTAACTGTCACGTTATAGTTATGTAAATAAAGTATATTTGGACTTATTTGGAAAAGCCACAGAAGCGGTTATACCTTCGCGAAAGTAAAGCCTGTAAAGCAACCTATAACAATTAACAAGCGGGGCGGTATTCGGTATCTCTCAAGATAATGTCGCTCTTCAATTTCGTCGCGTGTAATGCTCGCAACTGCAGCGCCACCCCTTTAACCGCGAGCGACGCGAACCCCATTTTTTCCGCCCGCGCGATTCGAATGCGAAATGCCAGAGCGAGAAACGCGTAGTATAGAGCGTAACATAAAGGTAATTATAATGTCCGGAGTCAGGGAGTTCAATAGTGGGATATCGACCACTTTCGTCTAGATTTAATTTTATTGTCGAAATATGTTAGTCATAACCTAATGAAAGTAACCCTAAGTTTTCGACTTCGAACCTGATCGGGAACATTGTTATTATTGCAAAATAAACTCAACAAAGCACTTTTTTTCAGTTTTTCGCGAACAATTCTTTTGCCACTCATTTTATGCAAAAATGATAGGGGTAAAAGTTCTTCAGAATTGAATTTCCAATAAGAAACATGTGTTCCCGAATGCAAGATTAACTTTTTTCATCGTTAAATTGTTAAATAAAAATTTTTTTTTCGATTTTTGATATTGTCACAGTTTTTCAAAAAAAAAGATTATTGACATCGGATAAGCTCTCAAATATGATATTTAGTATGTACAACGTAATAATCGGTGTCCGATCTCGATATTTTAAAATGGCGTCTTATTGCAAAGTTATTTACCCTAAAATTTCAAATTCATTTCAAAATCGCCCATGGAACGATAATCGGATCCATCCGCCTTTAATCGACTGCTTATGGCGTACTTAATAAACGCTAAAAAGAACTTTTTAAAAAGTTCATGTTTAACAATATTTTTAAAAAATAAATAGTTTTTATTTTCGCCAATTTTAAAGTTAGAGACACTCGGTAAAATGCATCTTAAAGTACGTAAAAAACCATGAATGTTCATATAAATTTTGTCAAGATCGGACGATTAGGAGCCGAGATACGAATTTTTTTTCAATCGATGATTATGCCGGAACTACTTGATATTTTTTGTTGTAGCATAGTTCAGCACAGTGATTGTTTAAATGATACTTTAAATGAAGAAATTTTACCGGATAGCTCTCGATGCCTTAGTTTAAAACGGCTGACGAACAACGCGAATTCAGCAACTCTCCGGCTGTGCGGCGGCGAACAAGATTCGTACACTTTAGTTGTTAATCGATTATCTCGGCAACTACAGCTGCTATTGAAATAAATTTTTTTTTTATTTAACGTATTTTTCCTCAGCTTTAACGCCACGTAAACTAAATTGTCATCAGTGCAATACGAACGCCCGAAATTGTCATGTTTAAAAAAAATCCTTTTTCTGCTAAATACACAACATTTGCGCAACTTTTATATGCATATATTGAGCAAATAATTACTTTCATATTTGTATGTGCGTGATACATGCGTGTAAAAGTTGTTTAAATGGCAGAAAAAGGATTTTTTTTAAAAACATGACAATTTCGGGTGTTCGCATTGCACTGATGACAATTGAATTCACCTAGAGTTAAAGCTGAAGAAAAAACACGTTAAATAAAAAAAAATTTATTTGAATAGCAGCTTTAGTTGCCGAAATAATTGATTAACAACTAAAGTGTATAGTACGAATCTTGTTTACCGCCGCACGGCCGCGGGAGAGTCGCGCGGCCGCGCGCGCTGAATTCGCGTTGTTCGTCAGCCGTTTTAAACGAACTAAAGCATCTAGAGCTATCGGGTAAAATTTCATCATTTAAACTATCATTTAAACAAGCACTGTGCTGAATTTCAACAAAATTGTTTAATAATTTAACGATGAAAAAAGTTAATTTCGCATTCGGGAACATATGTTTCTTATTGGAAATTCAATTCTGAAGAACTTTTACTCCTACCTTATTTGCATAAAATGAGTAGCAAAATAATTATTCTCGAAAAACTGAATAAAGTGCTTTTTTGAAGTTTATTTTGCAATAATAACAATGTTCCCGATCAGGTCCGAAGTCGAAAACTTAGGGTTACTTTCATTAGGTTATGACTAACATATTTCGACAATAAAACTAAGTCTAGAAGAAAGTGTCCGACAAAATTACACAACTCCCGGACTAATCGTCCCTGCAATTATATAGTAATTAAAAGTCGGGGCCTGACGGATCCCGCGCTGTTGAAAAAGCGAGAGTAGAGCGAGGGAGCCGACACATAGAGTCGAGCTCTCGTCGCGTGCGGATCGAGTCCTTTTTCTATACTTATACTCTCGCGACTATCCGCGATACTTTAGTGGTGACAGTGGTGGGATTCGCCGACTCTAAGTGCGCGAAAAAGATTAAAACACTTCGAAGGTATGCTTTCAAACGCATCGCTTTTAGCTTTACCAACTATAAGTGCCACAGATTTAACATTGCGACTTATTAAGTCTTTTTAGATTATTTTTTAAAACTTGTGCACACTATGCACGTCTCTGTCTCTCTTTCCTCGTTGTACTGCTTTATTGGTACATAAATTAAACACAAGTGAAATGAAAAATGTTCACAGTACTCTTTATCGAATGACTAATAAATTTTCTGCATCATGAGCAATATATTTCTAAACCATTCAAATTAATAATTCACACTTAACTGTTGTTAATATAAGGAACTAAAATATGTTCCATGCGCATTATCATAAATTATCATCATTTTGTAAATCTATTAATAATAATAACAATAATAAAATTAACGAAAGCATATATATGAAAAAATCCATAAAATTAATTCAGTTTTTCATTGAAAAAGTATTTTAGGTCTATATAAGCAGTAAATTAATTTTATGGATTGCCCAATATGTAAGCGTACAAAATACAATGTATTGCATCATCTAATGATCGCAATAGATTGTCAATATGCGTATATCACCTTTATAGCTCCAAAGTCGATTAATCATGCGTTTCAACCCAAACAGCTTACCAGGAGCATCGGATTGTTCTAATATTTACTGAAAAAATTAGCAAACGTTATTGAGTGAATAAAATGCAATAACGATCTTGCTTTTGAGCTGAACTTCCACAATGGCGTTGAGGCTGTGTTGCACTATTTTATTCATTACTCTTGTGGCTGGTGAAATAAAAAATAAAGGATGGTGGAAGAATACAGTATTTTATCAGATCTATCCTCGCAGTTTTATGGATGCTAACAACGATGGAATCGGTGACTTGAAAGGTACGTGTTTTGTGTGATTGGTTATAAAAATTATTTAATGTCGAACAATTGGCCGTAGAAAAGTTCTATACAGCAGCAATTTCTAACTGTGCAGGTATCACCAACAAACTCGAATACTTTGTCGAAACTGGAATCGGTGGAGTATGGCTCTCGCCGATATACGCAAGTCCAATGGTCGATTTTGGCTACGACATTGCGGATTTCCGCAAAGTCGATGAAACTTACGGCACCATGGAAGATTTAGAACAGCTAACGGCAAAAGCCAAAAAGCTTGGAATTAAGGTTCGGAATATGTATTCATATATTTTTACAATTCATAAAATCCCGTCTCTACATTGCAACGTTATATTTTCTCACATCTACCACAGGTTGTACTGGACTTTGTGCCAAACCACACGTCCGATAAACATCCCTGGTTCATCCAGAGTTACCAAGGCCTCGGAAAGTACAAGGATTACTACACCTGGCGCAGAGGTAAAGACAATAACCAGCGGCCACCGAACAATTGGATCAGCGTTTTCACCGGTCCAGCTTGGACCTACAATAAAACTAGGGATCTGTGGTATTTGCATCAGTTCGAGTACAGGCAAGTCGATCTCAACTACAACAATCCCGACGTTCGACAAGAGATGGAGGTATATCCACTTAGGAATATGGTGTCAACATAACAACTCGATTCTTTGAAAATTTCAACTCGTATCTGATGATCATTATAATTTAGGATGTACTGCGATTTTGGCTGAGTAAAGGTATCGACGGATTTCGCATCGATGCTGTTCCCTACATTTACGAGAGAGACGGCCTTCCCGACGAACCTAGGTCCCACATTCCGGGTGTCTCGCGTAAACAGGATGCTTATCTCGTTCACGTCTACACTAAAGACGATCCGCGAAATTACGAGCTCATTAAGAGCTGGAGAAAAGTGGTTGACGATTGGTCGGATGCTCACAACGAGGACGAAAAGGTTTATTTCTTGTTTAACTCTAAAGTGTTCTCCAAATATCACATAGTTAATTCGTTAATTTCGAACAGGTCATAATGACAGAAGCTTACACGAATTTGGATAACACCACAAAGTGGTACCAATACGGCTCCAACATACCGTTCAATTTTAAATTATTGTCAGACGTCAAAATCTCGTCGAAGCCAAGCGATTTCAAAACTATCATCGACAGTTGGATGTCCCGTGTTCCATCGTTTGGATCTGCCAACTGGGTGGTGAGGAGAACATTAAATTCTAATTACAGAGTCGTGATTTTTAGTACAACAGAACAATACGAAATCCGTGACCAAATTGTTTCTCGATTGCTCAGATGGGCAACCACGACAACAGCAGACTTGCAACACGCTTCCCCGGTAGAGCCGATCAGATGACGATGCTGGCCATGATTCTTCCTGGAGTCGCGATAACCTATTACGGCGAGGAAATCGCTATGGAAGACAAGTTGGACATCTCGTGGAAGGACACCAAGGATCCTCAGGCTTGCCTTACCGATCCGAAAACTTACAAGAAATACTCGCGCGATCCCAACAGAACACCCTTCCAATGGGACGATAGTAAAAATGCTGGTATGCTTCGAGTTGTTATTTGTCAATATTCAATAAACGCATAAACTTTGAACATACTGTTTATCGAAGATTTTTCGTGTTTATACTCGCAGGCTTCAGCAATGCTCCTACAACATGGCTACCGGTCAACGCCAATTACAAAGAATTGAATTTGGCTAAGCAGAAGCTTCAGCCAGAATCGCATTACAAACTTTACACGACATTGACGAAATTGAGAAGCACGTCTCTTGCGTTGAAAAACGGTTCACTGGAGACTGTCGTACTGAACGACGATTCCGTGTTGGCCATAATACGAAAAATTTCCGACGAGTATGTGTTACTCTTAATTAACTTCCAGAATGATAAAGCACAAAGTGTCGATCTTTCTAAATACTTGCCGAAAGCTAAAGAGGCGACGGTTCAAGGAGCAAGCGTAGGATCTGGCGTCAAGTGGAGGTATGCTACTTTTTAATTTCCCCAAGCGAATAAATGAGTTTTGTATTTTGAAAATTATATTCAAAATTTTTTTTACAGTTCGACAGTTAACGTTTCGAATATTCAATTACCGGCCAAAGGCTCAGTAGTCATCGCAGGAAAGATAAATCAGTAGTATTACTGATGAAATTATATGTAGTCTTGTGTAGAATTATCATGTACATTATTATATAAAGAATGCCAATAAATGTACACATAGCATTATTTTTATCGTTTAATTTCATGGTTATTAGACTCAAGCAGATTATGTTTCCTTTTTTAATCCTATTCTTCTTGGACTTATGTCACGTAACTGATTACCGAGAAGGAATTGATTTGCCTTTGAATTGTCTTTAACATCCTTTCATAATTATTAGTTTCATTACATGATCTTTATTCTGCTTCAATAAGCAAAAGAAACTTGTATGTATACAACAAAAATTTTGTGAGAGTAGCGCATCTCTCTCGTAAATAAAACGTAAACTTCAGTTCTATAACTATGTGATTTCATAGAAACTTTGTATTAAGTACAAGTTCTAGGAGATATTATGAAGAATATAGAAACGATTAGAATGTACGGTATGCATAAATTGAACTAAATGTTTATATTACGTAGTTTATTTTGCTTGATAATTTTTTGAAACTTTAATAAAAGCTTGAGAAAAATGTTTAATTGATTGCTGATTTATGAAATTACGTAAATGAACTTGCTTTAAAACTTGAATATTGCACCAAGCAATTATTTTTTATTATCTTAATAATTACAAATTTATGATATAAAGACATTCGCGTATAAAATGAATTACTTAAATCAATCAATCATAGTTGTGCTTTCAAACTTTTTGTTCATTTTTCTTCGTTAAACAAAAGTAAGACAAGTATGTTTTTAAATTTAAATTTATTAACTAAATACCTCAGCTTGATTAAACGTTGATTTACCATTGCATTAACAATAAATCAAATATTTTCTACTTCACTGTACTCTGTACTTTGTAACATTAGTTATTGAGTACTCTTAGCAATCTCATCAAGGCTCGAGACCTTGCTCATTGATTTTGATGAACTCCCTGAATTCTCGAACAGCAGTGGTGTCGTACGGTAAGAAGTAGTGGTATCTGTAATCTTGCCTCTCGGCTTGCAAGTCCCAGATTTTCCTTTCTAAAGCTCGAATCTTCACGAGCTGCGATTCCACATAGAGTACATGAAGAGTCTTTTCATAGTCTTTCTGCGGATTGTCAAAGATGTATCGGGCAAAGAATCTTGAAATAGGGTGCTGAAAGTACACAGCGCACGAGTGTTACATTCGCCAGTATCCAACTGCACAATTATATCTAATCGGACAACTCACTCTGTAATACTCCCAATAATTAGGCTCGTAATTCTCTGGAATCGGAGTGAGCTCAGCAGGGCCAACGAACACGTTGACCAGGAAGGTGATGATGCTCAACGGTATAGCACCTACCATGAAGTAAAAGTGAAAGAGATCCTTCGTCTTGTGCCATTGCCATCTACTGGGTTGGATCTCAAAGTGGCCGGACATGGCCCGAGCAGGAACTTGGCTGGCGACAACTGCAAAGACAATCGTTAATCAGCATAATCGCGCCCAGTACGCAGAACTCACTGTCCAATCTAAAATGTATACAAGAATCATAACAATCAATCCGTCATTCCCATGATCGCGCGGTACACGTGAGTTGGTCGAGCGACAGCTATTGCACACACAATGCGCATATATCGTGGAAAAGCCGATTCTCTCAAAAGACAGCTTTGTATCTGAAATATATGGTCGTCAGCCGGTGCGTAGTCCCGAGACGGATAGGTTGCATAACGGCCGAACGGAGCGTCGGCCCTCCGACCATTCCCGCCGCGAGCCCTTTCGCCGAGAGGCGCCTCTCTCATCGCCCTCGAACTCGAGTCCACCTCTCAACGATCTCACTCACCATTGCTGACAAAGCCTTTCGGCAGTAAAACTCGTGTTCCCTGCGATTTTCGACCAGCAGAACGGAGGAGCGTGCTCCACGCCGCCATGTTGCCAGAGACGGACTGCCGGCCGGTAAGCTCGTCCGGCTCACTTACCGACCGAGCCCGCCGCGTCGTCTGCTATCGGTCTACCGCATTATGTATACTATATGTATACAGCCCGTAGCGCGGGCAATTCGAATCGGTCGCACACACAGCACAGCCGCTTCGTAAACAAACGCGATACCGCGTATACACTATATAGACGTGTGCAAGGCGGTCTTATATATAGGCAGACGATGATTTGCGTACGTAGGTGCTTGCGCGCGCGCGCGCGCGCGTCGAGCGCTATATAAAAGCGATCGGGGGAAGAAAATCGTTGAGCAAGATATTAGACGCCGACGAGAGAGAGAGAGAGAGAGAGAGAGAGAGACGACCTTAGGAGTCGCGCCAAAACAAGCGGGATATTACACTCAGTCTGCTCGCGGAAGTCGTGGGGAAGTATGCGACTGCGGCTTCCTTGACATCCCGCGGACTCGATAATCATCACCCGTGAGGAGGATGGACGTTCACACGTGAGTAGGAAAATGTCGAATTCTACACTATACGCATAGACTTTGTGTACGGACGTAATTACGGTACAGTGTGTACAGGTAATGTGCCTTGTCGAGAAGGGGGGGATGGAAATTCAGAGATTTCGGTATATACATTGTTGTCGATTTGACGATGACGAATGTGTGCTTATATACGTGTGTATCTGTGTGTGGATGTATTTTCGCCGATTCGAGTTGACGTCCGTAAGGCTTTGACGTGATTCAATTAGTTTAGTCTACCGAAATCGGTATCTCTCTTCGACACGGTATACTTGTATTACGTTTGTGGCGCTGATTTTCGCATCAAATCTTTGTCGGTGTGCGATAATACATTGTATATATGGGGAGGATCATTTTGATATGAGGAGGAGACGTAACGATATAGATATCTTTCATAGTCGTTATAACGAATGTATGTATTATATATAGATTGCGGATTAAATCTGTTCGATATTATCAGATTTTCAGCGCGTCTGCTCGCATTTTCAGAACAATTCTTTCTCATCGGTTTCTTTACAAGTCGGCCGAAACGTATATAAATGTTATGTATTTATATATAAGAGAATATATAAACATGTGGCATGTGCATTTTTTCATTTCTGAGGATCGTCTCGACTGCGATTTAATAGCATCAATTTAATGGCAATAAATCATGTATTCGCGCACACATGTTATGTCATACACATAGTCGTGTGTTCTACTGAGCAATTGAGTAATAACGTGTCTTACGTGCGGCATGCGACGAGCAAAGCTTCATTTCGATGAAACTTCAATTTGCTCAACGAAGACAGAGGCAAATTCATGCATAGGCTCGATATTTTAATTTTTAAAATGGCCAGAAGACCGCTATATCGATCCTATTCGCCTATCCAAAAAAATGTTATTATATCAGGGATGACTAATTTTAATTTTATCCCTGGTAGAAAATAGATATACTTTATTTTATGGTGAAATAAGTACTTAAGTAGGTGAAGAGTTGTGTATGAATTATGATGACATAATATTACCAGTTATAATTATAATATGATGATGATGGTAACATAATGTGATCAATTATAATTATGATATGATGATGGTAACATAATGTGATCAGTTATGATTATAATATGATCACAGTAACATTATATGATCAGTTATGATTATAATATGATCATGGTAATTTAATATGATCAGTTACAATTATATTACGTTGTAATAAGACTCGACATAAATTATGACGATATTATGATGATGATAATATTTTCACTTCACATCATGAAACAGAAAATCCAAGCACACGCGAAAAGGAAAAAAATATTCGCGTGCGTGATGTGTCTGACCGTAGATACACATATATTCGCTTCATCATTTTCTGAAGACATGCATGCATTTAGAAAAGAGCGAGAAGAGCTCTCGCGCGCGCTTATAAGCTAGAAACGTCGCCGCCTTCGCTTATTGGACATATTTGTGGGTTAAACGATTAATTGAACTTGTTTAACGGCTGTAAAGTATAACGGTCACTGTGTTACCCTCATCCTCGTGCATGACAATGCGCAATCCTTCTGGAAACGTTTCTCTTCGCGCTGATCACCGCTCAAACGTACGAAGGTCGTCTTCGCAGATTGTGCTAAACTATTTTGCTAAATTTTTTGCGATCTCCGTCTTTCATTTTTTTTTTTTTTAATAAAATATCGCACGAAAATACAATATTTAATTGATGCGATTGGCATCGCTTATTGCGAAGTATACGGAAATAAAAAAATCGGGAATAAATGGATTTTCTTAATGATTGTTACAGCCAATATACCTTTGATTAATAAAACTGATCGATTACGTTGTTACGTTATTACGAAGTAATTTATTGATTAAAGTACAGTTGTTACATAAATACTGTTTTGTACATGCGCTAACAGATACTCGTTGTACACGGAATGCAAAACTTTATATAAAACTTTTAACGTCACAATTATATATCAGACGATAACGGAACTGATTTGCATTATAAAAAATATTAAAAATTACACGACATTTCGCTCAAGTTCGATACGTGAAATACTTCAATATCTGTCCAAACGAGCATTCGAATCACACGTTCGAGATATTTCTCGTCAAACGATACATAATTATTATGCAACGAGGACAATTGTATGTGCATCTTGATTCTCAGAAATTTTATTTTTACAATTTATTTGAAAATCGAGTTTTTAATTGGCTTACACACCTCTTTGTACAATTGCCAAAAGCTACACTTTGACACCTCGTGGACTACGTATAAACGTCGACCGTTGAAAAAAAAAATTGCTCGTGCGAAAATTAAGATTTTTTTTCTTTATCTAAATTTTTGCATAATACGGCACTCGTTGACCAACTTTGGCAGTTTCTAATAACACTCGCCAACAATTATGAATTTTACAACCGCCGCTTATCTCATCGCGATCGCAGATTATCCGATAAAATAAAAATTTTATTGTAGATTTCTCCTCTAATGCATAATTATGCGCTAAGTGTGTATCTTTATATTATGCAACTTAGCGAATGCACGAGTTTTCGCGTAAAAGAGCTTTACGGGAGCCACGCTTAAGTAATATAAAATTTTGCTTTAAAATCTTGTGAGACCATCATAATATCATCATAATTTATGACAAATCATATAATAAAATACTGATCATATTATGTTGCCATGATCATAATGTAATAATAACTGATCATATTATCTTACCATAGCATAAATCATATTTTGTACTAATGGGAGCTGCAGAGCTGATAATGACATTCTAGGTTGTATTACGATAATTAAACATAAAAATAGCATATTATCAGCATAAACTCGATGTATTTTTTGTAAAGTAATTACTTCAAATGAATTTATCGCTTTTACTCTGTGAAAACGAACTCATTGAAATAGAAGAATAAAATAAAGCTTTCCCACACAGCTTCATCGAAATCGTCCGCGAGAAAAGCTTAATCCTCGCGGTTTCTTTGAAAACCGAGCTGAAAACTTCACGAAACAAAAAAGGAGCGAGAAAAACGCGCGTTTGCATGAAAAAAAAATGGAGTAGATAAATTTTTAACGAACTTTAACAAAGCCAACAATTGCTTGGCCGCGACTACGAAGTGAGAAAAAGCCCGCAAGACACGAGAGATCGAGTTTCGCAATTTTGTAGAAACCGTTGATTCCACTCTCTCGACATTATTAAAGCTGTATACGTATATGTGTCTATACGTATATATACAGACAGTGTACACTCGATCATGGCGAATATACTAGTCTCTCTCTCTCTCTCTCTCTCTCTCTCTCTCTCTCTCTCTCTCGACGTCGCCTGATGTTCTGCGTTGATTAAAGTGAGCGTCAACTCGGACGGTCTATACATGTACATATATATAAAATACTGTCTAGTGTATATATGTATATATACGCGTATATGTACTCTTGTGCCGAAAGCAAAAAAAAGAACTGATCCCCGTCGAGATTAACGACGATTGCTCGTTGACACTTTTGTACATTTGCGGCTACTGTTTCGAGAAGCTTCGAGATGGACGCACTCGAGAGTCGCACAATAAAAAAGCCTACGATTTCAGAGCTTCAATTTGTAATTGAGTCACCGCTATATACGTTATTTCGGGCTACGCGCGTGATATCGCCGAAGGAGAATCGATGTACTTTTAGAATTTTGCCTTGCCAGTAAAATCATTT
The DNA here is from genome assembly GCA_018906965.1 of Philotrypesis tridentata. NCBI lineage: Eukaryota > Metazoa > Arthropoda > Insecta > Hymenoptera > Pteromalidae > Philotrypesis > Philotrypesis tridentata. The sequence continues at coordinate 2,212,940 of JACCIB010000019.1, read as the reverse complement.
CGTTATATATAAGTAAAATATATAAAATGCATACCGCACAGAATGAAAAAAAATTTTATTGTTATACTCGCTATTAACGATAGTTATAAATTACTGTCACTATCATCACAGCTTATCGCGACAATAAGCAATACCAGCAGTTAAATTAACAATAAAATTATATGCACGAGCGATAATCATGAAATATAACGTTATTTTTCAGCTTCGTACGCGTATATTTTCCATATACGGCTCGCGAATGACACCGTAAGAGACTTTGCGAGAATACGAAAAGTGCAATGATAAAGCTCCGACTCGGATTGTATACGTGACTGCGTGGCACAAATGACGAAGTTCTATTGTAACATTTCTAAAGCCGTTCGAGCGCGCATATATATATATATAGTGCCGCGATGACTGCAATTTTTGCGAGCTTGTATTCTAAATAAGCGCGAACTCGGCGCAAAAATGACGCGCGTAAATGTATGCAGTACGCGTTGGCGTGTATCTGTATAGACGCAGCTAGTGAAAATGTAGTTTTTAGCGTAGAGCAAAACGGTATACTGGTTTTTGTGTATCTATAAGGGGAAATTCCGCCAAAAATATTCAGATAATTGGTTGGAAAGTTAAAAACAAATATTTCGTGTTACACCCGTGGGACAGCGTTTTTTCTCCTCTATAGGACACACAGAATACGAAAAAGATATAGCGTTTCTACGAAAACGGTCGTGTGACACTGGTTCTTTTTACAATTTTGATTTTTAACAATGAAATTTAAATACCGAAAAATGGTTTTTTACGCACTGCCTATAGTTCTCGAGGAGCTAAATGTTTCTTACGTATAATTGTTATTTAGTAGGGGGTGAGAGATTCAATTTAAGCTATAGAACATTAAAATGGGATTATTAAATTGTGAGTTATTGGATAGCAATTGGTGCCTCAAATGCAAATTTTTCGTGAAAACATTGATATATTTTTAATTGAAAAACTATACATTTTCTAGAAATATTAATAAGAATCAAAAGTTATTATAATTGGCCAAAGAATACACCTGAATTTTTTAGATTGATTCGAGCGATTTTTCGATTCTGCAAGATAACCATTTTTGAAAAATAAAATATCTCATGTGCCAATAACTCCCAATCTAACAATCCAATTTTAATGTTAGATAGCTTAAATTGAAGCTCTCTTCGCCTACTAAATAGCGATTATACGTGATAAACATTTCGATTCTCAAGAACCATGCAACGTGCAAAGAAAAATTGTTATTTGCTTTTTCAATTTCATTGTTAAAAATCAAAATTGTTAAAAAAACTATAGAAGAAGAAAAGGCTGTCCCAGAGGTGCAGCACAAAACTTTTTTTTTAATTTTCCAACCAATTATCTGAATAGTTTTGGCAGAATTATACGTACACTGAAGTGTATATATGTCGAATTTCACTGAAAAATTGCACTTTTTTTGGTCTAGAAATTGAAAAAAATTTTTTAAAGCTAGAGGTTTCGGACCGATCAGACTTTCTTCTGTGAGCCGAAAGATATAGTTAAAAGTGCAGAGGAACATGGAAAAAATGACTAGTAACCATATTTTTGAGCCATTTTACGCTTTTTTTACAGAAAATTAATGCGTCAAAACACTGGAATAGTAATGACTACGAATGTTCCCGAGGCACCAATAAAATTTCGTATAACATTATAATAAATATAATAATACAAAAGAACTTTAATTAAAAAAAAAATTTGCCAAGTTACGATGCTCTGATCAAAAGTTAAAAAAAAAAATAATAAAAATCCGAATAGTCAATTTTTTCTTTTCCCTCCCCATGTTAAATTTTCATATTCTATATTTCGCATGTTCCTCGGCATTTTTTATCATCTTTTGGCTTACAGAAGAAAGTCCCATTGATCCCAAACATCTAGCTTTAAAAAAATTTTTTCGATTTCTAGACCAAAGAAAAGTACAATTTTTCAGTGAAATTGGACATATACATGACGTGTCGTGCATAGATCACCGAAACTCAAATGTTTCGAACACGCTATGTGCTACAATCGAAACGAAAGATTATATATTGCCAATTAGCGGGTGAGACGGTTATAGACGTGTCGATTTCATTCGAGAGAGCCTGGTAATTTTTTTTAATTAGCATTTCAGGTTACAGGCCTTTCCCTAGCCCGCTTGCGCGCTATAAATGTCCCAAAGAAAAATATCACGTGTGGATCACGATCATTCGTTTGCCACATACATGTAGACACGTGCCACGATTCGTATATGTATATAGTACAAACATAATCGGAAAACACTTTGTTTCCTCGCGTTGAAAAAACCGTACACTCACTTTTTCTTTATTGTATAGCGTAGCTCTTTCATCGCGTGCGTGTGTCATGCATTTTTTTTTATTTCCTAGATATACTTTGAAACAAAGACGAGATGCGCGTCGATCAGTTTGTTTTTATATATTCCATCGTTGACGAAGATACATTTGCTTACCTAATGCGATGTTTTGAATTTTCAATTTTGTTATATAGCCTATATACTCCGAATGATATGAAAATGTTAATTTCTCAATCGGCCAAAATTCCAAGGTTGAGACTTCTGGATAAACCAGCGTTTATAGTTGAGCAGCAAGTTTTTACATAAATTTTGGCGCGTTGTTTAGCTTTATTATGAATTAGTTTTCATGGTATATAATTATATATATATATTTTGTTCCATGCATACGCATGTGACGAAATCCGTATTTTTCATTCACTTATTTGCCCCCAAAAGTTGCGAAAAAAAAATCTTGGGCTACTTCGCCCGGATAAGGTTTTTTCTATTCCACAGGACGAACAAGAAAAAAATAGTGTACCCATGAAATCGATCTTGTGACACCGTTTTTTGCCATGTGTGGGATTTTTTCGAATGCAAGGCTAAATAGGCATATAGAAAGGCTTAAAGTACACTAAAAGAGCTGTCATTTGAACCCAAACTTGTCTAGATTGAAAGTCACGTACTTTTGAAATAAACGAATTTTGCTTCAGACTCCCTTTAGGCCGTTACGAAAATTCTCGATTTTACACTTTTATTCTTTGAATCCTCGTAACTTTTGATTCAGCTATTCGATTTTAACTTTTAATAGCTCAAACTAAAGCACTTTTCTTCTTCTTTTCTGCCAATGAGTGTAAATTAAATTTTTTTAATATGGTGAGCTATACATATGCTTTCAAAAAATGATCTACTTAAGAGCTGAAAAAAATTTTAATTTAGATCCACTAGAAAAAAATTAGACGAAAAGAGCTTTAATTTCATCTATAAAACGTTAAAATCGAGTCGCTGAATCAAAAGTTCTGCACTCGCCCACGTCCCAAATCCAACAGTGCCGTTGGGTCTGCTGGCCCGCCGGAGCATCCCTCTCTCTCTCACGCATCCCTCTAGCGCACCTACTCTGACCTTCTCTCTAGGGTTACTTCTAGGGAGAGGTTAGAGTAGTCTGTCTCTCTCACTCTAACACTCACAATTCCACATATCTTTAATTTTGCACTCGAAGAAATCCAGAATATTTTCCTAAAAAATGTGTAATAATCTCTGCATAAAATGTGCATACAGTATTTTTTTTCTAGTTCTGTACGTTCTATAGAACAGAAAAAATCTTATCCGCTCGATGTAGCTCGAGATTTTTGTTCGCAACTTTTGGGGGAAAAAAAGTGAATGAAAAATACGGATTTTCTCATATATATGGGTTTATAATCATTTGAGTAACCGCGATCGAACCTTTTTTCACTTTATCCGTAATAAAGTTTTGAAATTTTCATTTATCATTCTCTCGCGGAACCGTAACAAACAAAATTTCAATAATGCTCACTGGAAAAACCACAGTAAATACAAGCGCTCAGAACAACATTTTGACCATTTCGAAAATATCTTACAAAAGAAACCATTTTTTAGTTAACATTTTTTTTCCTCGATGTATGCGCGATTGCACAATCTTTTCTTTCGACAAAACTGCCGTTTCACATCGATCATCCGCGAAAAGCCAGTAGCGGATAATCTAATTTTTTATTTTCCTACCGATACGTTTTCAGTTTTAAAAGTCGCGATTTCCACGGCGGAATCATTGAGACTATTACATAGTTGGGCTTGCGATAGTGTGTGTGTGTGTGTGCGTATCTATATAGGGAGAGAATCATGGAGAATCGGTGTTACCGCAGCCGAAAACAAACATAGTATGTGCTAATCGATAGGGTATATCTCCTACAAGAGCTACTCGAGCTCGTACTCGAGGCTGGCGTCGTATTAAAGAATAAAAACGCGTCGTCGCCGACATTCGCATAAAGCGTGTGTATATAAGGTCGCCTAAAACCCGCTTTCCTCGGCGTTTCGTGCGCCTTTCGCGATGCAAAATGAAAAGATAATAAACAAAAATCTACAATTCAAAATCTCTCTGCTTCTCCACCGAAAGTACTGCTGCATGCAGTATACATGTACGTATAGATAGATAACAAAAAGAGTCGCGCGCGCGGCAGTAAAAACGAGTTTTCTCTCTCCTCGGATGCTCTCGCGGCGCGAAACAAAAAGCCAAGGAGAGAGCGAAAAAATAGCGAGAAAGGATGAGACACGCCATACACCCAAATATATCTATATACAGCGAAAGACCGTACAATATTTCGAAGCTATACGAGCTCTCGGCGCGTCTCTCAACACAGACGAGCCGCGCGCGCGCGCGCGCACGGAAAAGTATATATCGCAAGAAGAAGAAGAAGAAGACGAGGACGAGAGAGTCGAGGCGTGCAAAAACAAGACAGACGCAAACATGCAAAAAACGAAGCCTCGTCTTTAATTTCGAAGCGCTCCTCCGAGCGCGCGGAGGGCTGCTGCTGTTGCCGCTGCCGCTGCCGCTGCCGCTGCTGCGGGGAGAACACAACAAAGGGCAACGACCGACGCAGCTCTCTCCCTCTGGCATCATCTCACTGTAGAGAGAGAGAGAAAGAGAGACGAGAAACGCTCTCTCTCTCTCTCTTTTCCGAAAAATTTACACTCGAATCTCTCTTTGACGTCTCTGCGGTCCTCCGAAAAAATCGAACGGATCTCGTGTCCTGTGTGCATACAAGAGCCGCAGATCGACTATATGCAGGTGCCTACACACAGTGGCAACATTCTTTCGCGCACGGAACGGCGGCTGTACAGTCGACGGGCGCAATTAAAAGTTAAAACTTTTCCCGTCAAAACGCGGCACGCGCGCACGCAAAGTCCGCACTTACGCAACGCGTGCACTCCGCAACAAAGGGGGATACCCCCTCCCCCTCTCTCCCTCCGGCTCCTGCATCCCGTACAACTCTACTCCACACACGCACAAATATACATGGGAAAATCCGCCAAAATAATTCTGATAATTGCAGCGGAAATCCTGCACCGAATAAAAATCTCGTGAGACTCGTCTGGGGCAGCGTTTTTTTTTGTTCTACAGGACCCCCAAAACCTGAAAAAAATAGTCTTCCGACGAACGTATGAATTTTTCAAAAAATTCATACCTATTCTTTGAATAATTTTAAGCATTTTTTATTCTATAAAATTTTTTCGTTAAGGTCATATTTCTCGAGAAAAAAAATCATGTTTCACATCACGCTCGCAACAAAGTTTAACATCACGCTGTTTCACAAAAACCGCCGTCATTTTGTTAAAAAATATCATAGACAAAAAAACTCGACTAATTTGAAAAGCTCAAAAAATTTTTGAACTTTTGTGCGTATTTGCGAAGGTAAAAATAAAATTCCTTCTCCCTCTAAATTGGATTGAAAAAAAAACCGCTTAAAAACACGAATTTTTTCGTCAATTTTTACACAAACATCTAAATACCCAAAAACACTCATTCGATTTCGGGGGAACACTATTTTTTTCGCGTTCTGGGGATTCTGTAGAACAAAAAAAAACGCTGCTCCAGACGAGTCTCACGCGATTTTTTTTTGGTCGATCTCCGCTGCAATTATTTGAATTATTTCGGCGGATTTTCCCATATATATATAAATATAGTCGCGCGCTCTCGCACACGCGCGCGTATATACAAAAGAAACCTTCGAAATCGCTCCGGAGCTGCGGGAGTGTATAGTACGTCTGCGGCGGGCTCGAAATAAATTTCCTCCGCGAGAGTGTACGCGCCTCTATACGTATATATATAAGTATATAGGAGGAGGAGGAGGAGGAGGAGGATGTGTGCTTTGGAAAAGTGCCTCGCGCGCGCGCAGCCGGCTCTCTATATATGTATAATACACGCGCGCGCACGCACGGGAGGCTGTCTACAAGTATATATATTATATTATATATATGCGTACGCTATATACGTATATACAATATACATATAGGCGTGCGCGCAGAGAGCCGCGGCGCGCCGCCGACTGCAGCCGTCTGTTATATAGGCGAATCGAACGGACTGTATATATATATTACTATAACGTGGGCTGCGCGCGGCTATAGGCCTCAGTTGCGAGTCGACCAGCGCGCTGCTCGCACGCGGCCAGTGGATTCACTCCCACGGGTTCGCCAACTCGCGACGAGGGCTCTTCCGCACGCTCACACCCATTTACACAAGTACACACGAAGCAGCTGTACACGGAATCTTTTTAGTTTTCCTGGCCGCGCGGAGCCTATTTTTATTTTTTTTTATTTTTCCCCCTCGAGGGAGTGACAGAGAAAGAGAGTCACGCAGAGGATCGCTCGCCCGCCTATAACACACGCATATTTACAACACGCGTCGAGTGTGCAGTGCCGAGTTTCCCTTCTCCCGCGGCCGCCGGAGAGTTTCGCTCGCCGCATAGAGCGCACCCAGTGCAGGTAAGTTGTTATTGTCTATGTATAGTATATATATATATGTATATATGCCGCCGCAGTTGTATTTGTAATGGACTTTTACGCGCCGCGGCTGCGTTTCGTGTTTAAGCGCGAGAGCGAGCCTTGTTTCTACACGTATAGTATATGCTTATGCCTGTGCGTATCGTTGTACATAATGTTAACTTTCACCCGCTCCTATATAACAATGGGAGGAAAGAATTGTGATAACGGTATATAACGCGCTCTCTAAGCGCGCGCGTTATATATATATTGGTATACCATAATATATAGCGTGTACACCGCGACCGTCTCTCCCCCTCGTCGTTCGTCGGCCGCCGCTACCGCGAGGAGAAGACGAACATTTTCTCTTTACTTCCTCCTTATCGTAAACAATAATCGCACGCGGACTTTGCGAGTATATAACTATATAGGCATACGCGCATGAGTGCGCATCGGATCGACTCAACAGGACGAGAGAGAGAGAGAGAGAGTGTGAGAGCTTTTGCTTGTCGTAAGGTGACACCGACTTTTCGAATGCAATCTCTGCGATAATGACTCGCGTCTCCGCTGTATACGTGCTGCGCGCAAATATTATATATACGTGCGCGCGCGTTCGCCTGCTCGCATATACAGCATTTACAATTACACGTAGCGTCCGAGCGATTCGCTATACGCGTTTATTCGTCGCGTCGCGCGTCCGCAGATTTCGCCGATGCGGCAGTATACGAGGAGGAACAATCCTTTCTGTATCGAGCCGTCGCTCTAAGCACATACCCGTACAGTGTACACAATATACATGTGTGCGCGCGCGCGCGCGCGAGCGTCGCGAAAATTCCTCGCTGGAAAGTTCGTCCGCGACGAGCGCAATAAGTATACGCTGTGTACAATATGTATGTAAGTAAGTACATCGCGCTGTACAGCGCAGGATATTAGAGCCGTGCTGCACTTTTCGAGGCGCGCTAATCGCGCGAACTGCGCTCTCCGGCTCTAAAAATAACAACTGACCTGCATCGCCGCTCTATATACTCCTGTCTGTAGCTGTGCGCATACGTATATATACGCGTACTGCTACGCACACGCGCACGTGAATACACGTATCTGCGCGCTGCACGTTTTACATCTTTTTTTCTGTCCAGACCTATAAAACGAACGTCTCGCGCTTTTCTTCACGTCGAGAGAAAAATAACGCGCTGAAACCGCGAGAGAGATCGCTGCGGCTGAATTTCAACGCGCTCGCTAATAAGTCGCGCATAAACTTATATCATATACAGATATTAGGAGCGTCATTTGACTTTGCGAGTCGCCGTCGTCGTCGTCGTCGTCGTCGTCGTGGTCGAAAAGCGCAGAAAGGATCTCGAAAGCGTAGTGTACACCTCGCGAGGACAAAGAAAATCCACAGCCCTTCGCCCGGAGGACAAAGACCCTTTCTCTCTCTGTCCGTCCGTCCGTCCGTCAGTTCTCCACGGTACCTGCGCGCGGAACACGCCTATATACCGTATGGAGAGACAAGAGGGAAAACGAGACGCGTCTGCGGCACACCTGGAAGCTACAATGTAGTCAGGCTAACTCAACCTTCGCTTCTCTCTCTTTCTCGTGATGCCCCTGAAAAATCTCTCTCTCTCTCTCTCTCTCTCTACACGGGGACTTGTTTATTTTTCTTCGTGATGTGTATACCTGAATTATTGTGCGCGAGGCCGTTTTTCGAAAATTTCTGCCGGTTCATTGTTTGCGCATCTCTCTCTCTCTCTCTCTCTCTCTCTCTATGTCTCGTGTGCCGCGACGGCTCTCCGAATGACGCATTTCTGTTATATAGATCCGAGAGCTTTTGACGCGCGAGCAGACGAGCCGCGAAATTATTTTCGACGTAACGTTATGGAGTCGATCGCGTGTGTGTCTCGGGATTTCTCAGGGCTGCTCGCGGGAGCGAGAAGTGTGAAACTATACTTGCTGACGAGACGCGCGAGAGACGGAATCGATCTTTGCTATGCGTAAGTTTGCGCGCGAGACGCTCGTAAAAACGAGCTTGCCGCTGCTCCTCTGCGCGGTTTTGAAATTCAAATGAGAGAATCGAGGAGTTACGCTGAATGCGTATGGCTTGAATTTGGGTTTAATTGTTTGTCAGTTGTGTACACTCGAATTTTTCGGCTTCCGATAAATTTTCATCGACTTATCCCCGGGTAGAAAGTAGATGCGGGGCTTATCGCGATGTTATGCTGTGTTTTATGGTGAGCGATCATAATATAGTCTAACGTCATTGCAAACCCTGCCTCCTATTGGTACAAGACATGAACAGTAATGATCATCTACACTACATTATATTAAGAGAATAATAAAATCGTAAAAATCACACCTGTAAAGAATCCCCGTCCTGGCAAAACTATACGGTAAAAATAAATTTTGAGACAATAGGTGCATTCCTTGCATCAATGCGCTTCGAATCGTGTAAAAAAGTTGACCTGGCCCAAATAGTTTTTGAGATATGGGCTCTTGAAGTTGCATTCGAGGTTGCATTAAAATTTCGAAAATCAGCGTACGTGTAACGTACGTGCTTGGAAAGTGTTTTATTTCTATGAAAGAAAGAAAGAATCGCAAATATGGTCCGATGAAATTGAATGTTTTCCGCTGTGTTGTACATTCGTAAAAAAAAATTTTTCAAAATGTCAAAATTGATCGATCCATTTTATCGATAAAAAACGGAGGCGAGTTATTCGATTTTTCATATAATGTTATACGATACTCGTGGGAACTGTATCTTTTTTTAACAAATAATTAAATAATTCCAAATATGAATTAATGAAATCGAATCTTTGCAACTGAGCTACACATTCGCAAAACTATGTTTTCAAATTTTCAATTTGGTATAGTTATTTGTAACGGAGACGCGATCTTCGATTTTTGCATATCATGTTATGTGAAATGCTTCGAAAGTGTCTTTTCTTTTATGTGAAATAAATAAAAAATTGCAAATATAAACCCATGAAATCAAATGTTTTCAATATAACTATGCACTAGTAAAAAAATAATTATCAAATGCTTAAAATTGGTCCAGTTTTTCATAAAAAACGGAAGCGAGATATTTGATTTTTTCAATTATTTTATATTTTGTTGTAAACATTTACAATAAAAAATAAACTATCCTACAGGCCTTAACCCAGAACATTAATCAGTTTTTGCATAACTTCGCTCTAACTTTTATTTTTAACTAAAAATAGAGCTTGATTCATGTACTTTGAATAAAAATTTGGGTTCTACTAATTGTTAAAATATCTATAAACTATAAGTCGATCGCGCCATTTTTCGGCTTTCTCAAAAAATACTTTTAAACCATTCTTTTTTTCTATTTGTTCATAAAAAAAACTTGAACAGGACTGGCGGAAAAAATGTAAAAAAATTTAAAACATTCTTTTGCGAACTTTAGAACATGATTTTGAAAATTGGAGAAAAAATTTGCCGTTTTTATTTGATAGAGAATCATTAATATATATATAAGGTGATTCTCTGTCAAATCAAAGCTTTAAATTTTATTTTTTCTCTAAACTTCGGGGAGATGTTCTATAGGTTGTAAAAGGATGTTTTAAATTTTTTTAGATTTTTTCTGTCACCCTTTTTCAAGTTATAGAGACTCAAATTGGAGATTTTACCATTTTTGCATTTTGTACTTATTTTCAATAATTCATAGGTCATCATGGGAGCATATTTCGCTAAAAATACAAACAAAATTTTTTTTCGGAAATTTTCTGAATTTAAAAAAAAAATTCTGAAGCTATACATCTATAAGTCATGACCATCTTATAAGCTATTTAAAATTTAAAATCGAGTTTTGTAAAGGTTCGATCCTCAAGATCGGCACTAAAAAATTCACGAAGATAGCCTTCTTCAATATAAAAGTATTCATATCAGAGATCTTATATAGGAATTTTCAAGCTATATGCACCTAACAATAAAACAAATTCGTATAATACGCAAGGTCTGAAACGCTTCCCCCTCACCGTAACTATCGCGATTTTTCTCGATTATACACACACCGCGCGCTCGTATATCGCTGTGCGCGCGCGGCCCCACGAAAACCGCGAGAGTCGCGAGAGCCGACGTGTGCAAAAGGCAGTTAAAACAAAAAGAATTGCCAACGGAATTTAACGAGCAGTGACACGTGCGTGTTCGATACGGTTTGCGCGGCTCGCGGAGTCCAGTTTGCGCGAAAGTCGCGTTACGCGTATAAATTACAGTTACATATACATCTATATGTACTGAACAGTGTATGTACGCGTATTTGCACACATTCGCGCGTTAAACGCTACGGCAACGCGTGTGCACACGTATCGAATTCGTGTAAAAGCGCTGTAGCGTATTGACGTATGTGTACCGCGAATTCGTGCGGTGTATACAATCAAAATTCTCAAACGATAGCGCTAAATTTACGAGTCATATACACTGCAATGATTCCGATATAATGTACATTAGATATGTGCTAGTCCATAAAATAGGGGAAACAACTCACCTCAGAAAATTGTAAAATTTTTTATTGAAGGTACACCTGCTAGACCTATGTTTTCTGGTTCCTTAGATTATCCAGAAAGAGAAAAAGCTCGCATACATGACCGATCGAAGGGTATACTTTTTCCGGAGCAAAAAACGACTCGAAAAAAACAATTTATCAAATAATGCTCTGAAATTATACTTCCGTTTTATAAAGCACGTTTTTCAAAATTTCATTTTTGCAAAATTAAAAATTGTATCGGATCAATCTGAAAAAATTTGACAACATTCTTTGATAAATTTTCAGACATTTGTGTTCTGATGAAGGCACACAATTTTCGCGAGAAAAATTTATGAATTCTTTTTTTATTGATTATTTCTCACTTTTCGAGTCGTTTTTGCTCTGGAAAAATGTATATTCTACGATTCGCAGTTTACGCAAGTTTTTTCTCTTTGAGTATGATACATAAGGAACCAGAAAACATAGGTCTAGCGGGTGTGCCTTCAATTCAAAATTTTGCAATTTTCTGCGAGGTGATGAGCTGTTTCCACTATAGCGCGTGCACCGCTATTTCATGCACATGGCTTTAACGAGACGCAAAAATATCCCGACTCTCCTTCCTTATTCGTGTATACTATATAGATACGCGACGTCTCGACCACCAACCAACTAATCAGATGCACACGGGCTGATGTATCGCATCCCCGGAGCGCGTTGCGCGCTGCGCGCAGAGAATTACTTCCGCAAAAGTGACGTAACGCCCACATCACAGCCGAGAGTCGCGTCGCGACATCGCCGCTCAATCTTGTTCGTTACGCATATATACAGACGATCCGAGAGACGAGATAGGCGGTCGATCGACCTTTTTTCTTTGATGTGCGTATACACGACGAACCGCGAGACGCTTAACGAATGTGTTAATTACTCGTACAGTGTATGATGTACATTACACACTCGCGATGCGTTGAATCGAGTGTACATCGCGCATACGTAATGCGCACGCAAGCGTTCGTACGTAGAGGAAGGAAAGAAAAATAAATTCCTCGCATATCTTACTCGTTTTTCTCTCCGCGTCGATGCGAGCGTCTTTCCCCGTGATTCGTATAGAATTTATACATGTATACGTATGCACATAAATATATGTGTACGCACATCGACGAAAAGTCACGTCGTTATCGCCTAAGAATTATAAAAAAAATTTAAGTTCTTTTATTGTCTCATTCTCCGCGTCCTTTGTGTTCCCAGCGACTCCTTCGGTTATTAATCCGTTTTAAAATTGAAGAAGAAGAAAAAACAATAACAACAATAAAACAGCGCGACAGCTCATCGCGCTCGTTCTCTCGAATACTATATATATATTATATACATAGCCATAGTTACTTACGCAACGATTGAAACGGCGGTTAAAATACGCCTAAGCGCAAAATCGTCGCGCGCGGAGACGAGTTGGTTTATATACATACGTATACACATAAATTAAAGAGCGCAAAAGCCGAAGCTCGAGTCCGTGTAGTGGCCGGAGCGTGAAGAAAAAGGCATATACGGAAACAATGCTCGCTCGCTCTCTCGACAACTGGCGAATTGTGCAATAAAAGGCGGTGACTTGTTTTCAGGTTGCAAAAAGAATAGAGACAGGCAGAGAGACGATATGGCCTCTGGACAATCGAGCTTCCCAAGACGAAGTTGACGAGGCTGCGCCGAACGATACTCCAAGATTGATTAGCCGTTGTTGAACTAAAAAAAAAGAAGAAACGGGACTGTCTCTTGTATAAGTTTGAATCTTCGACGAGAGCTTCGATTCGTCTTCTTCTATACTGTTGCCGGTGGTGGTGTTGCTGCTGCTGCTGCTGCTGCTGCTGCTTTTGGTGTCGACATGGATCCCTATTGCCTGAGGTGAGTTCGCGGGCACAGGAAAATTGTGTAATGTTACATGTAATTGAATTTTTCTCGTGAATAAAGCTCTCTTACCTCATCTGTATGTATATTGTATATATAAATATGCATTATACACATCAGACGTGTTGGAATCGGGGAAAATTGTTGATGGGTGAACGATCGGCTCTGCCCTTTCGAGGTGAGTCTGTTCTCGCGTTATTACACCTCCAAGAGACTGTAAATATATTAGTTACGTTCTTCAAACGGATGTGTAATTGCAGACTCGAATTTTTTCAAAAAATTTTTACGTTATTCTATTTATCGCGTTGTTTTTTCGCCCTGGTAGAAAACATATCGAGTTATGATGATAATATGCTATATTTTATGTTGAATGACCATAATATAGCCTATAATTACATTATACAAATCCTGCTTCCATTTTAGTACAAAATATAATCAATTATGTTGTGCTAACATAATATGATCAGTTCTGATTATATTATGTTAACATAAAGTGATCAGTTATGATTATATTATGTTAACATAAAGTGATCAGTTATGATCATATTATGTTATAAGAACACTATAAATTATGACGATATTATGATAGCCCATATTTTCTACCAAAATTTCTACCAGAACATTACTTATTTTTTACGCCGCTGAAAAAAAAAAACCACAAAAGAAGCATAAATTTCCTTCTCACGCGTCGTCGCGTTCGCAAAGCGCGCGACTCTCCACACGGGACGAAGGAGAGAGAAAAAAAACAGAGAGGCGGGGAGAGAGAGAGAGGGAGAAAGCGCGGCAAAAAGCAGCGCGAAAAATCGCTTAATCGATAAAGGAATTGTCACACTCAATTAAACGCCAGCCCAAGTGTCTCGTGACTCTATCGCCGCATTATCTCGGCTTGCTCGCATTATTCTTTCGTAATCTCTCGCTCGCTACGTGTATACACAAGTAGACAATAATTGCAGCTCCGGTAAATCGTCGTCGTCGTCTTGTGGGGGCAAAGGAAATGGTACGTGTAATACACCGGGGGCCCCACGTGCGCGTGTCATTATATAGCGATATCTTTCTCTCTCTTTCTCTCATCGCGCGGAAGTATTATAATCGGCTTTTAAAGCGCCGATTTATTGCTTGGCTCGCGCGCTGTGTATACATATACACATACTCGCGCGTCTGACCCTATATACATGCGTCGAGGAGGAAAATACAGCCGATGCATTATAAAGATGCGAAACCGGGTATATATATCGTTCATCTATTGGAGTCACGTGTGGCTCGCGAGAGAGCTCGCACCTTCGGCGAATTTTTTTTTCTTCTCCTTTTATTCTTCCCCGCGGCTGAATATTGCTTCCTTTCTCTTATGCGGACTCTGCGCAGAGATCGGCCGAGTTATCGCGAGCGAGCGAGTTTTCTTTCGCTCTCGGCGGTTTTCCAGTGCCTGGAGTACAGTGTGTTTCTGGGAATATTTGCCATCGCGCACAAGCGGAAGATTTTTCGAATCGAATCCTTGCGATTGTTTCGCGCGAAAGATTTTATCGTACGATTATAAAGCTGTTGACGGCTGATTAAATGGTTGTGAGAAGCACTTTTTTACCCGTTGTTTGAGCGTTTTGTGGAATTAGTGTAATCTTGAAATCGTTCCACTGATTTTACAACTTGTTTTGGACGCTGAATGCAGAGAGGTCGTAATGTGCATATTTCAATGAGTTTCGATACCGTATGTATGGAATAAATAAACGCTTGAAGCTATAAATTCATTGATTATTAATATATTTATGATTTACTTAATTTTTTAACTTTACGATGTTTACAAGCTTGAAAATCCCTCGTGATACGGTATAATAATATATTCCTTATAGCGAAACAAGTAGGTCTTTTAGCTTTTAAACGATATGTATTTCTACGAGGGCCGATTAGTGTGAGTAAAATTGAAAATTCAACTATGATTTGTTGTCGAAAAGTGTCAATAATTTTCTAAATTTTCGGCGAAAGACGACCAATCTGCTTACGATAAGACTCATTTCTCAACCTATACGTTATACATCCTCAATGACTTTAAGCTTTTCGATCCAGATTTCTCACAAGCCCCTTTTTTCCAAATCTCTCTATACGTCAGCTTCTGCAGAAAAAGTCACTCCGTTATACATAAAAAAAAATGTACACATCGCAGTTTACGCACATTATTCATTCGCGCATAGTTGGGATTCCTCGGCGATTTTCCTGTTATTGCTAAACATTGTTGCTGGCGATAAAAAAAAAGAACCGGCCGGCAGAAAATTTTGCAACTCATTTAAAAGAGGCAAAGCACATACCTACTACGAGCGCGACGATTAAAAAGTTTTTAGCAACGCGCGCGCGTGACATCGCGAAACCAATTCACTCACACTGTTACATGTATATGTATATTCAAGATGAATATTTTCTCGCTCAGGTCGAGGACGCGGCGACGATGAAGAAACCCCTCGTCGTCGTCGCCGAGTGTCAGCGAAATCGGCATAGGGAATTCCCCATAACGAGATAACGAGCGAAGCGACATGCCGATAATTAATCGCCAGTCGCGGACTTGTTGTGTATCGTCGTGTGTCTAGAGAAACTTTTGCCCGATGCGTCTGGCAGAGGATCAAATCTTACTCCCCCCCCCCCCTCTCGTTTCGTTCGCGCAGCTGTTTTGAATTGTTCCGCGATGAGAACCGAGCGTAGAACACACTCGGCAATCGCGACGTGATATTCAGTTTTTTTAACGTTCCATTCGCGGTTTATACACGTTAATCGCTGCTGTATTTATTAAAATTAATAGGAAAAGAAGCATCAATCCCGAGCAGACGCGACGATAATTCCTCTTAACTCGTCAGGGGATCATTGCCGATCGTAGATCTCCGCGGAATACGGAAGCGATGATTTCGCGCTCGGACGAAACGAGCTTTGCGAGAGAGAGAGAGAGAGAGAGAGAGAGACGCGCATATTTTATTATACACATATACGTATATATCTATAACACACTGCAGCGCGTCGCGACTCGCGACGACAAACATCCATGACGTCCGCGCGCACACGCGCACACGCACACAATGCACACTCCTGTGCATGATACAGAAAAAAAAGTCCATTTGCATCGAATACATCATTCGGTCACGGTTGATGCAGCGTTATACACAACACGTGTATATTTGCATGATTTTCAGTTTGCGCGCGCAGCCAAACAAAAGGGTGTTTATAAACGCGTGTGTGTATAAACAAGTATATAGCTTCGAGCGTCGCATTGTTCGTTTATATATATATATATATATGTGTGTGTGTGTGCGTTTGTGTGTGTACGAGCTGAATGCAATCGGCTCTCTTTCGTACGTAAATTGCGAAACTGTCGTTGTACAGTACTATATAGTGTGCCAAACAAGTTTAAATAAAGAAGTTTGAAGGAAAATTGACAATTAAACTGTTGCTGCCTTGGCATTCTTTTTAATGATTCTTTATTAATATTCTTTTATTTTTCACAATATTCGAACCAGTATTATAGTATAATAATCTTCAACGGCGCGTCTGCAATCTCTACAGTATACACATGTCCTTATCGTCGGCTCTATTATTACAACTTTACGCCGTTAAATCCGACTCCGCTCTAATCTCTCCCTGCAGCGCATAATACGTATTCGGTCCATCTTCTTCGAAGCTTATTTTTATATCTACGCACACAATTGGGCTTTTATTTTATCTCTGTATATATACCCATCGACATCATCCCTCTCGGCAAACACAGATTTCACGTCTACCGAGAGAGAGAGAGAGAGAGAGAGAGAGAGAAGCGTCGAGCCATTGTTTAAAAAAAATGAGTGCGGGGGCGTAGCGTGAAAATATTATTTCACGTCTATATATCGCACTAGCGAAGGAGGGGGGGGGGGGTTGTCTGAGCTAAAATCACACTCGCGCGCGCGGCTGCGTCTCTTGATCGGGCATTTCTCTCTATATATACTTATAAGTATACTCCGTCTCTCGCGTGTCTCGCTCGCTCGTAAGTATAATGACACGTCTCCTCGTCTCGCGCGCTGCTGCGGGAAAGGAGTGGCGCGCAGAATCTTGGCCAATCGAGCGAAATTTATGGGCGACGTTTGCGTTCCCATTGTCTCGTTGCGCATATAAATTTATGCGCGCCTATATCCTGAAAATGATGGGTTATAGCTGCCGACGCGCGTCTCTACGTACCTATATATCTGTATATATGTATGTATTATACGTGTGTTTATATTGTATACGTGCGTATACGTATAATACAAGATTAATGCGAAACTTTACGTCGGCGTACGCGAGGCTACTTTAGATTTCCAATTATATCTGTTTTTGAAATGCAAATGCCCCACCTGGGACACAGACTAAACTGTTTGCTCTCTTGCCTTCCGGCATCGTCGCCGGCGCGAGAGACAGAGATAGCGACTTACGCTTGATGGATTCTTTTTCTTCTCTTTTTTGGGCGCGCGCGTACGAAATTCAATCACATTATCCGCTATAATGTAATCAAATCGAGGCTAATTTAATAAGATGGGGTATATATACGTATAAGAGTCTCGAGGGGGACGGCGGGGGGGGGGGGGAGAGATGATGAAGCTTTTTAAGGAATAGCGTACTTTGATAAACTGTTTCGCTGCGAATTGTATGGTTATGTATACGTCTATATTCTACGCGTATATAAACGTGATTGTGTGATCTCGAGGGGAATCGAGTAAAGAGCATCGGCTATACGCTTACGAAACGGCTTTTTTTAACGAAACTAATTATTTTCCTAGAGGTCGCGATAGATAAGAGTAGCGGCGAGTTACACGATTGACAAAGCGTAAATTTTAAATTGAAATTTTCCTCGCACAAAGTCGAGCTCTCACAGTACTTACGCGCTCCTGAATTTTTACCCGCGGATAAGCTCGATGCAATTTTATCCATTTCAACTTCCACTTACAGACACACACACAGGGAGGCAATTCATAAAAGTATGTATAACGTGTTGATAAAATTGAAAGCAGCTACCGCGATTTTATCTGTCCCCCGATCGCTAAGGAAATCCCAGTAGTCGACTATATAGATATTGTACTGAGGAAGTACAAGCGAGGAAAAATCAGCTCCTCCGCGCGCGAGATTAGCTTTCTCGTCGCGCTTTGTGCTTCGGATACTTACGCTCACACTTGTATACGTCGCGCGAAATCGATTAGGAAAAAAGCTCTCTGCGTCTCTTACACTTACTCCGAAAGATAAACACGTCGCGAGGCGAGTGTATGCGGCATTCCGCGAGTATAGTTTACTGTTTACACTCGATGAAGGTCAGCTGATATTGGAAAGCCGGCAGTGAAAAGATAACGAGGCCAAGTTTTGCGTAAAAAGTTATACCGCGCGACGCGCGCGCTTTCCTACGTATTTTCTTCGCGCGACGCGCGCGCGCGTTTTTTCCTCCTTCGCTATGTATAATATAATCTATGTATATACTAATATACGTGCATATTGTATATATGTATTGTATATAACGCATAGAGAGAGAGAGAGAGAGAGAGAGAGAGAGAGAGAGAGAGAGAAGCGACCGTTCGATGATTTATAGCCCGCGAGACACGTACCGGTGGTATTCTCCTCGATGCGCCGCTGCCGCCGCGGCTAAAAATACGTATACGTGTACGCGAACGAAAATTTACCGTACAATGTATGTACGAGTGCAACTAATTCTGCACAACTGACGGTCACCGATACGTATTTCGGGGAGTTTACGTGTAATATGTTGAAACGAAGAAAGTGGGAAAGAGAACGCGCGAAAGAGAATTTTTGAATGGTATATAGTATGTTTATTGACTAAACATGGGCAGAAAATATTTAGAAAAAAAATATTTAGTTCCAAGTTTAAAAATGCAACTGCTTCCCATGATGTGTTTTGCCCATGGATTAGTCAATAAACATACTATATACCATTCAAAAATTTTCTTTCGCGCGTTCTCTTTCCCACTTTCTCCGTTTCAACATATATTACATGAAAACTCCCCCAAATATGTATGGGTGAATGTATGGGTTGCACTCGGGTGTACGTATATATAGTTAATCACTACTGTAGAGCGCCGATGCGCGCGAATCGTGTAATAAAGCCCGTCGCGGGCTCGTGCGGCTAGAACTGGTGCCCGCCGTCGTAAAAAGTAAAAGTTTATAGCGCGCAGACACTGCGGCCTAGTTTCTAATTGATTATCTCGAGTTTAATTGCACCTTTCGATGTTGGAAAAGAGAAGAGCGCCTAAAGCCACGACGGCATCGGTATGTGTACGTGGAGTCACTGCCACACGGACACACGGGTGTCAATGCGCTTACAAGAGCGTATTAGTTTGGCGTGTGTGTGTATTGAGCCGAGAGATTCGTATATATATAGTCTCAACTCTCGACTTTGCATACAATACTTATTTATATGATCAGCAGTTCGAGACCTGTGTACATGTGTGTGTGGATATATGTATTGGGAACTAGCGGATATAGACGCAATGGCTGTGCCAAACTCCGCGTTCGTGAGCGTTTCTGCTCTAAAGGGGGGCGTACCAGTCAATGAAGCGTTTGAATTTCGCGCCAAACTATTAGGGGGGAGGTGTGGGTCGGAGAGAATTAAAACAGACGAGGCGATTGTTTGTTTGGCTTGTTGAGATTTTGTAAAGATTCGTTTAGTGCCGTCTGTCATTCTCTCTGACAAAGTTTCGCGGTTTTATTGTTATACACAGTAGTATGTACATACACCGCGTATATACGAATGAAGTTCAAACGATTCGATCGAGCGAGAATCACGTGCAATTCGAGCTTTAATTGCACGGCTGCGGTTAGAGCGGTATAATTGACTTGAAACTTCGCTAAACGGTATAGATTATATTGCATAACGGTGTAATCGGTGCATTGAATGCTTGATTACCCCGATTATTGCCTATACATACATTACACGTAAAACTAAATATAGCTTTCTCGCGTAATAATAGCTCCGGAGTGGCTATAACAGCGGGAAATTCAAATTTTCATTTATTTATTTATTTATTTATTTATTTTTGACAAACGACGTACACATTCTTCTTTACAATCGATATTGTCTACATCTAAAAATGGACAAAGCCGCGAGTCTATACTGCGCTATTGGGTCGAAGCGGAGCGAGTAATGCGCGCGACACGTACAATCAGACACTACATATGTATCGATCGAGAGCTCGCCTCGTCGGAAACCTTTTATAATGGCAGCACTCGTGTGCAGCTCACGTCTGTGCCTCGCTGTGGCTTTCCGATACACAGTTGCAGGCTTTAAACGATTTCTGTTATTTTCATCGGATGCCGAGAGCTGCGTTCCTATATACAATATATACACACTCGTGTCAATCGGCATCCCATTGTTCCTTTGGAAAATCTCTAAACGTTGTAATTACAATGTTTCACATATATATACTTGTATTCATCGGAGAAACGACGTTTCTTCGCTGATATAATTGGCTGTACACCGATAGACATCATATACGTGTATGTACAATGCATCGAAAATTACTCCAAAAAGCAGCCGCGACGCTCTATAGACATTGCGAGATTATACTTTCCGAGAAAAGCTTGTAAGGACAATTATGCACGCGTACAGTATATAGTATATATCAGTGGCTTACAGGAAGAACCACTTAAGTGACATTTTCGTGTTTTCGAGAAAAAGCGATTTCAATGTTTCAAGTAATACGTAAGATCGAAATGTTAGAGAAAAGATCTAAGTATTGGCTCATTTGATTAGGTATCTGATATGAATACAACCTTTGTATTACATTTGTAAATAGTTTCTTTCTCGACGCACAAGCTAAACAAATTACTCGAGTTAAGTGGTTCTGCGGGAACTTTGCAGATAAGTGGCTATGCGCTCACTTTCTTTGAGGGCTTGTAACTAATACAATTTGCGATTAAAAGAATTCGGGCGGGATATCTCTTTAAAGTTTAACTCATGCCCTTTCTAATAGTGTAATTGAAATTTTCCAAAATTGTTATTAACAATGAGAAAAACCGGTTTAAAGGAAAAAAGCATGATTTTTCCACAATTTTTTTTTTTTAATTCGAGATTTCAAAAACGTTTTCATTTGCAATGTATCTGGAACCCCTCTAACCAATGGAATGAATGGCCAAACCTAAAAGATACGTGATTTGGGGGTTGATTTTAAACCTCGGTGTGGTCAAACTGGCGCATACAATAATTGAAAATTTTTTACGAAGACTTTTACGAATTTTTTATTCAGAAACCACGCACTTTTGGAAAAAATTTTCAAGAGTAATAAGTTCTTAGAATCAGCTATTTTTGAAAAATTTTAAAACATGAACAAAATTTTTTTAAATTTAAAATAACCGACGAATATATCGGTATAGGTAATTAGATATATATTATATAGCTTTCATGTACTCCACACGGTGTATCTCGCACAAAAATAAAAAAAAAACGAGTGCACTTAAGTGGTTCTGCAGTAACATTTTTACGAGAGACGCAGTTAAGTGATTATGTAATGGGCTGATATTTAAAATATTTGTGCATTTCGGAAATCCTACTATTGTACAATGAAAAAGGTTACTAAGAGCACCTCGAATTCGACATAAAAAAATTTTTCGCAATTGTCACTTAAGTGGTTCTTCCTGCAAGCCACAGATATATATATATATATATATATATATTCTATGAATAAAAAAGTCGCGTGCGCTGTACATAATTTTCGCTCGGCTATATACGTCTGCGTTACACAATGATCTTTAGCCGAGAGAGAGAGAGAGAGAGAGAGAGAGAGAGAGAGAAGCACGGAGCGCCGCACTAATTTTCTTTCTCGTTCGCCGATAATTAAACGGCTTTTAAAAATCGCTTTCATGGCGTGTGTATGTATATATGGGTGGTTCTCTGACAAATCGAGCGGTCGATTTTTTGACCCTATCGAAAAAAATTTTTAAAATGTTCCTAAGAGACACATGAGTATCCCTGAATTTTTTCAGATTTTTTGCATCAAGTATCTTCGAGTTACAGAGGGTCAAAGTTGATGAAATCACGTTTTTTTGCTTTTTCTGGCTACTTTCATTAATTTGTAGATCCTCAGGGAAGCATTTTTCACTATAGAGATATATAACATTTTTTTCTGCAAATTTTCTAAACTATTCAAAAAAAAATATTTTTAATGTCGTATATATATGTTTTAAGAAAGTTATAAGTCATTTAAGTCTTAAAATCAAGTTTTAGGAAAGTTCGATCATTCGGATCATAACCAAAAAATTCATCAAGATACCTTATTTCAATTTAAAAAAGTCTGCGAAAGACCCAGAATGTCAGAGGCCTTGGTTTCTCTGTAAAAAATCATTATATCCGTTCATATATGAAAAAAAATTTAGTTTTATTGCTATATAGAAGAATTTAACCAATTTTATCAATTACGTAAATTTTTTTATAATAATTTCAGTCATTAAAAAAATGATAAGGTTAGTGAAATGCTTCGATATAGCAATAAAACTAAATTTTTGTCATATATGAATGGATATAATGATTTTTTACAGAGAAACCAAGGCCTCTGACATTCTGGGTCTTTCGCAGACTTTTTTGAATTGAAATAAGGTATCTTCATGAATTTTTTGGTTATGATCCGGATGATCGAACTTTCCTAAAACTTGATTTTAAGACTTAAATGACTTATAACTTTCTTAAAACATATATATACGACATCAAAAATATTTTGTTTGAATAGTTTAGAAAATTTGCAGAAAAAAATGTTATATATCTCTATAGTGAAAAATGCTTCCCTGAGGATCTACAAATTAATGAAAGTAGCCAGAAAAAGCAAAAAAACGTGATTTCATCAACTTTGACCCTCTGTAACTCGAAGATACTTGATGCAAAAAATCTGAAAAAATTCAGGGATACTCATGTGTCTCTTAGGAACATTTTAAAAATTTTTTTCGATAGGGTCAAAAAATCGACCGCTCGATTTGTCAGAGAACCACCCATATATATATATATATAATATAAACTTCTAATCGGCGATCGCACGCCGCCGTGTGTTATACAATTTGTAAATCAAAGCGTCTGCGGCCGCTTGAAACTCCATAATGTATATATATATAATGCGTTAGTCGATAATAACAAATTTCAAATTTATTATTATTACGCTTTATAGTGGAGTTTCTCACGCGCGCGCGCGCGACAGCAGAAAAGATTCGATTCTTCTCTCTATAATAACATTACACCGGCACGCATATAATACCTGTATACCTGTACCGATAATTTTCTAAGACACGTTACAAAACAATATAACACGCAAATCGCTATATCATTTATATACATGCAGATGTATTCACCAATTTTCGGAAATAACTCTCCCCAAAGTTGCAAATTTTCTTTTTGGAGGCACACCTATACTAGACCTACTTTTTCTCGTTCCTTAGGTCATTCTGAACGAGAAAAAATTCGCCTGCACGGCCAATCAAAGAGTATACTCTTTTCTGAAGCAAAAACGATTTAAAAAACGAGAAATAATTTAAAAAAAAGAGAATTCATTAATTTTTTTCTCGAAAACTGCGGACTATTATAAAAATTTTATTAGAACAAAAATGTCTTAAAATTCATCAAAAGATGCTCTGGAATTTTTTCAGATTTTTTAAAAACTCTTTTCGAAATTTCTATTTTTTTGGATTTTCGAAAAATCAAAAACTGTTCTTTTCAAAATCAAAAATCAAAGTTCTTTTAGAATGACCTAAGGAATGAGAGAAAAACAGGCCTGATGTAGCTATGCCTTCAAAAAAAATTTACTATTTTTGGGGAGAGTTGTTTACGAGAATTGGTGGATATGCACATATAATACATATGCATAAATTTTCACGCAATGCAACGCGCCAATATTATTCGTCCGTCGATTTTCAGTGTCGAGCGCGAGGCGTCGAAGAACATCGAGGAGAACGAGCGGGAGTGCTTCAAAGATGCTATCGTCTCGAGCCGCAGCCTCAACAAAGGCTACGCCGAGCCGCTCCGGCTCAAGACAGCTGTGCCCGAAGTAACTATCAAGCCGACGTGTATAATTATACTGTTTCCGACACATACGTGTGTGAAACAGCGAATAATTATTTTTACGCTATTTTTCTTCGAATTTAGATCGCCGCCTGCGTGATCGCGGCGACTTTCCACATCGCCGTGGGCCTGAGTATGGCCTACTCGGCGGTGCTCGTCCCGGCCCTCGAGGATGAGAATGCCGAGGTCCACGCGACCAAGTCCGAAACTTCGTGGGTCGGTGAGTTTTTTCCTCGTCTCTTCGCTCCGAGAAGAGCGTTACTACACTTTGTTTTTTTTTTTTAATTTTCTTACGATTCTCCACGCGAAGCAGTGCAAAACGTATAAATATATAGTATAATAGTTGAAAGACACTCGCGCTGGAAAAGTGTGCAGCCTCTCGTCCTTCGTTTTCCCGGCTATATATACACCTACATACGAATAGCTGCGAAGAAATGCGGCGAGTTTGAGTGTAATGTGCGGATATATTACGCTTCTTGACTTCAGTCCGCGAAGGAGAGGAGAGAGAGAGAGAGAGAGACGAATGAAGTAATTAGCCGTCGCTGTTGCGTTACGGTGTGTCTTATGCGAATAGAGCTGCATACGCGTAGTTAAATTTTCGCGCTTTTTTTGCGTCTATATTTTCCGAATGGTAATAACGGCGTTTTTCGATTATCGCGGGTCGTTGCGGCTTCCCGGAAGAATGACCCGAGCGATTTTTCATTTTTTCCCCCGCGTTTTCGAGAAGAAGACCGAGACGGTCGGACTCGACGCGAAAATGACGAATTTCCAATAATTTTTATGGATTTTCCACTAACGCTTCGACTCCAGACGCTTAATTTTTAATAAGTACTTACGGGATACGTCGAGACGTTACCTCGAGGAGCTTTCAAGAGAGGAGCTAAATCTCGAGAAGCGTTTAACTGCCGCAGTCGAGTGTGTACGAATGCGTTCTGTAATTTTCCGCGATTTTACAGTGGAAAGAGTTATATGAAAACATTAAATATTCGGCGTAAAAGAGGCTTTTCAGCGAGAAGAAGAAGAAAAAAACCATATACTCGTGCAGACATCGGCGCGTCCGATAATTAGGCTGTAATCGTGTGTAACGATAACATTAAAATATTGTGCTTAGAAAATTTTTTAAATAAATACACTCTTCTACGAGAGCATCGTAAAAAATGTAGAAATAGCATGTGTAGTACAAATATACACACCGAAGCGAAGCGCGAGCTGCGATGCATTTGATCTTTCACCGTCGGATCTCGCCTTGACCTGTATATATGTATCGTGCATAGTAACGCTACGAGCAATTTTGCTAGTTCAAATTTTCGCCGATTGAAAAGCAACTTTAGACGTAACTTTATAACGCGCATCCCTGTATAAAGAGACGAACCATTTCTGTACGTGCCGCATAATTGAGGCGATGGGAAAGTCGAATAAGAATTTGAATTTCCCGCCATATAACATCGATTTATTAATCGCGAAGATAATAAAAAGAATGTTAGAAAATAAAAGATATTTTTTTCCTCTTCGTTTACGCGACTACTTCAATGTCTGTCGTTTTACGAACAATGAGAATCGCTTCTCTCGCGTGTACACGCTTGGTTTATACAATAAAACGTTATGAATAAATAATTGGTGTCTGAAAATTTCAAAGTAAATTTTCAAGCGTATACAATTCTTCGAACAATTTTGCTGTTCCAAAACAGCTATTTTATTTTTCACACAACGCATACACAATACACATGAATAATTAAAACAATGAAAATAACAATGAAACAAAAATAAAATAAAATTATAAAATAAATGAAAAATGAAATGAAATGAAATTTGAAAAAAAAATGTCCACAGCCAGCATCGTCGTGATCACCGCGCCGATCGGCGCCGTGATCGGCGGCTTCCTCATGGAGTCCTTCGGCCGTCTGCGCACCCTGCAGATCGGCGCCATCCCCTGCGTGATCGGCTGGGTCCTCATCGCCACGGCCCAGAACGTCCCGACGATCCTCGTGGGCCGCCTCCTGGCCGGCCTCGCGGTCGCCCTGGCCACGTCGCCGGCCATCGTCTACATCACCGAGGTCGCCCGTCCTGAGCTCCGGGGCTCCCTCATCTCCTGCGGTCCGACCCTCGCCTCCTTCGGGATGGTCCTGTCGTACCTCAAGGGCGCCCTGCTCGAGTGGCGCAACGTCGCCTGGTCGAGCATCGCCTACGGCCTGGTGCCGGTCATCCTCGTGCAGTTCATCATTCCCGAGTCGCCGGTCTGGCTGGTGTCGAAGGGACGATACGACGAGGCTAGAGTCGCGCTGCAGTGGTACGTTGTTTTCTTTCCTTTACATTGTGCGCCTCTTCGTCGTGAGTCAGGGATGCTTATCTCTCCTTTGCGCGTATGTATTTTCGCTTCGGTTTATAGACTCTGCAGGCGAATGATTCACCTGCGTAGTGCATACGATATTACTGCAAACAAGTCCAAGAGTGTGTTTAACGGATAGGCTTATGCTCTCGCCGTGTGCAGCGCAGCCTTGCCGGATAAAGGACTGCACTTTTTATTTTTCGAGGCTGTGCGGAGCGCGTTATTTTATTTTATTATTTTTTATTTATTTTTTTTTTTAAGGCTGCAGACAAACAAATAACGATGAATTGCATGCTACATTTTCTGTTGAACGATTGCAATACGATCTGTAACGTCATTGTATAAAATATTATCAGTTGTGCTGTGCTAACAGAATATGGTCGGTTGTACGGTTATACACTTTTGATGATAAATGACGATGACACGAGGGCAGCCCCTCCCCATACAGCACAGCAATCGAAAGAATCTCTGGATCTCAATGTTCTCTCTCCTCTGCTCTCGCAGGCTGTACAAGTCGGAAGCCGACGTGGGCAAGGTGACGGCCGCGGAGGCGGCCTTCACGACGATAATGAAGGAGAACGAGATCAAGCTGAGCGACCAGCGTCGCAGCAAGCACGGCGGCGTCGTCTCGAAGCTCCGGGCACTCCTGCGGCCGACCGGCTGGAAGCCGATGCTCATCCTCTTCCTGTTCTTCCTCTTCCAGCAGTTCTCCGGGATCTACATCACCCTGTTCTACGCCGTCACCTGGTTCCAGGAGGTCGGCTCCGGCCTCGATCCCTACAAGGCCTCCATCCTCGTCGGCCTCACCAGATTCTTCTGCTCGATGGTCAACACCTGGCTGCTCAGGCGCTTCAAGCGCAGGACCCTCTGCATCGTGTCGTCCCTCGGCATGGCCGTCTGCATGACCGTGTCCGGCTACTTCACCATGAGGATCAACATCGACGGCGACAAGAGCGGAAACTGGGTGAGTCTGGAACTTGCGGGAATCAGTTTGCAATGTAACGGAGGACGACTATCCTCGTTATTGGGAGTGCTCCGATCGTCGCGCCACCTGTATCTCGCGAAAATTTCTTTTGCGCTTCTACTAATTAATTCATATAATTGTTTCTTCGCCTGGATTAGATATATCGAAGAATGTTTTAAAAAAATGGATATTTGTGTACAACGTCAGCGACGTTTGGTTTTGTCTGACAAAACCAAAAGGCATATAGTCACCGAATGAATAACACTTTAATTTTGACTCTCGTTTCATAAAAACATAATCTGTCTGTATTCTTAGACACCTATTACAGGCGGTGAAACTCAGTCAAACAGGTTTTTCTTTTTTTAACTCTGTCGAAATCGTAAAATCGAGTTGTAATAAGCGGAGGGCGCCGCTGCGAGTTAGTCTCGATGCGACCTCTAGCGTTCTCCGTGCGAAACTACCACATGGCATAAGCTTGAAACTTCGTAAAACTCGAAGCTATATTTAAATCGACCCCGTATATAGGTACCAATCGCCTGTCTCCTGCTCTACGTCTGCACGTCGATGGTGGGAATGCTGACGATTCCCTGGACCATGACGGCCGAGCTTTTCCCAACGGAAATCCGGGGCATGGCCCACTCCATCAGCTACTCCATCGCCAACATCCTCATGTTCGCGGCCGTCCAAAGCTACCGAAACTTAACAGAGTTCCTAGGAGGCAAGTCCCAAAAAAAAATAGCAATAATAAAAACGTTAAATTTAAAACAAAAATAATCCACTACAGGCTCCCACGCGATCCAGTGGTTCTTCGCGGGCGTCTCGATCGGCGCGGCGGTCTTCGTCTGGCTCCTGCTCCCGGAGACGCACGGCAAGAAGCTCTCGGAGATCGAGGAGTACTTCCACAACAACTTCCTGGCCTGCGGCGCCGAGGCCAAGGCCAAGAGGCGCCGGGCCAAGCGCCGCGCCGAGCAGAAGGCTCAGGCGGCGGCCCTCCAGCCTCTCAACACGCCAAAAACCGCGGAGACAGCTTGAGCACCCCTCCCCTCCCGCAAGTCGCTCGTCGCTCGTCGCTCGTCGCTCGTCGACCGATGCAATTATTAACTCATCAGTAGCTCTTCTTCTCTTTTATCTTGTGTATTGCGCCCCCTCCCCCTCCTTCCGAGAGTCTTTTTCCCGCGTACGTATGTAGATATGTATAGGCGAGCCGCTTCGTATGTGCGCACGTGTAGCACTCTTTATAAATAGTCGTTTTGCAATTTCGGACGAGCTTGCCAATGTAAGATATGCCGTGCACGTGGAGGGATGTATATTTTTTTTTGTTTTTTTTTTTGTTTAGTCATTTGCCATTCTCTGACTTTTCAAAGCGGACACATTGTACATATAACTCAGGGAAAAAGTGGATAACAGTTCGTTCCGACGGTGGGAAAACTGATATTTCTTAAGATTGTACGTTTTTTTCGGGGGATACGAACCACACACGCCGTCCAGGAATTGCAAAGCGATTGTGGATTCGCGAAGGGAGAAGTGAGCACGCGAGAGCGAAATTTTTTTTAGATATCATATTTTACAACGACTCATGATATAGATTCATTGTTTCTATTTTTGTTTTTTTTTTTTTTTTGCGATGGGAAAAGCCTCCCTTGTTTATATACACGACGTGCCATATTCGACATTTTTTAAAGGAGTTTTCGACGTGCATCAAACGCATTGATGGAAAGTTTGCACATGTAGGATATGTCTGTATTCTATTGCATAATTTTATCTGTACAGCACTCAAGTGTACTTAACAAAATGCAAATTTTGTAAACAAAAGGCGTCAGGTCAATTTTATAGGAGGAAAACTGTAATCGCACACGCTCGCACACTTCGAAGAGTTTTTAATCTATATCATTAGTTAGTAAATATAATATGATAGAATATAATATAATATTTAATCGCAACTTCTTCGACACATTTTTTTACTCGCCTTTTTCTCGTTGCCCCAATCACGCGATTAATACAAGAAGAAAAAAAAGTCTAGATGAGATACATCGCCGAGTTATTACTTCATTAAAATGTGTTATTAGCCAATTTTACGATGAGTTACGCGCTTGATTTTTATTACTTTTACGTATACTTATATGGGAACGAGTCGATGTTTTGTTGAGCGCAAGCAAGGAGCCTGTGAGTGAAACGATGAGTCGTCCTTGTACTTAGACGCATATAGAGTACTTGTTTTATGAGAAAAAAAAGAACTGTGATGATACGAAAAAAACTTCGAGGACTGTTGTTTGTTATCGTGCGATGTGATTTGATTGTTCCTCTCATGATATCTGAGCGTAATTTCGTTATTTTCGTGTAATTAAGCGAATTATGCTATTTTTTAAAAATAGAAAACCAACATTTTTATACGTTATAACTTGAATGATATGCGATTATATACATAGCGTATTTTTTATAAAACATCATTAAACGCTTAATCGTTAAATACTTATCATTTTTGTTACAGTCTTAATTTTTTTGTAATATTAATAGGCGTATATATAGTTTATTTGTAAACGAATTATTCAACCATTGAGGCGTTCAAATTTTTAATAATCTATAAGGTCTTCTTGTGACGGAAACATAATTAGATGCGTTGTAGTAGAGCAAAATGTGTTGATTGTTTTAAGTGCTAAAGAAAAATTTTAATCAAATAAGGCTTCTTATTTAAAACAATAGTATTATAGTAGTTCATCTTTTAACGTTTATGTATAGTAGTTAATTTTACTTCTATCGGCATGTAATATGCACCGACAAGAATCTCCTCATTGGTGCAACATTTTACTGTTATTCTAGTTGCATAAACAAATGTCGATATAACGCGTATTATAATTGTATAAATATAAAATTGCAAATTTAGGTAATTTTCCAATTATATGTATATATATATTATATACATATACATACACACACACATATTGTAGTTTATTATATACTTTAAAAAATGTTAATTTTTTTTTTGATTATTTGATAAATAAATGCTAATTAAGCGAAACAAATTTTGAAAGTTATATTTTAAGTCAAAACATAAAAAGATTCAAAATTATACATAATGCACTCGATTATTGCTGACATTGCATATCTTATTTAATAAATTGCATAAACACAACCTTAAAAGCAAATGCAGCAAGGCTAAACTTACATTTTGTTATCAATTGATTTTGCAATAAAATCAATTGCTTTTTCTACTTGTATGGAGAGAAAAAAGTCACCGAAGTGTAAATCACAGGTTTGTCGCAGTACTTTAATTTATTATTTAAAGTTGTCAATTACAATAACAGTACAGTTATACATTGTTCATCGTCATAGTTTCCGATGCGCTTCAGCGTATTAAACCATTTAGCGTGAAAAAATTCGGTAGATTTCGTACTCTTTTTATCTTTTATTTCCCAACCATTCACTTTCTCACTTTGTCCTTCTCTTTTGTAAAGTATTATTACACTCTTTTTTATTATTTTCATATTTGTTTAAAAGAACGTTGCTTATTTCGTGGCGCTTAATTTCTTTCAAATTAATTTCTTCTGCTTTACATGAAGCAGATAGGAGGCAGTCAAAGTTTCATCATCAGCTCTTATCACCGTTGAACCCCTTTATAATTAATAATTTCGCCCCAGTGTGACCCTTAGATTCTTTTTAGTTAACACGAATTACGTAAATAGGTATATATTTAAGCAAGCGTTCAAACAATTTAATACATTTTTACGAAGACAACAATAAAATTACTGAAGTTGCAGATCTTTTAAGCTCGATTTAATTTGTCCTTATATAAAATTATTTGGTTTTGGCCAAATTGAATATCAAACTCAATCCCAAATAGTCATTGATGACGAATGATAGTTACTTCTGATACTTACAATAACCAAATGCTTTCAATTTCAAAATGTAACTTTTTTCCTGCATGCCAGAATGTTTAATTATTATCGCTAGCTACTTTTCAACAAGAATTATGCGTTTGAATTCATATAAGAACTAGCACTATGTACACTTTTCGCGCAAAATAGCAGCAATAATATCATTTATTTTCTACAGTAGTAGCAAAAATTTGTTTCTATTTTATTGAAAGACAAGTATTCTTAATCATATACAAAAGTTATGCGAAACTTTTAGTTGTACAATAATTTTTTATAAGGACATGACAATAAATTTCGACGCAAAACTTTTAAAAAGCAAAAATCATTCAATTTTACAAAAGTAATAAAAATCAGAATTACGGAACATAGTTTAAAAAAAAGCAAGGATCTTGAAAACTGGTAACTTTGAGAAAGCAAATTAATTTCGAAAACACGTTTTGTTACTATTATCGTAATAGTTATTCTAATATTATTATTAGAAATAGGTTGCTTGAAACATCAGTAAAGTTGAATGCCTGCAATACAAAATGGGTACGCACGTACCAATATAAGCTTTCAACGTATCAATTTTTACATAACGCACATCAACCCTTAAGCAACGTTGTCGAATTTCTGTGATACATAAAGCTGTATTTTGTCGGTAAAATGGTTTTTATTGAGTATATTTACAGCAGTAAATAATTAAAGATGGTAATATATGCGTAATACATACTCGTCTCGCGAATATACCAAGCAAAAATAAATGGTAGAGTATTCTCATCAAAAGAATATTTTTTACATTTACATTTAAGTATTTAAATTTTAATTTTCAAAATATAGAACTCTACATTGAGTGACTAATAAGTCATGAAAATATATTAATCGTTATTATATGGTAATTTTATTACTACTAATTAATGATGTTTATTTTTTTTATTGTTAAATATTATTTAATAAAGCACAAGCTTAAAGTTTCTTTATATAAGTCTTTATTCGTATAGTTAAATTAAATAAAAGGCTTTACATAAGTCAACGGAAACAAAAAGAAGATAAAAAATTTCCAGATCAATTAAAACACAAAACATTTGTGCCTCACAGTAATTCGACAGATCGGTATTCTTACATGATTAATTTTTGCATTTTTGAGCTTCGCTGTCTAAGGGTTAAAATTAATAATATATCATATCAATAATAGTGCTCAAAAACTTAACAAAACAAGCATTCATAAACGATTGCATTGCAAAATGTGACGGCTCTTAATGCACTTATCCAAGACACAGCCGCATGCTGCGGTAAGAGGATATTCGAATATTAATACTATATTAGCGTAAGTTCTACAATTACTTATAATAATCTGTATATATATACACGGTTGGTACACGCTGAGACTATTTTCGAGCCGTCATGAAGAAACTAAAATCGGGACAAGGGAGTCGGGGCATTTTTCAAGGGAAACGAAAAAATGCTAAACATTTCTATAATCACGAATTTTTTTTTCAAGAAAAATTTGAAATTTACATTAACGCAACAAAATTAACTAGATGATCTGTTTGTCGTTGTACAGAAGTGATTGACAGAATGCAAATTTAAAAGACATTTGATTTACTTTTGGCGTGAGGGTTTCAAAAGTATTTTTGCTTGACTGTTTACATTTTTTGAAAATCTGGTATGTTTGGCACTTACATATTTTAGCACGCGAAAGATTTATAATTTTATACTTCTCATCAGGCAAAATTTACATCATTAAAATGCATGTGCATATAAAAAAAATCATACTGAGAATGACGAAACTGCAAAGACTCTTATACTACAAACTATAAAAAATGGATGAACGTCACGTGTAACCGTTTTATATGTAGACAAGAAAAAAGGCAATGGCACGAAGGAATAACTTTAATGGAAATTATCAGTAAAATTTGATTTAGCATCAATTCGTGTGCAATTGGCAATTAGACAAGTCACTAAAACGAACTAGCTACTACTCTAATGCAAAATCTCACTCATTTTGCCATTTGTCTTGTAATTTTTTCACCCCTTTGCCTTATACCCGATTTTTTTCAAGAAAAGAAAAGCTCTGATCCGTTCTTTGTGTCTCTTGCATCTTGTGCGTCCTTCAGGATTCTTGACTAGCACATAAAAATCTACATATTATTATGCTTTACGTTGCCTGTTTTTTTTCTTCAAAACATCAAGCTTTCCCATACATAATCGGTTATTATGAAATCACCGAGTGTAGCAATTCATTATCATTCTAAACTTACAATCTATAAATAAAGAAATAAAAACAGGGGAGGGAAATCGATGCAACATATTGAGTCAGAACCTCTCCAACTGGAAGTCAATCTTTTCTGTATAATTAAATGTGTAAATGTGTATGTGTAGGCGTGTGTATATGACTGTCTGTGAGTGTATGTGTATCTGCGTACAGTAGTGTACGAGTGTACTTCTCCAGCATGTACTGTGGGCGGGAAAAGCCCTAGACGATTATGCACTGTTAACAAATAACTTTGATCGATCGATACCTTTCTCCAACTGATGCATCAAGCTCAATTTTTAAGAATATGTTTGTTAAAATTTACATTTAGATAGCACTATATACTTTGCTTTTTTGTTAATTATTTTTAAAATTTTCAGAAAAATATTAAGTAGCATTCCACGTCTTAAAAATCATTTTTATTATATACTTCTTTAATATTTATTTTGTTTACAAAGAAATTATACTTCTCTCATTATTTTATCGGCAAATCGGCATATATGTAATATGAAAAGTCTATTTTTTCTGTTATTGCTCGCAGTGCTATACACTAAAAAGCACCGATCGACCAGCGTTAATGAGCCGAAGCAAGTGCGCTTGGTGTTTTACACGAAAACGTTCATCAAAGTATATGTACAGTCGTTCAAGAGATAAACGAATATTAAGCAAATCCATTGTCTAGAGGATAATCATTGCAGATAGAGGCTCCTCATCTTTGTGTATTTTGTGTCACAGCCCCGCCCTCGGCGTCACGCGTCGGGATCAGGGCTCGGACTTGCTGAGAAATTGCAAAAGTCGCTCGTGCCTTGCTGTGAGGCGGGCGAATCTCTTCATAATTGCAATCCTTAGAGTCGCGGCGGCGGTAGTGCTACCACCAACGCTAATAGCAGTCGCAGGTTAGTTCTTGTTACTATTACTACGAGGACTCGCTGGTTGGCTCGTGGCCTGCTGCGCGCGCTGAATGTAGATGTTAAGTAGTTTGAGCTTACTGCCGTACAGTGAACTGAGATGGGGCTTCAGTGCCTCTTCACCAACCGCCGCATGTATCGCCACCATACAGAAGACTGCACTTTTACGCACCGTTGATTCAGCGTCATCGTAGGCCTGAAATTCGATAAGCTTATATCAGACTTAGCATACTTGTACATTATCAGCTTACATCAACTTATTATTGTATTTTAATTTTTGAAACGGTTAATATTGAAAACAAAGGTATTCGTAATTGTTACCTTTATAAGACCTGGCATAACTTTTGCAAGATGTGGTTCTATAGTCTCTCGACCGTAGTGTTCCACTACTTTATGAAGCATTTTAATTGCACCCATATTTTGTGGGAATGGCTCTGTAGTCATCATAGACGAAGCAAATTGGATTGTTTGTTCAGGAGGCAAAGTTACAGCAACAGTAGCTGCACATTTCTCTGCCATTCTGAGAACCTATTGTAATTATCAAAAAGCAGAATGTTAATTTATGATACACCATGATGAAATTATGGATGGTGACAACCACTATGGTATCTATATAATGCAATTTTTTAAGCCATTCAAGCATTTTATATACTAGAAAATAATAAAAATCCATTGTGTACATGCATATAAAAAGATAAAGAATTAGAAAATCGTAGCTCGTATATCAAGCAAAAGAATAAGATAAAAAATAAAAATATTTCACTTACTAATTAAAGAAAATATAAATGTTAAAGTTGCATCATGCTTTAGAAATCACTATGACTAAAAATATAAAGGTATCGTTTCTTGAAAGTTAAACACGAATTTTGTATGTACATCGAAATTTATATATAATTGAAAACCTTGAGACCTACTTTTTTTAAAATGATGGGAATATAGATGAATCGAAATAAAAGCGCTACACAAAGAAACAATACCTAATATACCTCAATATATTTTACCGTAGTTCTACTGCTGTTACTGCTACTGCTCGGACTCGCATCAGACTTTTGATCATCAAATTTATGAGCCCTTATTACTTTTAGAACTAACAGCTCCGCAAATTTAGAGAAACTTTCTGCTAATTGAGGGCATTTTAGCATATCTATGAGGGATTGAAGCACTTCAATCTGCATCTCTTTATTTTCGTTGGCCAAACTTCCAATTAACGTTTTTAATAGTCTTCTATAAAATATTATGCTAATTAATAGTAATAAGAAATTATTTTTAAAATACAATAAAATTGCTAATTGAGCAACAACTTACTTAAAATGTTGCTTTATGTAAAGAGCATCTCCTTCGCGAACGTATTGTTGAAATTCTTGTAACGCAGCAACTTTTTCCATAATTTGTGATTCCTCCGCTTGTAAGATTTTTAATGTGTTAT
The DNA here is from genome assembly GCA_018906965.1 of Philotrypesis tridentata. Taxonomy (NCBI): domain Eukaryota; kingdom Metazoa; phylum Arthropoda; class Insecta; order Hymenoptera; family Pteromalidae; genus Philotrypesis; species Philotrypesis tridentata. The sequence continues at coordinate 2,177,040 of JACCIB010000019.1, read as the reverse complement.
CAAGAACTTCTGGACCTCTTATTGAATCGGGAGAGGAGCCATGTGTTTTATATCCATTATTCTCCTGAGGTAGTATAAGATCACCGGCGATAGTATCGTTCGAACCGTTAACTGCCGTATTGGTAACCGTCTTGCCACGTTGTGTAGGTGACGAAACCGCAGAAGAACGTCCCTAATAATATAGCATGCGATTGAACCAAGACACAAATAAAATAATTAATATAACAAACAATTAAAGAGACGCAACATACCGAATTTGACAATGTAAGACCTTCCAGTCTTTCTTCAACATCAGCCATATTGCTGATGCCGCTATCTTTGCTTGTAGTTGCTCTTTCCAACCGCTCAAATCCATAATTTTGAATTTCCGCCGTTGTGCGACGCAAAGATCTGAAAAGATATATGAAATGCGTAACATCATTGCTTACATAAAGCATATCTTTCATTATTAAAAGCGACTTTATTATCTTACTTGTAAACTTCTTCAGGGTTTAAACTATCATCTGTGCCATCACTTTCTGTTCTCAATTTACGAGCTGGTGAATTCGGAACTCTAGGTGGAGGCGTTCCAGGAGAAGCTGGTGTACTCGTAGCCGAAGATCTTTTTAAATGACTTTGAATAAGTGGAAGTGCGGCTTCCTGAAATACGAAATTTAAAAATAATAAATACGCAATTTAAATTTTTTCATGAAAAATTCTTTATGTAAACAATTTTACCTGATAATACTTTGGCAATTCGGAAAGGATCATTGTAAATTGCGATGGATTTAAATTATAAAGAGCAATCACAGCATTCTGGGCATGTCTCCTGACATCTTGACTTTTTACATCGTTTGTCCAATCTAATAGTCTAGCGAGCCCTGGACCCGCAGAACTATTTAAAGCAGATAGTGCAGCAGTCTCAGCAATTTGAGTTATAAATGTTAAAGTAGCTACTTTGACGCGGGAATTGGGCGTTTGTGTGGGATTCGTTAAAAATCGCATTACGCATGGCAATAGTTGTTCGCCTGTGAAGCACTCCCTGACACCTTCCAACGTTTTGTGAATCTTTGTCTGAATTGACCCAAGTAAATCTGTTCCTAGTTTATTGAGAAGTCGAGTACACAACACGTAGAGCCAATCACCAAGATCTTCACAGTGAGTTTGAATCAAATCATTCAAAGTATCCAGAAACAAACTGAAGACTTTAGTATGCGAATCCATGAACATCTTTGCAAAAATATCCGTGATTTTACGTAAATCCGTTGCGCTCAATGTGAAGCCACTAGCAAGGTAATGCTGTAGGCCTAATAAACCTTCTTTACGATCAGCCCAATGCTTATGACCACAATTTTCGATAATCTCTTTAATATCCTACACAATAAATATATTATTAGTTTATGACTTTATATGAGTGTAAGTGGAAAATATGAAACTTTTTTTTATAAAAATCGTATATTTATTGGAAAAAGAAACAAAAAAATAGAGTAAAGTAGAAAATGTATTAATTTGCATTTCTGTTAAAAAGTTTAGACTTAAACAATGAGATACTGATAATTTCATAATTTTCGTCATGCTAAATTTGATCAATATTAAATGAATTTAATATCACGTAGAATTCACATGTTCAAAATGAGATAAAAGAAATAATAAATGATGTGTTATAACAAAATTAGTCTGGTTTTAAATAAAGCTGGTAGTTAAGAAAGTCGTATAAACACAAGAAACATTTAACAACTAAAGGAATAATAAATTATGCGTAAAACAAACAAACCTTTGGGAGTGATTGATCCCATACATCTCGATACAATCTTTGCTGGGAGCCACTCCACGAAAACGACTAACAGGTTCAACAAGAGATGTTTCAAAATGGACAGGTACGTCCAATTAGTCCAAATTAAAGAAACAGGCAGCAACAAAAAAACAGAAAGGAACCAAAACAAATGTTAGCAACATTTTATTGAAGATTTGTAGAAATAGAAAAAGAATCATTTTAACACTTGAAATAAAGAGTTTAAGAAATATTAAACTCTATTATTAGTTATAATATAAATATCAAGTATAAAATTCGATTTACAAAAATTTCTTAAAGTTATGCATATCAATGACCAGTAAAGTATTAAGAATAACCACCGTAGTAAAAACAAACTCAAAGTAAGAAACTGAAAATTATGGTTTTGACATTATAGTTGTGAATGGTTATTAAACAATTAATAAATGATTTTTGTGATTGATTTTGTATTGAAAAAAAATTGTAGACAAAATACTTACATCGCTTGGTCTACGAAAACTGTCGTGACTGCGTTCTGAGCAAATGCTACTTGTTTCACTTTCATCACTATGATCTCCTTTTCCTTTTGGAGTTCTGGTATAACTATCAATACTGTCGAATGTAAGAGCATCAGCTAATGCAGATTCAGCTTCACGTGATTGCTGAAGCATCTTCTGGGCCATGACAGGTCGAGATGGAGGTCTATCCGTTGGCGACATGTGCAAATTTCTACTCCTATTTATTAAATTTTTATATAATAAATTGTCTTAAGTATAAATAAATTAGTGTTATATTTATATGCATACCTCACTTTACTTCCAAAATTATTCCTATCATAACCAAATCGTTGCGGGCTAGGTTCGCGACTATTTCCTGAGCTTCTCATTCCATGATCCGACAATATTTTAGGTCTTGGGACGAGAGATTCACCACCTTCTCTATTGTATGTTGCATAGCTCAACCTGGATGACGGTGAACCAGATCTACTACTTGCTGTAAATTGAAGATTTACTTTAGCGGTTACTATATATAGCAATAGTAAAGGTAAAGAAAAAATAAATTAAATTATTCTAAGACTTACGTTGAGATTGTGATACTCCAGAAACGCGAGTTCTAGTTCGTGCGATTCTTTCAGGACTGGCCACAGAACTGGATTCTGGTGATTTATTTGGTCGAGCTGTTAAAAAATTGAAAAATTAAGACACAAAACATACCGTTTGAACAATTAATTTAGTGACACAAATAAAATACTAATAAGAATAGTAATCAACACAGCAATACCTTGTCTGCTTGGTTGACCACTGTGATCATTATCTTTGCAGCAGAAAATGTATTTTGAAAAATATTTTAGTTTTTTTGTTGTTGTTTTGTTAGTGATTTGCATAAATAAAAGTAATATCTAAATAATACTTACGAAGTGTTGCCTTTTGTCGATTCATGTAAGCATACTTCATTCTCGCTTTTGCTCTTTGAGCAGCTTGGAGATCTATGGCACTTGTTGATCTTACTCCAGGGGACACTCGACCTTAAAATAAAATTTTTGAATTCATTAGCATTTCTTGGCGCAAGAAGAAAATACAATAATTCACAATGTTAATTTACGAAATTAATACGAGCAAAATGTACAATTTACTAAAAATATATACGAAGACTAACATTACGTGGAATTAATTTTTATTTAATTGAAAATAATAATGAAAAATGTAGATGTCTGATTATAACGATCAATGTAATGTATTAGCTGTATTATTACGGTGTGAATGATAAGTAGTTACATATGGATAAACGTTATTAATACAATTACTGATTATATTAATTGTATCACGCATAAGGGTGTGTTTTAAAAATTAAAAATAAATAAAAACAAGTTGTTACGAGACTGTGCGTATAGTAGAGAATAATATATTTCTGACAATCTAGGTAACTATAAAACGTGCAAGAATCGGCGTCAATTTTAAGTGTTGGGAACTGACATATGTATACGATATTTAAAAAAAAATCAAATAATGGAAAAACTTCTAAACAATTATAAGAATTACAGTAATTGTCAGTAGGTCTTTGAAGAATCGGAATCCCAGATTGACGATAAGATCGTGGCAAGGACGGAGTACGTCTGAGCGGACCGTGAGGTTGGCCCTGATTATGATGCAAGTTTTCCGTGCTACCTTTGTACGCGTAATGCAATGTCAAGTCACATAAAGCAGCATGAAAAAGAAAGCCAAACATTTATCGCCTTTTGACTCGTTAATTTTTTCTAATGCTATCGAAATCTTCGACAGTACGACTCGACTTTACATTACTTATCATTCGATAGTAAAGGTTTCGCATTCGAAAGCAAAAAAAATTGATCGACATTCCCGCAACGATCACAATGACAATGAGGATGAATAATGCACGTTTGATCGATTTTCCCAAATTTCAACAAAGAAATAACTAACCTGTAGCACTCATGGCGGGTCTAGGCGCGCGTGGACTAATATTCGTTTTCGATACCGCATTCAGACTGTTTATACTGCCGCTGTTGCTCAGAGACATTAGAGCTCGTTTGTACGTCGCGTCGAGACTGTTGAGCAGAGCTTCGGCATTTTCGGGAAAGTGTTCTTTAAACGCCCAGTAAGACCTGTAAAACAATTCGGCGCGCAATCAGTTTAGCTTCACGCGTCCTCGTCGATCGATCCGCGTGCAAAAAAAATCCTGCCAAATCTCGCTTACTTTCTAGCGAACGCCCTGGCCTCGGAATCCGAGTCGGCCATCCCCTTCTTTATCGCGTCTTGAAGAATGTTCACGTGCTTCTGCAGTATTGCCGTCTGCCAGGACTGAAGAATCAGGTGCAGATACTCGCAGGTCGCCCGGCGTATGTCTTTGCTCTTGTTGTTCAGCGACGCCACGATTATTGGCACGTAGCGACTGCTGTGGGTGTTCTGCAGGATGAAACGCACCGCCACCGCACCAGCCGTAGCGACAACCTTTCCGAAACAAAAAATAAATATATAAATAATAAAGTCAGAAAAGAATCAGAAAAAAATTGACAATACACGCTCGGTCAAACTCGTCGGCTATAAACAGCAGATGAATCGGCGCTCACCTTGGCACTGTTTTGGATGAGGTTCATTAGCGTCGGCAACACCGTCTCGCCGAAACTGGCGAACTTGTTCTTGAGCTGGAGGCTCAGATAGGCGAGAGTGATGCAGACCTCGCGGACCACCTGCGAGCGCAGATCCGTGCAGGCCGTCTCGAACGGCCGCTGAAGATCCTTCAGGCAGACGGGGAATACGTCGTAGCCCATTCCGCCGGCTATTATTATCCCTCGGAGCTTCTTCATCTGTGGAGAGAGAGAGAGAGAGAGAAAAAATACGTCGTTAATCCTTGTCTCGGCTCTTGTTCGCGACTCGAGACTGGCCGTGATTACGATTGAAAAACTGTACAGGCTAACCTGGACGTTTATTTTATCATAAAGAAAGAGGCAGACTACGTTTAGATTCTTCTCGATAAATTCGAATTCTACTGTTATTTATGCAAGTGATCTCCGATCGCAATGGCAAGATATACGTACGCTGTCCGTCCTCTGTTTCCAGTCCTTCTTGTCGTCGCCGATGATGTCCTTAATCGCCTTCATTTGCTCCTCGAGATCCTTGCTGGAGAAGAGCTTCACTTGTGGCACGTCCTCGAACGCCGTGACGAAAGTTTCCTCGTCCACTGCACCCGCTTGACCTGTTGTGAAATTGATTGTTAATTTTGTTGTACAGACATATATTTATATGCGTTTTTCCACAACCGTTAATATCTTCTTTAATCGTAAATGAGCGCAATTTTTTGTGATTTATCGAAAAGCGATTAGCAGACACTTTCAGACATTTAGAGTGTAGAGGATAAAGAGAATGACTCGTGACTGTATAGTGAACTTAATCGAATGCCATAAAGTTAAATAATTAATACTCGTTGAATTATAAACTCTTATGTAACGGTTGCACCGCATTCTCACATTAACAGCAAGCTGTACAACATCAATGTTTTGCATCCACACCTCGTCTCTTTGTTGCCGTAATAAGCGTGCAAGCATAAACAAGTGAAAACGTAAAAGTTGAGGAGTATCTCGGGGACATGAAGCTCGAGTCAGCGTTTATGGTAAAAGCCACATTGTTTTCATCCCGAATTTCTTGCCTATGTGTTTTCTTTTTTACAAGCCGTATAAAATGTGAATATTTTACGAATGAAGCAAACTTTGCTCGCCATACTCGACGCTACGTCGTGCAAGACTCGCGCGTTCCAAGCGAAAATCGTCAAACTTTATGTCCCATAAAATCAAAACTCGGGAAAAAAAGCAAAAGAAATTGACCATCGCGCGATCGTTAAAGCAAGCGCGAACGACGGTCCTGGACCATTACATAAGAGTTCAAGTCTCGCAACTGGAACGAGTGTGTATAACGCGTTACACAGTCGCGAGAAGGGAAGAAATGTTCAGTTTTTAAATACCTGATGGTGCAGACTTAAAGGACGGAATTCGTTTGATGGAGGGCATCCTCGTGACCGTTGCCGGATTACCAAATTGAGCTGTCATGCAAGTGAACGGTTAGCGTAAGCTTGTAACGGTGAAAGGTTAACGTGCGACAGTATATGTATTGTATATGTATTATGTATAATGTGCAATGTATATGTACACCGACGTCACACGTGCAGTGCACAGCTGTGCTGCAGTGCTCGTCGTGTCTACTCTTACGTATATTCTATACATGTTTGCGTTTGTTTATCTATACATGTACAATTTTATATCAGCTACAGCGTGCTCGGTACTTTTTGCCTTGTGGGGGTGCGCAGCTGTTGTCTGTGCTCAGCGCCCGGGACGAATTAACATCTCTCGGGTAGGGGGGAGGGAGGAGGCGTTATGCAATTGCCACAGGGAGAACATTAAACCAAGTGTGAGAATGAATTAAGCTGAGAAGAGACTTTCTCCGTTCGCGAAGCAGCTCGCGGCCGTCGTATATGCGACCACGACTATGAAAGCCTCCTAATTTGTTTAAGGACGTCACGACAATTGGATGTATGCGCGATTACGCTGTTTGTGTGCACATTGATTTGGACATGCAATTATTTTTGTGATGTGAGCGACTCGTGGGAGAGTCGAGTCTCGAGTCTTTGCCTCTTGAGTAAAAAAACTGTACGTGTGTCTATTGGAAACGAGGACCAACGTATATTTGCGAATCACGATCGCGTAAAAAGTTCGGTCTCGAGGATTTACTGCCGAGAAGTGACGTGTCATTGAAACAACGCGTGGATTTACACGTAGTTCTACGACTCTTAGTTGTAGGAAGCTGACCGTTAAATTTTCTTTCGGATTTTGTTGATTGAAAAGAATTGAGACGACGCGAGTGTAAATACACGAATAATTACGGCAGATAATCACGATCGATTGTATCCTGCATTTACAAACAACTCTTACGTTTTAATAAATATATTTAGCGAATCAGAAGATCGACAGTACTTCCTTGAAATTAAAATCAGAGTAGGTACATTTATCACATTCACTGAGGCAGTGCAAGTACACATTCATTGGCTTTGCTATGCAGTAAACTATAAAATCTATGCAAGTGTCGTACAGACAATGAAAAATGATAAGTTGCAAGGTGAAAAATTTGTGCGCGAGACAGTTGAAAGCTCATACCTTGGGGAACGGGTGGCGCCTTGGCCGGCCCGAACTGACTCTTCTTCTGCTGCATACTTCCCGTCCTTTTGATCGGCGCCGATTTTATCTGCGCATAACATCCAAAGGATTGCCATTCATATCAATATACTGAACTTGCATTGTTCGTCCCTCGACTTCGCTCGACATTTTTCCAACTAGGAAAAAGGTCCATTTACTTACCGCTCTGTCAGCTTCGTCCAGGTCCTTTCCAACTGTAAAACAAACGAAAAAATACATCATTATTATTTTGCCATGTCGTATAGACGCGCCAATGAAAATAAGAATATGAATTTTCGTAACAGCTTTTAAGACGAGAAAAAATAGTAAGCATATTCACTGGTTTCGTATGCAAAGAGCTGATCTCCCAACTTGAACGTAAAATCAAGTATTAATGAACCCTCGCGCGACGATCGACGTGTTATTATACAAGCGAGATAAAAGAGACGCCACGTGGCAGCGATCAGTTGCAATACCTAAATCGGGATAGAGCCAGGGCGGCTTGTGAATGTCGCAATGGCATCCACGGGCCCGTGCACCTGGGTGTTTAACGATGTTGTCCCACTGGAGTATCCAACTGCTGCTGTCGTCCCACAGCTTTTTGTCGATGCTCGGGTACTTGACGAGGCCGCGATGCGCGCATCGATGCCCCGTCGCCACGATCACGTCCGAATCCGTCATACTGATGCTTCTTTTTTTATCACAGACTACTGCTGCTGTTAATGCTGCCTTCGACGATATGTCTCACGCTTCTCTTCGCGCCGCAGACATGTTTCTCTCTCGTTTTTTGCCTGTTCGTTAATGCCGGTGTATATACGTGTATATACACCTGAAGCTTCTGCTTTATTTTTAGGTAAACAAAGGCTGTGGAATTTGTATGTACTTATCGCACGATCTATAAGTAACTTCTTATCACGAGTAGAAATCCGCTGCTCTCACGATTCATTTGTCTCTCTTCTTTTCTTTACAGTCTTAATTTACTTTTATTCATCACAGTACACACAGCTACGAATCTTGGGGTTTTGCATGCGATTATCCTCTATTTTTTAATAGAGAGAAAAGTCTTTGCCACCAAAGTGTGTTAACAGTAATTTCGCCTGCGTAGGGAAAGCATAAATTATTCAAGCTGTCGAACGATGAAGATTCAATTGCTGCTCCGCTCTATGCCGGAAGCTTACGCTGTATTTGCGATAACCAATTGTCGTCGACTTAAGAAAAAACGCTCACTCCGATATCGAAAGCTTCACTGGCAAAATTCCAGCGAACGTTACAACGATTACAATAATTCTAATTCGCGAATGGAAGAAGCCATAAGATAAGGCATCAACTTATTCAAATTGCTCTTAACGGTACCACCAGTCCGATCCCAGATGAAAATATCCTACATAAGGAATCATGCAAGTTCCTCCTCGCGACTAACGAATGCAACAGTGCGCCTTGCGATATCGAGTACAGCGAAATTTTCTCATTCCAAACGATACATTGGTCGCAAGTCGACTCGACAAGCAAATATCCCGATCGCGCGGGAGGCTCCGCGAGCAGTGAAAGCGATATTCCACGGCTGTTTTTGTTCTTTCCTGGGGGAGGGCGCACCTGAGGTGTTTAATTAAGCAGCTCCTTCCAACAAAAAGGCCCCCGCGTCATCTGGCCGGACTTCGATGAATTATTCAAGCGAATACCCGTTACGCACGTACAGGCTCCTTTACTCCAGCGCGAAATTCGGAGCTCCCGTGTAACGAGAGAGCGTAATAACTCGCTTTTTTTTATTTTTCGCTCGCCCAGCTCACCCACTTCGCGCACACACAATGAAATAAAAAAATAATCGAGTGTGAACCATCGGCGGATCGCCATTTTCGGAGGATCACCGCGACGGCCAAATTTCGACTTTATCAGACGCCCCGATGAAAAAGAAAAGAAAAGGATCTCGTGCTCCAATTACGTCTTTCCGTCGACTTTCATTTATAAGCGGCGGCTTCGTTAAAAATAAAAAGGTATAAGCACACGTTTGTACACACACGTTCGACGGACTTTCGGGATAATTATTGCGTAACACCTGCTTATGGGATATTGTGAGGCTGATGATGAATAAAAATGATGATCGAGACGCGGAGATATTGCACGATGTACGTATAAAAGACTGTAATATGCGTCTGGGTTAAAAATAAAGAAGACGTATTGATCATTAATATCGTCGATATGTGAAAGATATGTCGTATTTCTTTAGTCACGGGAATTCATTGCCTTAGAGGCTGTTAATGAAGTGGTGTAATCTGGTCAACTTTAATATTTTCAAGTTTTTTTTATGACCTATAGACGAAGATTATTTTCATCGTTACGTGTATGTACATTGTAAGTGTGGAATATCTGTACATTATGCCGTATATGTATTCTACATCAAGATTCTTTAGATAAAATATACAATGACGTTCTGAATTACTTTAAAATCTAGGTCACTCGCGCGACTTTTATTTTTATGAATCTCAATTTACAGAATACTACTTGAACTGCGGTAAACTCGCTTTATTTCTCAGTAAATTCAAAGTAAAATGAATTTATCGCGAGACCCAAGGTAAAGGTGCGACGGTGTATTAAAAATAAAAGTTGATCGAAAAAAAAGTCGACACGTCGTCGCGAAGAAGAGCCTCAAAGCCGAAGACCAGCCGAAATTAACGAACCAAAATAGAAAAGTGACGAAAAAGGCTTTTCAGTCCGGTAATTACAGCACTTATACACGGCTGCGACGCGAAGCAAAGAATACTCCGGGAGACCTCGACGGAGTCTCTCCGATCTGTTCCTTTTTTAGCGAACAGCCGCGACATCCCGCAACTAATACACGCGAGTCATCGACTTATCCCATACGACAAACCGAGCGTCCGAGATAAAATTACCTCCTCTAACCCAAACCCCCCTCCCCCTCCTTTTTTCTCCCGTGTGTACCTCGCCAAGTTCATGACGAAACCGACGCCTATATATACAGGTAATTACAGCGCGTAACCGCAATGGCATATCTGACACGCTTCGTTTGCCTAACGGAAAATTATTCTTCCCATATACTTCGAATCGTCCCGTGCATGTCGCGACTGACGAAGCAAAAAAAAAAAAAACAAAGAAAAATAGAAAAACAGTTTCGCAGGAAAAAAAAAGAAAAATAATACCGTCGACATCGACAGCCGGGAGGCGAGTGACTCCGCTTATTCCTCCTTTTAGACCATTACCGCGCCTTCGATATCCCGCTCTTTGCATACACAATTCTCTCGTACCCAAGCGAGCTCTTCGTATTTTTATCGGCGCCGGCCCCTTCTATATATATTGGCTCGGAGCTAGATTGCCATCTTATCGATGTTTGCGTGCGCCGCTGCCGACGTTGCATTGTGTAAGCTGACGTCGTTTACAACTTCGTTGACTAGCTATCCGCCGGGAAGAATCGGTATGTAGGTATACGTACATAAGTACTGTATATAGACTCTCATTTTTTTATTTTACTCCGCGCGAGTGCAGTTACGCGTGGAAGGATTTCACGGGACTTTTATACGCCCATTGTTTTGGGAGAGAAAATCAAAGAGAGGGGGGAACAAGTGTAACAAGCGAATTTAGGAGGCTTAATGGACTTTCGTAATGCGGCTCTCTTTTTTGTTTGATCGATAATTTTTGCGCCCACTTGGTGTAATTTTAAAACTTTCTGGACGGCGCGGGCTTTTCGCAGTGTCCGTCTGTATACGTGTATTGTATATACGTAACGAAATTGTTTTGTTTCTAAAGGAATTATTTTAGAAACAAAACAATCGCCCGGTAATTATTTAAAACGCGGCGCGGCGAGTTTTCCAAATAATTATATGCCCGCGGCGATGTACATACATACGACTGTTTTTAATTCAACGCAGCCTGGACAGAAAATTTCGCTGTCTGTCTTTCTCTCTTATCGCTAATTTCTAGTTGTTTTTCTCGTTAAGAAATATATTGTAACGAAAAGGCGTGCGCTCGCGTCTCTGTGATGCAAATATGCGCTATAAGAGAGCGACAGAAGTGAGCACGAAGGATCTCGAGAGGAGAGAATGAAAATTGAGGTTGCGGGCAAAGTTGCGCAAAATCTAGCTCCTGCCTATCCAGACGTATAGATATATGTGTTTTGAAATCCAAGTATGCCCGACGACTTCTATAATATATCAAGGATCCCTTGCCTCTATTAAATTATAAATGCATCGTGTGTCCGGGCGCTCCGGTGTAACCAGCAGCCCGACTAGAAAAAAATCTTTATAATACAATATTCGACGATCGACTCATGTTTTTACATCGCATCCGTCGCAGGCCAGAATTCTCCCATACGGAGAAAAATAATTTCGAATTCGGGCAACGGCTCGACTCCCGAAAACCGGCGCGACTTCCACGTGTTTTTTCGCCGAATCTATCCCGTCCCCCTGCAATTGCTCCGGCTCTCTCCACGCGACTACAAATTAAAAGGAAACGGATTTTTTCAACCGAGCTCCTATAGAGTATACACATAAGTGCTCTCGAAACGCCGGTATAGCGTCAGAATTATGTGTGCTTGCATATATCTATATATGCAACGTCGCATGCTGCACAAAGGCGCGCGTGCACGCGCTCCTTCACGCGCGGCCCGAGGAGAGAAAGAGCTCTAGACTGGCAATTTGAGGATCGATAAAAAAGCCCCGCACTGCACATAAGACACTCGAGCTCGCGCTGCACACGGGGCAGTTCATGTATTTATATACATGTATATGTACTACCTGTATAAACATCGAGCGGGGCGAAGTGACCTGCACACACGCGCGTGCACTGGAAAAAGAGTCGATAACTTTCGAAGTAGGCTTATCTCGCGATGCCTGTCAAATGGTGCGTCCGCATTTGCGACTTTAAAAAAAAATAATTATAAGTATGCATATGCGACGGGGAGAAAGAGGGGGGGGGAGGGGGTAGAGAGAGACAAGCATGAAAATACGGCGCTAATGAATAATCCATCGCGAGTTAATCGCCGCATTATACGCACGCGCGCAGGAAAAACAATAGATCAAAGGCCGCGCGCGCGAACTGCGTTAGAAAACGCGCTCGCATCGCCTTGAAAGCTATAAGCGCGATAATCCTTCCCGCGCGGAGTCGTCCGACTAAAAAAAAAAGTAAAAATAACAAAAAAAAACCTGCAACGTTACGCGAGCGGCAAGAGGTCGCGTGTCGAAAATACGGTCTGTATACACACACAATGCGCCAATAACTCGTATTCCATAAAGAGAAATACACTCGCATCGTGTGCGTGTATCTATCTATATATGTATACACCGCGAGACATACACAGATGACAACAACGGCGGCTGCATCGCGCGCGCGAGGGGCAATTTCTTTTGCCGCGTGCGCCGCGGAGAGAGACACAAAGATACTTATTATTTTCAAAAACACGCGCGCGAGTAAACAAAGGCGGGCGTGCCCGCGCCGCGTATCTCTCTCTCTCTCTCTTTTCTCGCCTCGTTCGGCTTTCCGCGCGCGCGAGGATTCGAGAGAAAAAGAAATCTTTCGTTTGTTCGGCAAAGCACGTGCTCTCGGCCTGTGCAGCCTGCTGTGTACACATACTCACACATACGCACCTATATATAATAGCTCATTTGAATAACGAACTTTGCGTACGTATATATTTATACGCACGTAACGTATGTGCGATCTCTTTGGGGGATTCGGCTAAAACGTGAATCAGCGCTTTTCCTCCCCCTCCCCGCATTAGGAAAGAACAATAACAACACCTTCGAATTCGAACTCAACGCGCGCCGCGAATCGTATAGAAGACCGAGGAATCGTTGAAAAAAAACTGCCGACGCTCACTGCACACGCACTTCCAGGAAGAAGATCGACACAGGAGAGAAGTGTAGATATCACACACTTGTATACTGTTCTTTTTCTTTCCACGCACTCGTCGTCGTCGCCGTTCACCTGACACGCGCGCACACCGACACCGGATTTCCAATTTCCGCTTCCGGCCGGCTACTTCTTCGCGCGCGTTTCAACTTTTATAACGCTACATACGCGCGGCGTATGTATGTGTAATATTAATGTGTGTTACAGGTACTATACACGCGCAGATGACGGAGAGCGATCGAGTATTTATATTAGAGAGAGAGTCAGCCGCGGATCCGCGAGTCTCTCCCGCGCGCGCGCGAGCGGCAAGTCGCTCGGCCGGTCTATACTGGAGTGTGTGCGGTGTCTGCTCGAGCGACTCTAGCGCTACTCGGAATCGCTCTCTCGGATGTATCGCCGCGAGAGCGCCGCGCGCGGCGGGAGGGGGACAGATCGCACGCCGTCTGCTCTATACGAGCTATACTATACATACCGTATATATATAGGTACGTGTTTTTCGTGCTTCTGCACTATATATACGTATATATAGTAGTAGCTGATAAGCTGGATGCGTGTGTATAGTACACAATACGCGATATACGCGTACTTACAGAGGACTTCTTGGTACTCGATCGTGGGAGGGAATCCCCCCCCCCCGTCGTAGCGCTATACGTATATAGGTATATGTTCACCTATATATACGGTGATGTAATATGCAAGAGAGTCGCTGCCACGCGCGCGGCGAGGGGAGGAGAGGAGGGAGGAAATTCGAGAATCTGAGAAGGGCTGATGTTTCGCGCGCTCTTTCTCGATTTCGCTTGAAAATCAAGCTCGCGCGCGCGACTTTGGAATTTCGACGCTGAGACACGACAGTCGCAGGTTCTCCGAGGCCTTATGTAAAGGTGAGGCATTTTTATCGACGCTTAGCGAGCTTACGACTTTTTAATTGTACGCTTTACTCTCTGCGCCGAGAGAGCGAGAGGGAGAGAGCGTTGATTCATGCGGCGAAATTACACAATGTTTACGAGTTCATACATATATGTGTGTGTACAATTGCGAGAGTTAGAATTCTTTTTGTTTTTTAAACTGGGAATATGCCTTGCTGCATAAGCGCGTTCGATGACACTTATAGAAAGCGCGAAAAATCATTGGGTGCACAATATACATATATCTAAAACGAGCAAACAGGTTTCTGGAGAAACGCGTGCGATTAGGAGGTGCATTCGATACAATTGTTGCGTGAGCCACGAGTACGTGTTCCGAAGCTCGCAAGTATATATGTATACGAAAGCAAAAGTTATGAATCCGCGGTCTATATATATATGCATATACGTAACAATTAACTGTATGCGGCGATCGCGAAAATTTGATGGATCGCCTTATCGTTCGGCCCGACTGCAAAAACACGTCGCGCTTATTATTTTGAGTTTTTATTTGCCTGCAAGTTTTGCCGGATAAACTTTCCGCGATATAGATACCAACTCGCGATATAGGCGTGCGTTACACTTTTTCGCGTAGTTTAACCTTTTTGTTGTAACTATATACGCAAGTTTGGCACTCGAGCCAAGCGCAACTTCGGCCAAATAACGAAAGAGAGAGAGATACAGAGGAAAAAATGCTGCCGCACCGAGAGCGCAACGTTATTTATGCCTCTTTCTGCATTTTCCAGTTTTTCTTTTTCTTCGTGGAAACAGCTCAAGCGTGTCTCTCCGGACTGCGCCTATATTGTGGAAAGACGACAAGAATGTTTTTTTCTCCCTCTATACATTCATTTGCATTTAAGAGGACGCTCCGCGGCGGAGAAAAGCTCTTCGCCGTAATAGGCCGATGAAAATCCCGGATACATAGAAAAGTGCAGCGATAGCCGCGTTTTTCCGTTTCTCGAGTTTGTTATACGTATATACCTTATCGGAACACGCGTTATTGCTCAAACTTTTATAAACGTTATATGCTCGTGTTATTGCGATTACGTACAAACATATGTGTTATATAGATATACGCATATAATATGTTTAATATGTTTATACGTGAAATCCATTTTTACGGTATACAAAACATCAACAGCTGACAAATTGTCTTGGGAACGCGAAGTATATTCCAGGCGACGCTTGGGTATATTTGCATGAAAATAATGAGTAAACGTACATATACACGTATATATAGACAGAGCCGTAAATCATACGCTCGAGTCACATTAGCGCGCCGAGTTTTTCCTCGAGCAGCGCAGCATATAGTGTCTCTCGCTGCAGCTACTCCCACGGCGAGTTGCCGCAGAGAAAAGCTTTGGAAAAAATAATCAGCGATTTGCTCCCTTAATATTAAACCTACAATCCATTATCACGAAATAATTCTATGCAATCTACACACACACACACACACACACACACACATACACATAATACACGGACAGTGTGTCTCGCTGTTGCGCAAGACAATGCGCGAGCTCTCTCGCTTCGCGATTTTCAATGGACTTTATGTATAACAGGAAATTGTAAGAGAAACAGCCGAAGCCGCGCGGCCGCGTTATGACCTTATATTACTTGACAGTCGCTGAAGAACACACTGCGCGGAGAGTATGGAGTATAAGCGGACGACGGTAGTGGTGAACGCGTACGAGAGATGAATCTATGCCTGATGCGCGTTTTACGACTCGCCGTGTGTTTGCGCGCTTCATTTGCTCGTATATAGCCTGTGTATATACACGTACAGTTATTTAACTTCTTTTTTTTTTAACCTAAATCAAGACTCGCCAAGGCCTCAGCCGAGTATGTGTGCGTATCTACGTAGTACCTGTATATAAGATTGCGCTTTTTTCACGACGACATAACGATCGAGGCAATTTTCGCACGCGAGAGAGACTGATTCTTAGGGGAAGCTACATCGCGGAAAGAGGAATAGGCGCCGGGAGAACGAAACTTATCTCTTTCTCGTCTCGTCCCTGATAATCCTTATCACTCGCGGCTATCAGCCTTGTTCCTCTGCCCAGAGAAGACTTGCGAAAGCTCGGGGGGCCACGCTCCAATTTTCGACTGGTTCATACATACATTTCATCGCGTTAAAAGCGAGATTACTTTTCGTTTCTTCGTCGCCGTCTTGCGAATTTTCGCTCTTCTGTATACAGTACACACAATCTATACCTTCTTTTTATCTTAAGAGCAAATGCGCTTTTTCGAATTTCTCGCAAACCGACTGCACATTATGCATTTACGACGGAAAAGGAGGACAAGCCGTGCGTCTAAGTAATAACCCTTTTTATCCGCCATCGCACAGATCGTGATTGTGCTGGCTGTACAATACGAGGGCCTATGCGAAACGCCGGTCTTATCGACGGCTCGTTAATATACAATACCGAGAAATCGATCAGCGAAAGAAAATTATCAAACGGCGTACGCACGCGCGCAAACTCCCTTCCGCCGCCCCTTAATGCCGCGTTGTATATACATTTATAGAAAGTTCGCAAATGTGCACCTATATACTGAAATCGAATTGAAACGCACGGGAGAGCAAAAAGGGCGGCGGCTCACCGCCTGCGCAGCCTTGAATCGAAAGTGGAGCAGACGCGCGAAATTCGCGGCGATATATTACGCGCGTTAGTCGATCAACTGCGCGCGTATGTGTCGCATTGGATTCAGGAGAGATTTATACGCTCGACGCCATCGGGCGAGTTTTTGCGCGCGGTGTGGTCCCGCGCGGTTTCCAATTTCGAGAAAAAGAGCTGCTGCGCTCTTTGAAGACGCACCGACGCGAGAGAAATGAAAAACGATATATGCCGAATGAAGAAGAATTTATCGTTACCTGGAATAACGACACACACGCACACGCAGCCACACAGCAGCTCGCGAGAGGCTAAACGAGCGCGAGAAATCGCCCGGATGCGCCATGATTTGCGAATCTAAACGGCCGCGAGTTCTCGCGAATCATTGCATGAGTTTATGTATTATACGCTGTAAGTACGCGAGTATTTGCGCGCTTGCGAAAGGGTCATTTGGACTGTGCGCGCGATGATGCAACACACGCGTTGGTTAATTCTGGAAAATTTTGCAACAATTTTTTCTAGAGCTATGCTTCTATACTATAACGTGGCTGCAGGTTGGCACTGCGCGTATATAATGTGGCGTGAATGACCGGCAGAAATATATATGAATGAATGGAATATATGCGGTGCGAATTTCT
The DNA here is from genome assembly GCA_018906965.1 of Philotrypesis tridentata. Lineage (NCBI taxonomy): Eukaryota > Metazoa > Arthropoda > Insecta > Hymenoptera > Pteromalidae > Philotrypesis > Philotrypesis tridentata. Next base: position 2,159,602 of record JACCIB010000019.1, on the reverse strand, counting down.
GGAAATTATTCACATTTTATGGAAATAAACAAGAGGGTGTATAATGAGCACAAAAAGGCGGGAAGTAAATCAGCGAAATTGTTGCGCGCAGTATAACGCGGGTCGTGCGCCGCGATTATACCTGTATATTACGAATCAAGAACGGGTTTACGCGAACGAGCGCGCTATGATGGATAACAACAATTTGTACACATCGGCAAGTTGCGATAGAGAAAAATATTTCTAAAGTGTAACACTTTGCGCGTTACTTGCGTGGGGTACTTGTATCCGTGTAGCATTATACTACGCGATTCTTTCAAAATAGCCCGCGTGACACGTCAAAAATTGCCTTGACTTAAGCACAAAAGTGTAGAAGCGAACAAGTTACGCGAGGGGACGTCGATCAAAATCTGAATGACAGCTGAAGAAGATGAAAAAATAAAAGAAACTGTCGCTGAAAGCCAGACAATACGCGAAGAGCGAACGGTCAGTGTCGCCGTTACAAGCTCTCTATACCCGCGCACAAACCGCCGGAGAAACTATTCCTTCGGCGGTGAGTCAGCCGTATAGCAATTTGCAATTGAAAATCCCGGGCGAAACTCACTTATTAGGCAGCAAGTGTAAGGAGAGGCGTGTATAAGAAAGCTGTGCCCGCGAGGAAGGAAACCCGAGTCTCGTATACGGATACACCACGGACTACACATAGTCTTTCTGCCTCTTGAAACTTGTTTCGCGAGAGCGAGAGGTCGAAATTGCGCGAGAAAGGGATGGATTCTTTTTGACATTTTTTTCTCTCTCGAAAAAATAAAACGCCCAATGCGAGCGACTCGCGAATTTCGCGAGAACCGATAAAATTAGAGTAAATGTATCCGCAAGTATACATATCCGCGCGGTAGTGTAAGAGAAGATAATTTCAGCAATTTTTCAGTATGCAAATCCAGCTGCCGATTTTTCCCGCGAGCTGCAACGAGTCGAGTGTATAGCTCTCTAGAGGGAAAATATACGCTGTATAATGGATATTGCATGTCTGCCTCTCGCAAGTACTGCGGCGGATTTCTGGTGCTCGTCGTCGCGTCGTGTGATGAAGATATAACATAAAGCCAGGCGAGTTTCGAGGTGAACTTATGTATAGGTGCACACATATACCGATCTTGATGTATGCGTTCACTCAACAGCGCTCCGGGTACTTAATCCGTCCCGAGAAACGCCTTATTAAATTTACGAAAAATCCGCGAGCATGCAGTTGGCGGGAATTTTTTTCAGAGCTCTCTCTCTCTCTCTCTCTTTTAACGCTGTTTGCTATTTATCAGATCACTTATCGATACAGCCTTTAATGTACCTTTTTATACCCTCGTTCTCGTTCTTATTGTTGATCTTAACTGCGCTCGAATCGAGTTTACTCGGATATGTTGACTTACGGCTGTGTAAGATTTGAGCGGGTATTCAAAATCAGAATGGTTTTTTGTAAATAAAGAAAAGCAATATAAAGAACCAATGTTTTGAAAGCATTAACAATTGTTTTTGTCATACGCGTATGCGTAAAATTGTTTACTGAATGTTGAAAAAGTCACAAATTATTTTTGTCATCCACGTACACGTAAAATTCTTTACTGCGTGCACAGTGCGTTGACAAAGTTACAAATTGTTTTTGTAATATATACAAATAAATAAAATTCTTTACTGTGCCAATATAGTGCCGATATACGAACGTCTGCCGGTATATCGAAATAAAACAGTGCGAACCTCAGCGGGGAATGCATATAAAATGGATTTTATATTCATTTAACGCGCTATACTTATCCGCAGGATTTCCAGCTTTTGCCATCGATTCTGTAGGAATTAATCATTCTCGTCGTTTAATACTACGTGTCCAGCGATGAGAAATAAAACTATCCCCGACACTCCTAGTTCCATTAAAATTGTAATTTATAGTTTTTTGTGTCGCGTGGATTTTATAGCTTCAAAATTGCCAGCTATATACGAAATTGTGCTAATCGTCTGTATTGCCACTAAAATTCAGCTCCCATGCACCATTCGACTTGTTTTCGTTTCATCAATAACGTTCGCAAAGAATGCGTAAGAAAAAAAAATTACTCCATCATCCTCGAAGACAAGTATTATGTGCGCGGTCGAGAAAAATATTTTTATGGTTTTATTCATGGATAAAATATGCTAAAGCATCTTACGTCCTTTTGTGTCATTTATCTTGAAAACTACGCGTAGCTTTATAAACTGAAAACGACTATAAAATTTCAAATTTACACGTAAGCGATATCAATAAATTCTAAAAGAGAGAAAAAAATCCTTTAACGACCCGCAATAAAAAAATTAATTCAACGTGTCTATACGTCCAAACAAAGTATCCTCTTTCCTATACGAGCAACAATGTCTAGCTATTAACAAGGCCAATTCCGAATGGCTATATACGCGAATCCGATTTATCTATAATATGCATTTCGCGAGCGAGAGCAAAATAACAGTATATTTTCACACCCGGAAAGGGAAATCCAACAGTGTATTCTGCCTGAGATAACGACTTCCAATCTCTAATTACTTATGTTGATGGAGATAGCCATCTCGGAACAAAAAAAAATCGATTTTCAACCTGCAACCAACTGCATCTTCGTAACAACCAAGAAACTTCCCACAACTATGCATTTATACTTCAATAACTGATTGCGAAATTACGCAGCAAGCAATGGAACGTCTCTCTTCTCGATAACCACTGGATTTGCGGAAAGTCGGGGGTAATGCAGTCGTCAGATAGTCCGGGGATTCCCCGGAGCGCGCCCGAGCAAGCCGGAATAGCTCGTCATGGGTTAATCAATGGAGCAGCAGCAGCAGCAGCAGCGGTGAAACTCGCGGAAAGCGGGTCAATTTTGCAAAAGCCGGCGTTCACAGCCCGAGTGTAATCGGCGACTTTTCGAAATCGCACTTCGTCTCTGCGCAGCTTTGTTCGCGGCTGCAGAGGACGATTCGACGTTATAAGGAATGAAATCCTGGGAATTCGATTCACCCGAATGATTAAGCGTTTATCTGGGGAACGTTAATTTGTCGCGTGCGATCGAACGATGTGCAGGATATACTTATGCTTGAATAAAATATTCTTAATTCAATTGACTACTTGTAATGCGACGGGAAAATCGATTTCAAGGAGGAGAGGTTCGATATGGATGTTGGCATTCCCCGATAGAAATTTCGCTGTAAAATATGGTGCGAGTTGTCGTAATATCATCATAATTTACGATAATGTTATATTATAAAGTAATATAATCATAATTGATTATGTTATGTCAGCATAGCACATAACTAATTAATTGTATTTTGCAGTAATGAAAGTAGGGTTTATAATGACTTTATAGGCTGCATTATCATCATTCAACATAAATATAGCACAATATCATGATATAAACCCAATCTATTTTCTATTTCTTATTTTGAGCGTAGATGCGTTTAATTTTTGTTTTCTTCCGCAGGTTATAATTAAGTTTACTGTATAAATATCGTACTGAAATATATTTATGCTCGCGCTAAGAGTAACATATGCAAACAACCCGAGTGTGAAAAGTCTCAATGTGGAAGCTATAAATTAGTTTTCAACAATAAATGATCAATCTAATAGGGTGTAAAAGTCAGGCGTGTATCTCGTCACTTATATTTTCCGTTTCGAGTAACGAACAATAGATTCGCTGGAAACAATGGTTGTGCAAAATGTAAGACCTGTAAAAATTCACTTCCTGAGCCGCAAAACGCATACTGCACTGAAATCGATCCTCGAATTCGAGCTAACCTTCAATTTTTTTTTAATTGTTTGTTCTTGCTTTGTTTTTATAAATAATTCTGACGATTACGAAGAGGTGAAAATGAATTTCCGCAACTGTAAAATTGTCTTTGCACTGGATTGACGGCGGTAACTTATATACGCACGTGTTTATCCCGTTTCGCCTGTTTACCTGACTTTTCAAACACGAAAGATCCCGCATGAGATTTTCAAGTTAGTCGAGAACTCAAAGACGCCAATAGCTATACGCAGATTCTTTACGAAGATGGTTATCGAGGATCGATGGCTTCGATCGTATCTCCGATCGCATCGTTTTGTAGCTTTATTAAAGCCGTGCCGTCGGGGGAAATATCCATTCCGAGGAAAACATATTAAGAGCTGTCGACTTGTAAATTAAATTAAGAAGATTTTACATAACGATCCTTTTACCGCGACTTTTATCTAGAAATATGCATATATTTATACGCGAATTGAGACAGATGTAGAGAAAATTCAAATGTTTATTTAACGCACTTCGCCGGATTGTAAATCTCGTAAATTTAATTATATAGAGTCTTATCGAACTTCTCGACGCGTGAAACGTTTACCTCATACACGTACATAAACTTACAATTAACGGATCGAGCGCGCGAAAAGCGAGAAATCAAGATATATTAAGTTTGCCAATCTTTTTGCGAAAGCGCGATCTCCGACCATGCTGCTCAATTCGCAGATACCGATCGCACACGCGGCGGCAACTCGACAATTCACCTCCAATTTTTCAACTCGCGTTTATCGAGAGAAGAGAAAAAACTGAACTTAAAAACCGACATTTCACATTACACATCTTGCGCGCTCTGCACCGCCAGTCTGTCCAAGTCGACAGCTCCGATCTCTGCGTCAATTACTCGTAATAGGTGAATGCGTTATAGCTGCGCAGACCTATAACCGCAAGATAAAGTGCAGCAGACATAACCATACGCTGTAGAGAGCGAACCTTCGCCACGTATAGTCTAACTCGTATAATTACCGGAGATACAACGTGTGGAGAACGGCGACGTTATATATATATATATATTCGTCGCGAAAGATGAAATGTGCGCGAGAGATCGTTCCCCGCGATTGCTTCCGAGAATTTCGTGCATAGCAGACCTTCGCGTATGCATAATATAATGCAACTGTAAACGCACGGTGTATGTGTGTACATACCTTTATACCTTCGCTTGTATTTGAATGCGAGAGAGAGAGAAAAAAAGTTCACGACTCAATAAAGGGGGCGACTCGGTCGCGCAATTAACGATGCAAAAATAAGACTGGGAGAACAAAAGGCAGCTTTCGAGAGACAATATATATATGTATATATAAAACGAGTTGAAAATGATCTCTGAGAACATTGCGCTCTGTATACTATACCTTTGAACTTTCACACCGAATATTGTATATGTATAAATCCATCCTATTTCGGAAACAACTCACACAAAGAAGTCGCAAAATTTTTTATTGAAGACACACCTACTAGACCTGATTTTTCTCGTTCCTTAGGTCATTCTGAAAGAGAAAAAACTCGCGTGCATGGCCGATCGAAGGGTATACTTTTTTCCGAAAAATGATCCGAAAAAATGAGAAATAATTACTAAAGAAGAATTCATAGATTTTTTTCTCGAAAACTATGGACTTTCATATAAATTTAATTAGAACATAATATATCTTAAAATTCGTGAAAGAATGCTCTGACATTTGTTCAGATTGATCCGATGCAATTTTTGATTTTTCGAAAATTCAATAAAATCGAAAAACGTCATTTAAAAATCTGAAAAAATGTCAGAGTGTTCTTTGATGAATTTTCAGTCATTTTTGTTCGAATGAAATATTTTGAAAAGTCCATAATTTTGGAGAAAAAAAATCTAAAAATTCTTTTTTTTTTAATTATTCTTGTTTTTCGAGTCGTTTTTGCTCCGGAAAAAAGTATACCCAGCGATTGGTCATGTACGCGAAGTTTTTCTCTTTCAGAAGGACCTATAAGGAACGAGAAAAATCAGGTCTGAAAGGTGTGCCTTCAGTGAAAAATTTTGCGACTTGCTAGTGTGAGTTGTTTCCAAAATAGGATGGATTTACACGTATATATACGGAAGAGCTTATATTCCGGGAAAGTCGTGAACAGAAGCGTGTAATAAACGGGATACGTACACGTACACAGAATATACAACATATATATTCCACAAAACGGAAAGTCGCCCGAAGGCGAGTATTACAAGCTTGCGTTCTCGCATAACAGAATCGAAGCGACGGTGGTCGCGAGAGAGATAAGAGTCGCGAACAATAGGTCGGGCCCGATGAAACGACGGAATACCGATGCAGCAGCAGAGGAGAATATTGCTCGAATGGGATATACGTATAGCCATTTCTACCCTCGTTGGAAATTTTGAATTGTCATTGCCTGGGAGAGCGAGCGAATATTTTTTTCCGCGCGTTTCGGAGATGGCGCGGAATTCTGGGATTGGTCGCGACGACACAGTCGTCGCATTGTCCCGATGTCAAGATGTGATACCTATTGATAATACTGTCTTGCTGTTGCAATGTTGTATATAATCAAGATGCATTATTAGATTGCTTAACGGTTTGCGTCTGTCGGCAGTGTAGTTCGCATAGCGTTAAATTAGCACTCTATGTATGTATGTATGTATTGTATTGTATGTATGTATATGTATGTATTTTAAGCGTTTCCGAGAACGACTTACAGTACAAAATTAAGATTACGAAATCTTTATTGAGTATATGGAAATGTTTTGCTGTTTGATCTGGTTGCGTCTAATGCTGTTTATAAACAAAATTTGAAATTCAACTTTATACAGGTCGCGAATAAATAAATATGGATTTTAATAAGTGTGGATATTCACTGCTGATGTTCAGTATTAACACAGTCGACGTTGAAACTTTTTTAAATGATAAAATATATAGTGTCCTCCTAAAAAATTAGTTATACTTTTCTTCAGAAGTACAGGAGCCTGGGCGATATTTAACATAGGATTCTTGGACGAGAAAAAACTGCAAAGTTTTTGAATACAATTCGAATTACTCGAATTTTCCGTAAGTTTCTGTTGCAGAAACAAGCGTGACCTCAAATAAATACGGCTTCTACGGTATAGTATACGATGTCTGCATTATACCTTAAATACTATTTTAAATTCATATATACATATCTTTTTTTTTCAGCTCCCTTTTCATGGAAAAAAACACAATGGTTACGGAGCCTGTAAAAGGAAGTCTTCTAAATTCTCCTTGACTTGGAAGGCTTCCTCTACTACTACTTCTTCTTCTACTTCTCGGGCCTCAAAATTGTCTGCTCTGCGTCGAGGCAAAAGCAAAGTCTTTGGACTTGTATGGCATTAAGCCAGAAGGTTTTATGGAAAACTTTTCAAATATGCATGGTACGCACCGCGCAGTAAATGTCCCTACCGTTTCCCAACGAATTTACGAGACGAGCATACAGTGTACTGCACTCCTACAACCGCAGAATTTTTTTTATTCTTTCGCAAATCATCCATAGATTTTCAAAATCTAAACTCGTATTTTTCATCGGAATTCAATACATACGATCGATTCAATAATTCAATAAAAAGAAAAAAACTACGATGCAGAGTCAGCGCAGCAATGGTATATACAATACACTGCATTACTATTCTGGGCAACTCCTTATCCCCACTCCACTCGATTATTAATTCATCTCTGCGGCTCTGTGTCGCGACTGCAGCAGCGCGCATTTCCGTCTCTGTCTTTCGGCGTCTCATGCGCGACACACAGGCGCCCTTTCACTTTTCGCGCTGCGCGCACGTGTGCAGCGCCTCGAGAGGGAGACTCGCTTCGGTCTCCCATGTATATATATAAGTACACAACGGAGCTACATAGCACATAATGTGTATAGAAGAAAAGAGCACCGCGAAAAGCGAGAGCAGATGGACCGAGTAGATATATATTTTGCGAGCGAGAGGGAAGGGCGTCGCACGCTCGACTATATATACAGGGAGGGAATGTATGTTGTGTTATAGACGCGGAATGGCTCGACGTTAATGTCGCGCGGCTGCTCGAAGAAAGCTATTGTTCGCCGTTTGACTTGTGGGTACGTGTGTGCTGATGGAGAAAATAAATAATTCTTCGATTGTCATCTTTTGCGTTAACTTTCAGCTGTGAGGTATTATAGAAATGGGAAGGTGATTTACGCTTAAACTCGTTTGACGAAATTCGACGTTAGGTCACAGATTGTCCGATAGGTGGCGACGTGCCTTTTTCTCCCGCGAGCAGAAAAAGACACCTTGATATTATATATTTCATAAAATTGATTATGTAGTTAAGAAGCTTTTGTATCGTAGTATTATCTCTTGCAAATGCTTCTTGACTAGATATGAAGCAGCAATTGTAGGAAATAATCTGATAAGACTATACACAATTGATAGAGCCATCGACTTACTGACGGAAGAGCGAGGAAAATTTAAAAAATTGCTTGTTAGCGAACCAAAATTTAATTTTTCACTTTTCGTACTTCTTTAAAACTCATTACTTAAACAAAAGTCACACGCTTATATTCGAATTTTTTGTTATCCCGTTATATTCAAGCTGTTTGTCATCAGGGCTCGTCGCTATTGGAGGAGGCCGCTCTTTTTACACACGATCTCGCGACTATACACGGTCGTCACGATAATTCGTGATGATCCTTTGCACTGTGACAACGAGATGGACGTGACTTAATTTTTCATATTGTCCCGAGTCAGAAGCGGCCGACTCCGTCGTGTGCCGATCGGAGTCTCTCGATCGCAACCTGGCACACGTGGAAATTTATCGTAGACTATATAGAGACAGAGAGAATCGACGAGGGAGTGTACGCGAGCGAACACGTTGAAAAAGAAATCCGTACTTACTTACATCTGGGACGTGACAGTTCCATTACGGGATAGTGTTACCACAGCTGGGTAAGGCATGTCTTATATAGAGGAGGAATAATATCGGGGCAGAGTTTACGAGCTTTCGGCTTTAAACCTTAGACTCTCTCGGAGGATCAAATTTCTGCGAGTGATATTTATGAGCTTTTGCGATCCTTATAACCGACGATTGCTCTGATCTTACGCGTCTACGCGAACGCTTGGAAATTTCTCGCTCCTCCGAAATTGCGGATAGAAAAATCGGTATTGTATATAAGCGATTAACGATAATTACGTCGGTCTCGCGTATAATTGATTTGCAGCTTTTATATGCGCGTGTTTCTCCGCGACTCGGTGCGAAATTTCGCAAGCTCCGCAATGTTTCATCAGGATGTGTATGCGAGCAAGAGTATTTATGTCAATTACGTCTCGTTAGACAATTCTCGAGAACACTATGGTTAAATAATTTTCTGTAAACAGCTCGCTAACGAACTAATCACGGAAAATCCTTCATGTAACATTCATTAATTAAATCGAATCAGCCGGTTTTCTGCGGCGCGCTGCAGGCAACATAAAGTATATTCATTCAATTTGCGATTCCCGCGTGGCAGAAACGAGCTTAATAAACAATTTTCCTCGCAAGAAGAAAAAACGCATATAATCCATCGTTACACATGAAATCTCCAGTAGCATCTCGTTACACCAACTTTCGAGCTCTGATTTATATATTACAATATCACGCATACATATACACGCGCGAACGACGTCGATTTATTTCTCGGGTAATAACGCAATGGGCGCAACGCTGATGCAGTCGAGCCTATAAACATACAACGGCCGAATAGTGAAAAGCATAAGGCTTGATTGATGCGTTTTCGATTTTATATTACGCGCGTTTTGTAATTGCGCTGGAAAAAAGTACCACCTCACGCTCAAGGAGGTCCACTCGCCGGTTGATTGTGTTCGTTTTTGCGAGCGAGACTCGTGTGTGTGCTTGTACATACAATATACGTACATCTATATACATGTAAGTGCGGCTCAATCTAATTCGCGCAAAAGGTCAGACGGGACATAAATCAGGAGATTCATCGGTTAATTGGAGAATCCAGTGAGCAATAGCGCGTTTTGGCAATGCGCTCGAGGCTCTGTATGTATCCAAGATTTGAATTTCTGGACAAGAACAAATTGCCTTCTCGTGTTTGTGTATCTGATTCTTTTTGTGTATTATGCTTTCATGAATTATGTAGGGGATACGCTTTCATGAAAAATATTATTAATAGACATTTTCGACATCGCAATTCTGAATGAATAGATTGAAAAGTCAGAAGTGCTGTGGAGCGGATGTCTCGTAATTAATAATAGAAATCAATTCGGAATGGACCTGCGTAATATTTTGGTATTTTCAGTAATAGAATTAAATTTAATCGAACGAAAACTTTGTATGTACGAAAATCACTTTATTTAAAGTCTTTTTTTTCGGCTACATAAAATAATTGTTAATAGAAATTTTATAGAATGATTATACTATTGTTTTTTAATTTATTTATTAACTTCCAGATCCCCTTTAAAAACTTCTATCGAAATCAAGGTTGACAAAGTCTTTTAAAGAAACAAATCAAGTATATAGGGGATATCGTGATTTCGCTTCCACAATAAGCTTCGCAAAAATCGTTCGAAACAATTGCCCGGAGTATTATATAGCTACTATACTCGCATAAGTATATACACATTATACATACTACATTTATGCAGACAATTTGATACTATTGAAATTCTCGCGCACAATACTTCATATATACTTGTTCCCGTTGTGTGTATGCGAGTGAAATGCCAAGCAGAAAGCGAATATATGGCTCGGGAAATCGTTTGAAAACTCTTAAACAGATTTCCACGCGTATACGCGTATATACACACTATATATCACGAGAGCGAAAAATGACTTCCTCCTCCGCAAGAGCACAAGGTATAGTGCCACTGGCTCACTTTCGCTCAACAGTCTCTCAGCTGCGTACAGTATATATAGCTCGCAGGTGTAATCCCGCAAAAATACTTCTTTTTCTCTCTCCACAGCTCGATCACTCACCCTACAGCCGCGTCTACGTACAGTCTTTACCGCGAGTGAATTGCGAAACGTATACACGCATTGTTCCATTACACTCCTGGTACATACCCCATTCGTCACAATGCCTCGCGGTCCTCTCGCATACAACAAATAATTTTTTCGCACTTCTGCACTCGTGTACAAGATCCTCGAAATCCATCCTGGAACTCGCCACGTTCTATTTATCAAATTCCCAGGCTGCAGCCCGTATAGTGATAGATGAAGCGCCACGACTGCAGCTCGCCGACCAGAGCGTATGTAATACAGATCCTTGTCGCGGACTGTACAAGCTCAGAGCGGAACAATCTTAATAAGCACGTAACGTTGCACGCGGCGTCTACCGTCGAAGGCTTCTCTCTCTCTCTCGCGAATTTATATACATACGCACATGGACCCCCGGGGCTAAATACACTGCAGCAGCCTACGATTTCCAACGGCTCGACGCGCTGCGCGTAGAGCCCATACACATTTTCTTCGATGGATTGTACGTATGCTCTCCTCTGGCGGTGCACACATGCGCGTATATTGTATATACATGTATATACGCAGTGCGCCTGGTGTGCGTGACATAATAACCGCGCGGCTCTCGGATATTATATATATACTGCCCAGGGAATACGTTTTGCGCTCTTTCATTCATCCTTCGATGTGTGTAAGTAAGTATGTCTACGGCAGGAGAGACCGACTGCAGCAGCAGCAGCAGCAGCGGAAAGAGACACTATACGGCGCGCATAAATTAAGCGGCAATTATACACGCACAAGACGAATTAAGAGGCTGCGGGCGAAAAGTCGTGGGAGGCTGCGCGTATAGCTGTTTTTTCCTCGTTTAAATGCTAATGAGCTGAACTTTACGCTCGGTGAAAATATCTCTCTCTTTCATACATGCACAGGTATACACACGTGTTAGGCCATTGAAATTCCCTCGTGTGCTTTACGGCGTATTCACTTTTCGGTGGCTGTTTCTTGTTTTTTCTTTTCCGTTATAATAGACGCAACGGAGGTTTGATCTATACGCTAGCGAACGACTGTGTTTCGTGTAACGCTTGCGCACACACACACACACACACACACACACACACACACACACATATAGTGTTACACGAGGGTTACAAGGATTTCGCACGAAAAGTGCTGATCGACGAGGTTTTATGGCGTCGAGCACAACTGGAGTGTGAAAAATAAATACGTGGAATTCGCTTCGCTGAACGTTATACAAACGCTTTCGTGTCTGTTCTACACAGAGACGTGGTGTGTGTTTCGTAATCGATAAGCGATCGTTTCGTATACGTGCCGTTATATACAGTATGCACACCGACATGAATATATGCTTCTTGCGGGCGGTGCATACTTCGTTTCATCTGGACTAATTCGAATTTACGAGGCGCCTCGACGTACTCGTATATTGTATACATGTGTACGTAAGAAATTCAGCGTGAAAACTAGCGAAATCCGCATATAGCCGTACGTCGCGAATCGCACCTTCCGTCATCGATATATACTCTCGAAAAGCATCGATTCGCGGGTAAGTAAATCGCGCGGAGAAATTCGCAGCTGACAACTGCTCGCATATAAACGGAATCGAGCATATCTCTCTCTCTACTTTAATATTCCCAACAATATCACGTCTTGATTGGCAATTACATGAAAGTATACTTTCCAACGCAGCTACAGAGTCAGCCGCGCTCATCTGCATCTTCATCGGATCTGCTCTATGCGGAACTCTCTCGCTTCGCACAGCCTTGTGTGTATTATATCCGTAAAAGTAGGCAAGCCCCACGTGGAAAACGCTCCGGTCTATTAAAAAATCCCATCCGAGAACTAGTCTCTCTCTCTCTCTCTCTCTCTCGTCCCAAGCCATAGAGCAGAGGAGCTCGTACATACATACACCACAGCAGCGACTTTCCCCGTACGGGACGTTCCCGTGGACTGCAGCAGCGACGTCGTCGTCGCGTATCAGCTTACACAAGAAAGTATCCTCTCTCTCTCTCAGTCTCTCGCTACAGCGACTCTTATACACAGCGAGGGAATTTTTCCTCGAAAGCGCGCGGCGCGCGGCCAACGTGAAACTAGAAAGGATCGTCGTAGAAGGAAGAGAAGATGAATCCCGCCGATATAATTACGCCGATCATTATCGGCCGCTGTCACGCTCCGGCGGCGGCCGTTTCCGTCGCGCCCTGGTGTACTCCCTATAAGCTGCGCTTATATATCGATCCTAACGAGTCACGAGAGTAGTCTCCGTATATACATACACGTATATACAAGTATGTATAAGTATACATGAGATCTCGAGGCGTCGATTATTATTGCCGCGCTGTGCAGCTCTCCGCGAGATACGCGTTACGAGATTACGCGCGAGGCTGTCTACGTATATATAATACGTCTACCCGACGTGTAGCTCGACACTCCTTTCTTTGTGCGCGAAAATCGTTGCATTATTGGCGGTTCCCGCGTCTTCTCGTCGCTGTCGCTGCTGCTGCTGCTGCAGCCGATGATTTGCGGCTTTGGTAATTAGAAGAGGATGAGCAGCTGCTCGTCGTGGAAAAGAGGCTTGGCCCTGTGTGTATATACGTATACGTATATTTATATGTATACACGTATGGCACTTACCTGCGCGCAGCGCACGTGATGTACACTATATATATATGCACAACGGCTTTGTTTCGAATTTATATATACTTTTTCATTGCAGCGCTAAGCATTAAAGACTGTCACGATTCGGCGTGTCGTTCAAGCCGGAAAATCTCTTCCTCGTTCTTCAAAGGTGGGGGGGGGGGGGGAGGAGGAGTTGCGCAACGCGCGGCCCAATTAAACGCCACTGAATTTCAAGCTACTGCTCGCATATGTATATGCACGTAAATGCAATTTAAAATCCCAAACCGCAAACTTCTCCGCAAGACGGAGAGAGAAATGCAAGAGTTGCCGAACCGCGGTTGAACTTATTAAACAAGCTCCGTATATTTGCAAACCGCTGTGACGATTTACCCGCAAATTCATATGCGATGTACTTGTGATATATAAAACGATTTTCTTCCACCGTCAGAACTGCTCCTCCACAATAGTAGGCACAATCAATTCTCCGTTCCACGCGCGACGCTAAAGAAGCCCCGAAATTACGTAAAACACCGCGGAAGCTTTCGCGAATGACAAACGACGTTATAGTCTCATAATGCATCGTCCCAAATTCGCGATCGCACCTCGGCTCGCGGTGCACCGATGTATATATATGTGCAGCATCGTCCTCAAGAAGCGCGAACTCCTCGTATTTTCTCTCTTTCTCTCTCTTTCCCCCCCGTAAAATCGCGTCTATAATATACACGACGAGGCTCTATGTGTACGTGCGAGCGGGGCGACCCACGCAAGCGGATCCCGCGGTGATTTATCGGCGTGACCCCTCATAGTTCGCGCTATACTTACTCTCGTAAACGCCGAGAGTAGTCGCCGCGTATACTTATACATATACAGTTGCGCGAATATACATAGGAGGCTTTTCCTTCTCTACATACGCGCGCGCGCGCGCACAAAGAGCGACGGCGCGAAACAAATGGCCACGTGCGTATATGTGTGCGCATATATGTATATAGAAGTCGTCGCCCGGCGAAAATAGAGCCTCCGGGGATAAGGTGAGTATGCGTCGTTCGTATACGTATGCAATATGCATATACGTATATGCAGTGCGCGCGACGCACCTGGACCCCCTTCGACGAGAGGAGAGAGAAAAGTGCGCGTGTTTGTGTAGTAGAGGCTGGATTTATCGGCCATTGTTCGTCGATGATAGTCGAACGGTAGGCCGCGATATATACCGTGCATCGATGCGGTAATAATGCTGGAAGAGAAAGAGAGCAAGAGAGAGAGAGAGAGAGAGAGAGGAGGGAAATGTAGCAGTCTAATTATTGCTGACTTCCTCTTGTGTGTACACGCTGCGTCGTGGAGAGAGGGCTTGGAATTTCGCTGGAGATGGTTGTGCGTGAAAATCGTGTTACAGTATTTTTATTTGTTTTTTGCGTAATTCAGAACTGTAAAGTGGAAGTGCATTTGGATATATACTCGACTTGATATAGCATAGCGCGGTTTTTCTCAAAGTAAATGTCCCCATTGTTTTCGAATAAATATACGATACGATTCTGTAGCACTTATCAGTTAAATTTACTTTCAATCAGCCAAATCCTAAATCGTCCTCCAAAAGTCTTTACGACAATTTTCTCCTGCTAGGAGAAAACAGTCCGATGCCGTCCAAACGATATAGTTAGTATCCGCGCGTGTCCTAAAATTCATACCGAATTTTACTCAACAAAAAACACAGCTCACAGTCGCCTCGCTCGGCCTACATCCCGCGCAAGTACAATTTCCCTCTTTTCCATTCTCGGTATACCCTCCCATTCGAATACACAGCATTTCCAAAGCAAACATTGCAGACCCTCGGCTGTGAGCGCATAATAAGTAGGCAACCTACTACACAGCGCAGTGGCGCATCGATAAATCTCTCGCAATACACTCTTCGCAAAAAAAAAAAAAAAAAAATCATATAAGTATACAGTAGCTGGCAACGAGACACGTGTAGCCCGCACCGAGACAAGAGATTCGTAATCTCGAGAGGCCGCGGTTGAAGACACAGTTATGCGCGAGCGCATCTTCGCGTGCGGAAAACAATGAAACGCCGGGCCGTGTCATTCTTAGGCCAGTTACTTTCTACTCGGATGTAAAATACGCCGTGCGAGGAGATCTCGCGAAATTCGCGGGGAGAGATCCGATTCTCTCCAGAGGCTGAGTGTAGTGCAGCTGTACATAGCGAATAGTCGCATTATCGTGAAGGAGTAATGGATTCTATATGTAAGAGTAGATGCGAAGAGCATGATTCATCGAGCTTGCCTCGTATTTTCGATTTATTCTCCTCTAATTTTCTTCTTTTCTTCGTCTTCTCGGTTTTTTTCTTATGGATCGATTTATCGAGCACTCTACGAGTGAGTGTCTGATTTTCTCGAGTTGGAATCGACGGGGCGGTGGTCGAAAAGTAAGCTTGTTTCTCCGGTCTTTATTTATTGGCCAATTTCCGCTTTAAGCAATTTCATGCACGGAACGTAGCGTTCGCCTAAAACGGGCAAGATCGAGAGATAAGTCTGAAAAGTTGACCTTTAACGTCGACTTTTTTTGTTCCAAATGAAAAGTTACACCCGCGAGGTTGTGGGCACCTTGATCCAGATGGACAAATTTACTAGGACTCTGTATGCTCTAGATGAATCGCATTTCAAGAGCTGACTTTTCTTCTTTTTTTTTTTTAATTGTGCGTTAATTATCTAAGGTGTGCTTATTTCTAGTGCTAAGTATAGCATTGCGTAATCTTGTCCTTTACAATAATTTTTTTTAATTTTTGTAGCCTATTCCAAGCGTCGAGAAAATCTTACGTAGTCTTTTTTTTTAATGCATGTATAAACAAAGCAGGATGTAGAAAATCGTTAACCATTTAAATGTGTTGAAATTCAATAATATAACTAATTTCAATAATATAACAGTATTGAAATGATGATGCTTGCACAAAATTTTAACTTTCAAGGCCATTGCAAAACTAAACCATTACACGTGCTACCTGCAGATGATGTTCAATCATCACAATTCAATATTCAATATTCGAAGCTAAACATAAACACGTTAGAGCGACTGTACAGGAGCAAGGTATTATCCTAAGAATGCTACCTACTGATAGAATCTAACTTAATAACGGTATACAACGAAAAAAATAACATCGCGGATATTATTCAGTATACGAGAAACGTCATGATGAATGAATATGTAAATTATCCTTTGCAAAGCAAATATGAAGTATCGCGAATGCAGAAGGAAGCTAATCTGTATAGAAAATCAGATTATCGGCCGTTGCACAGCGTCATGGTACGTTGCACATGGAGCAAATAATCAAGAACAGAATCTGAAATGTACAGCAAATACATTTTATCTGTTCGCTCATACAGCCATATACTTTATTAAACGAATCTCTTATTGTCTAGATACTAATTACACAGAAATTAGACTTTAAAATTAAAAAATTACAATTTGATCTGCGACTCACGTTTAAAAATACCCTTGTCAACTCTGCGTCGTCAACGCGCTTAACCGAACATAAAAATACCTACAGTCATCGCACGCGTCAGCCAGTGACATTTTCGGCCGACACTGCAACGTTCCCATAGTCATTCAATATTCTAGCGAGTTTAAGTAGACCGTCGCAGAAGACTCGACATCGACGTGCCCCGTTATAGAGTATCTCCAACGCCGAGACGAAACTTAAGCGCCACAGGTGTGTATACACGTATACATCATATCGTCGTACACGTGCGGCACGCACCCCGCGGCATTACATAAATCCTCCGAGTCAACAATGATGCAAGTTCTCAGCTCCGTGCACGCGTGCACTTCTTAACACCTGACACTTTGACCTTATGAAGCGCAGATTTTTTAGTGTCTGCGTATCTCTCTCTCGGCTGTGCAACTCTTATTTTCATCGTTATGTAAAGGATTCCGGCTGTGCGAGCGAGCGAGAGGGAGAGAGAGAGAGAGAGAGAGAGAGAGAGAAGCTTGGATCTATCAAACTGCGGTGGGACGACGGCGATCGTATAAAATTGCGCCTCTCGGTGATGCGGCAGCGGATGAATTGTAGGTATCTGTGTCGGGAGAGTAGCTCGGATGGCACGTTGGCACGTGGAGCTTGTTCCAAGTATAACGACGTATCGTTAGCGAGTCGATTGGATTTGACAATTATTAATGTCTCGTCGCTCGTAATCGAAGCGCTGATGCTGCGCTTGTATGTTTATTTATTATCATCTGCTATTGTACAATTTATAATCTATTGTGCCGATGAATTTGATTTATTATCGTAATGGGCGATCATTAGTTATTCGAAGATATACTGCGTAATGACGCACTGTTTGTCCGACCACACTCGGCCTTTTCTACTGATTCGATGAGACCTTTTGCGATGATCGGTAACTTTAGTTGAGAGTAAAATTGCATGAAATTTACTTCGTGATTCCTTGCATTAGTATCAATTATAATTATCTTTATATGAAACTAGTGTAATACTGTTCTCGCTATCAAAAATATAACCAAACATCAATTTTATTCAAATAGTTAAAAGTGTGTTAAATATAATTTTGTTCAAACATTCAAATGTAAATAATTCAGTCTCGTAACGATAAACTTCTCGCTACATTCGAAATATCAAATGAGCTTTAATGAAAATCAACCCGCATAAAAATATTCCCACATTCACGGAAACTAAAGTATCAGCTCTTCTGCAACGAAACCAGTGCTCCCATTATACATGTTTTTACGCTGTGTACATGCAAATGTTAAAACGGTATAAGAGGACGAGGCGAATCAGGTTAAATTATGCGCTTCCATCGAGCGGAACTGTACGCGCTCGATGGATCCATGTACATGTGAGCGCGGTGCGGAGTTTCGCTGCGCGAGGGCAGCACAATCCAAGATCCACTCGGATAAATATCGATAAAACAGTTGCGCTGACTGCGAGAACGCTACACCGCGGCCTGAATAACAATAACAAAGAGGTGTACACGAGAACTTGTGCTTGCAAACTCACCGTCGGCGGACCTCGCTTGCGGTAGCATGTCCCCAGCAGCTCTCAGCTGATCGAACTTCTCGATTAATTGCGCTAATCTGTAACACAAGTATGATAAATTGAGTGTGCGTGTACTAACCTCAGGCACAACATTTTTTTTTTTTTTTTTAATGTACATTCTATTTCAATATTTAAGTATGAATTTCTAGGCTTTTATTTGCTATGTTATTTAAATTCGCTTCATTAACTCAATTTGAGTTGCTTATAATAATTTTACAGTATGAAAGTACAAGGCACAAGTAAAAATCATTCGAGTAACAACTTTAAACACATTCGCATTTACGGCTAGATGACATATGAATAATACAAACTCGCCGCATCTATTACGAAAAATAATACAATTATGCATTCGAGAATCCGATTGTATCGCAGAAAATATAGGGACTCGGTCAAAATTTTTCCAAGATTCATGCAAATAAATGTAAATGGATCTCCATAACGCATCAGATGCAGCCTTGGCACTTCATTTAATCTTTTGTATACTCACTTGGCTTGAGGTACATTGTGCTTCCTTTGCAGATCAACCCGCAATCTGTCGCCCACGTGCCTGTAGATGTCAGTCAAGGTGTTCATGGCAGTTTCTCGCACTTTTTCCGTGGGATCCGAGAGCATCTTTACGATACTCGGCGTTACCCCGGAAAGTGCCATTTCGTCCGCACCGTGCCTAATTCAAGAAAAAAGTAGACCATTTATTCAAACAGTTCGTTTCCATTAATTTAAAGAATAATAATAATTGATGTCTTACTCGTGCAGCGTGGTTGTGAGGAGAATAAGCGCTTCCTCCCTTAATTTCGCGTTCTTATGAGAAAACGCAGGCGTCAGTTTGTCAAGTAGATTTTGAGGCGTCATACTGCCCTTTTCCATAATTTTCAGAAGCAAGAGTTGCGCCTTCTCTCTCGTTGTATCCTTGTTATCACCTGCAAATAAAAGCAAAACGTGTCACCAAGAAGCCAAATCACAAAGAATCACAACTTTCAAAATTAACCTACGACTAAACGTTGTAAATAAAAAACATATGAACGATAGCTCGTAAAACAACGCGAATCAAACACCTTTGCAAATACACTCTCGTCAGCGTCGAATCGAACGAAACCTTTTTCTGAGCAACGTCGACAAAAAATTTGTGCTACTAAATACAATTTCATGCGCTGAAACGTAAATATTTACCACTTACGACCCTCCGCGCAGTCGATCATTCACTACAATACAGACGCGCAATTAATTTTCCAAAACCCGGAGCCGAATCACTGTCGACTCGGCTATACCGACCCTTACGCAGCTCGACAAAAAAAGTCGAAGAAAAGAAAAAAATGAAAAGAAAACAACACCACCGCGCAAAACAAAAGTATGCTTCATTTTTCATTCCACGGCTCGAGTGTCGAGGGCACCCCCGGCAGGAAAGAAAGCCGATACTCACCTAACCTGTCTATCGTAGGTTGTATAATAGTAGAAATGTACGGTCGGAAATCGTGGCCCATCCGATCGGCCAAGTACGTGAGCGCATCGAGGCCATTCTGGACAACCTGGAACAGAGAGGAAAAAAATCGGTGATTATAATTATTATAGAAATTAACGAATAAGTCTCTGGTGATACACCGCGCGTCGTCGGGATTTTTACGAGTGCGTGTAATGAGGTTCTCTTTGTCGGGTACATATATATACGGGTACGAGTATGATTGGGTTTCTTTTATAACGAGACACACTGCGTGCGCGGCGCTATAGGATTTTAATAAAGAGATGGCGCAAAATTGAGGTCTTACGCTCGATTTATTTAACGGCTTGTCGACGAGCCTGGCTGACTTAGAGAATTTAATGGCCGGATTTCACGAGCCGCGGCTTTGACTCGGCTATCCTCGTCTTGATGCCGCCGCGCGAGAGGATCGCTACTTTCCTTCGCGATCGATTATCCGCGATTCTCTCTGGGTTGAACGTCGGCGGTTTGGAATATGTTTATCGAAACGAAAGGAAAAGGTAAATATAACTGAACTGCTATGTGGACACGTAATATGCGCATGTATGATTGATGCAATAATTAAACAATTGTGCAAATTCGTATTATTAATTTATCGCTTGAATCTTGTCGGCCGCACTTAATAATACTCTATCAACTCGACTTATGTATACAAATCTTTCTCTCTCTCTCTCTCTCTCTCTCTCTCTCTCTCTCGGAGTAAAAATAAATTCAACGCTTTCATTGAGACACACATACACACTATATATCGTGATGCATGATGGATACGATGTTATCGCGTCGAAAATGCCCCTCTGGCGCGTGAAACATGAATGGTAAACAAGTTTGCGTATACAAAAATAAAAAGGCGATTGGTGGAAAACGTGAACTTTATCTCCGCTCCTACATACACACATAGTTGCACAATTGGACGTTTCTAAAAGTAGCTATAAACCGATTTCCGACCGTCGCCAGCCGCGAAGAGTCGCTATATCATTGGTAATACAAGTAAAAATTTCTCAAAACACAAAACAAGCGAGTCGATAGCGGCAGAACTTCGAGATACAGTCTTTCGTGCTCTCGCGCACGTTGAGGCGCCTTGAGACAAACGGAAAAAAAATAATAATGGGGAGGCAGGGAAGAGGAAGCAGCAACAACATCAGCTGATCCGATTGATCGATTCGAAACTCAAAGCAACGGCAGCAGCAGCAGCGCAGAGTGTACTATTTACCAAGCGAGACGACGTTGATAGATGGCTTAATGGAGGGACGAGTGCTTTCATTAAAGCTGAAGATTTTCACTCCTATACGCTACTATGGCCCTCCTCTTTTCAGATGCAATTATAATTTCGTCTGGAGCCGGGGGGGCATCGCCGAGAAGCCGCCGCCGTCCAGACTGAGTGTACTCGTCATAATTGCCGCAGCAGCAGCCGGATAATAAACTCGAGAGAGAAGAGAGAGAGAGAGAAGACTAAGTTTGTCTCTCTCTAGTGCGAGCAGTGCTGCTATTCTGCTGCTGCGGCTGCCGCCGCTTTCTCGGCTAATTTTGCTTACTCGACTGCTGCACCGGCTATATAGTGTGCCGCCGGCCGGCTTTAAAACGCGCGGGAATTATTAACGGTGACCCGCCGATGAGCTTCTTCTCTCCACGACTTAGCGTATCTGTATACGTATACACTGACTGCTGCACTCGATTTGCTTCTTTTATTTTGCGTACGAGGAGCGCGGGGCATTTTGAGGAAGAAGGTGCGCACGAGGAAGAGGAGCTCGGAAGAGCAACGATCTATTTTGAAATTGCACGAGTTTAAAGAGGTCATTAGTACGAATGCGCGCATGATTATTCGAAATTCCTTTTCCAGTTTGAGAGTCCATAACTGTGTTCATCTTCATTTTCGAGTCTCGCGAACTATCGAGTTTTGATCCATTATTTATTTTCAGGAAAGAATACATTAAATTCGTCCACAATTTATTTTTTATTGTATATGTCGCGAAAATCGCATCAAAAATAAACGCGGGTATATGCACAAAAATTACGATTAAAAAAGTACGATTTTTTTTTACGTAAGCCTTTCCGTGTAATTCGAATTTGTTCGTTACTTTTCAAATCAGACGAGCGCCTCTCCTTAACATGACTGTGGATAGGGTATAATTTTCAGGTAATGAAATGTTAGCGATGGCGGCAAGGTCGCATATATACTGCACGTTTGTGTACACGCGCGCACGGACATGAAAATTGAAGACGGCAAAAGAGACCTAGATTTCAATATGGTTTTGATTGAGAAATCGTATTACGTGAGGCAACGATCGAGAACGACTTGCTCGCCTGTGTATAGCCGCAGCGCAGACGACGCTACTGCTGCACCCCCTGAAGAATTTTCAGTTGACTGAATTTCCGGGTCAAGTCGATATACTAAACGCTCGACCGCGAAGCATTAGTTTACACCGCATCGATTTTTTTTAAAATCATAGATTGTATACATCGTGTAATTTTTCTGGCATGCACTCGAATACGCTGTGTGTGCACCCAATTATCTCGTACCGATTTAATTATTCCTAAAATTCTCAAAGAATTTTCAATTTGTATTCAAAAATTATTTTATTCGCGAAGGGACGCATTAAAAAACGATGTATATGCACGTCGAGCTACGTTGGAAAAATTTTTCACATTTTTTTCCTAATATGGCTTTTTGCACACTTTCGAAATATCGTAAAATAATTCTCGGATAAAATGTTCGACATAAAAAGTTATGATCTTTACTAAGACGGAAAGTTTCTTAGATTTTTACAAAGTTTGAAAGTTCAGTCCATTTTTTTCTAGGTTAGAAATATTTTCTATGAATTCGCGTGTAAATGCATTTTCTTCTGCGTATTTTCCGCAGAATAGTACATAATTCTTTTTTTCTGGTCCACACTTACTTCGTTCTTGATTGGTTAATAAAATATATAAAAGCAATTGTCACGCTGAAACATAATCACAAACGTTAAATAAACAAAATTGGCACTCCCAACTTTACTCAGAAAATTTTCAAAATTACACCGGGTAACAATGCCTTTGAGTTGAGCCTAATCTGATGCTGGGATCGGGTTAACTACTTAAATTACAGCCGTTTGAAAATGAATATTATGCGCACAGATATACGAAATGCATACGAATTTGTTTGCAGCGCTGAAATTAAAATTCGACCTACTCTCGATTCCTTATTTTTCTTCAAATCTATGCCTACATCCCTATAATATTTCAATAATTGTAATCCTAAACCTTTCTATATGTACGTATAACTGTCACTATAAAAATCTGAAATAATCTAATTAAAAAAATTTAAAAAGAAATCTTGTATACCTCACCTCACAAACATCATTTTTTTCCTTAAATTAAAATTCTCATCCAAAATAAAATTTAAAAAAAATTTTGCTCCCCATCAGCTCACCGCGGAATCACCCATATACATATACGCACAGCAACAAGATGAAAATCTCACTATATTATATCCCGTGCCTAATACGCGTACGTTCGAAAATACACGAGGCAACGCGCGCGGGGCAACCCT
Source organism: Philotrypesis tridentata (assembly GCA_018906965.1). Lineage (NCBI taxonomy): Eukaryota > Metazoa > Arthropoda > Insecta > Hymenoptera > Pteromalidae > Philotrypesis > Philotrypesis tridentata. The sequence continues at coordinate 2,136,222 of JACCIB010000019.1, read as the reverse complement.
CGCTCGCAAGTCGTCGTCGTCGCCGGCTTTCTCGTCCGCGCGCGCGGGAAGGGCAAAAGTGTAATTTATCCGCGCAAGAAACGCAAGCACGAACTTCCTCGCGCAACTCCCTCTCTCTCCGAATGATATTCGCGCCGCGCGGTAGCTCGCGTTTAACGAGCGCTGCTGCTGCACATGCAAGTGAACCTATTTTAGCTGTACTCCCTCCTTCTCTTTTTTTTCCTCCCGCAGCGCGTCATCGTCGCGCTCATCCTTTTTGCGCGACCGAAGCCTCCTTAGCCGCGCTATTTCGAATTAGAAATCCCGCACGTCACGCGGTCTCGTCGTCCGTCTCTACATTCGAGTCAGGAGAAATTAAAACGTATATATATGTACGTGTCTCGGTTTTCACGTAATTTTGCTCCAGCTGTATACGTCGCTCTCGAGTGTGTGCGTCCAGACGCGGCGATAGCGTAAATCAAGAGGCGAAAACTGGTTTTCCACACTGCGAGAGAGAGAGAGAGAGAGAGAGAGAGAGAGAGAGATGCATGTCTGCGCGCGAGTGCCGTATTGACAGATAGGTAAAAATAAAGAATTTTATTGTCAGAAATGACGTAAGTCCGCATAGCTCCGGCCGATACCATATTTGCGCCTCTCTCGCGCCTCTACATATCGTTGACGTGAAAAATTAAGTTCACTGGGTTATGCGCGACGCATTTTAAATATATTTTTCTTATATTTCCTGCGCGCGCGCGCGCGCGCGAGCCCTGACCTTTATATATGTAGGTACACACACGCGCGCACACACACTTTTTTTTCCTAGTTGGAAATCTGATAGTCCGGAATTTTGGATTCAGATTCTGTTAATTGTACTTATTTTTCACTTTGCCGCATATGCAAAGTTTCGCGTGTGAAAATTTCATTAATTATTATGCGGCGTATATGAAATTTTAATGGCTTTAAACTGGCTGAGAAGAAAAAAGAGCTCTTTAACGCTCTGGAGAGAAAATGGAGATGAAAAGTTTTTCCGTGTACGAAATTCAATTGATATTTAAATGCCAGAACGGGAGCAAGTCTCTTTAAAAAAGTTTAAGTGGCCGACGACTCATCGATGTCAGAAAGAAAGAGAAAGAGAGAATAAACGAAGTAAACAGAGGAACTGCTCCGGTAACGTTATTACTGCCTACTAAAAAAAGGGAGAAAGAGGATTAGTTCGCACGCAAGTGTAGAGCGAGAAAAAAAATACAGCGTGCGCGTTATTGGAGATTACCCAACTTAGAAACGCGTCACCGTTAGGTGTATTGTACATATATATACGAAAACGATGACGCGGTCTCGGCAAAATTTTCAAAACTAATGGATTTTTTCAATTGCACCGCTCCACTTACATAAAAGTCTAACTGGTTCGTCGAAATTCAATGCGCTACGGGTACTTCGGTAATTAGAGACAAAAAGAAAAAAAAAGAAGAACGAAGAAGAACGAAGAAGAAGCGAACTTGAGAAATTAGCCTATAGGTTTGATAGTTTCCTCGCCTTTAAAAGTCCAGCTCTTGCTCGCGTTCTCAAAGAGAACAATCGAAGCTCTTTGTTCTAAAAAAACCAACGCCTATAATCGCACACGCGCGCGCGCGCGAAAGAGAGAGAGAGAGCGTTTTACTTCGACAAACGAATTTTCTCGAAGGCGTTTTCATAAATCATCGGCTCCGCGCGATAATGGTGTGCGCATTATATATATACAGCGAAAATAAAAGTTGCTCTTCCTTATCGCGCACGACCTAAATACACAATGATCCCCATATTATTACAAGCATTGCACTGTGCGATCTCGCAAAAAAAAAATCGCAGCAAAACAAAGGTTGCAACCGCGTGCCTCTCCGTGTTACATATATAGCATTATACGTCTAAAGCGATGACGACACACGAGTCAATCGATATACCCATATACACGGCATCGTAATCGACGGAAGGAACCTCGAAATACTCTCTCTCCCTCTCGCGAAAACTTTCATCGATCCGTCGCATCGATCGTCCGCATACACTTTGCACACATTCTCTCTGTCTCTCGGCTGCACACACGATTCTATACACACAGAAAGCTCTCGAGGTGCATCGGAGGACTGTAAACAGACGCGCGCCGCCTAAGTAGTTCAACGAATGCATCGGAGGAAGGCCTATAGAGGTATCTGGCACGTATATATACATGTATAGATATATATGCGCGCGCGTGTGGGTGCGCGCCGCGATATCTGGCCTTACTTGTCAAAGCCGGAGCTCCTATAACGCTCTTTCTTTCTCTCGTGAGTCCGCAGTGCTTATATGTATACTCTTACGATACACACACACACACACACACACACACACATATTATACGCGTTTCCAGCGCACAGCTGACCGGCGAGTGTATTAAGTATAGAGCGCGAGAGACGCGGCTGTTATATCACCTGTTTCTGCTCTTTTATACATCGGTCTACCAACTGCCTTTGTTTCTCCTCTCGCCATTGAGAATTTCTAGGTGAGAGAGTCTTCGGAAAAATTTTTGTAGTGAGCTCGTATTTTTCTTTCTTTTTTTTGTGCCTTGTTCGTGTGCACTTCGCATACAATGTAGGGATTGTATCGTGTGGTGTAATGGGATGATCAAAGCTCATTAATTGGATAGATTTCGTGGATAGATATATACTTGCACTGTGTATAGAAGGTGTTTCATCGAGATAAAAATTTATTTCGCTTCGCGTGTGAAATAAAGTTAAACGAATCTTCTGTTACCACTACTGCGGCAACTGTCTCGTCCGATTAAGCTAAAACGTTAATTTCGAAAGCCGTAATAGTATAAATTTGCGTATCCGTTAAGTGCGGCATAAAAATTCATTAGGTCGTAACTTCTTTCCACTTCCCCTCCGCATTTCTCGCGCCTCTGGCGCATTTAATCGCAAAAGCAAACAGAGCCTGTATACACATTTCTACAGCCGAATCTTTCCTCCTCGTCGTTATTGTGCGCTCGAGCTTTTGTTCTTCCTCGACTGCATATACTTATTTACAAATATACGAAAACCTGAACGCCGCGACGACTCATTAACGAGGAATTTCGAATGCACCTCGAAAAATCTATATATTTGACAGAAACTGCAACAGGGACGAGATATATTACAGTGTCTTACATACGATTGAACTTCGTAGAGAATGAAAGCCTCGACCTTCGAACCGAACCCACTTTGTATTCCAACGCCTGATGCATATAATCGACTGCGTATAGCTTTATAATAGGATTACTCGAAGCGCAACAAGAACAAAAAAAACGCATTTATGTCCATTGACTTTTTACGAGCTTCGAGAGAGAAAGAAGAGGCGCATCGGAGAATTGAATTCCCCGCAGGCGCGAGAGAATATAATTCGAAAATGAAAAGCAAAACAACTTTTGTGTGCACACTGTATACTTATGTGTGTATACTGTATAATGTATATACATATATATGCGTCATCTGCCTCTCGAGCCTCGCGCGCGCACGAAATCAACAACGAAGGGACCTTCCGGAAAAGCCGTGGGCTGCCTCGAAGGCAACGGCCTCCTCCTGTTTTATGCATGTACACTTTCACCTCTTTTTTTAGCAGCAACAGTCTCTGTACAAACAGCTCTCCCCATTATTTCGCGAGTCTCTTCGCACGGCAGACTCTCTCGTTATACATCTCGCAATCGCAGAAATAGATCTGATGCCGCACTCCCCCCCAACCGAGCACACGTCAGGTCTCTATGGAAAGCCATGTGAATCCGATCTTTTTGCTGCGTAAGGAGAGAATTTCTCGAGACGTACTGCTGACCGACAGGTGCCCCCCTTTTTTTCTCTCTCTTTTTATCCAAGCTGCAAGGAGAGCTTTATAGAATCTTGATGATGACTGCGAGAAACGAGGCTCGTGAGTCGGCATTGCATTGGAAGTGGAAATTAGCTTTGAATCGAAATGTGCTTTGACGATGGTATCAATCGATGGAGATGTTAGATTGGCTCTTGAGGTGAAAGATAAAAGGAGTCGATACTAATTGTAGATAATTAGTTGTTGAAACATATAAGTAGTGTGGTGCGCAGAGATAAAGGCTGTGAAAAAAAATTGGCTATGGGAGATTCAGGATAAGCAGATTGAATTGCAGCGTAGAAGCAATGTGTTTTTGGGAGTGACAAAGTGATCCTTCTAGGATTGCTTATGATCAGTCGATAGTAGAGTTTGAGATTTGATGAGAATAGTAGGATTCAAAATGTGTGTCGGTCAATGAAATTTGTCTCTTGTGTGTTTTACTGAATTCATAACTTGTTAGAAATGAATGAATTTATGTAGGCGATTGTCCTTGACATGGATTAAATTGAATTAACTCGATCCTACACAAACTCATACCTATTTATTCATTATTATGTATTAGATGAGAAAGAAGGTATGTTGAAGTACAATCACCTCTGAAACTTGGCTTTGAAGTAGACGCGCTGACTGGGATGCAAGACTCATGGCACAAGAAGAAGAAACAGAAGAAGAAGCAGCAGAAAGGTAACAAGAATGATAAAAAAACAGTCTTTCTAAATATAGCAGTGAACGGTCAAGCGTAACGCTGAACAGCTCTATGTACTTGTGCATTTGCATGTCTAGCATGTGTGGCTTAAATATAAGAGTTCAAAACTTTATGAATAATGTATAGAAATTCAAAATTCTAATATCACCTACTGCACTCATGCAAAATATTGAAAGTAGTTTATTATGTGTACTGAATTTTTTAAGGATTTTAAAAAATCCATAGAATCAATATTAGTTGACTTAACAAAGAGTTTTGGCAAAAGTTTGAATATTATAACTGCATTTACGAAGAAAACAAATGCAATCTTGATTGTTCTTTTGATTGCAGAATGGAGCATATGCATGACAAATATTTTGAGGGGAGTTAGCTAAGTCACCCCGATGGGCCACATAAGGCAATGACATACATGGTGTGAAAGTTTTTTTCAGCCTTATTTGTTCATTTCGTACGCTAACAGGTTTTTGCAGGAAGATAAACTCTAAATGTCCAGGACAAGTGTGCAGTGTATTTTTTTATCACTTTCACTTTTAGAGGCAGAGTTCTGTAAAGCTTAATTGAATCACAGATGATGAAATCCTAAAATATGCATGAGCCAAGGTTCGTACAAATACGAGACGTATAAATAACCTCTTGTAGTTGCACAGGGAGCTAGTTGAATTCATAATTTGGGGTCACTTTATGAAGCGTACTGTTTATTGACCTACCTCTGTAGGGCTCTGCAAGAGAGAATGTATATTGAATTAAGTTGAATTAACCAGTGGCGAACTGATGGTCCTCACTTATCATTAGACTCGAGGAGCAAGAAGCAATAAAAACAAAAACAAGATTCTGAGAGATAGAGAGAGAGAGAGAGAGAGAGAGAGAGAGGGAGAAAAGGAAACAAGGAGAGTATTAAATCTATGAAGTGGTGTAGGCGATGAGCAGCAGCAGCAGCAATAGCAGGAGGAAAGTAGGCCAGTATAAGTTAACGAGTCTCACCTTGGGGTTGCTGCTGTTGAGCCAGGGCACGAGGTTGTCGATGAAGAGGCCAATGTCCTGGCATTCGATGCTGTTGGACGGTTCAGCCAGGTAATTGAGCAAGTAGATTCCAACCTGGAGCTTCTTCTTTATGTCGGTCGTGGAGAGGAGCGGCATGTAGCCGTCCATGTGCCTCGGATTCACTGCCATTGTCGCGACTCCTCTGTGCTCCGGCTTCAGGCCGCCGCATGAAAGAAGCCTCTATAATAAGGACGTCACGGAGCGCTGCGATGCCGCGAGGGACTCGTCGTCGTCGTCCTCGTCCTCGTCCTCGTCGTCGTCGCCGTCGCCACGCACAAATTTTTGACACTCGCGCACACGCACAGCAGCAGCCAGCAGCAGCACACACACACACACACAATCGAATCAACAATAGCCGCAGCAACGACGAAGGAGAGGAAACGCGAGAAAGAGAAAGAGAGAGACGATGGCGCACGGCCCGATGATCCCGCCTCAGTCGTTGCCCAGCAGTCTCATCCTCGTCGGCTCTCCTTCTTCCCTCAAATATCCTCGCCGCACACACGCACACTCCGCGATATTATATATACCTCTACTATATACGTATATATATATATCCGCGCTGCTCCGGACTCCAGGAGCACACGCTGCGCAGCGCAGTCGACTTTCTCCTCGACGGCGCGCGGTTTATTACACAAGGTACACACACACCCGGCGAACTCGGGACTGCTACTGGCTGCTGCTGCTGCCGCCGCGAGACACCTCGCGCGCGCGGGCGACCGATCTCCTCGCGCTGCAGTGCAGCCCCTTTCGTAGTACTCGCGTTTTTTCCGTTCGATATTCACGCGGAGAGCTGTGCCGAGACCACACGCGAGACGGTATTATACGTAACGCTGCGCTTTTTACTCTCTCTCTCTCTCTCTCTCTCTCTCTGTCCCTGCAGTCGCGACTCGTCCTCGTCGTCGCGCTCCCCGAGTCTCTCGACGTTCAAACGCGCTCTCCTGCCTATGCTACTGTTGCTGGACACACCGTACACGCGTCGCCATTTTAGCTTTCGCGCTCTCTCCGTCTCTCTCGCTCGCCCGCTCGCTCGCGCGCGCCCTGCTCTGTATTTCCCGAGAATCCTAGGCTGAGTGCGATCCGGAGGTCTAGCGCGAGGTTATGGACGAGCCGCGATTGGTCGATACCACGAGGCAAGCCCGCCAATCGCCAGCTCGGCTTTCCGTCGCGATTTTCGGCTCTACTGTGTCTGTATCATCCTTCATATATATATGCATATTGTATACCTATATACCTATAGGCTATACTGCACTTTCGTCGAAACTCGAACGTTTGCTCACTGCGCTGTGCGCTGTGCGTTGCCGCAACGGCGCGACCGCCACACGATTTTTACGTGGGCTTTTTCTCGAGGTTCTTTAGCTGATACTTACTCGCGATGTGTGTGCGTGTGTGGAATGTAACGGGCCGCGAGCTATACTTTGTTGCATTAGACGCGCACACGGGAGTGAGGACATTTTTGTGACGAATAAAGCCGCTGCGATTCGATTATTCGTATATTATAATACGTGCGAGTCGAGAGGTTTCATTTTTGCTCGCGTTATGGATGACGAAATCTAATGAAATTCAAATTTCGCGAGGATGCAAATGTACTTATATGTATATATACGCGAGGCGAGGATGCTCGATAAGTTTTACTTATGACTTTTATATATGCAGTAAGAAAGTGGACGTATTGTTTGGAGTATTGTAGTACGAGATTTATAAGAAAACAGTAAAACTTGGAGCGAAGCTCAATATTCAGGATATGCCCTTGCCGCACGTTCGACGGTGTAGGAGTACTTTGGCTTCAACGATTAAGACCGACAGTGACAAAAAAGAATTGAAAAACCAAACAAGACATTATTGGAATCGAACTCTTGGATACTATCAATTTTACTGTAGCCCGTTTTACAGACTCTTGCAATTGCGAATGAATAACTTATTTACAACAGCAACGCTCCAGCGCGCTAATCGTTAAAATTAAAATTAGCTTATTTAAAAAGGCAATCGACTTTTATTACCGCAGGAAAATTGTAATTAATTTTTACACACGCTAATAATACTCGTCGTCAATGGGTCCCCATACGCTGATGCTATACGAGTTATACGCGAGCATTATAATACAGCGAGCTTTAACGTTGTAAAATTGGCAACAGCGCTAATCGGATGCGGTGGCGCTCCGAAATAAAAACGCCGGCACTCTTTAAAAGGAAAAAAAAACGTTCGAAAGAACCGATTCTCTGCACACGAGAGTCGAGAGATTGCTTGCGTTCGTATCGAGCATCTCCCGCTCCAAGTTTCGATGCGCGCAACGTGTAAACACTCTTTTCTTCGGAATAAAATTTACCAGCAGGTGCTTCGCGTCAACAACAGATATATGTATACTCAGCATACACACTCCGCAGATAACTGATAAGGTATAAGTCCCACCTAACCTCAAACAACCAAATACGCATAGATTCTAAATTTATACACAAAATATCTAAATCTATTTTATATTGCGTATTGCGTACTTACGTCAGTACTTCAATACATAAGTATTTTCATCTCGCTCTGCCCCACAGGCGAGCGCGTCTATATATACACGCGTAATTGTGTACTCGCGTTATCAGTGACTGCGCCGCGATAATGAGACGCCGATAAAAATTCTAGAGCGAGCTCTGAGAGCGGCGAGAGAACGTGAGCGCAGGCACACGCCGCGCGGTTTCAGTCTTCTACCCGATGTCAGGGCGTAGCTTCCTGAAGAGATTGCGCGACTTCGGCCGGCGTAGCTCGAGCTCGTCGAGCAACGGCAATGGATCCAGGGCGTCCAGGAGGCGCGTCGTCGTCACGGGCATTGGGATCGTGTCGCCCCTGGGGGTCGGTACCAGGCACTCCTGGAAAGCCCTGCTCGGCGGCAAGTGCGGAGTCGTGAGGCTCGACGGGCCGGATTACGAGAAACTTCCGTGTCGAGTTGGTGAGTACAACTATTTTGTTTCAGTAATCTTATTTTCTTTCTTGCGTTTGCTTTATTCGGAAAACTTCATTATTTTTAATACATATTGGTTGGATGGGGTACTGACATTTTTTTACATCCAAGTTCAATGTTCCTTGATCGATTTCCCTTGGATTCTATAATTAGTCATCTGATTTTTGCGAGCGAGTTCTGTACAGTAAAATGCACTTGAAGCGTGATATGATCAAAATAGTTATTCTTGCGTACGTCTCTCTCTTGGTACATGATAATTTTTTTCTGTTACATAATCTTTCTAAAAATACTTACCATCAATTAAAACTATTTATATCCTTTGCGCATTAGTATGTTGATGATCGATTCCTTGCTTGTTTATTGCAGCTGCTGTTGTACCAAAGGGAGATGGGCCACATGAATTAGACTTGAAAACAAGATTCACTACAAGTGAACTGCGAACAATGTGCCCAGCAACAGCATATGCATTAATTGCCGCTGAAGAAGCTCTTACAGATGCTGATTGGAAACCAAAACACGAAGAAGATAAAAAAGATACGGGAGTCGCTGTAGGAATAGGAATGATTGATTTGGTTGATGTATGCACAACGTATGAGCAGTTAAAAAAAGGATATTCAAAAGTCAGTCCATACTTCGTTCCAAGAATACTTCCCAATATGGCAGCTGGACAAATAAGTATTAAATATGGATTTAGAGGTCCCAATCACTCTGTATCAACTGCGTGTGCAACTGGAGCTCATGCCATAGGTAACTGAATAAATAACCGATGTTACGTATTACAGTTAAAGTTTAGATTGAAACAAATTAATATTTTAGGCGATGCTTTCCGTTTTGTTCGTGGAGGAGAAACCAGCGTCATGCTGTGCGGTGGAGCTGAAGCGTGTATCAGTCCACTGGCTATTGCCGCGTTTTGCAGATTACGAGCTTTGAGTACGGGAAAAAACGATTGTCCACATGAAGCCTCAAGACCATTTGATAAGAAAAGAGACGGTTTCGTCATGGGTGAGGGGTCTGCCATTTTAGTATTAGAGGAGCTCCAACATGCATTGGGAAGAAATGCAAAAATATACGCAGAAGTTTTGGGATACGGATTATCGGGTGACGCGGTTCACTTGACAGCTCCAAGTGAAGATGGAACTGGTGCTCTTTTGGCTATGGATCGGGCATTAAAAGATGCTGGTACTGACACGAGTGAAATAACTTATGTTAATGCACACGCGACGTCAACACCACTTGGTGATGCCATTGAACTGCGTGCTATAGAATCGCTACTCGGTGAACACAGCAAAAATGTTACGATTTCCAGTACAAAAGGTGCTCACGGACATTTACTTGGAGCAGCTGGTAATCTCGAAGCTGCTTTTACGATTCTCGCGTTGAAAGAAAAGGTGATTCCTCCGACGATTAATTTGCACGATATTGATGGTGAAACAAATTTGAAATTCGCACCGAATCGTAAGCAAAAGTGGTCTGCTAATGCCAAACGTATTGCATTGAAAAATGCATTTGGTTTTGGTGGGACGAATGCATCTTTATGTCTAGCAGAGTACACTCAGTAAAGGAGCATTATCAACCTCACATAAATGCAACGCAGACTGACACAGAATACTTCATAAAAAGTTGATCAAACTTCTTGTTATTGTAAATATAAATATTGTATTTTCAGAAACTTTGTACATAAACATGTAGATATATTCCTATATATTTATACACTATTACAATCTTTTTTTATTTAAAAACGTATATAACTGTTGAAATGCAGGAAATGTAAAAATTTTAATTTATATTGGAATGCAACGTTTATTTTATATTAAATCTTTGATAAAGATAAATTGTATTACTTATTACAATCGCAACGTATCTTTATATTTATGTGCTTAATTACATCACGAACAGTAAACTGTCCGTTAAAGCGCCAATGATTCATTAGAAATATAAATTTTTATTCTTCAACTGCTTGTTCCCACAGTCCACATATTTTATACAATAGATAAACAGGTAAACACCTCCAACAACAGATATAAACTTGATATAAACTTTTTTCAATCAACGAATATTGTAATAAATTTACATTAGCATTTATTTCAAGAGAGTTTACAACATTAAATCGTACAAAAGTAGTCTCTTGAAATCAGGCTTAAGCAATAACTTACAAACATTTAAATCTTCACCTATTATACGAAAGCAAGTATCCGTTTTGACATAAAAAATGGATCTATCAAACGTGTATATTGTATAGTTTAATTGTAAAAATTGATTCTCAAAGTTATCATTCAATTTAAAAATTTTAATACTGGAAGACAGTCCGTTACTATTTAATAATTAAAATATTTTACTTGTACACAATTGTAGATTTCAAACCTACATTTTCATTTAATTTTAAATCGTTGATGCGAATAAAGATATTTATCGAATGAACTGACAGTTCTGCACATGAATTACTACAAAATAGCAATAGGCTTTTGTACAATTCCTTGAATTTTGTGGACTGTGAGAATTAACGACTTTCTAAATAAAAATTTTATTGTACATACATGATTATTAGTTTTTTGTTCGTATTAAAATTGTAGTAGAAAAAAGAACACTTTGTTCAACAATACCTAATGGAAATCATCAGCGAGGAATGGTGGAGGGTTTGTGATGGCTGCATAGCATTGCAAAACGCTTTTTAAGCGTTTGTCTTAGCTCTTGACGTTTTTCAGCGACCTGGCACATGCGGGACTTAAATTCTAATACTTCTTCCACAGGAATATAACTACAATCTTCATCTTCAGATAAACAAGAGTCCTATAGAATCAAAAATTTATTGTTAAATTAAAAATAGTTATTGATATGAAAGTAATTTGGTAAAATAAAAACTTTTCAAGACCATAATATATGAACTAACGATTAACGATGCGCCTTAATTATTGAAAACATTTAATTTACTAACTATACTACAGTATTCAATTTAAAAGTAAGTTTTAAATTTACGATTTTTTCGAATTTAGTAAAGTTAAGCAATTAACCGATTATCAGCACTTTATAGTAATATGCAGGAAATGCTCACCTCTAGCATTTGTGACAATGTTAATCCTCCACCATGCTCTCTTAATATGCTGAGACTTGAATCCGAGTGCAACAGTTTTTCTATAGATTTGACTTCTGGACAATCACCTTCGTGATTACAGCAACCATCACTACATGCTACCTCGGAACCTTCAGGTGTACTTGGTAAAGATGAACTACTGACATTATGTTCTGATGAATAACCATAATCTTGTGAAGAATGTTCACTAGAAGAGCGGCAGTTTCTATTTACAACTTTGGTATTAAGGCGTTTCTTTACTTCTATCCACATTGTATATCGCTTGTCTGTATCCATAAGTGCATCCATCAAATGCTCAGAAGAAGGTGGATTTTTGCATTCATCGTTGTTGTGCCATTCATTGCTGCTGCTTTCCGTTTTACATGTTTCAGGAGGTTTCGCTAATGGTTCTACACTTTTATTTAGAGTCTTGTCAACTTTTTCACGCTTCCCACTCTTTTTTGTACTACCACTAGTTGACTTGCTCTCACTCTTACTTTTTTTGTTACTTTTTTCTTTTTTACTTGATACTGTAGGCTGAAATTGAGACTTGGATTGTGTTTGATTGGAATTTCCCTTTTTCAAACAATCAGGGCAATTGCAAGTTAATGCCTCTTTATTGTTTGGATCTACTATCTAAAAATTAAAAATAATATTAAATCAACCGATAAAAAGAAAAATTAATTGTATTCAATATTTGAAAATCTACTTACTTTGTGGTGGTTAATAGTTTGTGTTACTGGCTTCACTTCTACTTGTGGAGGTAGTGTTTCGGTATTTTCTTTAACTTCTTTTGCTTCTTCTTCTGGGCACTAATTTACAAAGAATTTCAATTAAAAAAGGAAAAAAAATTAAGCTATACTTTTAAAACTACTTACATCATATTTGTCGTCGTTTTCTTCGCATTCATTCTCTTTATCTTCAGTTTCAAAACGACGTTCCTTCTTCTTTTTTCTTTTGAGCCTCAGTTTTTCTCGTCGTTGTTGTTTAGCAACTTCTTCCCTTTTAAACTCTTTATAAAGAACTTCTAATTGTGTTATTCCTTGCTTGAATTCCACAGCCATCTAGAAATATTTAGCAATAATTTAATACTATTGTATAAAAAAATATGAATGCATTATACATCTATGTAGTACATACTTGAAAATTCCTGGAAAGAGTATCAACAGCTACAGCAGCTAATACTTTAACTATAATTTCTTCTTCTTTAAGGCGTCGGTAAACTCGATTCAACCGTTCAGCTACGCATATACCAAGGCACGTAAGAACTTCTTCTTGAGCAATTTCTAGAGTTTTTGCATGCCTTTCTCTAATTTTGAAAATAACAGTATGTTAATATTAACCTAGTTTTAGTACTTCAATAACCAACATTAACTTCATAAAATCAAATTACCTTCCCATGAGTTCTGGCTGTGCTCTTCCAATAATTGAACTAATGTACTCCGTGTTTACTGGGAGGTGAACATGACCACCTGTACAGCGTTTTATATTCGCATACAGAGAGCTAACATAACCTTTTTCCTTTGTTGGATCAGTTTCACTTGTTAACAAAGATGATGCTAAGAGTACTTTAGTACGGCATTCAGAGCAAAATCTGAAAGTGAAAAATATTTACTTACTAAAAGTTTTTAACGCAAACAAATCAGAATTTTAACTTTTTTTTTATGCAAAATACATACTTGTGCTTGCGCAGATAAGTATCTAAAGTAGCATCTAATGTGTCAGCATCTATGAAGGTGATTTCTCTTAAACATTCACGTTCCATGGAATCCCAAACTTCTTTCCAAGCATTTGGGGGAGGTCTCATACGCTGTACTTCTAGTGAATGTAATGTGCACCTTCGTGATTTTTTATTACGTGTTTGTTGCTCTACTAAATCGTTTAATCGTGAGCTGAAATAACAATAGTAACATTTTAGATAACTAAATTAATAGATTAATTTAAAATAATTGGAATTTCAGTTTTATTCTTTTTAAACACCACATTGTTATAATTTATTGTTTTATCGATATTTATTTCACCTTGGTATGTAATTTGTTCAAAATTTACTGTTACAGTGATTCACACATACCCATTTAATTTGTGAATGATTCATAAGGTTTAAAAGATAGAGGTTAGCATTTTTAATACATAGTTTGAGGTTAATATATTTTTTCCAGCTTTCATGATATTGTTGGAAAAACTGTGCTTTAATAATTTAACAATAATGACAATTTTTATTAGATTTTAATAAAAAATTGTTCTTTGAAAAATTGACAAATAATGAATAGAGTATAATTCTAATAATTTAACCTATTTCAAACTGTACAAATAATATATCTCACCTATGTCCTTGCAATAGCGTGCATAATCGTTGAGGTGACTGAAGAACTTCCTCCTTTATAGTCAACATGCCATCCGATGTTATAATTAATGGGTCTAGTGCAGGGTGACTGTTTAAATTGCTCAAATCATAAAATAATCTTTCCACGCTGAAACAAAAAGGAGCAACTTTATAAAATGCTAAATTCTAGCCACTAATAATGTAACAGAGTCAAATTTAAAACCTTCGTCTGCAGCCTATGCAAGGCACAGTTTGATCCAATGCGCTAAACATGTCTTTACAACTAACTTCAAAAGACACCTTCTTCTCCTCCATAGTGAGCAGATTCAGCTTTTTGGAAAATTCATCCAGTTGCTTGCCTTGAACAAGCGGACACTCTCGCAGAGCTTTCAGTCCACTTATATCCATGACCATCTGAAATTCCAAAGCATATTACATCAACAATCCCCTATGGACTTGAAAAATGTTTCAACTACAATCGTACAATTGACACTCGATGTCTAGTGCATTGCACATTCTTCGAGCGTGCAAAAGTATTCGATCGTCGGTACTATATACATTATACACACGAGAGAAACGAAATAACTGGCGGGCTCGCTTACGTTATAACATGCCGTTCGGTAAAAAGAATGCAAACGTCAGTAAAAGAGAGTATACAGCCCATGCAACGAAAGCGGCTCAAAGTAATCAAAGCAAACGTCCGACTTTCTAAGCGCGCAAGAAAGAAAAACAGGAACAGCGCTGCATATACATCCAAGAGCCAAAGAAAAACAAACACAACGCCGTCTCTCTCGCTGCTGCTGCTGCTGCTGCTGCTGCTGGGAAACAATAGATCCGCTCTCTCGCGGAAGACCCTGAAAAACGGAGTCGTTGGCTCGCGATCCGGAGTCCCACCGGATAGTATATATAAAAGGGCGATTCGCAGCCTCGGACAATAAGCTCGAGCTCGCGATCTCGGACGTCGCCTACAGTTATATAGGAGAAGTAGGCGTAAGAAAGCCTATGTGCATGTAGGAAAAAGAGTTTGTCGAAGCGTCGATCGCGCGTGTATGTGCGCGCGGGCTGCGGCGAGAGACGAGCCGAGAGTATGTATAGGAGCGAGATAGCGAGAGAGAGAAAAAGGTGTGCCAACGAGGCGCTCTCCCGACACACTCTCCGTCTCTCTCTTTCGTATTCTATGCAAGCACGCCGAGGCCTCCCCGACGACGACGAGGACGACGGCGACAACGACGACGACGACGACGACGAGTCATACGCTGCGTCGGTTTAAGGTTAAGTCCGTGGGAAACGTCGCTCGACGCGCGCGCGGGGCCTTACGTAAGCCGCGGACGGCGACGAGCGAGAGAGATGCGCTTCAGGGCGCGCAGACGATCCTAACCTGTCAGAGCGGGGGGAGGGAGGGAGGGAGAGGGCCAACGGTCGCGAGTACATGAGCAGCCTCGTCGTCGTCTCTCGTCTCTCTCCCGTATCGCTATACGTGCACTTGAACGTTACATCTCTTATACGCGCGGGACGGGAAGAGAGAGCGAGAGAGAGAGAGGAAGGAAGCGAGACACTCACCGAGAGGTTCTCGTCGACGATCAGCGGCATCTGCTTGTCCTCGAGGGCGGTCGGGTGATAGCCTTGCCACATATTCACGAGCCTCGCCATCCTGCAGCGAGCCTTGATTCTATATACTGATGTGTGTATGCTTGGCTCTCTCCCGAGAGACGAGTGTATACTACTGTACTGCGCTGCTGCGTGTGTGTCCTTTCGCCGACGACTGGCTCTGTACGCGAGAGCAGCGCGCAGCTATCTACGTTTACCAGTCTATGAGCCAAGTGTGTCTCGTCGCGCTCTATGATGCAGCCAGCGCGGCCTCCAAGGCGGAATAGCTCCTCTTTTCTCCTGGCGAATGCCTATACACAGGTATGTAAGTATACTTATAAGACGGTCGGTCGAGCTGCTGTTGCTGCTGCTGCTGCTGTGTCCTCGTGGACGCTCGTCTACGTTGTTGACGTGGGCGACGCGCGTGTGCTGCTGCTGCTGCTACTGCTGCTCAGTCTTTGTGCACGGAGAGGGAGGTCGCTAGCCAAGTCCCGTCTTCCACGAACACGAACTAAACTGCTGGTGAGCCGCGCACACCGAGAGCGCTCTCCAATATACCTATATAGAATGTATAGGGGCACTTTATACACTCCCTCTCTCTCTCTCGCTCCTCGATTCTATATACCGTATAACTCTGGTATAACCGCGTATATATAGAGAGAGAGCTGTAGTGTAGTACACTCTGCGCGCGGCTGCAGTTCAGAGAGGCGGCACGTATGCAGCGCGGCTAGTATACGTCATAACTTCAAAATTCCATCGCGGCGTTCGCTAAACCACTCGACACACACATGCACACGCGCGCACACTTTTTCTCTCCGTCGGCTCGCCGCGACTCGCGAGGGAAAGGAAAAAAAGAGAGAAGACACTGCTTGTACGTTCTCGCTTGATTTGCCGTTGAAACATTCGAGATTCAACTGGTACCTACACTAAACTACCTTCTGCTGCTGTATCGCAGCAGCTACTCTCGGCTCGTCGTAGCACTTGTCTCTCTGTTCTCGCTGTCTCTCTCTCTCTCTCTCTCTCTCTCTCTCTCTCTCACGCGCGCGCAACGAACGAACGAACGAACGCGGAACAAGCGGAATGCGGCAGGCAACTATAGACCACGCAACTAATACTACTACTATACGTATACAGGCGCTCTGTACACTTGCCGCTATAATACCGTAAGTTATGTCACAACGAAGAAAAAACCGTCTGCGCTGCACACTCTCCCACCCTTTCGCCGCGCTATGTGCTCCTTTATAGACATTACGCCAAGCGTATGTATAATTGTACGAACGTCTCGGGCTCCGCGCTGCACACGTATATACTTTTCAAATATTTGCCGAAAAACGTTATATGCCTTATCGTATGGATATCCGCAATATCAAACGTATACGTATACAATACACAGATATACATGTTTACATATACCTACCTACGTACATTAATACATGCACACGTGTTCGTAATAGCGTACGAGGACGCTCACGTGAGGGAAAAGATGCGCCTGCAGCAGTTGATGTGGCGGCGAGTAAGCGCGCAAAGGCCGCGGAGTCAACTTCCGTCTCGGCTTGGCGCGCGCCAACAATATATTATATCTACTGCGCTTTTGCCAACGTTGCGCCTATTGTTCGTGTGATGCACAATCCACTTTTATATGAGGCTGCACGTAATTCGACGTATTGGAAAACTAAAAGGAACCTTTCGCACAAGTACGCGCGTAACACGCAAAATGTACGATGACATGCATATGGGTAATGTATAACATTTTTATTTTCAAAATTACGTTTCACTTCCCGCTTTTTTCGCGTACAACTAAAGCTCGCGAGGAATTGGTATATATGCCTATGCATTGTATGTGCAGAGATCTCTCTGTTCTCAATTCTGTGCGAATCGAAGTGTGCTGTATTTTCGAGGAACTGCTTTTCCAATGGCAAGCGCATTTGCCTGAGGCTATTTTCGAATGAACAATTGACTTATTCTGATAATGTATATTATTATGCGGGAACAGTTGCGGGGCCGAATTAACGGGCAACGAACATTCTTTCGTTTGGGAAAACTGCTGCAATGTCAGGTGGTTGCATAGGTACAGGGGCAGAGCTGCCGCATCGAACGTTGCGGAAGAAAGACTTTGTATGTATAGTATATCGGCAATTCGGCACAAGTGTTAAACAACAAGCAACATTAGAATTTTATTTGTATTAATATAAGGACAAGTCAGAAAGTACATAATTTGAAGTCGTAACGTCACGGTTTGTCTGGATTGACACAGTATATCTTAGAATCCGTCTGGAGATTGGTGGTCATCACCGGGAATCTCATCTATACTTATATGCTTTTCGAGTCCACTTATTTGTTTATCTTTATTCTTGCATCTACGAATGCTGCGGTACAAAAATGATCTTTTTATATACGAATTGGATGTATGTCAACTTTATTTCAGACACTAGGAAAACTATTTCCGCTTCACTATGTTGGTATAGTGAAAAAGATCGTTTTGAAGCGCCTGCGACGAAAAATCTGGTCTCTTTCTCAGTTTCTCTTATTGAAAAGTGTGCATGTATAATATTGTATGCTGTGAATAGCCCCATAAAGACTGTAAATGGAAGATTTTAGGTGGTTTTTGTCAAGTATATGGATGAAAGTGTAAGCTACTGGATCTTCATCTATTTAGAGTGATTCAATTTCTGGATTAAAAAAATAAATACAAATAAAAAATAAAAACTGAAAACTCAATTTCATTTGGATAATTCATCGATCTTTAAACATATATATGATACAATGAATTTTATCATATATTTAAGACTGCCATGAGAATTGAGGCAGTGTTTTGTTTGTTGCACATCAATGTATGGAATACGTATGTTCTGTATAATATTGCATTAACTGATTGCATATTTTTGTATAATCTTAGAATAGTACATTTATAATAGTAAATAGCGCCCGAGCTTTGGCGAGGAAAATTGGGTCACTTAGGTCACCAGTATCGTATAGAATTTTATAGCACAGCCTACCTAAATCCGTAGTTACTGCTATCGACTGCTTATATCACGATTATTCGTGATATAAGCAGTCGATTAGGTCACCGTGAAGTTAGCGCACGAGCGTAGCGAGTGTGATATTCACAGTGAAATAATCGACTACTTAGGTCATGGGATAAGCGTGACTTAAGTGTGGATTCAGGTCACGCTGTGCTATAAATAAAAAAATTTTAAAAAACGAAAACAAAATCTTATAGCTATATGTATATGAAACTTGCATACATTTGCAAAATTCCGTAGTTGCGAATGTTATAAAATATATGTTTTTGATTATACTTACTGAAATGATTAATTAGACTAATTCAACATTTTCTTTCGCAGAAAGCTTGATAACCACAATAGAGAAATATGGGAAATTAAATTACGATAACGAAATTAAATGTTTTTGTTTAGAGAAATTCTTTTTTTACGAAAATAAAATGTGGTTAGATTAAACGACGCATCGAAATCTTTTATAAATACTTGCATAATTCATATCATTAAAATTCATGCAGTTTTGCTGTAATTCTTTATAAGAAAAAAAATCACGTTATATAATATTCGTCTCTGCTGGGCAGTAAAAACAGAGAATTTCTTTATGAGAAAGTAAAACGATTGTCTGTAACAGACGTGCTCATCATTTATTAATGGAGCTTTGCTTTTTCAATAAAATATTCAAATTGGTCGAAGCAATCATTACGAGCCCTAGAGTATAAGCATCAATTTTTATTGAACAGTAAAGTATGAACGTTGCACGAATATTCGAAAAAGAGAAAAGCCATATTTTTTGCACAGCACGCGAGCAGATAATACAAATAAATGGATATTTTTAAAACTCGCTTTTACAAAACTAATTATTTTTATTTAAAATTGCTGGGGCTGTGGCCCTTTGACAATGCCTCGAGCAATCGAACTAAGCGCGTAACATTTGTGACCTTAACAGTATCTTTAATAATACCGCAAGTAATAGCGCTGCACTATTCGACAAAATAATGTGTTTTTGTTTAAGATAAATCGTTAAATGGCCAGGCTTTAAGTTTTAAACAAGTTTCATATACGTTATGCAAAACGACATCTGGCAGAATTTGAGATAATACTTATCAAATGTGATTTCTATAAATCGTTTAACATTAAAATATATATTTATAAAAATGAATTCTTATAACTTGGTCATTTTATAGTTATAGCAATCGCACAATAATGCATTACGAGAAAATCTTTTATAGGTCATCAGGCTTGTCGAAGAATGGGGTAGGGATATGGACATTGTCATCGAAGTCATTGGTTCTCTCATCTATTTTTCAGGATCCCAAATCAAGTATCTAAGTTATCTAGCTGTTGAGTCTCAGGTATACGTCATTTATTGCTAATATATGAATTTTGCACTATTGTAAATCGATTATACCGTGCATGAAGCTACGATGCAATTTCGCGCTATCGTGATCTGGATTGGAAATTAATGATTTTGACTTCAGATGAAATTCCTGTTCAAAGAAATTGCAAGGCATTGGAATACTGTAAGGAGTAAAGAGGAAAGAGAAATTTTGAACGATTACGCGGCAGAGGGTTACAGTTTAGTTCTGGGATATTTAAGTAAATAGCGACGTACAGTAAATTTGCATTTTCTTTCCCATACGATACAGAACGCGTTGCACAATTGTTATGTTTACAATATACATCAATGTATTTCAGTACCGATAAACATAATATTAATCGGATACATCACTGTGCCATTGGCGCCGGTACTTCTCGACATCATCGATCCGCTGAACGAAACGCGAACGAGGGCTTTTCCGTATTTCGCCGAGTACTTCATAGACGATCAAAAATATTACTTCGAATTGACGATTCACGGCTGGATGGTGTGCATTCTGTCGGTGCAAATATACGGGACCTTCGACACCACCTACGCCCTACTGGTTCAAACTTCAAGCGCGCTCTTCACCATCGTCGAGTGAGCATTAAATTATTCGCGTTTATATTAATAACTTTTCTACATCACACGAGCATTGCTCTCTTTTTCAGATATCGTTTGAACAAAGCAACGGCGATTGAACTGACCGACGAATGCTCGAGCGCCAAAGAAAAGGACGAAGCGGTGTACAAGGAAATCGTCCAAGCCATAATATACCACAAGCAAGCCATAGAGTCAGTATATTTGTTAAATTTTTATGATTTTTATTTAGTGTTTATTGGACATTCTTTTGCTCATAGAATGATTTTAAATGTTGCGCCCGTGTTCGACGCGACAATTACCGGCAAGACTACAAAACTACTATGATTGTTATTTTAATTTAATGCACGTGTGTATGTATATATATATATATATGTATAATGTATATCTATACATGTATCTTCACTTATAAGAAGAGAGATGGACCCGTGGGCAACGCCATATTGAATTTGAAAGCCGTCATTGGCCTATCTAAATCCATGTATAAGAGAACAGCTGTTGCGTATCAAAAAAGTCCGAAGAGGTCTGTTCCGTTGTTCTATTTTTCTCACACGAAGACGACGTCTTAGGTCTTTATAAAGATCGACTATGCGAACATACTGTGCTCCACCAATTATAACAATACTGATTATCATGATTGAGTAATGTATAAATCAAATAATCGAGTAATGTAGAAACTGCGAATTTTTGATTTAATAAAAGACCAAAAAGAATTGAGAAATTAAAGAACAGAGAGACACATTAATTTTAATAATATTTAAGATATTTATTGAGAGGAAATATTTTTCTTAAAGTTGTGTAATTGAATAATATAGAGATTGTTAATGGCTATTATCTTTCCTACAGACGAAAAAGAGCCTTACGCGAGCTTGTTTAAAGTTGAATTATTGAGTAGAATAAAGATTTTAAAGCATTTCAAAGAATATGTTTTTAAGTAAAATTTGTATTAATTTGAAACCTGAATAATTTTCATGATTCATCTCAAGAAAGACAAGTATTTAAAAGTGTAGAGAATCAAGAAATTAAAGAACAGAGACAAATTAATTGATAGTATTAATTAATTTATAACATTTTAAAGAATTTGTGAGAATGTTTTTTTCTTCAGTTAAATTTTAGATAATATTAAAGCTGTGAATAATTGAATGATCAAAATACTTAAAGAGAGAATAAAGGAGAATACAGGGTAAAGAAAAAAAATTTTAGTTTTATTTTAATCGAACTTTTGAAAAATAAATAAAGAGTTAATATAAAGTTTTGAGTGATATAAGAACTGTAGAGTGATTATTGTGTCTTCAAGCATATGCGCAGTACTTCTATATTTGCAACTTCTGATACAGTAAAATTTCTTAAATCATCAGTTTTATTTAATAATCATCAATTTAATAAAAATATATTTAATATATTTAATTTGTAGAAAATAATTATTTAAAGCATAATATTAATAAATTAATATACATTAACTTACTACACATAATACATTTAAAGTTCATATACCACAAAGCTAACGCGCGCAAATGATCCCCTAGTCTTTTCTACATTATTATAATTATCTGTTATCACTACCTCGGCCAAAGTGGCGTCGCAGTCGAACCTGCAGCGCCACCTACGATCAACTGCTGCTTTATACTTATAACGTTATAACAAACTACGTAGTTTTAGTTTCTCGAGTCTGCATACATAGCATAGCTGGTATCAACTCGTGCTCTTCTCACGCAGTGCAGTTTGTATGCATACGTGGCTTACATGTTCTCCGCGAATGTATATTTCCATTTTTTTACGCTCGCAAAGAATTTGCGATCTATAATATTACACTTTGCTTCATTCGTTCATTCAGTTAATTACTGTACTTAATTCCCGAGGTGTACACAATTACCAATCAAAGTACGAGTGTAAAAAGGTGTGTCATTGATATATATGTGCATATATCCAGGAAGTATCGGAAACAACTCTCTCCAAAAATTGCAAAATTTTTTTTTGAAGGCACACCTACCAGGCATGTTTTTTCTCATTCCTCGGGTCATTCTGAAAGAGAAAAAACTTGCGTGCATGGCCGATCGTAGGGTATACTTTTTTCCGGAGCAAAAACGATTTGAAAAAACGAGAAATAATTAACAAAAAGAGAATTCATAGATTTTTTCTCAAAAACTGTGGATTATTATAAAAATTTCATTGCAACAAAAATATCTTAAAATTCATCAAAGAATGGTCTGAAATTTTTTCAAATTGATCCGACACAATTTTTTATTTTTCAAGCAAAACATTCTTTGATGAATTTTAAGACATTTTTGTTCTTGTGAAATATTTTCAAAAGTCCATAGTTTTCAAGAAAAAAAAATCTATAAATTATTTTTTTTTTTAATTATTTCTCATTTTTCGAGTCGTTTTTGCTCCGAAAAAAGTATACCTATATGATCGGTCATGCACGCAAGTTTTTTCTCTTTCAGAATGACCTACGGAACGAGAGAAAACATGCCTGGTCGGCCTGCCTTTAAAAATAATTTCTGCAATTTCTGGGGTGAGTTGTTTCCGATATTTCCTGGATATGCACACACACACACACACACACACACACATACACATACAGTTGAGCGAGTGTATAGCTCATATTGTACATATATCTGTGAAGATTCGTATACGAAAAACTCAACAGATACTGGAGATAGATTAGATTTGCGTTTTATTTGATGCGATTCGATGGATTTGCGTTATAGATAATTCTGTATAAAAAAAAATAGAAAGGATTATATGTATTACGACCTTGAAGATTAGTATAGATAAATTTCAACAGAGATAGAAGATAGATTAGATTTATCGACGGGATTCGATTGATTTGTGAACAATCCTGTATTTGTCAAAGCAACAGACGCAGTTGACAAGTGAATAGTATAACTTTGACGACGAAGCCAATTCGAAAAGCGTTCACATAACAATGGAAAAGAACTTTGAAATTATCGGCGAAGAATCAAATACGGAGTTCCCGAAGCTAAATTTAAAGCGCAAAACTCTCACCGCCAGGCTTCCCGCCGGATCTGTCGAGGAATTGAAGCATTGTTTTGAAAAGCTGTTCGACCATTTTTTCCGCGAAAACGAGCCTAGCGATTACGCGAAACTAAAAATTTCAACGTCTGCAGTGGACCTAGAGCCCGTCGGCGAATCTTTCAAGCCGGTCTCCTCGTGCAGCCGCGCGGAGTTCTCGCGGTTCATGAAAACTGCCGCTGACAGCTCGGTGAATTTTTGCCCAACCGACGAAATGAAAATTGTACTTTTCTCCTTGCGCGCGCCGCCGCCGTCGCCGCCTTGGATAAAAGCTCGCGACGACCTTAGGAAATCAGTACTACGAGATCTGATGAAATGCGATTTGGACTTCATAAAGCCTCGGAAAGACACGACTCGTACGAGCAAATTCAAAGTGGAGCACGCTCTTGTGTTTTACGACTTCGAAACTCTACAAGAGCCAGCGGCGGAAGACGCGAACATGAGGATTCACAAGGTCAACCTGTGCGTCGCTCGACAGGTCTGCGACGAGTGCGACAGACCTTGCCAACTGGACAATAGCGAGAAATGCGAGCATTGCGACGGCGGCGACCTGCGCACCTTTCGAGAGACTCCCGAGAAAGCGGCGTTGGAATCGTTCGTGGACTTTCTGCTCGAGGAGAGACGTCCCGAAGGTATCAAGACGATCACGTGCATCGCGCACAACTCGCAGGGGTTCGACGCTCAATTTGTCTTGCAAAGTTTGATCGAGCGCCGCCGTCAGCCGAGCTTCATTGTTCTGCAAGGCACGAACATCACGTGCATGTCGCTAAACGTACGCTCGCACGGCCGCGAAGTGCAGGTCAGATTTTTGGACAGTTACAATTTCATTAAGGTGAAACTCGAAGAGTTCCCGAAGATCTTCGGCTTCGAAAGCGCCGTCGTCAAGGGCAGATTTCCCTTTCTGTTCAACACGAGGGAGCACCAGCAGTACAGAGGGCCGATTCCCGACGAGAAATTTTACTCTCCCGGCGGCATGTCGCGAGACGAGCTCGACAAGTTTCGCGCCTGGCACCGAGGATTGCGCGAGAGCGGCTACGTCTTCGACTTTGGCGACGAGATCGCGAGGTACTGCGAGAGCGACGTGGAAATATTGAGACGGGGATGCCACCTGTTCCGCGAAATGTTTCGGAGTCTCACGGACATCGATCCCTTCCGGCCGTACATGCCGGTCGCGCTCGCCGGCGTCTGTCTCAAGTATTACATGAGCAAACTGATGCCGACAGGCAAAATCGGCCTCGTTCCCCTTTTCGGCTACCGAGTGCGGCTGGGAAAATCCCGCGAGTCCATGGAATGGCTGTCGATACGCGAGCGAGAGACCGGTAGGAAAATCGCGCACATCGGCACCGGTCACGAGCACCGATTACCCGATCTCGGCGTGCTCGTCGACGGATTTTCCGAATCCGCGGACGGCTGCTCGAGAACTGTGTATCTGTACCATCGCTGCGCAGCTGGTGGCGGCTGTCCCGACCACTCGACGACCGATCAGGAAAATTATCGAAGAATCGTCGAGAACTCGAAGAGGATAAAGAGCGCCGGATACGATTTGGAGGAGATGTGGTCCTGTCGATTCCAGTCGCTCAAGGCCGAGAACAGGAGATTCTTGAGGGAGAATCACGAGCTCGTCTACCGGGACGCGCTGGATGCTCGGGACGCTTTCTTCGGCGGCAGAACCGAGAGCAGGGTGCGCGTGCGCGCGGTAAACGGCGCCGCCGAGAAAATTCGCTACGTCGACGTCTGCTCCCTCTATCCGTACGTGAACAAGTACGGCAAGTACCCCGTGGGTCATCCCGTGGTGAAGATCGGTAGCGAGTGCGACGAGTACGTTGGAAGCGATTTGCCGGGCGTCGAGGGACTGGTGAAGTGCCGAGTCCTGCCTCCTCGCGATTTGCTCTGTCCGGTTCTACCGTATCGCTCGAGCAGAGGCGTCATCTTCGCTCTGTGTCGAAAGTGCAGTTGCGACGACGACGACGACGACGACTCGGCAATCGCTGATCCGACCGAGTGTCCGCACGAGAGCAGAACCGATCGCGAGTTCACCGGCACGTGGGTCTCGGACGAGCTGAGGAAGGCCGTTGCCATGGGCTACGAGATTACAGCCGTCTACGAGATCTGGCAGTACGAGATCGAACAGTACGATCGGGAGAAGAGATCCGGAGGCCTGTTCGCCAAGTACGTCGACCGTTTCCTCAAGCTGAAGCAGGAGGCCAGCGGCTGGCCGGTGAATTGCGACACGGACGAGTCGAGGGCGCGGTACGTCGAGAGCTTCTTCGAGCGCGAAGGAATACGCTTGGAGCCCGGGAGAATCCAGAGGAACGAAGGTCTTCGCTACATCGGCAAGAGCTGCTTGAACTCGCTCTGGGGCAAGTTTGGTCAGAAGAACTACTCGAAAACCGAATTCCACAGCGACGGCCAGCAACTCGTCGACGTGCTCACGAGCGAAACGCTCGAGTTGCAGTCCGTGCAGCCGCTCGACGTCGACGGGACGAATTTCTACTTCAAGTACCTCGACAAAACCAAGGCCCTCTCAGCCTCGGACACGGTGAGCGTGCCAATAGCCGCGTACACGTCGGCCCAGGGCCGCCTCAAGCTCTACGAGTATCTGGAAAAGCTGGGCGAGCGCGTTCTCTACTACGACACGGACTCGTGCTTCTACGTCGAGACGAGCGGCGTCGACGAGCCCGTTCGAACGGGACCTTTTCTCGGCGACATGACCGACGAGCTGGCCGAGAAGCACGGCGCGGGCAGCTACATCCGCGAATTCGTCGCGCTGGGCCCGAAACGCTATTCCTACCTTGTCGTGCGAGCCGACGGGTCCGAGGAGGCCGTGACGAAGATAAGCGGAATCAAGCTGACCGCGTCGAACGAGGCGACGTTCAGCCACGAGGAGATCAAGAAATTGGCCACGGGCCAGAGCAGAGAAGCGATCGAGCACACCACGGACGAGATTCGACGCACTCCGCGGCACGACGTCGTCACGAGGCCTGTGACCAAACGGCTGAAGCCGAGTCCAACTCGTAGGCGACTCATCCTCGGGGGCGACGACGACGGCGGGGCCGAGCCGTCCTATCCGTTGGGATACAAGATTGCCAAACTCAGCGAGAATTGACGTACAGTTGTACACGCATAATACACGCATGCTTTTCTTTATTCTTATATCAATTACGAGCTGTTGTTAACTTTTATGGATTTGGGTGCGATTCGAAGCTGTGTTATATTCGAAGTAATAAAACATTTTGCTTGGGCTCATTGTTGTTCATTTGCTTATCTTCCATACTAATCCTCTACCCAGTTTTCGTTCGATTCATCAATTTATTGGACATAATCGTACAGTTTTGCAGGACTCATCGAGAAATGCTACAGCCTTGTATTCTTCGCGGTTGTAACAATGAACACGGCGGTCGTCAGCCTCGCAGCAGTCGATGTAAATGAACAGTACAATATTCAGAAATTCTATATCGAAACTAATTGTATAAAGCTGCTCTGCGATCAATTTACTCCTACACTTTTTCAGACCATGTTGAACTTGGAGAAGGGAAACTACAAGCAGTCGATCAGAATCGGAATGCTTTATTGCGGCTTCTCGTTCCATCTGTTGTACAACATGTATCCTGGTCAAAAAGTCATGGACAACAGTGCTCGCATACAGGAAGCCGCGTAAGTCAAAAGTTGTGTGCACAAATGCGCGTATATCGTTGTGCACTATTATAAATAAACGATGTTTTTGTACCCAGCTTTCATTGCGCCTGGTTCAACGCTTCGCGGAAAAGCAAACAACTTATAAGCATAATGATGTTGCGCAGTACGAAACCGTGCACGCTCACGGCTAAAACAATGATCGTGTTACACTTGGAGAATTTCGCATTTGTAGGGTGGATTTTTATAAACAATATATATGAGTATGTTCAGCCAATTTCGGAAACAACTCGGACGGAAAAGTTGTAAACAATTTTCTTTAAGACACGCACCTACCAGACCGAGAAAAAACTCGCGTACATGGCTGATCGTAGGGTATACTTTTTTTGCGGAGCAAAAACGACTCGAAAAACGAGAAATAATTTTAAAAACTGAATTCATAGATTTTTTTCCACGAAAACTATGGACTTTTAAAACAATTTCATTAGAACAAAAATGTCTTAAAATTCATCAAAGATGCTCTCAAGTTTTGTCAGATTTTTTACCAAGTTTTTCGAAAATTCGATTTTTTTCAAAAAATCAAAAATTGTATCGGATCGATCGGAAAAAATTTCAGAGCATTCTTTGATGAATTTCAAGACATTTTTGTTCTAATGAAATATTTTTAAGTCCATAGTTTTCGAGAAAAAAAATCTATGAAAATTATTTCTCGATTGTCGAGTCGTTTTTGCTCCGGAAAAGAGTATACCCTACGATCGGTCATGTACGCGAGCTTTTTCTCTTTCAGAATGACCTACGAGAAAAAACTGGTCTGGTAGGTGTACCTTCAAGAAAATTTTTTACAACTTTTCCATCCGAGTTGTTTACGAAATTTCCTGGATATATTCATATATATTTCTAAGAGCCTTTTTGTGTAATAATCGCATGTATACTTGGCGTTTACATTTGTAGGTGTTTAAAAAATCACTGTCTTACGTCACGATGATTGGTTCGATGCGATGACTTGAGCTCCAACTCTATACTTCTTTTTAAATGCAATGCATTCGATTTTAATGCATTCGAATGTGTTAGATGAAGACGAGTATATACTGCATGTAAATGAGAAACATATTTATGAAGAATTTTAAATAACCAGTGGTTAAGAAGACAAACATATTTTTGAGACCTATATAGTTCTGTGGTATTTTTAAACTTGCAATATAATGAGACTATGCCAACCACTAAGACTTAATTTATTTTACTTGATTATTTTTACTTAGTAAACCTTTGCAACAACCTTTAAATTGGTAAGCTGGGACAAATCCCAGCTTATTTTACTTCTAAGATTCGACGTTGGGGATTTTGTCAAAGAAAATCGATGTCTTGATTAAATAATCGTAATGTATATTTCATTATGAATACATAATACTTAAATAACATAGCAACAAACATGGAAATTTTATATGTACATAATTTCATTTTTTTTTTTTTGCGATTCAGCAGCATATTATAAACGCAATATATCTCGTATCTTGTGATATCCATGTAAAAGTTATTCTTAATTATGCGCGTACTCATATACATACACTTATATTATACACAAGTATATCTATAAATTTGATAGTTAAAAATCTATTTCTTTAAAAATCATTCTTATAAAACAAAACAAAATTTGATAATTCTATATAGTTTTGCAAGCTACGCGAGATTCGAAATTCAAACAATTTCGTCGAAGTAATGCGTCTCATTGTGCGCATTACAGTTTTACTTTATAGAAAAAACAAATCGATCGACGCAATAATTCATTTATCGTTTTATCCCTCCCAACTTAATATCAAAACATTAAATTCGAGGGAGTACGCAAGTTTAATGCAGGATTGTTATCTATTGCAGCAAAAGTGATTAAATTAATCATTGCAAAAAAGACATTCGCTTCTATTTATATCATATATTTTAGAGCGAATCGCGGATGAGGAATTGCAACCGATTTTGTGTTTTATATCCATTGTGACTCCGCACAGACGCGCATATACGATACAGATAACGACGAAAGGCTTTTTTAATTAAAGTAATCGTCATTGTTCAATCCCGTGATAGAGGCACTAAAAACATATTCACAACACTGCATAATCGATTAATCAATGTCAATCATCTATCTTTCTCATCCAGAAACGCGCACAGCCTGCAGTCGCGTAGTCTCTCGCACAGACAACATTTGCCCCTATAGTTTTCTCTACTTTAATTTAATATCATATATTATAAATCTCTTTTCTTACAAGTTAAACTTAGATATTCTAATTACGCTTCCAGATGCAATGTCGGCCCAAGAAGATGCGGAACGTGAAAAAAAAAACAACGTAGCAGGTTAATATAGGGTTACAAGTATAAATCGCATACAATGACATACTAGTCGAGCGAGGCGCGCGTGCTGCTGACTTTGCCTGAGGAAACGGCGAACCTAAGACTGGCTGACTGCAGCGTTAGCGAGCGCGTGGAGAATGAAGTTTATAGTAAAATAAAAAAAAAATTGCTCGCTACGCTTCGCAAAATCCTCTAAGTCGATAGTTGTAGATCCAAATTTTCTTTTCGCACAAACAGAAAAAACAAGACAAAGAACGGATCGCTTGAACCTCATCGATACATGTACGATAACTCATGGTTAGCATCAATCACGTATAACATAGTCCCGAATGCTCATAATTTCTTGGGTTTCGATTTCTGACACGATTACACGAACGGAAAGTAAACGCGAGACAGACGACATTTGCATCATAAATATATAGGACTTGCACAATCATATAAATATACGTTTAGAGTTAAAGGTAAATTGACTAATTTTGGCTTCACATGCGCGACCCATCATCCAATTGGTCCATTCTACGCTCGCATCCTTCCCGATCCGAACTGCAGTGGTCTGGAAAGCCAAGCTCCGCCGCTATCTCCCGCTCTCTTTCTCGCTTATCACATTGCATTTAGCCTTCCGGATGAGCCACTGCTTCGTAATTCTTCTTAATTAGTTTCGCAACGGATCCAGGCTCTCCAGGGAGAAGTCGTCCGTTCCAATCGACAGACCCCGACTGAAGCCGTCCTACATGCGATCAAACGAAATTGAAACGTTACTTTACAATGTATAAGCAAACAGATTGATTCGAGGCAATCAGCGCGCCGCGCCAAGCGAGTTTCGTTTTGTTTTATTCAATTCTTTTCTTTTTTTCTTCCTAAACGTATGACTCACCTTCATCTCCGACAGTCGCTTGTCCAGAAGCCCAATGGCGTTTTCGAGCTCCTGATGCGTGGGCGAGTGCACGGTGGACGCCCCGAATTCGCCCATTTCGAAGGGATCTTTGAAATCGCCTTTGATGAAGCTGTTGGGCGCCGGATTGAACGGCACGCTTCCGAACAAGTCCTCCTTCACGCCGTTTTGCCTCCTCGAGTCCTTGGCCTTGGGCGGCGGAGCGACTGTCAAATACGAGCATCGATTGTCGTTATCATCGTGAACGGGATGCTGCTCCCATTTCTCAACTATACGCATATGTACGCGCGTATAGTCGTCGCAGTGCATATATACTCACGCAGTGGCGGAGAGTTCATTCCGTTCGTCTGCGTGAATATGTCGCCAGCGGTGATCTGACCGTTGGACGTGTTGTTGTTGGACAGATGATTGGCTATTCCGTTGGACGGCGTCTCGAACGCTCGGGGGTTGAAGTCCTCCTCGTCGAACTCGTCGATCAGGAGGCCCTCGCCCTTGTTCGAGCCGCCGCTGGTCGAGTTCTGGGGCGACGAGGGCTCGCTTCTGAAATCGAACCGACACGATTGGTACGTAGAGAGCGAATTCTATGTATCCGAGCTTGGAACAAGTTGGAGCAATGAAGCTCACCCCATGAAGTTGTCGTCGAAGGACTTTTCGAAGCTTCTGGGCGGTACGGGCGGGGGCTGCTGGCCACCGTTGGAGGCGTTGCCGTTGCTGTCGGCGCTCGAGTTGTTGATGAAGAGCTTGCCGGCGCTGCCGTTCACGCGGGGAATGCTGCTCTCCTTCGCGGCGGTCGTCGACGGGGACGAGCTCTCGGGCACGTGCAGGATGTCCGGGATGTCGTGCTGCGCGAGGTACGAGCTGATGTCGGCCTGAAAAACAAAAAGAAAAATTTTCGGTTCTCTCCAGTCGCACTGTCGAAAATTCAACCACCTGACTACGCTGTCACTATCGCAGTTTATTGTTTCCTGAAGAGGGCGGCAATGTACCGCCGAAACGTAAAGTTTCCATTTTTTATTTACAACCTGCCGCCTGCCGGGAGATCGACAAAGTCAACTACTGCAAAATTAACTTGTATTCAATCTATGTGTCACAGTCGATCGTTAATAATTAACAGAAATGAAAATACTATTCTATTTTATTCTCATCATAGAAAAAAAAGGATTGAAGGCCAGGCAGGAACTAACCGATCCCTTGATGCTGGCAATGTCCTGGAGCCGCTGGCGGTAGACGTTGTTCTCGTGCTCGAGCCGCTTGATCTTCTGCTGGAGCACCATGGCGCGCCTCTGGGCCTCGAGGTCCTTGCCGGAGGTCTCGAGGAAGCGCCTGTAGGCGAGATCGAACGCCTGGCCGATCGTCAGCGTTATCTCCTCGGCGAGCTTGTCGCTCACGAACACGAAGCACGTGTGACGCTCCGCGTCCTCCTCTTTGGCTATGAAACTGAAGAACTTCTTCTCGCCCTTGTCGTCCGCGCAGTACGAGATCCGGTGCAGCGGGTACTGGTGCATGATTCGCTGCGAAATCAGAGACATAAGCGTATGTACATCAATATTTATTACTTGCGTACGTATTTAAGTCGCTCAGAAAAAATATAATGTTTCTTTGTAATGATCCATTGTAAATTTATAGCTTAAATTAAATTTCTTTTGTATTACATGCATGCACGCATGCGTAGTACAAAAAATAATTTAGTTCTAATTGATTATCATGAATAATAATTATATTTTTTCTAAAACTAAGTAAACGACTATTGTAAATCATATCGTAATTTTATTATTATACTTTAAATCTATAGATTCATCGCTAACGATAATTTCGTCAGAAATTCTTTATAGGGATGAGTTCGAGTCTGTTCCGCGCGCGCGGGGTGTACGACGCGTACAACAACAAAACAAGAATAAGGAGACTTGAAAGATTTGTCCTACTTTCGTCGGAGTATAATATAACGCTATATGCAACGCAATATGGAAGGCACTTTTACGAATTGCGTATAATAAAAGAAAATGCAGTTTTGCCGTTCGAAACAAGGGGTGATTATATGTACGCAATAGTTTATGGGATCGCGGTCGACGTACCTTTGGAGATGTCTTAGTTTTTGGTTCTTGAATGGCAACGCCGTCAATGCTAATGGTAAGCTCGACCTTCGGCGTCTTCGTCCCCTCGCTCTTCTTGATCTGCTGATTAAACTTAAGCTTACAAATCGCATCTTTCACGACTTCGATACCCTTCGGCTGGTCTACTTCAGTGCTGCCGAGATACTGCAAAGGAAAGACGAAAAAGATTTTTTAAAAAAATTTTACAAACAAAAAGTTTGAGATTCGCCTTCGTGAGGCGAAAACCATAACGCGTGGTTCATATAGAAAGGCCGTTTTCAAAAAAATTACCATCCCTCTCCACATTCAAAATATGTTCTATCTTATAACAATATGAAGCATAGCATATATTTTAAGGTGTATTCAGAACGCTCCAAAGGACGAAAGGTCGATTAAAGGATCTCGCAACCTCTCTCTCTCTCTCTCTCTACACCTCGTTCTGCAGAGTCGCTCCCTTCACGTTCACTGCCTATACATACAGACAGTTGTGTATACCTATACATACGTTATAGAAGCGCGGGATTATCCCGAGATGCATCGGCCGCGCTGAACCAATAGAACTATGCGCGACGTCGCCGCTAATTATATTTGGCGGGTAATTATTCCCGCGATCGTCCGTCAATAATACGACGCGAGATATATATAATATATGCACACATTCACACAAACTGGGACGGCCAATTAGCGCGTTACACTCGCCTGCGCGTCTTGGGCTATATACAATGTCGCCAAGTTTATTAAATGCCTATTACCCGATGCGTAGAGATATACATATACATACACATAACAACAGATCGCTTTGCTTCGAGGAATCGATGCCTGCAGCGTCGCTCTCGATCATCTATGCGCGCAGAAAGTAATTGTGCACGAGAGCTTCTCTCTTCTTTTTTTTTCTTCTTCCACGAATTGTTCGCGCATCGCGTTTCGCTCTCGTCGAACGATCGATCGTTCCGAGACGATCGTCTCTCGAGTGAGAGAGAGAGAGAGAAAGAGAGAGGTAGAGACGAACGAGCCGTTGAGCAAATGATTGTCACTTCGCGTGTCTGCGCCGCGTGTATGTATAGGTATATGCCGTGAATTTATGTGTTTACGCAGATTTCAGGCTGAGACAGATGGGGATAAGAAAGCTGGTCTTTTCGGTCGAGCGCAAGCGAAGACCTCTGGCGTAAACGTTTGTATACTCCCGTTAAGGGAAAAGTACGTGACGCGCAGAAATTTGGGAGTTCGATGAACTCGCGCGGCGCGGCGCGTTGCGCTTGTGCGTATATTATATACATTAAGGATGTGGCGAGTATGCGTGAGGTCTTTCTTCAAAAATTAAATTTTTTTTCATTTTTGCACATTACAGCGGCTGCCAAGCTGTAATCATAATCGATTATAAAGAATTATTTAATAACTATCGCTCTACATGTAAAATTGTACATTGATAATAATTATCGTCGCTTGCTACGTGGAGATACTTAAACCTTGCTGTGGAACAAGATTAGATAGATATATACATTCTGTTTTTAGGTTAAAGTCCTCCGAGCTGGGAAGAAACTATAGTGCTATAGTAAATGAAAATTTGTTTTAAGCAGTACATATACTTGTGCAACGTAGTGCATGCGGCACACTATACTCATTATTTGATTTGATCGACAAATTCAACGGGACGAACGAAAAGCCATTGTGGGAATATTACAAGTGAAGTAACATTCGATAATCCATGCGCTATATTAGAACTCGCACGCGATTCCGTGTAGTTTGTCAATAAGCTTTGCTCACCCCCTCCTCCCTCTCTGCTATCGATTTATCAAGATCAAGACATTTCTGCATATATATAGAGGCAATTTTCGAGCCGAGCTGCAGCGCTGCACTGCGGAGAGGCCCGGTATAGACAACCTCGTTGAAAAATCGCGAAATTAATCTCGGAATTATACTCCGCTAATATCTCCCCCGGCACAACTATAGAACAAGACTTCCCGCTCCACAGTCGAGTGAATTGTACCGAGAAACAATTACTCTAAAAACAAAAAAAAAAAAAAATAAGAGAGGTGACTAACGAAAGGCAAAAAAAAATCCTTACAAGATCCCACTCATTACACCGACTCGTTACATCGAACCGTGCGAGCTCTCCTCAATTACTATTTCCTTTCCTTTTTTCCGAAAGCTTTCTCTCTCTCCGAAACACACGCCCGAGCAACGTGTAATCTCGACGACTCTCCCATATATACAAACGCACACATCACACACGACGGATTCCGGATTCCACGAATCCGAAAGAGCCCGCTATATCTCGCCTACACACGGGACACCTATATCCACCATCCACACACCTCTATGTATATATCGCGCACGCACACACACACACACACACACACATACACACACATATATGCAGTTACACCGCAACGAA
Source organism: Philotrypesis tridentata (assembly GCA_018906965.1). Classification (NCBI taxonomy): domain Eukaryota; kingdom Metazoa; phylum Arthropoda; class Insecta; order Hymenoptera; family Pteromalidae; genus Philotrypesis; species Philotrypesis tridentata. The sequence goes on along the minus strand of JACCIB010000019.1, from coordinate 2,101,390 downwards.
GCGGTCGCGAGAAGGCGGCAAAGGCAATTAGTCGCGTGACGAAAGATCGGCCCGGTGTTATAGACACGCTCGTATAGTGTATATTACACTATACAGTTATATACGACGCGTGTCGGGTCGCATTATATATTATACAGGAGGGCCGCGGCTCGCTCATATACTTTCTACATACACACGTGCAGCGCGCGCTGCAGCCAGGTGTGTATTGTCAGGCCGGATTTAACCGTGCGATTTCGCTCGGTTTTCACTTGGCGCGCGAGAGCCGCCACAGCTTATTGTCGCGGCCGCGTGGGACGTCGTATCTGCCTATATATGTATATACGCATATACAGCGTAATGCACGTGCGCGGCTTTTTCGACTTGGATTTATGCGATAGTCTGTCGCGTGGTGTGTGCGTATGTATACAGGGATTTTTACGGCTCTGGGACATACTTTTGTTTTGTTCGTCACTTTCGGCTTATTCGCTATACGGGGCCTGAGAGGCGGCTGTGGGCGCGTATATATATGCGGCTTTCGCTATTCGGAGAAGAAGTGGATATATATATGGGCGACTGATAAGCGCGATAGTGTTGATTCTCGTTTTTTTCCTTCTTTTTTTTTGAGAGAGAGAGAGAGAGAGAGAGAGAGAGAGAGAGAGATAGAGATAGAGATAGAATCTTACAACTTCCCGGGAAGTCGTATTGACTGGAATTGTGTCGAGAGAGAGAGAAATTGAACGTGAGAAAAAAACTGTATATACAGGTTATTTGGATTACATGTGCGATGGGTAATATAATGCATTTACGCGTCTATGCATACGAATCTGATGAGAATTATATGCATATACGTATACATCTTGGAAAAGAATAAAAGTGTTGTGGTCTATGTGAACAATCGAACTGCGATGCAATGCTGATTTACGCCATCATATGCGTATATTTTTTTATATACACGTACACTATACTCGCGCAGACTCGGCGCAAAATCTTTCCATTCGAAATCCACATATAATAAAATAGATAAGACGTCTCGTTTGCGCGTATCTAATGCTCGATTAATCTGCCGATTGCGAAAAATCCATCCGATGCGCAGTATAGGTCGCGTATGTAACGTGAATTATGAAAAAAAAGAAGAAATTATTTTCCGTAGAGCACAAGCTTTCCTGCGTCGTCGCGAGCCCGCGAATCCGAAGCGCAATTATATCCGACACCAATAAAAATTAATCGTGCATGTGTATATATACATATAATTTATATATTATGTATTCATCAACGTTAAATTTTAGATAAACTATATCCCGATATAAGCATGCATACGAGTCTCTATGCGTATACGCTCCGTATACTCATGCATAATTTAGTTATAATTACAGGTCGCCGCAACGATCTCGGTATGACCCGACGTTAGAGACCGATATAAGCGCCTATCGTACTCTCAGATGCATGGGAGGGACGAAACTTGCGCTTCTCTGCGTTTACACCGTATGCACGCAGACCTTTGCCTTCAACGCGCTCGAATCGTAAAAAACATTTTTCGCCTTTTTTACTGCATCCATTGAGTACATCGCAACTGACGGTAAACAACGAGAGAGACGTGGCTATATCGTTGAGGCGAGATATCAAAATTTTCAGAGAGATTTATGCATAAATACTGGTGGGATACTTAACGATAAATTTTGGTAATTTCGTCATGAATCGGCTGATTCTTAAAGAAATTACATCTATCATTTATAATTTATACGCTGCACGAAGTAGAGAAAGCAAGTTTCAAAACATGCAATAAAAAGTTCATAATCTTAATCCAGCCGCGTGCCAAACAGAAGAAAGTACACGAGAATCGAAGCGCTTCTTCCACATTTCTCAGCGTACGATATTACCCCGTGCGAGACTGCGTATAAGACCGGTGTAGCCGAGGAGCTAAATGGATCTCGGAGCCGCGATCGATCGCGAAAAAAAATCGATAAAAAACTAGATGAGCGCAAAAGAGCTCTCCCGGAGGATCTGGCAGACAATCGCCGATCTCCGCATTGTTGCTCTCGAAAAAAACAACGCTCCACTGACGGCGAGAACTATTTATATATATGGGAAAATCCGCCAAAATAATTCAGATAATTGCAGCGGAAATCGACCGAAAAAAAACCTCGTGAGACTCGTATGGGGCAGCGTTTTTCTTGTTCTACAGGACCCCCAGAACATGAAAAAAATAGTGTTCCCGCGAAATCGAAAAAGTGTTTTTGGGTATTTAGATGTTTGTGTAAAAATTTACAAAAAAAATTCGTTTTTTAAAGCGTTTTTTTTTTCAATCCAAATTTAGAGGGAGAAGGAATTTTATTTTTACTGTCGCAAATATATGCAGAAAAGTTCACAAATTTTCTGAGCTTTTCAAATTAGTCAAGCTTTTTTGTCTACGATTTTTTTTAACAAAATGACGGCGGATTTTGTGAAACAGCGTGATGTTAAACTTTGTTGTTGTGAGCGTGATGTTAAACATGATTTTTTTTCTCGAGAAATATCACCTTAACGAAAAAATGTTGTAAAATAAAAAATGCTTAAAATTACTCAAAGAATACGTATGAATTTTTTCAAATAATTTTGAGCAAATTTTGAATTTTCCAATTTGCACAATTTTTGAAAAATTGATAAATGTCTCAAAAATATTTGAAAAAATTCATACGTATTCTTTGAGTAATTTTAAGCATTTTTACACAAACATCCAAATACCCAAAAACACTTCGATTTCGCGGGAACACTATTTTTTTCGTGTTCTGGGGGTCCTGTAGAACAAGAAAAACGCTGCCCCATACGAGTCTCACGAGGTTTTTTTTCGGTCGATTTCCGCTGCAATTATCTGAATTATTTTGGTGGATTTTTCCAAATATATACCTATATGATAATGGTATACCACGGCACAACAAAGCCGACTGAGTCGGGCAGAATAAATAAAGAAGATTGGTACAGTTATATACATTGGGGAATTACGCTTGTACACTGCACAGCAGCCGCAGTCGCGATCGAGGCGGTATATAGGCTATATGGAGCGGTGGTAAACGAAAGAGAAAGGGAAAGAGATAGAATAGGCCCCGGGCCCCGGGAGAAAGAAAGCAGTAATAATTCTAAGTGCATTCGAGAGTCTCTATATGTACGTGTGTTGCAGTGTGAATATGTAAGTATATATACACATTGTGGGCATATATATACGTATACAGAGTAGATGGGGGCAGACATGGTAAGTAGGATATGTGGAGTAGTAGACGGTAAAAGAGACGTGTATAATATAATTCCACGCACATCATCTATATGTATACGTATACGTATACTTATATGCATAAGCTTGCGTATATCTCGCGCTATATCGTCTGGATTTTCCCGCGAGATTCGATTCACCGGACTTTCGCCTGCTCTTGCTTTACACTATAATAGGCTTACGCAAGAATTTTTTTTTCGAATTTTTCCATGTAGCGAAGGATCTCTTTCTCACTGCGCGGTAGCAGCGCGATTGTTCCGCTAATGACTCGCGAGAGACGTGTATCTCGCGTTGCTCGTTTCAGGATTATGTTTTCTGTCCATATTTAACACGTCGAATTAACTTTCCGTCTTCTCGCGCATACATGCTCACTCGGTCTGGGAAAACCGATCGATCCCATATATATACAATATACATACATTTTACTGCATAATAAACAGCGGTATATATAACTAGACTCGCGCTGGTATATATTGCAAGCATTTTTCCTTTTTCCCCGATTTACGATCGACCTTGAAAGCCGTAACAGAGAGAGAGAGAGAGAGAGAGAGAGAGAGAGAGAGAGAAACCACGTGGACTTTCGAGCAGCAGCGGCAGACATTCACACGAATTTTTCAGCAATAGTGTTATATATATATACGGTATACACACTGCGCACGTATAGCCCGACTGTCGAGTAAAAAAAAAGTATAGCGACAGCGCGCAGGCCGCGCGATTAATTTAGAAAATTAACGCACCTTGACTAGGTAAGCGATGTGGCCTTTCTGGAGAGCGTCCGGTGGGTGTATCCAGTTTCTGCCGGTACCTGCAACAACCGAAAATTGCAGCTCTTTATAATATAAAGCGTCCCTTACGCGTATATGCACGCGCTGCCGCGGCACACGTGTGCGTAATCGCCTCGTTATATGTCATTATGCATCAGTGGCGTGTCTATCTCTCCCGGTGCAGTGTGTGTATGTATATAACGTATTCGCACACGTGCAGAGAGACACTTCGCGCGGGCACTCGTGCAGTGATGTGCGTAATTGCGCGTATGGAAGTGTGCGCGCAGGCGCGAGAGGAAGAGGAACGTGACCTATCGTCTTTCTCTCTCTCCTTTAGCGTTACATACGGACGCGCGTCACGCTCGAAATAAAAATTTATAGATATCTATGTACTTTTTTTTTCAAAAAGAATTTTCCCCGAATTTTTCGATCGGAAATTCAGTTTATTTGGGAATCGCTATAACATTTTTATCTTCGTTTTTTGCATTGTTCGTTTGCAATCGAATAATTAAGAATTAATAAAAAAATAATGGGATAAATAATAGAATTAATAAAAAATTAATTAAGAATTAAGAATTATTTATTATTTTGGTGAATCGACCACTGCCTTCGAGACTATATAAGTTGCGAGATAGCGCTATAAATTGCTTGAAGAAGGAATCTGCAAAATTGCGATGTTGACCCCAAAGTTATTCGACAAATTTTGTCACTTACTGCAAAGATCTTATTTTATTGCAGCGCACAATAGCGAAACTATATTGCCGTAAACTTTCCGGTAAATATGTATTCCCAAACTTTTGGCAAAATTCCCCGAAACGAATCGTCGCGTGCGCCCGCGCGCGGCTTAAAACTTCTCTCGACTAAGAGTCAAAGGCGTTCTCACCTCCATTTTTAGTTGGCTGGTTTTTATTGTTAGCTGAGTTCTGTGCCCACTTTAGGAGTGTGGAATTCCTCATTTTACCAAATTTTCTTCGTCACGTCGAATCGGAGCTTCTGCAACAGAAAGAGAAAACAAAAATCCGATTAGTCAACTGCAGTTATACATATTTGCATATTATATATACTTGAGACGTAATCCCGTCTAATGCACCGACAGAAATGGTCTGTTCAGACAGGGCAACAGGCGCAGTTTCATTTTTATAGTCGTGCGTTAAATGCATGGTAGACACACACACACACACACACACACACACACACACACACACACATATATATATATTCACATTATATACGTATATAGATATAACCTCTTGCAACGTGTATATATACAGCGAGCGTGCGCGCGACTATATACGTGCGAGTGAAAGTTGTTATGTACAGCTCGTGTTTTGTTAGAATTATTCCGAGGCGTGTATATACGTCTGTCGGGGAGAGAAAATTTGATGAGCCATTGGAGAGATCGTTAAAGAGAGCAAAAAGGACAATGCTGAAAGGTATGCGCGCACAGTGTACTTGTGGCACCTATATAAGAGACGATGAAAGCCGTAGACTCGGCCCAGTCGTTGTGTACACTGTATATATACATTTTTTTACCGACTCTCTCACTATGTGTGTGTGTGTATATATGTATACGCAGTCACAACTTTCATTGGCGAATGCGGGATGTAACGATGCAGCAATAGCATCATTCGTTGCTATGCGGATGTGCAACTGCACCACCTTTGTGCCGTGTTAATTTGCATTTTTTTCTCATTCCGCATCTCAAAATGCCGTTGAAAAAAGACGCGATGAATTTTCAAAGACGCACAGTGCCGACATCGGACTTTATTTATAACGATTTCGTATATATATACGTGTACCTGCAGTCGCACTATTCACGAAATAGCAGCGCACGAGCGACGCAACCCGAAATTCGCCTCTATCCATCCATTCATCTATACGTATATGAGTCATTCCACGGGATACTGGAAACTTCTGGGGGCCCCGACTACCGAAAAATTTTGGGTAGGGCACACTTACCAGACCTATTTTTTCTGATTTCTGGGACCCCTCCGAATAAGAAACCGTGCGAGCTGCATCATTATCGGTTGCCACCCGGGTTTCCGGTCGAAAAAACGCAAAAATGTTCAGACATTTCCTTTTGTATTTTTGCTGTCGAGAGTATTATTTGTGTACTGTGAATCCTGTGGGACTTGGCGCTATACTTTATATATACAGAACGAAAGTGCAGCTCAAGAGCTTTAAATCAAGCCTAAAATTTTTAAAATCGGATGTTCCGCTCACGAGTTACGCACGCTTGAACACTGTTAACTCTTTATAGGGCTCTCGCGAAATTAATCGATTTTCACTTTTTTTTTCAAATCCTCGAAACTTTGGATCCAGTGACTCGATTTTAAAGATTAATAGCTTAAATTAAAGCTCTTTTCCTCAACTTTACGATTTTTAGGTGCAAAATTGATTTTTCTTATCTATTGAGCTATATATATGCGTTCAGAAAACCAATCCGCTTTAGAAGCATATATATAGATCAACAGATAAAAAAAATTAAATTTAGACCTAAAAATCAAAAAGTAGAGGAAAAGAGCTTTAATTTGAGCTATCAAACGTTAAAATCGAAGTATTGGATCGACAGTAATAGGGATTTGAAGAAAGGGAAAAATGTGTGGTTTTTGGAAAAATCGAGCTATTTCGTGAAAGTCAAACCAAACCACTTTTTTCAAATGGTCATAAATTTTGATCGAGTGATTCGATTTTGACGTTTAATAGCTTAAATTAAAGCTGTTTTCCTCAGCTTTTTTGTCGATACCAATATTTTTTTGTAGTGTGCTATATATATGCTTCTAAAGCCGATTGGTTCTTTGAAAGCATATATATAGCTCACTATATATCAAATTTAAATTTTGACTTAAAATTCAAAAAGCTGAGGAAAACAGCTTTAATTTAACCTATTAAACGTCAAAATCGAATCACTCGATCAAAATTTATGACCATTTGAAAAAAGTGGTTTGGTTTGACTTTCACGAAATAGCTCGATTTTTCCAAAAACCACACATTTTTCCCTTTCTTCAAATCCCTATTACTGTCGATCCAATGCTTCGATTTTAACGTTTGATAGCTCAAATTAAAGCTCTTTTCCTCTACTTTTTGATTTTTAGGTCTAAATTTAATTTTTTTTATCTGTTGATCTATATATATGCTTCTAAAGCGGATTGGTTTTCTGAACGCATATATATAGCTCAATAGATAAGAAAAATCAATTTTGCACCTAAAAACCGTAAAGTTGAGGAAAAGAGCTTTAATTTAAGCTATTAATCTTTAAAATCGAGTCACTGGATCCAAAGTTTCGAGGATTTGAAAAAAAAAGTGAAAATCGATTAATTTCGCGAGAGCCCTATAAAGAGTTAACAGTGTTCAAGCGTGCGTAACTCGTGAGCGGAACATCCGATTTTAAAAATTTTAGGCTCGATTTAAAGCTCTTGAGCTGCACTTTCGTTCTGTATATATAAAGTATAGCGCCAAGTCCCATAGGACTCACAGTACACAAATAATGTGCTCAACAGTAAAAATGCAAAAGAAAATGTATGAAGATTTTTGAGTTTTTTTCGCCGGAAAACCCGGGTGGCAAACGATATGTGCAGCTTCGCACGTTTCTGATCGGAGGCGGTCCCAGAATCAGAAAAATGAGGTCTGGTAAGTGTGCACTACCAAATTTTTAGGTTAGTCGGGGCCCCAAGAAGTTACAGTATCCGGGAATGACCATATATGTACCAAATTCGAAATTCGCGCTTGCAACTTCCCATCGGCTTTAATAAACCGGCATCAGCGAGAGAGAGAGAGAGAGAGAGAGAGAGAGGAATCACGTCGCGGGCCCTCTTGCACAACGACGGCGGCAATTTCTTTCGAATTCCCGGAGTCATTCACTCCAATTTACGCGCGCGGCACACATGCTGCTGCTGCATGCACGGCTCGCACGTGAAATCGGCTTCCGCTTTCGACACGCGAGTCGTCCCGATCCCTACATGTATATTGCATGTGTGCAATGCACACGTGTGTCTGTCGAATTTTCATCGCGTACGCGAAGCGCGTCTACGACTTTTTCCACCGGTAAGAGAGAGAGAGAGGGGGGAGAGAGAGAAACAATGACAGCGCTGGGAAAGTGCGTTGGAAAATTCGTGTAGTCGTGCGCATAATATAGTCTGCGGTGATTTCGTTACGCTCGCGAGTCGCCTATGTATGAATACTGCGTGTGTCTCGCGAACTTCGTACTTAAAATTTTTGCGCTGCGTCGAGAACGCGTTGAGAGCGCGTTAATTTGCGCGGATACGTATATATGTGTATAGTGTGACTAATTATAAATGATTCTGTTTCGAAGAGAAAGAGGGAGAAAGAATAGAATTCGTTAAATTAATGATGTATATGGAGGCTAAGTGGGAAGTAGACCTTTTTGTGTTACGTAAGGATATCAATCCAATTGATCGTGCCGAATCAAGAATGACAGATTGGTGCATCAATATCCATTTATTAGGTGCATCTACATAGCATTCCTTTTTATGAAAAGCTTATGCGGTGCGTAATGTGAGATTATATATATAACACTCGTGCGCAACGTAAAGCTTTAATCGGACTAATTCGTTGAGTTATTTCTATTTTGACATCGCAATAATTAATCTCGAACGTTTCGCCGTTAATTTTAATAGCGATATATCTTCGCGTGAACTCGATACTTCTTTGTCAAAAAAAAACAGAGTAAATTATTCGATTTTAACACCAGTCGGTATATAGGTATTAGATTTTCTAAATTGATTATTTACAAACTTTTCGCCCACATCGTGATCTCCGACTATCTCCGATGATTCTCATAAGGATCAATGATCTGAGCAACGTGTACAGATTCACCAAACAGCTGTACATATCCCAATCGAAGCCTGAATTATTCATCCACGCTCGACACACGTGGATATACATCGGTCAGAATAAGGGGTTAAGACACTCGGCGTAAGATCGACAATGCAAGTATTATACACACACACACGTACGCGAGAATCTCTCTTCCCGAGCGTTTGAAATTCCAAGCCAAAAAGTAGCCTCGCATCCAAGCCGTAATTGCAATACGTATATACACACGATTAGGAAGAAAAGTTTTTTTATCCCAAACGTAATCGCACATATATGCGCATATATAATGTCCACATCCGCAGCATTCCTCCCTGACTCCGCATCGAGAATTTTGACGCGCTGCCGTAAAGCCCATCACGCAGGCGCACGACTTCTGGCTGCGCAGTCTTGGGAAACCTCGATGAGAGAATGCTACTCGGCTGCAGAGCACCTACGAGCGTTACCATTTTTTTTTCTCTTCTCTCGCGTTCGCGTAGCTTTCAACAGATATACACACACGCGCGCGCTTATAGACTGCACGCCGGAGAGAGAAAAGATCGCCGTATATATACGCGTTATGTATAGAAGCGCGCGATATATAGCTCTCTCGCAGGTGCGCGCACACATGCGATTCGCGTAACGCGACCCACTTGTAACGTACTCATTCGAGTGTACATGTATACATGTGGATATGTAGTAATGTACGCATATATACATGTGTACGTCGAGTGCGTGTTTAATGTTTACGCACTGACGGTGTATACGTAAGTACTCCCCTATAGTATGCTATATATATTCCCGTGTTTACGATAGCGAACCGTTTAACGGCTCGTTATATCGTATATAGAGACGCGCCGAATTGAAAGTGTCTACGAGGAGAGCAGTTCGAGCGAGAGTCTCGGAACGCTGTCGCGTTACATGTATATTATACGTCATGCTACACATATAAATATGTATATAGGTATAGAGCTATAGAGAGGAGAGGCCCTCCGCCCGCCACTCTTTTCCGCGGAATGGGATGAAAAAGTCCCGCGAGCGGTCAGCCTTGAGCTGCACCGAAGGCTAAATCCTTTCGCGTTTCGTCATTCTCTCTCCTCTGTGTATACATTATACATAATTATATACACATATATATCGTGCACTCTCGCGCGCAGTCCCGAGAGAGAAAGAGCGAAGAATCATGCGGGGGATACACGACTCTCGCCGTATTGTATATATACTTATATATAATGCGCCTCTGCGTCCATCGCAGCGCGACGAGTCGCTATAATTCCTTCCTTTATTTCAGGGAGATTGAACTCTTCCGCTTCGGGATGTACGAGCAGCAGCAGCAGCAGCAGCAGCACTGAACTTGTGCTTTAACACATGTGCTCGTCTATTTTTGACGCCCCGTGACTTTATAATCCGAGTGTCACGTCTCGACACGCGCTTCTGTACACATACACTCGTTAATTGTGAAATTGTGTTGTTTGCCTTGTGGATTTTCGAGCACGTTTGTTTGGAATTTGCGGATTTGGTGATGATGCGAGAGTGTGTATGGAGAGAGAGAGAGAGAGAGAGAGAGAGAGAGAGAGAGAGAGAGAGAGCCATGGTAAACGTTTGGCGATGGCTTATCGTTGGCGTGTTAATCGAACGGTCTGTGGCATTATTTATTAATACGCTAATGTTAACGATATTTAAATTCGCCGAGCGTTGATTATCGCTGCGATGACAATCTTCGGAATGTTTATTGTACGATGCAGACACGTGGTTTTGTTTTATTTAAACGACAATACGTATTGTATATTATTAAAATATTATAGCTGAAATCTCTAATTGAGATCTCTGTTACATTTTGAGTAGAATTAATTTTCTTTTTAAATCTCTAAATTAATAAGCTTAAGCGTGGTATTTTCTTAATTTCTCAAGCTCCTCCACTGCGATTATCTAATTGTACGAATTACTGGTACATCCCAATTTTCTAGATTGTCCCCAAATTTGACATCCTCATTCACAACACCTAATCAACTGGAATACGTGAGACGCTCCCTACCCGCCTCTCAAGTATATCGCGTTCACTTGAAAAAATAAAAATGTTTTAAATTGATTCGAGCACGATTGTTCCGATACTGATTCGAGGCTCATCTAACTTCATGACTTTGCCTTCTTGGAAACTTTGAAGACCTATACTTACAGGAAAAAAATTTACACACTGTTTTCTTGATCATTGGAAGCGTCAATGGAATTCGCGATCAAAGACTAGTCTTCATACGTTTCAATTGAAATCGGCAGCGCGCTCCCTCTCGCTACAACCTCCGAGGCGTCGCCAATGTGGGAGGCTCCTCTACTTCAAACTCACTTGTTTTTCAATATGTGCGCGCGTCGAGCCTCGTAGCGTTGCGTACTTATATTATATACCTTGCATCGATTTCGATTCGATTCCAGCCTTATTTTCAATTATTTTCAATTCGCGTCAGACTATAATACAGCCGTCTCAATTATCGCACGAAGCAATATTCAATAAATAAAGTCAGCCTGCAAAGGTACATAACTATTAAAAGACCCGAGAAAACGAGTTTTGCATTGCGCATACGGAGGAGAAGGACTTGGCGTTTATGCGTATACACTATACATGTATACCGGACTGAATTCCATCCACGAGAGCTGCGGCGCGCGTATATAATCCGCGAAAAAAAATCGTCCGGGCTTTAATTCGCGACTTCCCATTCCTCCCACGTGTGCGCGTAGCCGTCCCCGCGCAAAGAGGTCGCCCGGTCATTGTGTGCAGCGCTGCAGCGCGCCGGAGCTGTTGTATAAGTCTGCAGCTCTCGTGTTATTGTTGCCCCTCGCGCTACATATAGGTATACCTATACACATACGCGCATATACTGGCACGCGCTAGAGAGACTCTCGACGAAAGTGCGCGGCTCTCGGCGGGTGTGCCGCCTTTGATGATACTTTCGCGGTTCGACTACACATGTACCATCTATGTGTGTGCAGTTTGCCACGGGTGTATAACGCATATTCATATACCTGTACCGTCTCATACACATGCGTATGTACTGTTGCGGAGAGATAAAGCGCTCCGTCTAATACGATCTTCTCTTATATGGCAATTTGGCTTTTGCAACAATCTCTCGCCGCTGCGCATTATATATATACAGTACCTACATGTAGACGTATAGTCGAAGCTGAAATTTGAGGTTTACGCAGCGCTTCTGAAAAGCCGAGGTATGGCGAAGAAGAAGAAAAAAGAAGAAGAAAAATAAGCCGAGAGGAACAAAAGCTTCGCACACACGCGCTCACCAGACAGAACGCCGTAGCGCGCGCGAAAGAGAAGCAAGGAGAAAAAGAGAGTCGGAACAATAACCGCGGAATCTAAAGAACAATCTTCTCAGGACACGAGAAGCTCTCTCCGCGGCGCTCGCGCCAGCGTAAAAATATGACGTGCGTATAATTCGAGAGAGAGAGAGAGAGAGGAGGTTCGTCGACCGTTCTTCTATACACGCAGACGCACATATACACATGATCGTATGTCCTTGTAATGATTTTCACGCGTGTGTGCGCGTAACGTACGAGTCTCGGTATATATACCTATATATATGCGTACGTACACTCCGCATCTCTGTCGCAATGCACGAGTGTTAAATTTTTCAGCGGCTCTATATACGCATACATGCGCATACACTATTACACGCTACATGTATATAAGTACACTTGTGCGCACTCGATGCTCGAGAGAAAAAGAGAAATAAAAGAAAAAGCCTGACGATATGATAATTACACGAAGCGATACTGTGGCGTTTACGAAATTCATAGCTGGGAAAAAGTGAAAAAAAATAATAATAATAAAATCGACGTGATGTATAGAATACACTGCGAGAGGAGCCTCGACTTCTTTTTCTCGTTCTTCGCCGCCGAAAATTTTCACCGGCGGATAAGTAGATCGTGACATCGTCTCGAGCGTGTTGCAAGTGCGTGCATGTATAATGCATATACATATATAATATACGCACGTTACACACGCGGCTTAGGCGATTACCGCCGAAGATAAGCGAGGCTGAAGATTATTTTCTCGATGAAAAGCGAGATGCGTTGTGTATAGGCGAATCTTAAATTATAGAGATATATATACACACCGCTGGAATGCTGCGTGTACTGTATAGACTTATTAAAATCGCGAACATCGCAATCAAATATTCATTAGCCGCGTAGTGTGGCGTGAGATTTCATAAAGGCGCTCGGCCATTAATATTCATCGTTCGGCTGCAGATCTCGTTCAATGTCAGCCTAGAAAACGGTTATTATTCCCGACTTCTATAGAATCACCAAGCGATTGTCGTACTGTATACAGGACAACTGTATATATGGGGAAATCCACCAAAAATATTCAGACAATTGGTTGGAAAATTAAAAAAAAAATTTCATGCTACGCCTGTGGGACAGCGTTTTGTTTCTTCAAATAGAACATACAGGATACGAAAAAATAGCGTCTTCACGAAAACGGTCGTGTGAGATTGTTTTTTTTTTAACGCAATGAAATTTAAAAAGCGAAAAATATTTTCTTTAAATTTTGCATAGTTTTCGAGAACCTAAGTTTTTCTCGAATAATCGTTATTTATAAGCGTAGGTGAAGAGAGATTCAATTTAAGTTATAGAACATTAAAATCGGATTGTTATTAGATTGGGAGTTATTGGCAGTTGAGCAATTTTATCAATTTTTCAAAAATCGTTATCTTGCAGAATTGAAAAATTGCTCGAATTGATCCAAAAGAAATTCTGGTCTATTGGCCATTTTAAGAACCTTTTATTCTTACCAATCTTAAAAACTTATCAATATTTTTACGAAAAATTTTCATTTAAGGCACCGTTATAATTAAGTGCTAACAACTAACAATGCCATTTTAATTTTCTTAGCTTAAACTGAAGCTCTCTTCACCAAATATAAATAGCGATTATACGTGAGAAACATTTAGGTTCTCGAGAACTATGCAACGTTTAAAGAAAGCATTTTTCGCTTTTTAAGTTTCATCGCTAAAAATAAAAATTGTTAGAAAAAAAACAGTGTCATACGACCGTTTTCGTGTGAACACTATTTTTTTTGTGTTCTTTATGTCTTATAAAAGAAGGAAAATGCTGTCTCACAGAAGTAGCGCGAAATTTGTTTTTAATTTTCCAACGCATTTATATCTTAATCTTTTTCCCATATATTCTCGATCAAAGTGCACATATGTACACACTGCACAAGGTATATGCGCATCAATAAACAGAAAAGGACAATTAAAACGAAATCGGAGCATCCGTTTATCAAGCTCTCTTTTCTGTCTCTTGAGAACACGTATACATATCCAAGAGAGCTGAAGGAGCACGAGAGAGAAAGACAAACTGGATTGAAACGACTGCGTCGTTTGAAAAGTGCATGAAAGCGCTCTCGAGATCTATAAGTATATAAGAAGGGAAGAATGGAAGTCTTCTCTGCGGCAGTCCACCGCCACGTGTCAGGCTCGTTTAATCATTAAACGCGTGCGTCGGTGATGCAGCGCATCGCCGCAGAGAGAAGTGAGAGCATCACACACATTTACACACACACACACACACACACACACACACATATATAATATATGTATAGAGAGCCTTTTGTATTCGCGTGTCGTCGTGGTCGTCGTCGGGTCGGCGAAAGATATATAAGACCAGAGAATTGCCCTCCTAAATTTATCTCGCTGCGTATCCGTCCTCAGATAAGAGCGTCAGCGAGCTTTTCACACCCCGTCTCGTTCTAAAGTGGAATTAATAGGAACACAGGCAATGTATGTATCAGCCAATAGAGCGTCAAATCTCGAGGTGTCTCTCACTCTCTCGCTCTCCTTGTGTGTGTATTGCTATGTACCTTTATGAGACAATTTGCACTACTATACTGTGCTGTACCACTACTACTACTACTACTGTTACTACTACTGTAATATGCTGAGCAACGTGTGGACACGACAAAATCTGTACATATATATATATAGGTGAAAAATGCAATTTTGGTAAAATTTTTGTTGTAGCCTCAAGCAGTTCCAATTCGAAAATAATGAAAAGTACAAATGAACGTTGAAAATGTGTAATTTACGATTTCGCTGTTCCGGTCGTTATGCCTTTTTGTTGCGGAAATTTCGCATGAAAAAGGAAAGAAAAATAACGGAAAAGTGCCGATTACGCAACGTCGTAAAGTCAATGCTCACTGCGCGGGCGCTGCTTGCAAACTAAGCTTTTCAGATTAGAGGGAATTTAAACTGCGGCTGCAAAACGATATATCCATATGTCCTCGATTTGTACTCTGGGGTTCGAATCCCTAATAGTGTGAATCAAATTGTCTCGCCTGGCCGTTAAAAAATAATTAAAATTCATGTATGTATATATGTGCAGTTAATTATGAAGTATATATACAGGAAGAAAGTAAATACGAAGAAGTTGAATTGAAAAGCGATCCTTTCACGCTCTTCGACCAGTGAACAATGCCACTGAACGTTTTCATTCCTTTCGAACACACATTTTTACCAGAGTGTATCAAATCTGGATAAATTATCTCTCTGAATCGAAGCTATTTTTTTTCTGCCAGCCTACTAATCTGCATAGTTTAGTTTGCACCCTCCAGGCATTGAGTTTACGACGCGTTGCGCAACCGCCACTTGTCCATTATTATTTTTTTTTTCGTGTCAAATTTCTGAAACAAAAGCTCTCGTAATGACCGGAAAAATAAACCTCCGTGCGGATTTTTCAATGCTCGCTCTCAAATTTTTCATTAACATTGAACGAACCAAAAAATGCATTCTTGGACCGGGTCAACCCTTTCATTTAAAAGGAATAATTTTACGATTCCGTCTGTATAGCCCCCTGCGGATATGCGTTTTTCCCCGCGAATTTTCACACACCTGCGCGAAATCGCCGGCGAGGAGCAGGAATTTTTTTCAAGCCGATCCTTTATTAAGAAAAAAAAAATGAAATTCGCGTTAGCCTCGTGGAAAAGAAGAAGAAGCGCTGCACACAATGAGAGGGAGAGAGAGAGACGCCGAACCGTTATACACTAAATCATTCGCGGATTTTCCTGAGCCGTGTACTTACACACGCGCTTATGCACGAAGTGCATTAGCTAAGCACTAGCGGTATACATATACATATACATATACATACACACACTCGTGCACAAGCGCATTTAAAGTCCGTGAAATTGGCGTAACGCACCGCTGCGCGCACTCGCCCGAGCGCATGTGCTCGACCCATATCGTTCTAGCTGCAGACTCTTACTACGTACCTTATACCTATATATATATATATATGTGTGTGTGTGTGTGTGTATAGGTATGGTATATCGCGTCTGCGCGGATATATATACTCGTGCATGCATATACATGTGGAATATGTAGATACGTAGACGTGTCTACCGAGCAGTGGATGCAGCATCGCGAGATAGTGGCTCGTCCGAAGGACCGGAACGATAAAAGCCGCGCGGAGGAAAAATGCTGCGGAACTGTATGGAGAGGTGAACGACCATTTTATCGATGGTGGACGGGAACGAGATTTTTCATGTATGTACATATATAGAGTTTCGAAGCTGATGATTTATCGCCTGGATAGTGACTCGACCAAATTAAATTGTCGGGGAATCGAAAATTGGATTTTAATGTGTTAGAGGGTATTGTCCGACGTGAACCTAGAAATAGTTTCGAGAACGTAAAATAAATTTTCTTTATACATACGCGTGATCAAGGACTTGATCTATTAGGAACTTTAAAATACATTTAATTCGTATGCAGTTTTTTCGTATATAAGTAAGTTAAATTTAATAGTTAAATTTATTTTAATTAAAAGTTAGTCTTGGTATATTCAATGTAAAAATTAATGAATGGTTTTCAGTCTCCAAAGACTCATTGTTCCTGCAGTTGTATACTGGACATAAAATTTATTTTACGTTCTCGGAAGCATTTTCGAATTTGCACCTTCATTCGAAACATTCACAAAATCAAATAAATTAATATCAAGTGAATAAAAATAAATTACATTGAATCCTTCCGAAACTCTTTCGAAGCTCTCCAACTATATAAGAGCGAACAACCATATAGAAGCCACGAATCACTGCAGCAAAAAAAAGCCCATAAGTGTCGAAAAAGCTTCAAGTCTTCCAGAAAACGTTCTTTTCCCGCGTAACCTCGGCGCATCCTCTGCATCTCGACAAGCACGACGCCTTCTCCCATGCTAATGCGGGAATAATGCGACTCTCGTGTCTCGTCTTTGTGATGCGCTCGTGCCGTATTCTCAAGGGCCACTTGGGAAATCTCGATTACATTCTTCGTTCTCGCTGTGGAATCGGACACTATATAGTCTCACGCACACGAGAGCCGCCGCATCAGCCGTAATATAACGAGGCGCAATTACGTCTATATACTCCGCCGCGTTTACCTCATCCCGTGAAAATCCGAGGCTACGCGCGCGCATATATTTATATGTATATATACGAAAAAAATTTTGTGCAACGCGCATCCCACCGCGAGCCGCGTAAATAAATCTTACGAAACGTGAGCGCATGGGTTAGCCGCATCGCGCGGCGGACACTGAACTTGAGGGAAAAAAAATAAAAAAAAAATAAATAAAGAAGACACGACTCGGATGGATCGCCTCGTAAACACATGTAAATTTATGCCTATAGTGTATCTTTTTTCGAGTCGATGCGCGCCTCCCGTCGAATAGAGGGTATTATATATATAACAGGGACACGGGGTGGGAGGAGATCGAGGAGAGAAAAAAAAATAGATATACGTACTGTGTGTTTATACTATATACACATCGGATAGACAACACGACGACGCGGCGGCCGTAAATTTTTCCCCGAGAAACGAGCCGCGCGCGCGGCGATTATATCTCATCGGCGCGCGGCTAAATGCAACACAATACACGCGCTGATTGTGTGTAATTCGCTCGTCATCGCGTCTCGTCAAGGCATCGCTATATTTCACACACTCGTATATGTATAACGGCCCCGACGACGACGACGCACATTCCGCGGGCTGTAATACCTACTCCGGAATTTTCGCGGATATGCCTTCGAGAGCGCTAGACTGGGACACACTCGTAAAGTACACTGGAAATTCCAGAACTCTCGAGCGGGCCGATTTTGACGGCTCTCGGTTTTTAATACGCGCATTACGTATTACCTGCTGGAAGTATATGCGACATAGTCACCTGCGCCCCTCGAATGCGCATTCGGAGACAGACACGTGCAATTTGGTCGGGACAGATTTTGTGAGCTCGACAAAACGGCAATTTAGCCCAGAATTCCGCTTTACGCGGTGAATGGACGTAACGTATCCGTACAGGTGTGTATACATCCGCAAGTCTGAGTCTATATACTACGCTACATGTACACTAACGAATAGAGTTATAGAGGGGCCCACTTTTTCTCAGACTAAAAACTGCAGCGGCGCCGGCTCTGTAACTGTAAATCGTTGCAACACGCGCATGGCGAGAGAAAGAGAGACGGCCGCAATCAGTCCGAGTGTATCTGTACGGCTTCGATTATGAAAAAAAAAAAAATTATTGTCTACGCCGTCGAGACGATCTATATAGCGTCGCGCCGAAAGAAAAGCTCTCTCTCTCTCTCTCTCTCTCTCTCTCTCTCTCTCTCTCTCGGAATGACACGCGTTCTATATAGCATTGATACACGCACACACTCGGCAAGTAATGAAAGAGCCGATTGTTCCGATTCCGAAGTAGGATACAGCCGCGTCTCGTTACTTATATATACTTATTACACATTGAAATGCGTCGCGACGCGCGACACTCCGTCGTCGAGCGAGCGCCGGGTTATGAATATTATAATGCATATAAATATAATTATAATCAATCGCAAGGACGCGCCGGATTCGACGAGGTGGATTACTTTCTCCGGTTCCGATATTCGGGTTAACAGTATGCGCTCTCCGCGTGTATTGTACGCGGGAGAGAAAGGGTCACTTTATGTGGGTCGCGGCGGGCCTCTGCTGTGTAAGCTTCTGGGCCAGTGTGCGGTTTTTCGAGTCGTCTATTGTGCGCGGCCTGACGATGCGAGAGTAGCTAGTAGCTGCTGTAAGGTCGATTTTTTCTCATGATTTTTCTCAGTGGGTTCTGTTTGCGCAGTGCGCAGATCCGGTGCGGACGACGAAAGAAATTTCTAGTTCCCGTGCATATGCGCAATGAAAAATTGGCGTGCGTATATTAATTCAATTTCGTATACTAATTATTTGTACTTTGAAAATACAATCAGATATATTTTACGGAATGCGGGTAAATGCAGTCTTTAAATTTGATTCGACTAAAGCTGACTAAAGCTTGTTTCTGTATAAGTATAAAGACAATTGTGTGATAATGATTATTTATTATTTATTATTTTTGGCTTGTCTAAAAATAAAGTACTAATATAATAATAATAAAGATTATTCGAGTGGTTTTATAATTTTTCTTATACTTTAAGTAATGATTTTCTATATATATTATCCAGGCAGACTGAACAGGTATTAAAGATATATCTCTGCAGCATAGGAGTGTTGCTAGTCTGATTTATCGTTTACCGTCATTGTAACGCTTACACATTCCACTAAATGAATAAATAAATAAAAACTACATTTTTCCCTCCACACACGCAACTTTCCCCTTTCTCGGCAACCTTTCCAAACCACTAAAATTCAATTGAATTCCCCAACATATCGACAGCACAGCTCTTACATCCACAAATAAATTTTCACCTCAGACTATGTAACCTGCGCAAAAATATTCGATTTCCCCTCGTAGCTCTCTCTCTCTCTCTCTCTCTCTTTCTCTCAGCACGCGAAGCTCCTCAATTATACCGATATCCGCCAACTTCGACTTTCAGTATTCTAGACTATATATAATATATATGCTCGCTTGGATTTATCGCGTACAGAGTTGAAATTCGCTTGCGTTTTCCACGCATCTGGCACACACACACACACACACACACACACACACACACACAAACGTGCAGTATACATATAGCGCAACGTTTATAGAAAAGTGTATATAACAAAGCGACGACGCGCCGGTTATATTCGCGTCTAGACATCTGCGACCGATCGCCTCTCTCGGAGAGGAGAGGCGTCATTGGCGCGGGTCACGTGGCGCGCGCGCGCGCAGCTCGCCACTATACGGATCGGATTATGCAAGTCCGCGCTGCAGCTCTCATCGCTGCGCAATAAATCTGCGCTCGCGATACAGGAAGCCGATGATGCGGCTACTCGTCGCGGATTTCAAATATTGACGGACCCCGCCGTCGCGCTAACCGCAGGATAAGCCAACCATATAGATATTTACGCCGTGAAAATAAAAATGATAATCCCCCCCCCCCTCCCGAGATGTAATATACATATACTTATAGATGTATTCTCGTTTTTCTTTTTTTTTCGGTCGCCTTTTCGATCGCGCGCTAATGCGCCCGTTAAACGGAGAACGACACGCGTAGTTACATACATTATAGGTATTCGTATAGGTGTCTGTGGATTTTTGAAATATATGTATATATGGAGGTATCGGAGCACCGCGGTAGCGATAATTATTTATGCGCAAGGCCGGGAGGGCAGTGTGTGTGTGTGTGTGTGTGTGTGTGTTTTGACAACTGTGTCAATATTTTTCGAGGAATAGCGCGAGGCTATACGTGTCCGTTCCGCGGATTTTTTATGTCTATATACACACACCGGCTTATGCAACTCTCGAATTCTTCGGCTATAATACGTATACAGTATATATACATCCTATATAGGGACACCAATGCATCGGAGCTAGACACACACACAGAAATGTATATGTAAACGCAGCAATAAAACGGTCCGCGAGCAATAAAATTATTTCCAATCCAAGCGCGCGCGCGCGGACCGGCCATCTCGACAAAACGCCTGGATTATACTGCGCTCTATATGGGAAAAAAATGTGGAACTTTTCCCGAAAATTCGTACAAGCATACGCGCATACGAGCGAAATAGATTCTTCGAAAAGTCAAGTTACTCTTCGAATATCGAACGTATATAATGTGCAATGCCTCGTCTTCGCAAAGAGGAAAATTTCGAGTCGCCGCACCGGTGCGTATATATATGTAATATGTATATTGTATATACATATATATAACGTACAACCGCACGGAGGCTTCGCTGGAAAACAAAGCTCCGCGATCGTCGTCGCGACGACATTCCAAATAATACAAGCGCGGCAGCGCAGCGCATGTTGAGCGAGGCAAGTATGCGCGCACTCTCGATATACCATATATATGCATATTGCGATTCGCTTACGCACAGTTGCAGCCGCCACATGCGCTGCAGCCCAGACAGCCGCAGCCGCACGGCCGTTCTCGCGCGCGCGACGATCGAGCAGCTATGTGCATCACGAACGCGTCGCGAGAAATGCCGGCGGCCGCGGCTCCAGCGTTATATAGCCTTCGCCGAAGGACACACACTGCAGTATAGTGTATAGCGAGAGATGAGCGTCTCTCTCTCTCTCTCCGCTGCAGTCGCGTATCTCCATATAGATATACATGTATGAAAGGAGAGCTCGGCTTGCAGTCGGGAGATGATTGTCTCTCGACGCGAGTTTATGTGTCTTTGTACTTTATGCATGCGCTTGCGCTGTATTGAAATGACGAGCGCCCCGACGTGCGGGTTCGCATCGACTGCAGAGGCTTTTGACGCGAGCGTTGCGCGCTGTGCGTGCCCTTTGAGAAAAAAAAAAACGACGAAATGAAATTAGTCGAATTCTATATCCTTAAAAAATTGTCTTTTCGGGGCTGTCCAGAAGCTATAGAGCTTCCGGGCCAATGGGACTTTCCTCTGTAAGCCGAAAGACAGTCAATAACGCAGAGGCACATATGGCAATCATGGAAAATGAAAATTTAACATGAGCGAGGTATAGACGGAGAAAAAATAAAAAATCGGCTATTCGGATTCTTATTTTATGTTTATTTTTATAACACGCATAACTTTTGATCAGAACATCTATGGGCATATTCTTTTTTAAATTAAAGCTATTTTATTGTGCTTTATTTCGTAGTTGTTACTATTCCAGTATTTTCACGTATTTAATTTTTCGTAAAAAAAATAAGTAAAAAATAGCTCGAAAATATGATCGCTAGTAACTTTTCCCATGTTCCTCCGCATTTTCGACCATCTATCGATTCACAGAACAAAGTCTGTGAGGTCTGAAACCTCCAGCTTAAAGAAAAAAAAAACTTTCGATTTCTGTACCCCCGAAAAGTGCAGTTTTTTAAGAAGAATTCGACATACAGTTGAAGAGGTGCTCAAGCCGCGATGCGCGAAAGCAGCCGCAGCGGGGGGGGGGGGCTCTTATTTATTACGAGCGACGCGCAAGAGGAGCGCCTAATAAAGGTAATGGAAGAAGCTCGCGCGAGAGCGAGTTTCGACGCCGTCTTTGGGCATTCTTTGCTGGAAGTCGTATACACTCACTCTGCGCACCGATGAACCGTATGACGTTTCCACACACTCGCGCGCATACTTATACTTCGGCCGCGACCATCGAGAGCTGCGCTGCACTTTTGCGCGGATGAAAAGCGCAGCGCGCGTTCGGGTGTACGTACGTGTGTAATTGCGGAATTGTACCTATATATATATATATACATATACGTATATGTGTCCGAAAGAGAGAGAGAGAGAGAGACAGAGAGAGAGAGAGAGAGAGGAATGACGAGCTTAACGGTGCTGGTGTTCTATTTTGGCGAGGAAAGTGGGGTAATCGCGCGGTGTTGTATTATAGCGTGTCGCGAGAGCGAGAGAAAGAGAGCGACCGCAGCATCCTAATAAAAATAGCCGGCATAAGTGAATGATTTACTTTGGAATTAAGCTATTCGCTCTCGTTTGATGCCACATAACCCATCGACACACACACACACACACACGTGCACAGAGAGTCCGTGTCATTACACGTTATACATACACCGATATTATTCTATGACTAAATTTAGCCCTGTGACGTCAAGCGGAGGGTCTCCGTCGTACATATATACATGTATATAGAAAGTTATACGTACACTCACACACGCGCGCACGTGGGGATATGTACGAACGCAATGACTAACGCTCTAAACAATCATTTTCATTAGATTTTTTTCTGTGTCTGCTTTATTTATACGCGTACGTACACCATATACACACTGAGTATACGCACGAGCGCAAATATATATAATAATACAGTACCGGAGATAAAAGTCGTCGTTAAATCGGCAGTGTGTCAATTGCCGAGATCGCTTATATACACCTTTAACTGGGAAAAATTCTTGCATTAACAGACCGATTCCCGGTATCAAAGGTTAAAGCCTATTTATATAACGAAATCACGGCCTCTGATCGTTGTAACGCTGTGTACGCAGCAATCGAACTCACCGAAAAAACGGCCGCGCGGTGTATCCGATTGTCATTAGAAAAAAGTCTGTTTCCAGAGGACTTTTGCTCTGTACAATGTACATATCTATGTATATACACGACGAGGAGAGAAAGAAGTGGGATCCGGTATGCGCCTCTCGAAGACGGGCTGTAGAGGTGCTCCTCAGTGCTCTGTCGCGGCATTGATTTCCCCGCAATCCGTTTAATGAGCGACAATTTGCCTTGTAACGATGCGAGCGCGACAATATAGCCCCGGACACTGCGCGCGACGCGGCGGTGAGAGGAGAAAAAAGAGCGCGCAATGTCGAACGCGAAATAATTTTCGCGGGGAAAAAAGCTCTCGAATCGCTTCAGGATCGAGGTGTATTACGCACGTGTACATTGCACGTATATACAATGTATACGTATAACGCAGGAACGATATCGGAGCGGTGCAAAAATGATCTCGACCGCGTGATACATGTATGCGGCGTCGTGTAAAGTGTGCACATCGAAGAGACATACCTTTCGGAGAGCCGTGTACAGCTGCAGAGAGAGTCTCCCGATCCGTGCGCGTATTGCATAACGTTCAAGGTGAAAATCCCACTCCGCTATGTATACTATACAGTATACACTGTATATGTATATACGAGAGCTGCGTCGAGTTATCGGGACTCGCCGAGTTTTCCGAGGCTTTTACGCATACGCGACTTTTCCTTCGACTGGTGCATTAGCCTTCTTTTTTTTATGCTCGCGGCTTTGTTTATTTTACACTCCAACTCTGCTGAAGTATCATATAGTATATGGGCTCTCTCCGCAACGTTCTTATATCGTCGCGCGAAGAGCCTCATTTATATTTTTGCGATTTACGCCGCGCGCGAATTCTATGTATACATTATATGCATATTGTGCGCATAAATGCACACTGCGGCAGATGATTTGTGCGCGTAAATGACGAGCGCGATCGACGCGCAATTTGAATTGAAAATCGGCTGTCTCAAGGTCCCCAGTTGTTAACTAACCATTGTTTACATGCAGCGCTGACCTTGTAGCGCGCGAAATTTTGCGAAAAGAAAGAATACGCGCTAAAATTTCGACGTTTACTTGTAAATACGCAGCTTTGAAACGCGATTAACGGCAACACCCGCCTACAATGGTGACTCAACCGATATTTTAATAACAACACGTTGCCGCCGCACTCTTCGACTTTATTTTA
This sequence comes from Philotrypesis tridentata, assembly GCA_018906965.1. Lineage (NCBI taxonomy): Eukaryota > Metazoa > Arthropoda > Insecta > Hymenoptera > Pteromalidae > Philotrypesis > Philotrypesis tridentata. Next base: position 2,077,003 of record JACCIB010000019.1, on the reverse strand, counting down.
TACGCTATATGCATATAGCGCGCACTGGACTCTAAATACCGTAAAATATACGCTTAATGAATCACCTTACGGCTCTCGCCGTTATACACGGGCATTAATTCTATTGCAGCAGCAGCAGCAGCAGCAGCTCCAGAGGGAAACGCTGAATTTTGAAATTCGCGCGCTTTTGCGGTGTATCAATATTTACCTTCTATAGGCGCGCGGGGCAACACTCGTTATATCGCGTCACGAATCAACAATTTCGAGCCCATTACTGAAAAGGAAACGCAACACAATTTTTTTTCTTCTCTCTCTCTCTCTCTCTCTCTCTCTCTCTCTCTCTCTCTCGCTCTCCTATAATTCATAATTTCGTCACGCGTCTGTATAGTGTACAATGTACACATATATATAAACTCACATATAGGCATGTCTCACGCTCGCTTTCACCGCGCGCGCGTTATGCCGCTTAATTAGCGTATCCGCGCGAGACGTGTCACACTACACTAATGCCAATCGTTTAATCGGCTTTCGAGTCCGCGCATCGGAGCTCTACTCGGACGATGGGGTTAAAGGTGAACGGCTCTGTGCAGACGTTGTAGTATCAGAGACAAAAATAACGCGATTGATTCGTTGAAGTCAATGCGCACGATCAGAAATACAATTATAATATATCATGTATACGTGCAATAAGAGGCTGCAAATGCATCCCTTTTCTCACTTCCGTTCGCGAACTCGCTGCAGCGTATATCTATACAATATATACAGATAGAACAACGACAGCTCATTTCGGAGCAGAGCGCAAAAAGTGCGACTAGAGGCTCGATTTACTTCACTGCTCCTTTCTTACGAAATCTGGGTCAACTTTTACTTGTTATAAGCCGCCGCCGCCGCCGCCGCCGCCGCAGCTGTCTCCTTTTTCACGCGACAAGAAAACATAACTGTACAGCCGAAAACAGCGCGAGCGAGGGCTGCGTGACTTTCGGGGACACTCGGGAAAGTTCCACTATTTTTTTTTTTTTTTCTGTCCGTCGTCGGTAATTCGAAAAAAAGAAAAGTATCGAAGCGACGACGTACGCTGTCCAACGATATGAATCTCGTCGCTCGAGTACATCGACTCATATATGAACTATTCTCATAGAAAAATGCATTTTTAGGGGGGTCCAGAAATCGAAAATTTTTTTTTACTCTAGAGGGTTCGGACCGATCAGACTTTCTTCTGTTAGCTGATAGATAGTCAAAAATGCAGCGGAACATGGAAAACATGGAACATTAGAATTTAACATGAGAAGGTATATGGAAAAAAAAGAAAATCGGCTATTCGGATTTTTTTTACTTTTTTTTGTCAAACGGACATAACTTTTGATCAGAGCATCGAATCTGGTCATATTTTTTTTAAATTAAAGCTCTTTTGTTTTACTTTATCGTGGTGTAATTTGAAATTTTATTTGTGCCTCGGAAACATTCGTAGTTGTCATTATTCCAGGAGTTCGTCGCATTAATTTTTTGTAAAAAAAAACGTAAAATGGCTCAGAAATATGGTTACTAGTAACTTTTCCCATGTTCCTGTGCTCTTTTGACTATCTTTTGGCTTACAGAAGAAAGTTTCATCGGTCCGAAACCTCTAGTTTTATAAATAAAATTTCGATTTCTGGAAAAAAGTGCATTTTTCTATGAGAATTGGTCATATACGTACATAGTCGTATATACACAGACACACGCACACGCACACACACGTAACAGTCGAGAGCGAATTTAGCGAAAATTTGCCAGTCAAATTGCGCGCACTTTTTTTTCTCGGTCTCTCGCCGGCTTTTGTACACAAGTATGGCTTTTGTCGTAAACCCCGATGATAAACGACGCAGCTCTCGTAACGGTGTTTTTGCCAGGTGATATATACGTATATATATACGCGGCTATATCATCCATTATATTTTTGCTCGTATAACGCATCTAACAGTCATTCAATGATTCGCGAATTATCGTATATGATACGCCGCGCACGGAAGCAAAATATATTTGTACAACTAAATGCGTATACGTACACCAGAGTCAGTTCTCGTGAAAAATTAGTATGGTCTCTCGTATATGTCGAATTTCGAGAAATAAATGCATTTTTCTTTGGTCTAGAAATCTAAAATTTTTTTTAAAGCTAGAGGTTTCGGACCGATTAGACGTTCTTCTGTAAGCCAAAAGATGATGGAAAATGCCAAGGAACATGGGAAATACAGAATGTGAAAATTTAACATGGGGAGGCATGTGGAGGAACAAGAAAAAATTGTCTATTCGGAATTTTATTATTTTTTATTTTTTTAAACGGACATAATTTTTGATCAGAGCATCGGAACTGGGCATATTTTTTTTAAATTAAAGCTCTTTTGTAATACTTTATTATAGTGTAATTCGAAATATTATTGGTGCCTCGGAAACATTTGTAGTTGTTATTAATCCAGTATTTTGACGCATTAATTTTTTGTCAAAAAAACGTAAAATGACTCAGAAATATGGTTACTAGTAACTTTTCCCATGTTCCTCTGCACTTTTGACTACCTTTATAGGCTCATAGAAGAAAGTCCAATCGGTCCGAAAGCTCTAGCTTAAAAAATTTTTTTGCGAATTCTAGACCAAAGAAAAGTGCATTTATTTTTTAGCATAGAGAATAACCAGTCTGTAGAGTCGTGAGAGAGACAAAGAAACAATCCTTCTCGGACGATTAAATTTTCTCTTTCTTGAATGCGATAACGCGTGCACAAAAATCATTGCTGCGTAATTACACACATATACGATCACTCTTTCATACGTATAAAAATCGTTTGACTGATGCGTGAAATATCGACGAGAAATCCGCGCGAAACGATACGAGGAGAGGAGAAAAATAAGAATCAGCTGACCGGCTGTCGCAGCATTGACCTTTAGTCTATACTATACATACGCCGACTCGAAGCAGTCGTAATATACATTTAACATACGTTCAGCTTATTTTTACCTTCAAAAGCTTTTGTTCACTATGCACTACACGCCTACTCCGTATACATATTAGTTGGATCACGAGGTCACGTGTCTAACTGCCGGCCACGTTGCAAAACGCGTCATTATTAAGTAGGCGACAACGATGAGTTTTTCAAAATCTGAGGTCACCGCGCAAATAGACGCAAGAGACTCTTCTCCCGTATATACTACACATCGTACCCGCAAATTCCGTGACATAATGTCAAGCCCCCTAAAAATAGCTTCGATAAGACGTACTAGCTTTTCAATTATCTCGCGGCTATATATATATAGTATATACACACACCGCCGGGAGAGATACATATATATTTTTGAAAGTCGACTTGTACACACATACACGTTCAGCATAATAGCAATGATTTATTAGAGCCGCTCGCGACTGTCGGACGGACTGCGCTGCGATAATCAGCTGTGACCGGCTCGATCACGTCAAAAGAGACATAAAATTTGAGGCACTGGCGCCGTCGAGAGAGCCGTCTGCGTCGTATATAAAAGATACACGCACACACATACATGAGACAATCGATAGATACATATATCACACGTACAATTCTCTCGGAAATCAATTGAAAAGCTCGAACGGAGCAAACGAAGGAAGATCGAGTGCGGAGAAGTGTAGGTGCATATCCACCATTTTTTGAAACAACGCGCTCTCCAAAAGTTGCACATTTTTTTTTTTTTTTTCTAGGCACACCTACTAGACCTACTTTTTTCCGGAGCAAAACGACTCGAAAAACGAGAAATAATTAAAAAAACAATAATTCATAGATTTTTTTGTCTCGAAAACTGTAGACTTTTATAAAAATTTCATTAGAACAAAAATATCTTAAAATTCATCAAAGAATGCTCTAGAATTTTTCAGATTTTTTAAGAACATTTTTCGATATTCGATTTTTTTGGATTTTCGAAAAATCAAAAATTGTATTGGATAAATCTGAAAAACTTTCATAAAATTTTTATAAAAGTCCATAGTTTTCGAGAGAAAACAATCTATGAATTCATTTATTGGTAATTATATATCTCGTTGTTTCGAATCTTTTTTGCTCCGGTAAGAAAGTATACCCTACGATCAGCTATGCACGCGAGTTTTTTCTCTTTAAGAATGACCTAAGGAATTAGAAAAAAACAAGCCTGACAGGTGTGCCTTCAAAATAAAATTTGGCAATGTTTGGGGAGAGTTGCTTCCGAAAATTGGTGGACATGCAGATGTACAGCCAGTATATATAAGACGTCGGCGAATATCCAAGATTTTTCTCGCGCGGATATGCGGTCAATTAGAAAATGCTTTGCTCGCACTTTCTCCCGCGACGCGCGGCCGCTTCAGAAATCTGTGCCGCGCGCGAAATCATTTTGCCGCAGCAGCAGCAGCAGCAGCAGCAGCAGCAGCCGCGAAGAGCAGTTGCTCTCGCGCATTATATATATTAGCATCATATTGTGGAATCGAACGGACAGAACAAATAATAATCCCCCTCGACTACTGCAGCGCGGATACTCACTCTGTTCACTTTCTATATGCGCGCGGAGAAAGTGTAATGCACTTTATATATACGTATATAGTTGTATATACAACGCACAGGGATATATATAGGTATAAGATTTTTTGAGAGGGAGAGATCTGTACAAATAGCAGCTACATGAGCTTCAGTCTTCAATTTGACGATCGGCGCGAAATGAGCGTGTATTCGCAAAAGTTCGGCGAGGTATACACGTACATAATTGCAAAGAAGCCGCCGTCATAATCTCGATTTTAATAGTCGTGTAGGTGGTGCAGTTTCTAAAATGCTACTTGTATTCGTTTTGCTTCTCGACGCGGCGATTGCCCTCGTTAAATTTCCCGCGCATATAAACGATTTCAGCAACACGCCGCTGCAAACACATTGTTTTTCTCGATTTCCCTTAGGGTTCCCGATACCATAATATTCTATACAGAGCCTATACGTACACCTTCACCGTGTGCCTGTATAGTCTCGATATCCATACGTATACGCACATTATACCACGCCCACGTCGAAAACAAGTGTGTATAATATATACACACACAATACCGATACGGGATCTCGAGAAAAAAAATCCCCTCGCGGGCGCTAATCGTACGAAAATATCGCCGTATCCCGACCACACTGACTGCAGTCACCGGCGGGGGCGGCCTTGAATGCGGTATACCTATATACAGTGTATAATACGGGTATATAAATAATACAGGCGTCAATCAGCGCCATACGGTCTTGGGGTTCTCGCGCCTATGAATACATATAGCGCGGAATGGTGTGTCTGTGTCTGCCTGGCTCTCCTTATTATACATTCGCGATGCAATTATTCGCGTGGCTATTAAAATTGCGACAGAAAACTGGGGCATAAATATACACGCACCGCGCGACAGCGAGAGAGAGGGGCAGGTATATATACGTATGTATATAAGGCTCGCGCTAATGCGTGGAGAGAGAGAGCGAGAGAGCGGTAATTCGATGATGATTTTACGCTTTGTTACAGAACGCATACATTTGAATATTCTCCTTCGCGTAATCTGTAATACACCCCGCCGAGACGGAGATTATTCGCGCGAGTGGAAAAGTCCGTCAAGGCTATATGAAATTCGCTGAAAATTTAATTCGCTCCAGCTTTTTCTCTCGTAGTGATCGCTAGAGAGAAAGAGAGAGAGAGAGAGAGAGAGAGAGAGAGAGAGAGAGAGATTTGCTAAAAAGGAAGGCGTAAAGTGTGTGTAATTACACACGATGCATCTCTCGCGCGCGGCTGAAATAAAATTCGATACAATAAATAGTGCGCACAATATACGGACGCGCATATGCACCCGCGAGACGATAAGATAATCGAAGTCATTAATACTGTAAATCATCAATTATATTGCGCTTTAATGAGCGAGCATAAAAAAAAGGTCGTGATCGATTCTTGCGCAGTGCGGCGCACGCACCAGAGAACGGAAAGCCGATATAAAACAATGGATCTCTCTCTGTCTCTCTCGCTCTCTCTCTCTCCCGATTCGAAAAAGCGCTGCGTTGCACTGCTCCGATGCGCGCGCGCGCGCGAAAAATAACGTAACCGCGGAAAAATCCAGCTCATTACGTAAAATTCATTTTGCATCACGAATTCTCGCGACTACTGTTATTACACGCGCTGATTAGGCCCGTTTTGTATTCTTCGGCGGTCGCGCGTATATTTACAAGCCATTGCGGTGGGTATATGTATATAGAAAAAGAGAAACGGAGGAAAAAAATGTTGGCGATCGACCGTGTGCTCACTATCCATCGCGAGAATCGTCGTTGTATTATCGGCATAAGTATATACGCATCGCGCGCACGTATTTTCACTTTTTTCGGAGAAGCTCTTCTCGCGAGAGAGCCGCGGCAAGGTCAAAAAAAAAAAGACGAAGAAGAGAAAAAAGAAACTAGAGCCTCGAACGGTGCAACCAGTTTTCCCGGCTCTCCGGTGCGCGTATATATAGATATATACTACATGTACACCTGACAAAAATGCCCGGCAGATCGCGACGAACGACGACGACGACGATCGTCCCGAGCCTATACAGGTATACGACCAGGAGCCGCCTGCCGCAACAGCGCAGTTCACTCGAAAAACTGTAAATCATTTGGTGTGACCTTGTTATACGCTCCAGCGCAGACGTCTTGCAAAAAAATGGGAGAATCTACAGTTACATACGCGTGAGAGAGAGAGAGAGAGAGAGAGGCGCGAGACACTTTGAACTCTCTGCGATGCGGCGGCGGCTGCTGTTCTTGCGAGAGAGTATATAGCGCGTAATTGCAACGCGACGTTGGCCTCGTCTAGATGCGTGTGCGCTACTGTGCCTCCTTTTTTCTGGGTTAATTCCACGTATATATCTGCCCCGACGATGGCTGCGGTGATGCTGGGCCAGAGAGTGAGAGAGACAAGGCCGTGCGAATTGACGCTTGTTTATACAAGGTGTGCGTGTCGCTGTATACTTGTGTGTATTTGTCGCCTATTGTGCGGGTGTTTCGTAGGGCTATACAGGTGTAAGGTGTGCATATATACTGTCAGCGCAGGGATTAAACGAAACTCCAGCTGCTGAGTAAATGGCGGATCGATAACGGCTAATCGCAGTTGAGCGATTCCGTTTCTGAATTCATGAAAAATCCATGAATCATTGGAATCGCACTCGACGGGTCCGAGGCGTGGATACTTATAATACGCTGATTGTTTGCGGGAAATTGAAAACACGTGAATTTCAAGCGGATAGGTGGATACGTTTGGTATAGTAGGCTTTGCGATACACTTCGTCTAAATAAACTTGACGACACCGAGCGACTATTGTACAAAACAAAATTTTTCGGAGCAAAACAAATTCCTCGCTTATGTATAGTATACACATCGAAACTGGAATTATTCGCTCGAATTTATACGCAAGTTTTAATTCCTCTCCGATGCCCGTCTTGTGTGCAGCGTATCGCGCAACTCCAACAGTATCTGAACACTAAAAATTTCCGAAGGCAACACGACGAGTGTTATGAGTCCGCGGCATGTGCTCGCATTGCACAAAATCGAAACGTACACCTTTGTCCGATAAGGGACTGTAACAATGGCGAGAGTCGCGAAAAATATAGGCGCTGCGTCAAAGGCTTTCGATAAACAAACTAGTCACCGCGGATATACACGTGTACAATATTGGATACGTATATGCAGATGTGTATAGTGTATACGTATTTCGGAGCGGGAATCGTTTCGTAAGAGCATATAGCCACAATATTCGTGCGATTCATAGCCACGTGCGACGGGCCGACTCGGAGACTTGGTCAAAATAAACACACAGAGTCACATATTAGAGAAAGAGAGAGAGAGAGAGAGAGAGAGAGAGAGAGAGATAAATATACCCGCGCGCAAAATGGTCGCTCTAGTCAAAATGCAAATATCTTGTATACCGACGAGAGAAAGAAAGACTCCGCGCATTCTCGCTCTGCCTTGATAAGTTATATAGATATATTTCTTGGCTTTTATTCGACCTTTCGCGGCTGCGTTGACGTCGCTTTATTCCCTCGTTTTTCCTGCCGATTTCTTCACCAAGCCTTTTCCTTTTCCGTATAATACCTGCACCAATATAATCGCCTCTCGCGACATGAGCCGGCGACCCTATCGGCGAGAAAGCTCGATTTTTCCTCGTCGTCCGCGGCGCGCGAGAGGCGAAAAAAAGAACAACGCAGAGGGAAAAGACACACAAAGCCCGACGCTTTTCTTTCTTTCTCGGAACTACTTTGCCAGCTTTTTCGAGTGCGCATCCGGAACCCGATACGGCCGGAGGGCACGTACGCGTAAAAAGAGTCGAAGTGACGCATCCCGAGTCTATATAACCGCGGTACACACACACACACACACACAAGTAACAAAACACATCGTCAAAGGGGGGCCGTCGCGCGATACGCTTATTGTCCGCTCTCCCCGCGCGCGGCAGAGTCTAACATAACGGTCAGCTCGAAAAATCATGACCTGTTTAGCGCGCGCGATCTCGCGCGCCCGCGCAGCTGTAAGTATCGTCGCTTATATACCTATATATAGCGAGCCGTGTCGGCAAACAAACAAAGCCTCGGCAAAAATCGCGGCTCGCGCGCGCGGTCGATCCTTACAAAACGTCTAACACGTATTATACCTATATATAACGTCTCTGTCTCTCTGTGGCTCGAGCGCGCGCGCCGCACGGCGAAAATCGTCAGTGCGGAGCGCAGTGTAGACACTATATACAATATACATATATATACGTGCAGAGCTCGAACTTTCTACACGCAGAAAATCCGCGTGTCTCGCGGAGTCGAAAGTGCTGCGGCGGTGTAAAAGCGTGCCGCCGCGAAAAACCAGAGAGAGAGAGAGAGAGAGAGAGAGACTCACCTTTCAGGCGATGCCAGTAGTGACTCGATGCGCTGCTGCCAGGTGTCTTCCTTCGCTCAACGGAACGGCGCCGAGCAGGTATTGGTAGATATACAGGTATATATGTATATACGTGCGTTGGTTAAAGAGAGAAAGAGCGTGTAACACAGTTCTATACGTGTATATATATACTAAAGCACTGGGCGCATCGCCTTTTGGCCGTAGGCACTGTGTCTTTCCTTTCCTATCCTATCCTATCCTTTCCTCCTCGTCGGCGCCTATCTGTATATACTTATCGCGCGAATTTCCACACGAATATGCTCGCTAGCTCGCTGGCGCTGCAGAGAAAGTCCGACGCCGCGCCGGAGTCGGAGAGAGAAAGACAGAAACGAGAAGCACGCGCGCTCTCGCGAACCTCCGATGACGATGCGATATTATCCGCCAGGTAAGATATCAGCCCTTGTGCTCCGCAGCTCCTGGCTCTGCTCGACTGTGTGTATAATGGACGCCGAAGAGAAGGTCGACGACGAAAAACAACAAAAACAAACGGAGCAGACGCCTATGCAGTTATATGTCCACAAAGAATTCGATCCTTCGAGCGGCGACGGCGCAGGTAGGTGTATGCAACTCTCGCGTTTTATAAGCGTACACTGGTGCGAGTGAAAGAGAGAAAGAGAGAGAACGATCGGCGAGCGCTCGCACAGCTGAAGACGTCGTCGGGCGCTCGCTCTCCTACTACTGAAACTGCTCTCTCTCTCTCTCGCGGCATCAGGTTCGCGCTGTATAACTCGCCTGCCTCCCCACCCCACCCCACCCCACCCCTCCCACCGTATAATAGTCTCTCTGCTCTGCAGCAGCAGCAGCAGCAGCAGCAGCAGCGGAGAGCGAGCGAGCCGTTCGCTTTTCGAGGAGAAGGAGAGGAGTTTGAGGAGCAACAGGCGCAGCAGCAGCAGCAGCAGCGGCGGCGGCGGTGGCGGCGGCGACTGGATTATTCGTGGGAGTCGAGAGGGAGAGAGAGAGATTCGACGTGACGTCGAGAGCGAGCGAGAGAGAAGAGGAAGGGGAACAGGAAGAAGAGAATGCTGGTACCAGTGCTACCAGCCCGGCGCGAGAGAGACACCGACTATATACCCGCAAGCACCAACACCAGCTCGATGCGGATTGCGCGTGTCCGTGGGTTTGTGTGTTGCTGTGCGCGACTCGCTCTTTCCGTTGGGACTCGCTTTGTGTATTGTACCTATATATGTGTGTGCGTACGTATAGGTGTATACGTCTACTTTTTTTCCTCGGCTGTTACTTCGTTATCTCGCGCGGGGCCCGCGGGCTCGTTTCTCTCTATTTACGCCTTATCGCGGAGCCTTTCGCCCTCGTCTCGCGCCTCTCTCATGCGTGTCGTATTCGACTGTATAAACGCGTCCGTTCCGAGAAGAACGCAATAATATTTTGGAGTCTCGGCGAAAGGGAGAGAGAGATGTGCGGTTGGGATTTCCTTGTTAACCGGACGAAAACAAGTTTTTTCATTCCGCGGCCATACGTATACATAGATAAAAGTGTACGTCACTCCGTTTCGGAGCAGTGACTTTAAACGATCTTTTGCGCCGAAAATCCTTCCCGCGTGTAATCTCGGTAAATACACTTTATACACAAGTACTCACTGTGTACACGTACTCGCGAGTCAATCGATCGGCAAGTGTGCGGCGTTTGGAAAAGCAGCCGCGTAAACTTGAAAAATCAAGTTTCGCCGCACTGGACCATGAAGACCAGCAACACGATTGCTGACACACGCGCTCGAAACATTCTCTACTGCGTACTATATATGTGTACTTAGTCATTTTACCATACGCACGCGCTCGTTAAAACGCGTATGCGTATATACCAATACTTTTAATATTAATTACACTGGGCAAATGCTGCGCGTGTACTTATAGCGATCTCGATTTTCTCGGAGCGGCTCGCACCGGCTGCAAAGTGCGTGCGTGTGTATACCGGACGGATTTACCGCTCGACTTTCGAATAAATAATCAGCGAAGAGGTAAACGCATCAAGCTCGCAATTTCCCCCTCTGTGGTTTTCGCCATTTCCACCTATTCGGCCTGTGTTTCGACACTTTCGGCGCGTCGGCTCCAATGCACGCGCAAATGCGTCCCTCGTTATACCGATCTGGTGCAGCCGCGGCTGTCGGGTGCGGGGAACCTTCTCTTTGGAAACGTTTTCTCGGCTGCGGATAGCTATATGACCAATTCTCATAGAAAAATGCACTTTTTGGGGGTCCAGAAATCCAAAATTTTTTTTTACGCTAGAGCTTTCGAACCAATCAGACTTTCTTCTGTTAGCTGTTAGATAGTCAAAAATGCAGACGAACATGGGAAACATGGAACATTAAAATTTAGCATGGGGAGCTATATGGAATAAAAAAAGTAGGCTATTTTTATTTACTTTTTTTTTGTCAAGCGGACATAACTTTTGATCAGAGCATCGAATTTGGGCATAAATTTTTTTTAAATTAATGCTCTTTTGTTGTACTTTATTGTGGTGTAATTTGAAATTGTATTTGTGCCTCGAAAACAGTCTCATCGGTCCGAAACCTCTAACTTTAAAAGTAAAATTTCGATTTCTGGACCTCCGAAAAGTGCATTTTTCTATGAGAATTGGTCATATACGTCGCTGTTAGATTTTTGCTCTCTCGGCTCGCTTTCCGGCTCTCCGCGGCTACGGCGGAACTTTTTATCCTTCGTCCCGACGGCTATTCTTCCCTGATTCACTTCATTTCTTGCTTCGCTGGGGGGAATTATTTTGCGCTCGGTGTTAAATTGGCTACGCGTTATTAAACAGCGATCGTATAATTCTTTTTCACTCCGGCCTTCTTGCGCAAGCCAACGATGTTTATTATCCGTTGGCTGTCACATAAAAGTCGTAATTGTTTACTTTTTAGTGTATCGTGCCTCGCTTTTGTTTCTTATTTATTTATTTATTTTTGTTTTTAATCAGGGCAAACTTTGCGTTTAATCGCAAACGCGGTGTCCTATCGCGAAATTCGGACTAGGAAAATTTTCTCGTCGGAGAGCTTTTGACCGTATATACATTATACACTGTATAGGAAAGAATTGCTCCTTGATTAAATAATCATAAGGATAATCATAGGAATACAGTGATATACAAGCAGGTATAAATTTTTAATTATCAAATCACGCGCCGCAGTCGCAATTTCTATATAATCAAAACTAATGACTATCAGTTTCTTTTTTCTTTTTCGTTTTAATAATCCTTCTCCGGCGCGGGGAAATCGCTTGAATCTCAAGTATAGAAAAAAATATAAATCAACGCTCGCAAATTAACATGTGTGCACGTGCGCGCGGAGTAAAGCGCCTCTCACGACATTTTTACGTCTCATCTAAATCCGTACAATTATATAAGCCTCATATTTAGCGCGAAACATCATTATGTATCCGTTTAAAAAACTACGACAAAACACTACACCAAGTAGGAAAAATCTGTGTGAGTGTGTGTGAATGTATGACAGGCCTGCCGTGTTTATCGTAGGTTGCCATGCGGGAAGTATACAGCAAAATAGGCTAAATTGTATAAATAGGTATATGTACATTAAATATATATATATATATACCCTCACGTATAGATAGGCTCGGAATCGGTTACTCCCTACCTACCGCTGCACTCCCACACGATACGAGCATCCACGCAGCCACATCAGCATTTCGTGCAATACGGGATATATTATAGTCTACGCCGACCTATTTTACTTATCGCTCATGGTGTATATGTATTTCGAATGTAATTGAATTGTCGGGAAAACGGTGAGTTTTATTTACGGTACATGGTGTGCTTTTTCATTATTTATAAAAGTAAAATGAGTAAACTGAAAAGCAATGAGTACTGCGGATTAACATTTTTCATTTATTATACCTAATCAATTCTCCGGGAGCCGCGATCGTCCAAATATTTCGTCTACAAATCCGAGCAGTAAAAATGTGAACAACAGAATTTTGATCAATGAGATTGTATACTAAAAAAAAATATTTTTTCTAATTGAAAATCAATTTTAAAAAAGCATGAAATCGACACGTATACACCGGCCAACTAAAATTCAGAAAGAACGAATCGCAGCCGCGGAGACGAGGAAAATTTAACTGTTAAGCTATATATGTATATATGAGCGCAGCGCACTTGCGCGCGCGCGATCGAAATGCATTTAAATAGCCTCATACCAACACTTTCACTGCACCGCGGAGTATCTATATGGACACAAAGTAAGAGCGCTATAGAACAAAGCATCTGCAGAGCGATGTATATATAGGCCTTGCGGTACCCATGTATCTATATACGTATATAGAGATTGCGGATGCCGCTAGAGAATGTGCGTTTTTTGTCTCAAATTTTTTTTCTCCTTCGACGGCCGCGCTCGCACGCGCGGTAAATATTATAAATCAACGCGAAGTTCCTGCGAGATTCATTGAGAGAAAGTGATACAAGTTTAGTGCGCAGTGTGCGCAGTGCATGTGAGAAGTTTCGATTATACGGGGGATTTTTCCTTTAGCGCGAGAGCCTATACATATAAATATACGATGCTTTATTCAGAGTACTTTAAACTACTCTTTCCGGGGAGGAGGGGGGAGGGGGGCTGTGGAAAGATTTATATTTTACGCAGTATTCATGGATTTGGAGAATTTACAGGAATCGTTGAAAGCCAAAAAGGATAAAGAGAATAAATATATACATATATAATTGTATACACTATACATATTATATACGAGTTAAAAAGCTCTCTTGCCTCAAGTTTCAGGTTTAGCCAGTATTCATACGCGTATACGTCAGTCGGATGTGCGCGTTATAGACTTTCTTCACGACCTTGAATATAATTACGAGGCCACATTTCATACCCGTGGACGTTCAAAAGTGTCTTGAAGACCGAAAGATCGCGACGGCGCGCGAGGTGAATTCTGTACACAAGAAAGTAAACGAGGGCAATCTTCTTAAATGCACCAATAATTTTGAAATTGTACGAGCTGCTGCGCGCACACGGCTCGAAAAAAGCTGCTCTCGCTCGACATCCTCTATATACCCATACATAGTACATTATGTACGCGAAGCGAGAAAAAAAATGATCAGCTTCATCAGTGGACTTTTGATCGAAGAAGAAAACGATACAAAACAATAAAGGTGTAAAGTCACGCGCGTATTACTGCCTCCGGGCGATATTCCCCTCTTTCGGCTGTTCTCGCTCGAATAATTCGATAAAACCGCGGCGAGAGACACACTCGCCGCAGAAATATAGCCACCGGACTGCAACGATCGCGCGTTTTCTCTCTCTCTCTCTCTCTCTCTCTCTCTCTCTCTCTCTCTCTCTCTCTTCGATTAAATACGCGCATCGAGAGCGCGTCAGCTCATTACATCGTGTATATATACCGTTGCTCCGTACGAAGACTAGCACCGTTCAGATTATTCCCTGGAAGAGTAGCACGTTTCATTCGAGAAATAGTTTAAAAAAAAAAGAAATTCACATGTTTTTTTTTCTCGAAAAGTATTATGGACTTTATAAAAATTTCATAACATTAACAATGACTTGGAATTCATTAAAAGAATACTCATTTTTTTCAGAGTCATTTAGAAGGTTAGTAAGTTAATTCTGAAAAAATTTGAATGTTTTTTTAATAATTCTAAGGTTTTTTATTCTTATGAAATTTTTTTGAAATTCCAGGTTTCAAGAAAAAAAACATCGGAACTGTGCTACTCTTTGCGGGAATAATCTGAACCGTGTTAATTTTCGATGGAAATCTGAACGGTGCTAGTTTTCGTACTAAGCGACGATATAATAGTCTCCGGGCAGCGCCGCGCATTGTCATTATTTTCGATTAGAGTTAATCGACGGATGGGGTATATCCATACAGCGGAGAGGAGAAATTCTTCGGCGCGAACTTTCCCGAGCGTCCGCGTGTTGGTTTGTTGATTTTTTTGTCTGTATCACCGATAAGCGAAAGTGACGTCAAGTATACGCGAACTTGTCGTCGGGGAATTTTTTTTGTTTTTGATTTCGGTGCAGCTGCGATGCAGGAAAGTCCAGAAGATTCATTCGGTTTTTCCGGTTTCGATCGAATTGAGCTAAAAAAATTTGGCTGTGTTCCTACGAAATGAATTTACGTTTGTGTATTATAAATACATTATGGAAATTTATGGAAATTTCAAAAATCGATGTCGCTCCTTTGATTTCGTGGGAATACTGTGTGTATTCTTTGTTCGTGCCGAGCTTTTTATATAGAACCAGAAAAAAGTGGTCGCGGTAGGCGTAGCAACATATTTTTCTTTGTTTTTTTTAATTCCGCGACTTCAAAAACTGAATTAAGTTTACGGATTTGTTCGTGTACGACAAGACGAATCGGAGTTAACCACATGTTTGCAAACAGAAGACATGGGTTTCGATTATTCCTAAGTACATATACAATATACATACTTCAGAGCTGCCGCAGTTTGATATTTTGAGAGTTTCAACTATGAATGGCGGTATAAAAGGTGCTCCGAGTTTTAAACATTTTTTGCCTGATGGGATTTTTCCGCTAAAACTTATGACTCCCGAGGCGAAAATCTACACTCCCGCGGTTATACGCGCGCGTCTAGACTGCAATACACACTTTTATTTAACGTTAATTACTCAAAAACCGCGCGAGGCACGCGAATTTTTTTTCTCGCTCCCCTGTGTACACACGCACATAATTGTTGTTATTCGAGAAAACTTTACGATCCGAAATCGTGTCAGTGCAAAACCTCGTCGTGCAAAAATTGCACCAGCAATTCATCTTTCCACTCGACAGTTGTCGAAAGAAGACTCGACTCGCGGCCGAAACCTCGAAACTGCGCGTATACGTGTATAACGTTTGTATATGCGCAGCCGACGGATAGGTTTTCCAAGAAATATTCGCAAAAAATAAAAATTCGACGGGAGAAATTGAGGGCGAAACTGTCAGACCAAGAATCAGTGTATACATACACATACGCATATCCTGTGCAACACACGCGTGTCCATGTCCATGTATCCAAAGGATATACATATACACGCAATGTCTAGTTCAGCTGACGAGAAACGAAAGCGATGTTGCGTGTGTGGCTCGTTATACGGCGCGACTACTTACTTATATACAAATTCGAGGCATATTCCATCGAATCCCGCGATATTTTTCAATACATCTCTCGACGTTACTTACGCCGACTGTGTTTATAAGCGAATGACAAGTCGTCCGCGCGCAAACGAGTTTTGCGTACACACACACACACACACTTACGTGCATCTATGATTCAGAGCTGCGTAATGTGTATATAGTAGCGTACGACCGATGGCTATGTGTATACATATAGGTATATAGAACCGGTTTTTTTTTCACGCAGAAACTTCGACCTCTGTCCCGCGTCCACATCGCCGTGTAGTACATTATTCAATCGCTGCTCGTATCTCTGTACACGATATATGCAGAATGTCTATAATATAAGCGCGTGTGTTTTGAATCGTATGCTAAGCGCGCAGCGGAAAACGGTACCGGATTTTCGTTCGATCGACGAGTGAGAGGCTGCAGCGGATGCACGCGTGTGGCGCATGTCTCATTACGGGGCGGTTCCAATGGGCTTGCATGTGCAGTATGTGTACACATATCGGTAACGAAATCGATTTTTTCTTCCTTGTCACGACGTTCGAAGCCGTGATTATGAGTTTTCATTGAAAACTCTGAGATTGTACGCAGAGATGTATGAACTTGAACGTAATTGCGTGATTAATGATCGACTGTATAGATGCATGGGAAATCTTGAATATTAATATATACATACGGTCATACGTGCACATACACGTACGTATCAAGGCAGAGAGAAGAGAGAGAGAGAGAGAAAGAGATTAACGCTGACTCAGCAGCGAAGGCAAACGCTTGTTAATATTCACATTCGCGCGTATATTAATTAAGAAGTATACAGCTGAAAAGTAATAATAAGTGCGAAATGCGCGTTATGAAATTCGCTGACTCATCGACTTAAATATGTGTGCATTTGAATTAAAACACTTTGCTATATAGCGTTTATTAAGCCGTTGTACACATTTGGTTCAAAATTGCGGAGAAATTGATTTATACCGAACTATTATAGCACCGGTCTCGTATTATAGTTCGTTCCCAATATGCGTGTGATATATACCGAGATTTTTTTTCTTTTTTTTTTCTCAAAGTTACAAAATTCATTCACGGTTGACTGGACAATTTTGTAATAGCTCGCCAGTGCGAAAGATGAAATTATTTGCATAATACAGTTTTAACGGTACCGTGACTTTGTAAGCTTTATGCAATCTAATATATATGTGTATGTGCAGTGCACACACGTACGGCAAAGCGTGTTTCGCGAATAGATTTTCGCGGTTTTGTACCTATTGTATATGTATTAGAAAACAAGATTGAAGAAACTTCAGTAAAATATGTACAGTTATACAAATTTACTGTACGTTTTCGAAAAATTTCTCGCCTCGGTAATTAGCGAGATATTTATTGTACTATACGAGTATATGAGATCACGTAAGATCAACAACACTGAGAAAAATGACCTCATGAAAATTGCTGTATGTTAAGAAAAAAAAAATACTATACAGTTATACGGTTGTAGTAATTGTTGTGTGCATTTTCATTACATTTTACAATAATTTTTGCAAGAAGTGCAATAAATTTTCTTACCGCGAAGCGCGTGAACCTTGTAATTGTAATTTTATTACACGCTGTATGCCCCTATCATTTCATACTTTTATGCGCATTAAGGTCATTAGATGTATATAAATAAATAAAACGTGCTCACTACGCAAGTATGTGTGTCTCTCAGTTACTCAACGTTGACTCGTTTCTATATAGGATCGCTTTTCTCAGTGCAACACACTTGGAAGAAAACTTGTGCATATATTTGTATGCGTCTATATATTATATATATAGTGGATTTTCTGAAAAACAACTTTTTGAGAGCACCGTATGTGCGAGTAAGTATATA
Source organism: Philotrypesis tridentata (assembly GCA_018906965.1). NCBI lineage: Eukaryota > Metazoa > Arthropoda > Insecta > Hymenoptera > Pteromalidae > Philotrypesis > Philotrypesis tridentata. The sequence goes on along the minus strand of JACCIB010000019.1, from coordinate 2,059,156 downwards.
GCGTTGTGAGAAAGAGCCATCGTCGAAAGTGGGGAAAGTACACATGTATAATTGTATATACAATATACTCATTTTACGATGTAGGCATTGCAGGTCTCTCCTGACGAACGGACTTCGCGATCGGACCAGCTTTGCCCCAAGTCCGCGCGAAATGCGGCGGAAAAACCCATTATTTATGGGTTTATATGCGTCAGTGTTTTTTCACTGTTCCACTTGATTTACCGCCAATCAATTATTGACGTAGATCTTTACCTACTTTCTTAAATTTCGCGGAAAAAATACAAACTGTTAAAACTATATTTTCATACTTAATTAACGTCGTTCGATGTTAACAACTCGAGGCAATCTTGCGCAAAAGTTTTGCGTGAAATAATAACAATTCAGTACGCAATTAAGTTATACTTTGGCGATACAATATCTATAGCCATTCGCCATTATCATTACTCCTTTTATTTCTTTTATTATAGCGATTAAAACTCGGGCCATCACCATTCTATAGATGACCTTCTTTTTTTTTAATGAAAATCAATTATCGAGCCATATTAAAAAAATTATTAAAATAAAATTACGCGAGGCTCCGTGAAACTGAAATAACAAAATCGCCGAAAGTTCAACGCATACAGATGCATCCACATACAAGAAAGCACAGACGGCTGCGCGTCAGTATGCACCTGTTGCAGGAAGGCAGCGTTGATTCTGGGACATCCTCGACTTGGACGATAGTTTCTTTTCCCGTCAAGAAGCAATGTTAAGTAATATTTCAAGAAAATTAAAAAATTATTATACATTTGCATTGAATCGCTGGATATACGCATACGACGGAGAGTAGCACTGATTAATGAATACGAACGGCAAAGTACAGCGCGCAGTTGGCAATATTATAAGCGTAAAATCGACTAAGTACTCGAGGACGCATTTCTTATGCCTTTTATCAATTACGACGCGTACGAGTCCGATAATGGAAATTAATAGTTCGCTCGCTTTTTTTTTAACGCGACGAAAGTTTATTAACTTTGCACGCCCCGGCATTCAATCACGCGCGTAAAACGTAAAAAACGCCCATATGCGCGATAGCGAGCGACTTCGTCAAAGAGACTGTGCTATATTCGCGTTAAATTCAATTGACATTTGAAACGCGCGCGTAATTTTTTTTTTCGCGTATTACGTATATACACGAAGGTACGTGTATACTTGTAATATTGTACTGGAGACCTTGTTTTCAACGTCGCGCTGTACACGAGGAAAGGCGAAATGCATATGAAAATGATTATCTCCCGGTAAATGAAAACAATCTTTCGTTTGAGATTATACGGGGGGCGCTCCGATAAAAAAGTGACGCACTAGTTGTATAGGGCAGTGTATAAAGCGAGCCATTGACAGCTGCGAGTAATTTACATTTCCGTGATAATGCAAATGCTTTTGCCATCGCTCGTGTATATCGATGTCGTCACGGGAATATACGTCGGTTACAGTCCGCCTCTTCGTTTGCATCATGTGTGCCTAATGTAGAGTATGTACTATGTAGTATGTATATAACTGTATACATGCATACGCTTAGACGCATCCGCTCGGAGAGGTCTGTAAAAAGTCACGTGAGCCAATGATAAAGCGACAAGTGCGGAAGATGCACAATGAGTGAAAATTGAATTACCTGACTTTGTGCTTGTGCTATTGGCGAGTTTGGCGATAGAAATATATTCAGGGTTATTAAAATGATTTTATATTTCAAATTGCTGTAACGATTTTTTACTGATGATTTTTGATAGTAACTCTTAACATGTCTTGTCTGCATAACTTATTTCTCCTTACATTCTAATATATATATTTGGACTGAAATAACGGTGATCACGTCAGTACGTAGTGGTTACATAAATATCGCCAGTAAGAAAATTAAGAATCATTTAAATAACATGTTGCCAATGAAAATTTAAATGTGACAATAAATTACTATTTTCACAAGTTGAATATTAATTTCGTTTCGAGATGCTTATAAACTGCGTGAAAAATAATTTTGTTTTGAAACACGAAACTGACTGCTCGTCTTTCCACGTTAAAAAATCTTATTTGCAATATGTATTAACGTCTCGATCGTGAAAATTATAATCTCACGTAAAACAAACGTCTTTGAAATGCGAATCTTCCAAAGTTACAGCCCGTACCGTTATAACTCAATATTTCCAGTTAACGAAACGGTCGTTAAAAAAATTATCGCGGCAATGTATACTTATAGCCGCGCAGCTGTTTCCCCTCGCTTTAAGAAATCAGGTTTTAAAAACTGCTTGAAATTACCCAATATTCGAGTCTGTCTTTATTTCGTTAAAAGCAATATAAAGGAGCTTAACAAAAAAAGTTGCAATATTTACGCAAGTAAAGTCTAATTGAATCATATTACGTCTCGGGTATACAATATATTTTCCTTGATTCTCATAAGCCCCTTTATGTTTTCGCATCTAAATTAAATTATATGTACATCGAATTCTTTACAACGTACTCTTTGTAATTAGCTTCAGTGTATACGACACAGTTTGATAATCACGAATGCAATTTTACGGCTCTTTCTCGCGCATACCTTTCCAAATATGCACATTTACTCTTTTCAATTGGCAAAGGTTTTAAGGAAGTGTATATAGCTGCTGTAGCCCGTAGCTCCTAAAAAATCCATTAAGCTAAACCATAATTTCCTTGCAATAATAAGATGACAGTACATTATCTCCGTACATAGAATTTTTATCGTACTTTCTATCAATTAAATTTTTCCATATCTAGCAATTATATTCACTCCGCGCCCGACTCTCGTCTCTCTCTCTCTCTCTCTCTCTCTCTCTCTCTCTTTGTGTTTACCTTTTTAGATGCAATCAGGAACTTGCATTAAGAAAGATTGATATCGAGAGACGCGTCATAAATATTCAAGTTTCCGCGCGCGCAGATTTGTGCCGGTTGTACACGCATCTATACATACCTATATATCTATACACAGTATACAGTTTTCATACTCTTAAAACGAGTCGTCGTCGCCGTCGCTTCTTCTTCTTCTCTGGGAAGAATTTTTTCTTTTCCGCCTTAATTGCAGCGCGCAAGCGCATCTTAATTATTCCCCCTTACATAAAATACACTCGAACAACAATGAAACGCTTCACTGGAAAAAACAAAGATAAATTGCCGCTCGCGCTTGCGCGCGGCGGACTGCGAAAGATATTGCGAGGATGAATGCAAACGTTACATGCGCCAGCGCGCGCTCTCCGTTGAATATAATTTTCGTAATTCCCCTGTCAATTGACTAATCATTATATATATACACGTCCACGCAGACAAAGCAATCCGTCCGGTATATATATATATATGCATTACATCGTGTGTACACGTCGTTATTTTTGCACAGCCCATTACAATCGTTGACAAACAAATCCTCGAGAATAGCGTGTAAGTATACGTAAATTAAAAACTCGCGCAAAAACAAAGCTGCTGCGCGGCAAAAAAAGCAAGCTCAGCCAAAAAAAAAAGAGAAAAGAATAAACAGCTGTCCTCGATTGCATCGAGTTCCCATGAATGCTGCAGAGGATGAGAAGAGCGATAAATCAGACTCTCCTGGAGCAACCGATGTCCAGCCGGATAGCTGCTATATACAGTATATTATACAGTCTCGGTCGAAAAAGTCATCCGGCCGTCAGTCAAGCCGAAACTTGCCGTATAGGATCCTATATACCATATACGATACCGTAAGCCATCGAAGCGCGCGCATTTCAAATGACGCGGGACTTATTCTCTCTGCACGACACAAAGCCTATATATAGCGTGTCAGTCGTACTGTAGACGCCGCCGCTGCAGTGGAAATGAAGCCGCGGCATCGCGGTTCCTATACGTATCTATACATGCGCGCATTGCGCCTATATAGATCCCGCACGTATATAGAGGAGACCATTCGGTCTTTACGACGGCGGCTGTATATATAGTTATATACTTGTGGACGAAAGTCGCGTATCACTCGCGATGATATAGGTATATAGAGGAGAGTATAGGGTACACAACCGTTATAGGCCTCGTCTCCGCGACAAGTCGGTCGGCTATGCGCTGCACAGCACCGCGCCTGGAACGTCACGAGCTCGATCGTCGTCGATGAGATGGTGTATACATATATACATGTGTGTGTGTGTTTATAAGGCTCGCAAAGTAAACCCGTTGTGCTACTGCAGCAATTAATTATTATATTTAGCTATATTTAGCTTTGAAAAACTAGTGTTCGTATAAATAAAGTCGTTTATATAACATAAATGGGTGATTTGCAGAAAAATGGCATATTTCGCCGTCTAAATCAAAGAAAAAGAAGGTTTCGTTTAGGGGACAACTGATAGTGGTTTTTTTGTCACTTAAAGTATAACAAAACATAGTTTATTCGGAAACAGCTACAACTATTATTAAAATTTTTTCCATAAGATTAACATAGGGGAATTTCTGAATTGGCTTCGGAGGTGACAGGCTTCAATTGTGACATTTTCACACTAATAGTTATGGTATGAAGAGCCATTACAAGATAATCAAATATCCTATTAGGTACTTATTTAATTTTATATTTACAACATTTTGACTATATTTACGCAACGAATACATGTACTTATCATTGCAATAACAAGGGACTGGCATACTGGCCGAAAGTAGGTGAGAAATTCAAAATGCGAAAATTAAATTTTTAATATAATGGGGCTCCGACAAGGGAATAAATCATACATATATAAGACATTTCTAAAGGAAATTGTAAATTATATCATCCTTTAACAAATTTCTATATTTTACGAAAGCCTAGTTGCATATCTAAAGCCCTGCAGTATTTTGATTAGCAACGTTCTGTTTGGCGACATGTTACGGTAGTGACATTTTGGCTATATTGACTGCAACCATTAATGCACGCTTAATAAAGTGCAGACTTAAATACATAACCTCACTTTTAAAGCAAATTTAATAGAAGATTTTGGTGTGATTGCGAATTTGATAAAGTTTAAATACAGCAGTGTAGGAGGTGGCGACATGCCATTTGCCACTTTTCTGCAAATCACTCATGTGCGTCGCTGTTCATCGAAAGAAGATAGATAGAGAGAGAGAGAGAGATTATTACTCGATCGCTGCAGTTTTATCGCTATTTATACACATTTTTGCCGATCGCCCATATTTTTTTATTTTTTATATCTCCCGCGCATTTTTTACTTCATTAAACTCGCCACGCGCGCGCGTTTGAACTTGTAATATATTTTCTTACGAGAGCTTTCCTTTTTCTTTGCGCATTACAACATCCATAAATTTATAACAGGCGGTTATTAACGTACAGCTTTCTTTGTTCGTCTCGCCGAAGAATGTATGCAGTTTCGCGCCCGCGCGAGCGTTCCACTCCGATTCCGATCAAACAAAATTTTTCCTCTGTATATAATGAAAATATATCAGCTCCGAAGTGAAAACGTTTTACTTAGACAAAATCCAGTGGTATTACTGAGGAGACGCCGGCGGCAACGAACCGGAGGAAGAGGAGAGCGAGAGGAAGAAGTATGTTTTATTTTTGTTTGTTTATACAGTAACGGGTTAACGAGAATATTAATATAGAAAATGTATAAAAGTAAGCTAATCTGTTTGCTGAATTATGCTTTTTTTATACAACTATATTTGCATCATAGACACACCTATTTATGATATAATGAAATTTATTAAAATTTTATAATATTCTGAAGTTTATATAGTTATTATGTTGAAACTATCGTGGCATCTTATATCCCACGCATTCTCGACAGGCGAAACTTTGCCTCGTAATTACCAAGCATTGTTATTTAGCATTAAATTATTAAGCATTGCAAATAGTTAAACAATGAAAATTTATTTTCATATATAAAAGTGAGAGTCAACCTATTATCTTTTCCATTTTATTTACCACAAAGAAAATGAAAATAAACCAAAAACACCCTTTTTTAAAGGCATACTGTACAGAAACACGTACTTGAGAAGATCCGAAACCAGCGGAGCCAAAAAGCGGACAGTTGGCTTATTTTTATTTTCCTATTGTGACAATAAGAAAGGCAAGAAGGGGGTTGGCTTGGCTCTTACTTTTCTACCCAAGACATTTATGAAACGCGTTTATTTTTTAATCCAAAATTTCTCCCTCAAACTAATACGTCGATATTGTTTAGACCACACAGAGAACGACGCGAACAAAAAAAAAAACAGCGCTCTACCGGCATCATGCGAAAAAAAGCGCGTTCCCGGCGTCGTTCTCTCTCCATCCGAAAATTCGCACCCAACAGTAAAAACGCGAAATTCCACCGAGGCGTTATAATGTTCACGGCTCCCGGAGCCCCGCGCTCTCAACGGCGTGTGATGCCGGGCTTTGTGTGGCGCAAACGCGCGTCGAAGCTGTCACGCTCGCTGCTCGAGTATAATAAGAAACGGGCACGCGCGTATATACCTGTATACACCGCGGCCGCAAAGTTCGACTTTCGAGGCTTCGCGTTTTGTTCGGGATCCGCGCGCGGGGCAAAGAAAAGCCGAGTCCAAGACCGTGTCGTTCCCGGATTTTTTTTTCCACCTCGCGAGCGCGAGAGCTTCCTTTTTACGTGTAGGCGCGCTCTTCGCCGGAATTTCGCAGTCGTTGACCGAGCCCGTCGCTCTTGTGGAGAGTTGATTTTAGTTTTTTTTTTTTTTTTGCTTTTTTTGTCATCGCCTTTTCGATGGCTGCTCCTATGGTTTTACGTGGTTTCGATTCGATTTGGTTTGAGGATGATTTAGCGGCTTTTCGGAAAATAATTATTGTATATGAATTAGCGTGAGATACGTATTTTATTCTCCATTGTTTCGTTAGATTAAATTTTGAAAACGTGCGAGAGTAAGCCCCGGAAACAATCGTCCTATTAGAATTAATATACGCAATCATCGCGCATTCTGTACACTTTATGCGGAAAAAATTCGATAAAAAGGATGACCGCAGGAATGATGTTGAACATTTTAAAAACTGTATAATATTAGCGAAAATCCAGATTAATAAGAACCGATGAATTTTTCGCTGAAATAAACCGCAACTTTACGTCTTAATTCCATTCCTTTATTTTCGTTTGCGTACATAAAACGGGTTTGAGATTCGTCATCTGCGAGCCGGAGACGACAAAGAAAAAAATCACGATTTTATGGGCACAAATTGGCCCCCCTCCCCTTCCTCTCCTCCCTTAATTCAAGTGCAAACCGGCTGCGACATATGTGTAGTACCTATATAAATATATATATATAACATCGCGATTTATACGCAGCTGTAAAGTTTCGTTTGAAAGCGCGCACGCGCTCTCGGCGTTGAAATCACGCGCGCGTACAGCTCGCGCTTACGGTCGCCAGTTGAAAATCTCGCGCCGGTGATGACGTTTTTTCTACCGATTCACCTGATGCGCAGCGCAACAGTTTCAGCGACACGCGCGTGCACCGTATGGTTTATATTCATGCGCTTTCCCATCGCTTACCTGCTGCTGTTGGTCATTTTGCGATAGACACGTATACACACGTCAGAGCAGAGCAGAGCAGAGAGAGACGAGAGGGGATTTTTTCGAAGGAAAAAAAACGAGTGAAAGAGGATTGGATTGTTGATCGCTGTATAATATACGCTGTTGTCATTACAGTCGATGCAATTAAGAGTATATGGGAAAATCCGCTAAAAATGTTCGGAATTCGAAAATTAAAAAAATAAATTTTTGAGCTACATCTCTGGGATGACGTTTTTTTTTTTGTTCTTTGGGCTACACAGAGAAGACGAAAAAAATAGTGTTGCCACGAAAGCGGACGTGCCACGCTGTCTTTTTTTACCATTTTGATATTTGTGTGTGATATTTAATATACTCATCAATTTTTAATTGAAAAACAATACGTTTTACAGAAAGAATACACCCGAATTTTTCCAGATCCATTTGAACAATTGTTCGATTTTATTATAATTTTTTTTTGCAAAGCCACTTTTAAAATCACAAAATCTTTCGAAAAAAAATAACTGTTCGAATCGATCTGAAAAAATACAGTTGTATTCTTTGGCTAAATTTTTACGATTACAAGTTTTTTTTGGAAAACGTGTAGTTTTTCAATTAAAAATTGATCAATGTTTTCAAGAAAAATTTGAATTTGGAGGCACCATTGCTATAATTAAGCGCCAATAACTGGCAATCTAACAATCCTACTTTCATATTCTATAGTTTAAATTGAAGCTCTCTTTCCCTACTAAATAACGATTATGCTTGAAAAATATTTAGGTACTCCAAAAACTATGCAGTGTGTAAAAAAAACATCTTTTGCTTTTTAAATTTCACGCATAAATATTAAAATGGTCAGAGGTATAGCACGAAATTTTTTTTCTTAAATTTTTGAACCAACTATCTAAATTTATTTTTGGCGGATTTTCCCACGTACATAGTATCGGATTACTTTTGAAGTGTTGACTATAATATGCTTTGATTGTGCTATATTATTGCGGATGAATCATTGTACATTATTACGATAAATTTAATTATTTGTTTTAAAAAAAATATTGTAAATTTTACCTGCAGTATATACGTATAGTTTGAAAAATGTCAGATGCACGGTAGTCTGGCGAGCGCCAGAAAGAAAGAGAGAGAGAGAGAGAGAGAGAGAAACCTCGTCCGTTTTGTCAATGTTAACGGACATTCTTACGTGTTTTGAATGAATTAGCATTTGAATTTCTTCATGGAAATAATGAAATCAAACAAACCATCCAGTCGTGTACAGTAGATTACGTTTCAAATAAAAATGTATACACACACATATACACCGCACGTAATATATATAATCGACGTACGTATTATATAGCTGCCTGCACACAGCGAAATCCTCGTCTCCGCGCGCGACGTGACTCTAATGAATAATTTGAATATTTCCAAGCGGAGAAAATAAAGCAATAAAAAAGCTAGCAGCGATAACTTTGAAAATAATTAGCCACGCGGGAAAATACATCCCGTATGTGTGACGCGGACGTATATATGCACATACATATATAAAATCAGCGGCGCAAACTCGTTCATCGCATATATATAGCCGGGCGACTCGCGCGAGCGCACGAGCCAAAAGAAAAGAGAATGGGTGCTTTCTGCGATACGAAAACTTATCCGGTTCGCCAACGTATATTTCGACTTTTTTTCCCCGCCGCGCTGCCAATAGTCACGGGCGTCGTCGTCGTCGTCGTCGTCGTCGTCGTCGTGCAAATTAATGCCTCGATATATCGCACGCGTAGGTAGGTATATATCTCTCGTCGTTCTTTCAAAAAACATTTTTTTCCCACCACTACATAGCGGGTATAATACATTATAATATCCGCAAGTGGGTGTTTATATATATACGGGCTATTAAGCCGACGTTTAATGAATGGACGGATATAAATACGTTATTCGCTATGTACGTTCGATAGATAATAAAATGAAGAAAGTCTTCTTACGCGCCCAGTGCCAAGTCGATTGCACCGAATTAATTGCGAATAGACTGTACTGACAATGCGGAAAAAAATGTTCTTTTGGACGGCGATTTTGATCGGCGCCTGGCAGAGAAACTCGTAATTTTCCTCTTCTTCTTTTTTTTTTTTTTTGTTAAGTAATAGCCTGCAACGGATTATTCAACAACAATGCGCAATTTTTCCCGGGCGCGCGCATATAGCGCCTCTATATGTATATCGCACTCTGTAATTTAATTCTAACATGTCACGGAAATCATTAAAAAATGTCGGCTCGCAAAGCAAAGTGCATCTGGCTGCAGCGATTTCCAGTTCAATTTTACTATTACGCGCTCACTGGACGCTATATAGGCGACGGTAGAAACGATTATGCAATGGTGTATCAAGATAAGAAACGTCAAAGGAAAATTCTTCCGCGAATTCGTATAAAAGGCGCGTTGCCGTTTGCGATTGAATTTTTTATGCACAAAGTAATTGTGTATACAATACATACGGAATATAATGTATGCTGCATTCGAAATGAGTTCTCTATCCGCGATCGACGATCGATTATCATATGTTCGTTATCTTTGTTTTTCGTTAAAAAAAAAACAAAAAATTGACGCAAAACGACAACATTATCGTCGTCGTCTGAGACGTGCCGTAGATTTCTCGTCGTTTCAAGTTGGCTCGGCGCAGCGCCGCGCGCGTATATTAGGGAAAGTTATGGCTCGACTCGTAAAAAAGAAATGTCAGGTGTATTCAATTAGAGAGCAATTCCGAGACTGCTACGCGGAGCTTGTACAGCTATTACTTGAATTGCTCTAACGATCGCGGCGTGTAGCCCATTGTTTAGTTAACGCGACGAGCTTCCTTTAATTTAATATAACGAAATTCAACATTTTTAATATCCAGTAATTTACGCTCACGTATATGTCGAATTTCAAAAAATAAATCTAGATGGTCGAGAAATCGAAAAAATTGTTTTGAAGCTAGAGGTTTAGGACCAATGGGACTTTCTTCTGTAATCCAAAAGATGATGAAAAATGCCGAGGAACATGGGAAATATAGAATATGAAAAGTTAACATGGGGAGGCATATGGAGGAACAAGAAAAAAATTGACTATTCGGATTTTTATTATTTTATTTCTTTTTCTTTTAACGGGCATAACTTTTGATCAGAGCATCGAAACTTGGCATATTTTTTTTAAATTAAAGCTCTTTTGTAATGCTTTATCATAGTCAAATTCGAAATTTTATTGGTACCTCGGAAGCATTCGTAGTTGTTATTAATCCAGTAATTTGACGCATTAATTTTTTGTAAAAAGAACGTAAAATGGCTCAGAAATATGGTTACTAGTAACTTTTCCCATGTTCCTCTGCACTTTTGACTATCTTTCGGCTCACAGAAGAAAGTCTAATTGGTCCGAAACCTCCAGCTTTAAAAAAATTTTTTCGATTTCTAGACCGAAGAAAAGTGCATTTATTTTTTGAAATTCGACATATGCGTATACATGAGTATATCCAGGAAATTTCGGAAACAACTCGAACGGAAAAGTTGCAAAAAATTTTCTTGAAGGCACACCTACCAGACCTCTTTTTTCTTGTTCCTTAGGTCATTCTGAAAGAGAAAAAGCTCGCGTGCACGGAAAATCTTAGGGTATATTTTTTTCCGGAGCAAAAACGACTTAAAAACGAGAAATAATTAAAAAACAAGAATTCATAGATTTCTTTTCTACAAAACTATGGACTTTTAAAAATATTTCATTAGAACAAAAATGTCTTAAAATTCATGAAAGAATGCTCTGAAATTTTTTCAGATTGATCTGGTACAATTTTTGATTTTTCAAAAATCCAAAAAAATCGAAATTTCGGAAAACGTCGCAAAAAATTTCAGAGCATTTTTTGATGAATTTTAAGACATTTTTGTTCTAATGAAATATTTTTAAAAGTCCATAGTTTTGTAGAAAAGAAATCTATGAATTCTTGTTTTTTAATTATTTCTCGTTTTCAAGTCGTTTTTGCTCCGGAAAAAAAGTAAACCCTACGATCGGCCATGTACGCGAATTTTTTTTCTTTCAGAATGACCTATAAGGAACGAGAAAAAACAGATCTGGTAGGTGTGCCTTCAAGAAAACTTTTTGCAATTTTTCCGTTCGAGTTGTTTCCGAAATTTCCTGGATATATTCATATACATGCAATACGTCTCGCGAGATTCCAAGTACAGTATTGAAGACTGTGTAGATAAAGCGATAGAAAAATTGGAACTGAATGAACGTATTGTACTCTCCAGCGCGCGAATTCGCACTTTCCAATGTAATATTACGCGCGTCGAAGCCTGCAAGTCTGCAGCAGCGGCGGAGATTCCTCGGCTTTCATTCAAAATCTCGATATAAATCAAACTTTAAAAAAAGAAGACGTATAGGCGTAGCTGCACTGCTCAACTTTCTCTTTGAAAGTGAGAAAGGAGAATATTTTTTTTTAAGAAGCTAAACCGTACCTATACAGTCTATATATATAAATACCTGCAGCGTGTGTGCTATTTTTAACCATTGCACGTATATAATTTTTCGCACGCACGTGTATTTATACACATCGCGAATTTATCTTTCGATCGTTCGATTGCAATACGCGTGTATGTATATATATGTACATGTTACACGCGCGTATACGCAACAATTGCATGGTGGCGTATGAAAAGATCAAATTAGAAAGAAAAACTTGTATCATAGCTCTTACCTATACTATATAGACGGTGGGAAGACTCGGATTATTGTTTTAATCTGTGTGTATAATTATATATATACAAGTGCTGCAAAACAGCTTAGCTGTATAATGCAAGGCATCGGCGCATCACACAAAAGTCCCGCGCCACACTCCTTGACGTGGAAAAAATTCGAAATAGAAAGTATGTGCACGTGTTTATATAGCCGGGAGTCAACGATCCTTATGCATGCGACGACGCGGTGTGTATGTGTGTGTGTGCGTGTGTGTCGGGGTTGGGATTCTGCGCTCGTTCCTCAGACGTGTGCGTGTGAGATTGATAAAATCGAAGTTTCGGAAAAACGACGACTTTATGCTTTCTTCCTTTGTTCAATTATTCACTTTGTGGTGGCAAATTCAAATTTTCAATCCACTTCGACGCTCGGAACTCCTTTGATCAACGCAAGCCTTTCTTGTTCGCTGGAAAATTTATTCTTCACGGGTATTCATTTAGTTTGGGTGTAATAAAAAGTTTTGGTGCTTGCTTCTGCGAGCAAGACATGCATAACCATAACTTATTCTATTTATATAGACACACTATAGAGACTATAGACACGAGAGCGAATTTCTCAGACTGCGAGGTATACATATATATATGTCAAGAGCGCGTGATATATTCAAAATAGAGAAACGAAAAAATTACGTGGTTGAAACTCGTTTAAAGCGATGGAGACACACATCGTGTAGTTGTATATACGTGTAATTGTGTCTATTGCACGTCTAACCAATCCAGCTAGAGTAAATATATTTATAGCAGCTGCGGATTTCACTATGACTATATTAAAATTATGGATTTCCGGAGCTATTTTATTCTGCGCCAAAGAAAAGAAAATTTTTGTTTCCTATATACGACTCGTTACAATTTATCGTTATACATTATTACTTGTGAATACCAGTATTAAAGAGTTTATAAATATTTTACGTCGCGAGAACTCTTGTAAAAAAAACTACACGCTGGTTACAATCGTTGGGTTGTAAATTCCGGATTTTGAAACTTATAGGTATACATCGCTCGCCGCAAAATCGGCGATAAAATGAAAAAATACAATCTCTCCAGTCGCACATTCCTGGCGAATTGTGTATACGATCGCTGGACGTATTTTAATGTGCTGTAAAACGCCACTATATTTAAGCCGTACAATAAAATAATAATTATATCGTTGTATCATCGTTATAAGATCCAAGGCTAAAGCCGGAGAGAACGATATATATACCGCGAGCAAAAACAATGAAAGCAAAGAGCGCGATCAAACTCACCGTCACCTGATCAACGCGACAGTCACTCAGCTTCCTTCACCGGCACTCCCTTTCGGTCTTTCAGTATAGATATACTATACATGAATACATACAATATACTTGTATAGTTGTATACACATTACACAGGTATACTCTCATAGTTCATCAGCTAAGTTCAAAGCGCGACTTCGATGCCCCCGCTAATCCCGCTATGAGTCCAACTATATATACATATTGTGCACTAATCAATTAAGTATATCGATACATATCTATATAACGATTTATATGTCTCTCCGAAGGTCGCACACTTGCGTCAAGACGGTTTTTCACTCGGTCAAATTTATATACGCGTTTTACCGCGAATATAGTGCCACATGCATCGCAAATGCAAAGTGCAAGCATTTCATACTTATATATAGATATAGCAATAATGCGCAGCGTCTGCATATAGCTTCTGGCTGCTGCGCGCACGTGACGAATACAAGAAAATGAGCTACGAATTCGCGCGAGTCCGGTTTGAATATATAAATTAGATGCACATACTTATACTACGTAAGTGAGCGTGTCTACATAACTAATTTATTCTAAGAAGGCATGTTTGTATACAGAAATACAATATGTTTCTGCTTACAACGCGAAGACTTGCGTATTATAGAAATTGATTTGAGTATACTTAGGTAAGTTCTAGCGATATAAAGGAAAATGTGAAGGTGATAAGTCGTCCATTGTTCGACAAGCGGGAGAGAAATCAGCTATTGTATTTTGTCAAAGTTCTGTGTGTATATACATTATACACGTGCAGTATATATTCGCGTAGGTGCTGTAGGTATATTTTCGCGGAAACGGTTCGACCGAATTATGCACCATAACTATATGCATAAATAATCTAAAAAGTATATCAAAGGACTAAAACAAGTTTGATATTATTTGTTTTTTTTTTTTTAATAACATTCGAGTTATATCGCAAATATTCAAATAATCAAAGCAGAATAATGTATAAGTATTTAAGTGAAAAGTAAAAAATAAATACGTATAGACAACTGCGTATAGTATAAGAAATCGTCCCAGTCCAAAAAATATACGTATACTGCAAAAGCCGATGACGACGCAAAGTCAGGGTCGCCCCCGAACATTATACGCGATTGATTCTATATATTCTATGATTACATAAAGATGAATCATCCCAGGTCCGAGGGGTTGCAAATGACGCAAGCACAGTCTTACCCGCAAGCACACGGCATATAGTCACGAGAGAGCCGTCGCAGTTCAGGAACCGGAGGGATTTATTGAGGAAGCTGCGATCGGCCAAACTGCAGTCCCAAAATATACACCCAATACCCATATATGTATATTGCATATATACATATATACACAAACAGCATACTTATAACGAATACATCGAACACGCAGCGAATCGTCGACGACGGTGCGTTAGTGACGGGGGGGGGGGGGGAGACTACAAGCTACAACGTGCGCACACGCGAGTCTCTGCTGTCTCTCTCGGCGCACAGTAGTCAATATGGCCGCACCTGACATCATGTCCGCCGCATAGAAGACTATCGTTCTGCCGTGTAGCAGACGATGCGGGGAGCGCCGTAGAGCAGGTGGTATGCGTGGGAGGCTTAAAGGGTAGCTTGTAAATAGCTGCGACTCGCTCTCCAGCGCGCATCAGGGGGCGAGCTTATAGCGATAAGTAAGCCCCGTGTCTCTCCGTCGAGGCTCGCGCACTGCACACGATGAGCAACGGCCGGTCGCAACCTGAGCAGCCCGACGAGGACGACGCCGATCGCCTCGACGACGCCGTCGATCCCAGGGTTCAGGTAAGGTGTATCCTCCTCGCGAGACGCGCCTTACGTTTCATTACTCTGCTTGTAAGCGATGTGTATAGAGCGATTAACCCCCTTCGATTGTCTGCGTCTGTCGTGTCGTGTTCTGGATACAGTGCGAAAGCTCGAGCTTAATTGTATGTAATTATAAGCTATGGGGATTGGAGTTTCTTGCGATGGGTCGGCTCTGCGTTCTTACATTGGCGGATTCTCTCTTCAGGTTTCATGACTTTGGCCTGTGCTCGATTCTGTCTTGCCTATACACACAGGTTTTTTTTTGTGGACAAAGACGGTTTAAGGGTTGCCAATGGAGCTGCTCTTGTTTATGGCCTCTTTGGCCTACATTTCATTCAAATGCCTAGATAGCATAGATCTACTTGTCACCTTTGTGAAACTATACTGTCGCGATATTTTTAGATCGGCATTTTTCTCTGTTTTTTTTTATTGGTTTGGTTTTTTCAACTTTCAAGCGAGCTGTCACTGTAATTACATTTTTTTTTTGAGAATCGCTTTTTAAAAGCGCTTGAAGATTATTCCACTTTTAGTTGTGTTACCATTATTTATTCATTCCAACGCTTGGATCTTACCTTGGTTCCGCAATAAACTTAATGCTCAATTATCTTTTAGATTGAACTAGAACGTCTCAACACTGCAACTGATGACATCAATAAGCTTGAAGTGGACTTGGATGTAAGTGGTGAAATAAGAGAAAAATTCTTGTTAGTTTACTTGTTATTTGAAAATAACAGTTTGAACAAGTTCTATATATAGTAAATTTCTGATTGTTAAATTATATAGAACTCTTACACTTAGCTTTTATTGTGGAAATTGATCTTTAACTCGTTTAAATTGATAAATTACTATTGCATAGTCATAGTTTTTGACGCATTACTGATTGCGCAGAATTACAATTTGCTCACGTACTGCTCTATTTTAGGAAGCAAGAGCTACTTTTAGAGAACTATTATGTGAATCAACGTTTAAAATTGACACTTTAGCTAAAAAGCTTGGTGCTTGCATCGACAAGTCTAGACCGTACTATGATGCCAGGTTCAAGGCAAAGGAGGTAATTGTTATAATTTTCAACTTCATTGTTTCAAATAAAAGTTAGCAATGGTCTAATTAAAAAATTATTGATAGGCTTTGACAGAAACTCAAAAAGCTGCAATAAGATTTGAAAGAGCAAATAGTCAACATGCTGCTGCGAAAGAAATGGTTTATTTGGCTGAAGAAGGTTTAAGAACAGAAGGAAGATGTTTTGATCATGCCTGGCAGGTAATATTAAAATTTCTTCAAATTTATTACGTAGAAACATTCCTTAATATAGTAATATAGCTTAAGATAATTAAATTTGATTTTACAGGAAATGCTAAATCATGCTACCTCTAGAGTAAACGAGTCAGAACATGAGAGAGCATTATGTGAAGTGGAGCACAGGAGAACAACTGCACTGTACCATAAAGCAGAACACGATGTTCAAAGGTTACAGAGAGAACTTAAGCGTGCAATCGCAAAATCAAGGTACCATTTAAGTTTTCAAATATATTAAAATACTGCTTACTTTTGCATGACTTTCTAGTGTGCTTTTCTTGCATTTTTGATATTTCTGCATCCCAAAATTTTGTATAAAAAATTTCATTTATTATAAACATTACATGTAAAAAGAAATTTCAATTTAATTCATATATCGATGTAATATGCACTTATTTAATAAGCACTTATTTAATAATCTATTTGATTATACATTTTTATTTATTCAAAATTCTGGTTATGCTCTGATTTACTTTGACCAAATATCTTTTTCTTTATTCTCGTGATAAACGAGAATATTTGTTTTTTGACTGTGATCATGTTGGCAGTATGGGTGCACGTCGCAGTTTGCTTCTGATAAACAGTATCGCCTACAGGCACAACTTGCTCATGTTGTAAGTAGAATAGAGATTTTTTTTTATTTTAACCCTTCAGCACTCGTTTATATTTTTTACTCTTTTATGAAATTTATCAGCAACTTCTGCACGAGTGGGATTTTTTGTAGTTAATAAAAATGTAAATATATAGTTTTTTACAAATTGAAAGTAATAAATTCAAAGATAAAGTAGATAAAATCTTTAAAAAACAAAATCTGGGTGACAACTTCATATTAACCATTATTTCCATTAGGCCATACTATGAAATGAAAGCACACTTTAATCAAGTTCTAGAAGAACAAAAGATTAAAGTCAGCGTACTTGAAAAATCAGTCGCAGATGCCAAAATGACATATGCTGAAGCATTAAGAAATTTAGAAAGGATAAGTGATGAAATTCATAGAGTAAGTACATAGACCTAATTATCATTGTTTTAACACATTGCCATCAAACTAATATTACAATTCTTGCACTCCTATAGACTAGAAGATATAATGGTACAAATAATTATAATAAGCAAGTAGGAGATACAAGAAACCATTCTTCCAATCCTTCTAAAACTAATTCAACAGACTCTAGTACTACAGAATCGCCAGATAGTACTGATTATACAAGTGACGAATATTTACGGCTTCCGGAAAAAATGACTTCTGTTATGGGTTCTATTCCATCTAAGGTAAAAACCAAATTTTATTCTTAAAGCATAGTAAAATCTGATGTTGTAAATAACTCTTGTACTTTTTTAAAGGTGGAGAAAAATTCATCCTCAGAATATTTAGGTACAAGTGCAATAAATATGTCGTCAACAGAGCCTAGGCGATATATTAAACGAGATAGACCTCGCAGTATTGCCACTACTGATGCCAAACATATCACGCCCGTTCAAAATCAAACTAGTGCTTCTACGTCTAACTTGCCCGATATTACGAGAGTGTTGTCGCCTATTGAAAAGAAAGTCAAAATTCAGTCGCCTAAAAAGGAAAAAGAAAGTAATGGCGTTCACAATGGTGATGAGTGGACTGAAATAAATTTAAATAACTCTCCAGAAGAGGTATATTATAATAATGAGATGTATTCGGATGAAGATGATCAGATTCCCTATAAGCCTCTTGGGACAGATTTAAGTCCAGAAACTGCTAATAATATCAATAGCACTAATGAGAACAGTAGACGTAACAAGTTAGTGACGCAAAAATCTTTACCTGCCATGACTGAAAAAAATGAAATTAGCTTGACTGAAGAGAAAAAAGCACAAGTTACAAGAAGTCCGTCTTTTAAAAGAAAAGGCAAGCTAGATAGTTGCTTAGCTACGTGGATATCACGCAATTCAATAGCTGGCGAGATGAGCACAGGAAGCTCTGGTAAATATTAAATTTATACTTATGCACAAAATTAATTTTTATGTAATCAATTGAATGCTTTTGATATTTTTAGCGAGCTCGAGTCGAAGGCAGTCCTTAGATATGCTATGGAATTCCGGAACAGGCGAACGCGTTAAAGAATTGCTTAATCAAGGAATGATGATGCTCAATATATCGAATTTAACAGAGCGTCGTACTAGTGAATCAAAAAGTGTAGACAATGAAAAGGATAAGGATAATCAAGTTGAAAAAACTGATAAAATCGAAGTAAAGGGCAAAAAAGTTCCAAGTCCATTAGAAAAAACTATGAATTATTTGAATGCTGAAGATGAAACGTCTGATAGTGAAAGTTTAGCCAGGTACATACATTAGGAATATCGCTGACTTTCTTATTAATAAAATGGTTTACTTGTTTAATAATGTTACTGTTATTCTAATCTAATTAATATTACGATTTTTTTAGTGTTGAAATGTTAACAGAAGATCAGATATCTTCTTTAATGATGGAACCTGACATGAACCAAGTTTGTCAAGAAATATTAGGTACACCTCTAGTCGAAGTCTGTCCACTGTTGCAGCAACTTCAACAACAACAATAATGGTTAGTTTAAGAAAATCTTCATGCCATACCTTCATAAGGCATTAAAAGAAAGTGTTCAAAGTCATAAAAATATGCTGTGGGTTGAAGTATGATACTATATTCTATAAGACTATAGATTTCTACTACTTCATCAACTCTTCCTTTCAATTTTAGTCAAGAAAATTCATACCATTTGTATATTGTTTATGTTAAGGCATTGAAGTATTTATTTGTAATATTTTATCCAAAGAACATGTCGTATGTATGAAGCAAATCAGTCAATATTTTTACTTACGGCGTCGTTGAATTTCGGTTGTGAAAGTATCTTACTACTTTACTAACAATTTTTCATGTTTTTTTGCTAGTTACTTATTCGTAAATATCATTTTTATCATCTTAGCAAATATAACATTCCTAAAGATCGCTAATACGCTTTAAATCTAAGGTGATATTTTACGTACTATTTTTTTCTACTATGTTTTTTGCTATGCCATATTTAAAAATCTTGCTTTTCTAATGGTGTGTGATTGATTTTGTTTTTTGTAATATCTTGTTAAGTTTGGTGAGTTTATTGTACTAAATTTATAATGTATACAGATTTATGCGGTGCATTATTATTTATGCTTAATTATTAGTTATATAAAATTAATTTTTATTAAAAAAAGAAGCAATACAAATATAATATATAGGTAATAAAGGCAACTACTCGTGTTAGATTTTGTTTAACCAAAATCGATCAGTATTATTGCATAATAGTTTATGGTACAGAAATTTAGCATCAAAATTTGAAAACATCAACAAAATCTAATTAACCATCAATAAGAGTAGTTCCTAATCTTTCCTGTGATGAAGCATCAGATTATTGTTATAATATTTTTGATTACATGCATACAGTACCACAAACACTAGAATTTTACATCGTAATAACGGTAAAAAGCTTGCAAAGTTACCATTTATTTAATATACATATTATCGTCATTAATAAATGAAAGCTAATATATGTTAATAATGTGTATTGTATGATTAAAGAAGTACAAAGTACTTCGGAAATAATACATTTTTTACAAACAGTACTAAGGGCTAATAATGTAGGTAAATACATAATATATAAATTGATGAATAATTGCGAATAGATGAACTCTATAGTTGCCAATTAAAAGGTTTTCAAAGTTTTTTTCTGTTGTTGTAAAAATTTATGTAGCAAACAATGTCACATAGGTACGTACTGTTTAAAAGCAGTTTCAAGATTCAAATAAAAAACTATCAAGCATGTTGCTTTGCCAATAGTGCTTTTGCACCAATAGTTATAATGAATATTTAATCATTGTACAAAAGCGAGCAGTATTTTTCTCGCGTTCATTAAAGTTAGAAGCAGATAGTCAACGAATTAGTAGATTTAACAGAATGTACTTAAATTCACAATTATTTGTTTAAAAAATTCATTCTCGTAGATTATATATATTCTCTAAAATTATTCAGGACGATGGAAAATTATGTGGATGTGTTTGAATGGTTGGGATTTTTTACGCCACATGCCTATTAAAAATATTAATAAAAGAATAAATTTCTTACACGATCATAAGAAAGCTCAGAAACTTAAGATTAAAAAAGTATCAACTATAAAATAAGTTGCTCCGAGAATTCAATAAATTTCTAAAAAAAAAAGAGCGTTCCACACGATGTGCATTGTGTTAAGTACAAGAATTACATTACTACTCAATTTCTGATTACGTCGAAATCCAGCCCGAGAACGTAATATTGTTATTGGCGAGAAAAAAACGTAAATGTGAATGTATCATATTGTATATGTATCTGTAACTATAATGTATATAACATGCAATCTTCATTAAAAATTCATTAAAAAAATATGTAAAATTCGTTGTTTATTCTTATCTTTGTGAAACATACTTTTGCGAGATGTGTCATCAGGTTCTGTAAGCGTGATTCTAAACTAGAATGTTTTTTCGCACTCGACTTTATCTATCGTATGTTACACTCAGATGTGCGATATGCCGCGCAAATGTTCAATGAAATTCGCTCTCTAGAGTTATAGTTATGCAATTTCACGTTGCGGAAAATAAAAATTTTCATCCGATTTAGCAACGGCATTCGCAAACTGTCAGTGTATTCTCTGCCAACGTTTGGCATCAAAGAAACTCACAATTTTTCGCTAAAAATACATATCTCCATCGATCTATAAAAAAAAAAAAAAAAAAAAAAAAAATTCCAAATGGCGTGCAAAAAATTATTGTTTATAATAACATTAAAAGTTCTCCACTTACAAACGACTCCTGTCTCCGCATTGGAAAATTCCACATCGTCAGTGCCATCGGACGTCGATGTAAAACACGTTCTATCGGATCTTCAAAAATCCGTCGCGCTGATGCAGCGACAATTGGAGAAAATCAATCTCAGTGAGTCCGCGACAAACGATCACTCGAACGAGCTATTCGAAAGCGAAAAGCGTAACTTGACGCGCATGGGATACAACTGCAGCGACGAAGTCGGTTGGCACAAGCTTCACACGACCCGCCGAACTTGGAATCGCGCGAGGAAATCTTGCGAGAGCGAGGGAGCTCATCTGGCAGTTATAAATTCCGAGGCTGAAGCTCAAGCAAGTTTTGTTTTCGTATCGAGCAGATATTCGAATTTTCGTTGGTGTTTTAATTGTACGTGATTTTAGGTTCTCAGTGAAATTTTAAAGAGAACTGGATTCTTCAGTGCCTTCGTAGGTATTCACGATCAGTTCGAAGAGGGAGACTGGATAACAATAAACGGCGAATCCATCGATAAGACCGGCTACGTGCGATGGTTCGACGGATTGCCGAACAATTATCAAACGTACAATTTGACGGAGGTAAGCGCTAATTGCGGAACTCTCAACGACGAAGGCGCCTTCATGGACGTTTATTGTTATAAAAAATATTCGTACATTTGTGAGTATCCATTGGTTTCAATAAATTGCTGATCGCAAATTTATTTCTGTTATTGTTATTTGGTATATGCATAACTTTGTCAATAATACCTTTTTTTAAATGAAAATTAATAAGTTTTGAAAGATTATGGTTTAGAAAATAGATTTTGAATACTACGCGCCATTTCTTAAAGTAACGCGAAAGGTTAGGTTAATTTTCTCGCGTTAGGTTAGGATGTTGTCGAAGCTATCTGCTATATAATACAGCAGTGGAAAAGCGCTTATCAACGAAAATTTATCAAACAACATAGGTTAGTTGTCCAATACTTTGTTGTTTAATGAGAAATTTAGGTCAGATTTCCATTTTCTGGCAATAAAGCGGTAAAACGTTCTTATTTTGAAGATTATCTACGCAATAACGTTTTGCAAACATGTCATCCAAAACTGATGTTACGCTAGAACACTTTTACATCTTCAACAGCACGTATGCACAGAAAGAGGGAGAAGTAAGCACTTTTAAAATAAAATAGTCCTGTTACAGCATTACAATATTTACCTATTGATTGAATTGTTCACAGGAAAAAAATAAGATTTTGTACTACTACCCGGGAAAAACAGATATCGATAATCAGATTAAGAATATTGGGCTCAGTGAAGCGATCATCAAGTTTACAGAGTGAGTGACTTGTGTGGACTGACTTGATATTATTCTAAATTTTGATGTTTTGCTTAATTCTTAGATCATTTAATCCAGGACAAACATGTGACTATTGCCATACGCTTAAGACAAGGCAAATTTATTATCAACCTGAAACTAACTTCTGGATGGTTATGGTAAAATCTTAATCGACTGTCAATTTTCCATTTTGTGTACAGTATACAGATATTTATATCTAACAAACTGTTGGTTGCATAGATTGTTGGTGTTCCATATGTAACGAAAGAGAAAGATGGCAATGAGTATACAGAATATCAAAATGACGAAATATCAAGCGCTGTATGCCAAGCGATTTTAAAGCAGACATACACTATTTTTCGTCTTTTTATGGGATCTTTCAATACAATTCTAAATGAACCTGACTGTGGTTCAGTAACTTTGTTGAAACATAAATTGGATCATTTTTATTCTCGTGTAAGTTTGTTTTGCAATTTGTTGTAATACACTTTAAAATTATTTTAATGATTTACAATGCATTATTTTTTCAGTACTTGTTATCTCTGAAATTAAACAACAGTGACATTTTGGACATATTTCAAGGTTTACAGTTTTTGCCATTAGATAAAGTTACATTTTTGCGTGTACAATGCTTCATGAATTTAGTAGAGTCAACTTTTCCACAAGTAAAATATACTGCATTTTTGTATAATGATCAGCTTGTTTGGTAATTACAACAATCAATCTTATTTATAAATTTATAATCATAAAATCTAATGTTGAAAAATATTGTTAAATAGGAGTGGATTAGAACCAGAGGATATGCAAGTGGTTTACAATTATTTAGTTAGTACTCTTCTACCAGCACATTTAGAAAAAGAACTTGATGGTGGTTCTATACCACGTAATTCACCATCTCCCTTTACCACATCTCATTATGGAAAGTGAGGATTTTTTATTTTCTCAAGCACTCTGCAAAATCTTTATAATTTTTTTTTATAAACTGTAGCTAATCAATAATATTTATGTATTTAGATTTGTTACTGGTCCTTCAAGTGCTAACGATATTAAAAAATTGCCGAAAGTGTTCATAAACTATTCAACTAAACCTACAGCTTTATATTTAATTGTTTATCGAGCTCTAAGTGCAACTGTATGTTTATTTGTTGATAGTGAGTATAGCTCTTGTATTTGTAGTAATTTATTTAAAAATAATGCATTGATTTCTTAACACCAATTATAAA
This sequence comes from Philotrypesis tridentata, assembly GCA_018906965.1. Taxonomy (NCBI): domain Eukaryota; kingdom Metazoa; phylum Arthropoda; class Insecta; order Hymenoptera; family Pteromalidae; genus Philotrypesis; species Philotrypesis tridentata. Next base: position 2,035,228 of record JACCIB010000019.1, on the reverse strand, counting down.
TTTGCAGATACTAACAGCCCAATGTTCTATACAAGTTTGGATTCTTTTCTTGGTGTGCAGTTAACATCATTAGTCAGCTCAGTAGCAGAACAATGTTCCAAGCATGCATCAACCTCTACAGAATCAAGCCCAAAATACTTGTACTTCAATAAACTTAATTTAGCTTATAAAAGTACAATCCACTGTGATAACAGACGTTTTTCAAATGCTTTAACAACTCCAGAAGTTTTAAGGATCATAACCGATATAAATAGTGATACAAGCAGGTATGTTAAAGATCATTTTGTTTTATATCTGTGGCTTGTAGGAAGAACCACTTAAGTGACATTTTGTGAAGAATATTTTTATGTCGAATTCGAGGTGCTCTTAGTACCCTTTTTCATTGTACAATAGTAGGATTTCCGAAATGCACAAATATTTTAAATGCCAGCCGATTGCATAATCACTTAACTGCATTTCTCGTAAAAATGTTACCGCAGAACCACTTAAGTGCGCTCGTTTTTTTTATTTTTGTGCGAGATACACCGTGTGGAGTACATTAAAGCTGTATAATATATATCTAATTACCTATACCGATATATTCGTCGGTTTTTTAAAATTTTTAAATTTATTTAATGTTTTTAAATTTTTCAAAAATTGTCAATTTGCAAAAACAAAAAAATTACTGGAATCGTTCTGATAGAATTCGTACGTATTCCTTAGCTGGTTCTAAGAACTTATTACTCTTGGTAATTTTTTCCAAAAGTGCGTGGTTTCTGAATAAAAAAATTCGTAAAAAATGTTCAATTATAATATGCGCCAGGTTGACCACACAGAGGTTCAAAATCAACCTCCAAATCACGTATCTTTTAGGTTTGGACATTTATTGCATTGGTTAGAGGGGTTCCAGATACATTGCAAATGAAAACGTTCTTGAAATCTTGAATTAAAAAGAAAATTGTGGAGAAATCATGCTTTTTCCTTTAAACCGGTTTTTGTCATTGTTAATAACAATTTTCGGAAATTTTAATTATACCATTGGAAAGGGCATGAGTTAAACTTTAAAAATATGCCCCGCCCGAATTTTTTAAATCGCAAATTACATTAGTTACGAACCCTCAAAGAAAGTGACTGCATAACCACTTATCTACAAAGTTCCCGCAGAACCACTTAACTCGAGTAATTTGTTTAGCTTGCGCGTCGAGGAAGAAACTATTTACAAATGTAATGCTACGGTTGTATTCGTATTAGATACCTAATCAAATGAGCCAATACTTAGATCTTTTCTCTGACATTTCGATCTTATGTATTACTCCAAACATTGAAATCGCTTTTTCTCGAAAACACGAAAAAGTCACTTAAGTGGTTCTTCCTGTAAGCCACAGATATATACTTATATTTTTTAAAAGCTATAAAATAAAATTTATTTTAGATTAAAAGAAGCTGGTGAAATCGTCATAAAAACTATGAGCGATTATTGGATTGTAGGAAAGTTGTCTAATTTACGAGAATTTTTTGTTGTTATACAGCAGAAAAATGCCAGTATAATTGAAATCGATGGTAAAATTTAAATTCCAGTTTTTTAATTTAAAAAATATAATTTTATACATTTATAAAATGTTTTACTGTATTTATTTGCAGAAGAAGTCAAGCGGCTATGTGAACAACAATTAAAAAGTATTTTTTTCCATTAAATTATTGAATTTATTAATGAATACATTTTTTGTAAAAAAATATTTATTTAATATCGAATGCTATTTTTTTTATTATTATTTTTTTAAATATAAGTTTTATGACTATTAAGCATTTTGTGATATTTATTGTATCAAAGCTATTTATCAGAAAAAATCTACAAGCCAAATGCATCTCTGAAAAAATATTGTTTATGAATGGAATATAAGTTAAAATATATGATTATCTGATGTTCTAAAAACAGGTGACAAAGAGAAATCTATTACTATATACTTTTTTATTAACTTTTAGAGAGCTAAGTTTAAATATTGTAGATTTACTGTAAATATCATATAATTCGTTATGATATTCTCATCAAGACAATCTTACGCCTTTGATAATAAGCTCTCTATTAACAAATGGCAAAATTAAAAGTAAAAAAATAAAAATGTGTTTAGTTTTGATGATCATTTCATAATTCATAAATGTGATTGTTGCTGATCTAATAAAAAAATGTTAACATCACTGGATAAGAGAAAATTCAGTTGCAAATAATTTTTTGTAAAAAGTTTTACGAATTTTATTTTTAGCCATAGCTAATAATAATTGTATAAATTATTTATAGAATGTAACATAAAATATGAAATTGTACATATTTATATCGTTGTATAAACGAATGCTAGAACGTTATTTTATAAATACATTTTCATTTATACACAATTTTATGAAATGTATGAATTTAAATAATTCTTTTCATTCGCTCTTCTCTTCCTCGTCCTCTTCAACAACAGTTTTGTCCTGTTTAGGAATAATGTTTGAAAACTTCTTTAATTTTGCAACGTAAAAACCGTCCATATTGTGCATATGGGGATAAAATCTTTTCGTTAGTTTCAAAGAAGGATGAAACCTGTGCTGTCTGTAATTTGTAAAACCATCGGCTCCAAACTGTAAATCAGTCGGGACTATCTTTACATCACGTTTTTTCAGAGCATAATCAACGATCCACTCATTTTCTTCAGGCAGTATAGAACAAGTCGAATAAACAATAATACCGCCGGATTCTGACCGAGCATTAACGCAATCAATAGCGGCTAGCAATAATTCACGTTGTAAAGTACAACATCTTTGAATGTCTGTTTCATCTTTATTAGTTTTTACGCTGGGGTCTTTCGCGACGACACCCGTTCCCGTGCAAGGTGCATCCAAAAGCACCCTATCGAATCCCTTCATCACCTAAAATAATATTCATAGTTAATAATTGAAACTAGATTATGAATAAAAATAGAAAAACAAAATTATTTTCTTACTGAAGGTAGTTTTCTTCCGTCATAAGTACAAATGACGGAATTGGTAATTCCTAATCTGTGAAAGTTACCGATTACAGCCTTTATCCTATCCTTATTTACATCGTTTGAAAATAGAACTCCGGTATTTTTCATAAGAGCTGCTATATGTGATGATTTACCACCAGGAGCAGCGCACATATCCAGTATTCTTTCATTAACTTTAGGTTCCAAAGCCATAACAGGAAGAAAACTAGATGCTCCTTGCAGGATGTAATGACCTGCTAAATATTCTGGTGTCGCGCCCATTGGCACTTGCGACGAGTATACAACTAAGCCGACATTTGTCCATTTCCCAATGGGATCTAAATTAACGCCTCTACTTATTAAAGCATGTGCTAAGTCTCGCCGACGTGTTTTCAAGGTATTCGTTCGAATAGTCATTGGTCTTTGTACCTCGCTAGATTCTAAAAATTCAAGCAACTCAGTTAATTGAAACAGCTGCATCAACTTTTCCATTAAGAAAGGATTGTAACTGAAGTATAAACATAAATCGGATTTAAGTAAATCCACATATTCTGAACGAGATCTGAAACAATTCACAGTATCGTTTATAAGACTACGAAATTAACTAGATTTTTGAGATACTATAAACAAACTAAATTTGCTAGTATACCTATCTGGCTGTCGTAATTTTTTTAAGTCAGATAGCACCATTATAACATCTTGGATTCTTTGCTGTATGTCTTTTAAATTTGTTGGGTTACTAAGTTCTTCTTCAGTAGGAAAATTAAATATTTGCTGATGTGATATACTTTCATTCATTTCAGCTTCAGCCAATTTCCTAGCAGGAAAATTTATTTGTCATAAATAACTTATCAATAAAAGAACTAGCATTACAAAATAAAAATAAAATGAACCTTTCTTTTTCTTGTTTCTTTTTTAATCTTTTATTGGCTTTTTCAATTGGCAGCAAATTATTGTCATCATCGCTGTCATCATCACCATCATCATCATCATCATCATTATCATTATCACTGTCGTCATCAACATCACTACCTTCATTTTCTTGGTTTTCAACATCTGAATCTTGGTCACTTTTATCTTCATCGTCGTCATCTTCATCATTGTCACTGTCATCATCATTTTGCTGATTCAAATAATCATCAGTCTCTTCTAAATCATCTTCTGAAAGTGATGCTCCCTATAAAAACATTAAAGATTGAGTTAGTTGCTCAAACAATATTTTTTCACTAAAAAATTTAACTTTACATTTTCAAAAGATTCTTCATTGTCTTCTTCATTATCACTATCATCTTCATCGCTTGTGTCTGGATTCATTATTTGTTCCAAGTTAGTTTTTTTAGACTTTATATTCTTACGGCTTTTAGATTCTGGTGAATTGTTCTTCACTTGTAAAACTTTCTTGTTTAATTTTTTACCTGCAGTTTTTAAATCTTTTTTATTAACTTTACCTTTATCTACCTTTATAGATTTTTTCTTTTCCACTTGTTTAAAATTTAATTGTGTATTTTTTATTTTTGTATTTTTCTTAGCAATATCTACATTTTTATTTTCACTTTTATCTGCATTGATCTAAAAAATATTTGAAATATATTTTTTAGTACAAATTTTTGTTTTGTTTTGCATATCTTATATAATTTTCTCATATAAAAGATTAATTTATTACTTTTATTTTCATACTTACATTTTGTTGTTTGCCATTGACCTTTTGTTTATTTTTTGGTGTAACTTTTTGTGCATCAGATTCTTGTCCATTAGCTTTAGATTTCTGTTTCTTTTTTGTACCAGTTTTCGATTCTTTTGATGTTACTACTTCATCATCATCATCACGAAACAGTTGTAATTTAGGTTCCTTCCCTGCATTTTTTAACTTTTTAACCTTAATTTGCAATTCATTGCTATCAGCTTTTAACTGTCTCTTGTTATTTGTATTTACAACTTCCTTTTCGGTTTCATCAAAACTGTGTTCGTTAAATAATGTATTCTTGGTTTTCTCATTTTGTTTAGCCTTTTTGGCATTTTTCTTTTCAGCTTTTTTCAGTAACCTTTTCTTAGCTCTTTGCGCCTGCCTGTGACTAAGTTTTCCTACCTCTTTTTCTAAAATTAATATTTAATTAATTTTTGTTTCTTTCATAAATAAATTGTAAATACTTACGCAACAATCCATCTGGTAAAACAAGCTCCTGTTTTTTCTTTCCCTTTCGATTGAAACTTTTCTTTTCGGCTTTTTCATCGAATTTAGCTTTACGCCCCATGTTAGCAACTGCAGTGCAAAATATCAAAGAATCAAAATAATTTATTGGTACAATGACGATCAGACTTATATTATTATAAATAATAAATTATTGAATTTCAATTGTTTGTGCTTACTAACCTACAAGATATCGTAGTTAGTTAAGTATAGACGACTAACTCAATGTAATTGATAAATACTTAAACCAAAACAAGTGTAGAATTTACTTCTTTAACTCTTAATGTATCGTAAACTTTAACAACAAACAATATCAACTAATAACATTATAATTGAAGACATTTTTTGACTTCAAGAATTTTAAACCTCAAAACACGTGTGTGCATCGGCGGTCTTTCGTAGTTTCGTGTTATATATATAGGATAAACGTCATTGCTCGTTTTCAATTTTGTCCAATCTCGCAAGCAGATCATTTTGCAATAATATTTCCAAAATAAAAATTTGAAAAACACCACGAATCAACGAAAAAATTTGGAATAAAAATTACCTAATATTGAATAATTTTATTATTATCATTAGGCATTCATTCAATTAGAGTTAACGAATAATGTCTCGCGGTTATTCGTATTATACGGTTAAACGATCGTTTCATAAGAACGCAGCGACGGACGAAATCTTCGTGTGGATTTTTTAATTTTTAACATTGCCGAGCACTGTGGTTGATGGAGAAATTTTTATTTATTTTTCTTTTCTTTTGCGATCGTCATTGATTATTAAAAAATTTAATTTTATTTGCAACAAAACTCCAGAATTTCCGAAGAAGGAGAAAGCTTTGGAGAGATAGGATTTTTTAAATAATGATGATTGATTTTTGTAAAAAAATACGAAATTTAATCTAAACACTACTAATAAAATAGACTGTTAAATACATGACACTTAAAAAAGTGTTGAAAATCTGCAACTGCTAGAGGCCTCACAATAATATCAACTAACATTTTTATATAATCCAGGTTTATTGCTTCTTTACTTGCTCCTGTCGTTATACGGGCATAAACTCCTAATGGCATGAAATCATGAATATTCTGCAAAAGCTTATCACATTTGCTCCTCTTTGAATTTCTTCCAAGCCAGCTAAGAAAGTTCGTTTTTGTTCTAAATTCTTGTATTAGTTTTCTCATGACATTCATCTTCTATTATGTTTACTTTTACTCTCTGTTGATGATTTAGATAGTTCGTTGTTATCATTATCTTCACCATACTTATTGGCATTCTTTGATATGCTATCAGTTATGTCTTCTCGTAGCGTTATTTCCTAAAAAAATAAGATAATTTAGATTGAGATTTACAGTAATCGGTAATCACAAACCATGAATTGAAAAGGGAGTAATTAGTTTTACCTCTGATAACTCATTTTGAAGGTGCTTAGAATATTGCTGCAAAATATTTGCATTATCGTTTTGTACGACTGAAATAGATGTTAACTTATCTTCCAACATTGATTTCTGTTTTGTAAGATCAGTTTTTATTTGTTCTAGAATATTATTCTGAGATTGTAATTCTCTGTAACAAAAATATTTAATATAAACAATTTAAATTACATTTATGCTAGAACTATATTCAAGTTTTTTCTTGTTATTATTTTAGACAATGGTGTTATTGATAATATAATATACCTTTCTTTTTTCTTGTATTGAGCATTCAAGTCATGTAGCAATTTTTCATGCCCTTTTCGATCTTCTGCTTTTGAAACATTTTTAGATGAATTACTGCACTTTTTAGACAATTCGGCAATATCTGCTTTTAATTCGTTTAATTCCTTTTGTCCAAGTTCCAATTGTTCAGAAGTTTCCCTGAATTAATAGTAAATATATTATCTAAGCTATATTTTAATACGTACTGCCTATGAATAAAATTAAATAACTTACTTTAACTGGTTAAACATGGTACTTGAATTTGTTGAAAATTGTTCATTTAAATCTTTTACTAATTTTTGAGCACATTCGTTATTTTTAATCTGTGATTTTTTTCCAGTTATACTATTTAAAATAATTTGTCGTTCTTCCTTTTTAATTTCTAAGATTTTTTCTAATTCTTTTGAACGTGCTTCATACTCTTCTGGAGATTTTACAATTTTAGCTTGCAAATCCGTTGTTTCTTTTCGTAACTACATAAAAAATCAAACTTATTATACATTTTTTTAATGCTTAAAACTCAAGAGTAATTAAAATAATGAAAAATACCCTAATTGCTTTAGCTTTAAGGTCGTTACATTTATTCTTAGCATCTTGGTGTTGAATCGTAATATCCTCCAGTTGTTTTTGTAATTCAACAGATTTTTTCACTTTTTCTTCATTTCCTTTACGAATTTTATCTATTTCTTGTTGCAACTGAAAGTTTAAAAAAATTATATTATTATCACTAAAACAAAATGCTATTTAGAAAACAATAAATACACAAAGCTTTACTTGTTGTTTGTATTTTAATTTATTTTCTCTATCAACAATTGTTGCTCTTGTTTTTGCTACAATCTCATTTCTTAATTCAATTTTGCTCTCCATATCTTGTTGCAGATTATCAAGCTCTACAAAATCTATTTCCTTTTCTACCAACTTGTTCCTTACATAAGCAAAAAAGTTAAATAATATTTTCATCTGTTTTCTTACTCTCTTAGGACCTGAAATATTTAAATGTTACATAATTGGTTGGATATCAAATTTATTAATAAGTATCTATAAATTTGTTAAATTAATATACCTGGACTTGTGATATCTGTAAGGCATATATCTTTAAGGAATATTTCATCACACACTGACTTCAAAGCTGTATATAAATTTATAGCTTTGATCGCATCCGAAGCTGAATCAGGACAAGAAAAGTGCTCCAATTGTTCGAAAGTTGACTAAAAAACATTTTTGTTTAAGTATAGCAAAACTTTGTATAACAAGAGTCAAGTTACTTAAAATATAAGAAATTTGTTTATACCATAGATATCTCATTGCTATCAAAATTAAATTTTTTTAAATATTCTGATATAAGATAGATCATAAACTCTTCTGTTGGATTTTGAATTGATTTCATATCCACCTGGATGCCAGCTTCCTGCAGGACGTTTTGCAAAGTTTCTGGATCCATTTCTTTGCGATTGTTACGAAAAATACTTGAATTATTGAATTATCAACAGAATTTATAAATTATAACCTATAATGGTACTGTATCAATTTTAAGCGGTTACTGTTCTGTTTGTTTTTAAAACTTTCTATTCCTCTGAAACTGCAGCCTTTGTTTCTTCACTTTCAGCAGCCTTCACACATCTTAAAATGGCGGCGCTCTTCAAATCCAATATGGCTATGGCTATCTCCCTTTTAGAATAAGGAATCGTGTACTCGTGTGTGTGCATACAGGTGCATATGCATATCTGCGTATTCTGTGTATGTGTGTATACCTATATACATTCATATAATATATATAGTTCTAGGTACTGACCGTTTGTTTATTGTCTGGAATTTGGACTTGTCAAAATTAGAAACACATCAGTTTCAAAGTGAACGGCGTACCTACTTATGCGTAAAAAAAATTTTAGGTATTTTAAAACTCGTTGAAAATTCGTAACTCTCATAGCAGATAAACACAGGAAAATTTGTGGGAGAAAATGCTTGGTCAGGAAAAGGAGCACCAGACTTCCAGAGAAATGCTGTGGAGCGATAGGAAGTCCGTTACTCCGACAGATTGATTGAATTGTTTCATACTCGGCAAAAATGGCTAGTCACGAGATACCTATGCCGTCGAAAAATGCCGACGAGCATAGTGTGGAGGTTTGTTTTTGCTTTCAAGTCGATTTTTAGTTTTGACTGTGGTTTAAGGGTCCTTTTGCCTACGATGCTCATGAACACTTGTTAACTCGTTGAGCCATTATCCAGTAGTTGTGGAGATCTTTTTTCTTTCCCAAGTTTCAAGTTTTTCCACTTCATGAATAAATTTTCAACCGATTGCTGGATAATTTATGCCAACCTGAATTCTACATATGATATTTAAATTGATCGTTATTAGCATTGATTTCATACTGACAAGCACACAATACAATTGCGTTTATTTTCAGACATTGGCTGAAGTCTTCCGCTGTTTTATTTGTATGGAAAAATTGAGAGATGCTCATCTGTGTCCTCATTGCAGCAAATTATGTTGTTACACATGTATAAGACGATGGTTAACTGAACAAAGATCCCAGTGTCCTCATTGTCGAGCAGCTCTTCATCTTCATGAATTAGTAAATTGTCGTTGGGTCGAAGAAGTAACCCAACAACTTGATACTTTACAAGCTGTAAGCATTTCTAATGCTAAACATGAAGATTCCACTAAAGATAGGTAATGAATTTAAACTAATTCAGCATTAGCTCAAAGAATAAAATTTATTAAATTAATGATTTATTTCAGGTGTTCTTCCCATCATGAAAAATTATCTGTGTATTGTTGGACTTGCCATCGATGCATTTGTCATCAATGTGCTCTTTGGGGTGGTACCCATTCTGGACATAACTTTAAGCCATTAGAGGAAGTATACGAAAGTCATGTTTCTCAAATTAAATCTGAAATAGGACAATTAAAACGTAGATTAATGGAATTAATAACTTTAGTACAAGAAGTTGTAAGTTTCTAATTTTGCTTCACCAATTTTATTCTTATCCAGTACTTACTATCATCTTAATCAACATTTTTTGCTAATGAATTTAATAGGAGCGAAATGTAGAGTCTGTTAGAGCTGCCAAGGATGAAAGAGTTAGAGAAATAAGAAATGCAGTAGAATTAATGATTGCTCGTTTAGATTCTCAACTAAAAGCTAAACTTTTGACTCTGATGGGTCAGAAAAATTCTTTAACACTAGAAACAGAGCAGCTGGAAGCTTTACTCCAGGATATTGAACAACAATTACACACCTGTTCGCGCTCTGAATTGATTGCTCGTAGTGCTGAACTATCACATATAATCTATCAAGTTCGTAAGAAACCTATGATCAGCTTTGTAACAGCCCCTGTACCAGCTGATTTTCCAAGGTACAAATAATTACAATAATTACTAATAAAATTAAAATTAAATACAGTCCATTAGAACAGTCAATTAAATTAAAATTAAGTACAGTTTTTTGAGCTTGAAGTAAAATGAAATGAATTCCTTTTTGTATTTTTAGTGAGATAGTACCAGGATATGATAGTGCTACCTTTGCAATGCAAAATTTTTCGCAATTACAATTAAAAGCAGATCCTGTTTACTCTGCTCCTTTACTTGTTAATGGATTATGTTGGAGACTGAAAGTTTACCCAGATGGTAATGGAGTTGTTCGAGGAAATTACCTATCAGTATTTTTAGAGCTAAGCGCTGGTCTACCAGAAACTTCCAAGTATAACCAATGATCTATATTCTTTATTATTTACATTTAATTCATTTTCAATAAATTATAAGAATATTTATTTTCTAGGTATGAATATAGAGTAGAAATGATTCACCAAGGCTCAAGAGATACTAGCAAAAATATTGTTAGAGAATTCGCCTCTGACTTCGAAATTGGAGAATGTTGGGGATATAATAGATTTTTTAGATTAGATTTACTAGCAACTGAAGGATATTTAAATACCGAATTAGATACTCTTATTTTAAGGTAATAATTTATATTAAAACTTAATTTTTCGCCGATAAATTAGTAGTATATACTTCACGTGATTAGATTTGAACAGCCCATTTCTTTTATTCGAGAACACAAAAGCAATCACAACACGACACTTTATTTACAAAAGATATAGACTGTCCAATCTTTTCCTCCTCAGAAGCAGTATACTATTATAATACGTTTTATATTTTTAATAATGTTTTTTATTTTTTACCAGATTCCAAGTACGTCCGCCAACATTTTATCAACGTTGCCGAGATCAGCAATGGTACATAAGCCAATTAGTCACGATTCAAAATCAGTATGCTGCACAAATAAATGAATTAAAAGAAGTAAGTTGCATCATGCCAAATAAATTATCTAAGTAAAGTAATCATTAAATTATTTATCGCTCGCTCATTAAATTATTTCCTTATATTCTAGAGATTGAAAATTGAAATTTCACGTAATGCTGGAACAACCAATACTTCCAGTCCTACTTTAGAAAACGCAAATTTGTCAAGTACTGGACAGCAACAACAACAAGAGCCAAATCAGACTACAGAAGAACCTCTCAGTATGTGCTCTCCGCGTTCATTAGATTCTTATGCTCTCACCACTGCCAGTCCAACAAGGTAGATAAAAATTTTATTTGATTATAAAATATTTCATTTTCAATGTATATTAACAAGAGCATAAACCGTATTCAGGACCTTGCCAAACACTTTACCTAACTCGCATCCATCAACTCCGAATAGAGTATGGAGAATTATGCCATTGTGTAATTTATCAATCGGAGCAGTATCCGCTATGCCTTCTACTTCATCAAAATCAAGTATCAAGCATGGTTTAAATATTAATAATCCTACAAATAATGTTCAGACAGCAGTTGCACTCAATGTTAATGAAGAGCGAACGGAAGAAAATCGCAATATAGAAAGTCATTCACCACAACCTTCAGAGTTATCTCCTGCTGGCTTGAATTCACAACAATTAAATGCTCCATCGAGTAGCAGCAGTAGCAGCGAAAGTGGGGTAAGATTGAAATTGATGTCTTAAGTCATGTTATTTGGGTTATACATTTCTTTTTTGCTGTGTACAAATAACTTAATTTACGAATTTTTTTTCAGGAATTAAGTGAACACGATATGTTTATGGATGAATGTGAGCATGCTGAAACTAATTTGACATTATTGGATGATAATTCAAATGATGAAAATGACGTTGATGATGAAACTATGTCTGGTAAGATATTTACCATTAATGCATTGTGAAAAAAGTCTGTATACTAGGAATTAAAATTTTAATCAAACTGAAAACTTGTTTTAATTTTTTTTTTTATTTCAGGTGAAAATGATGTTGAGGTTGCTGAAGCTTTAGTGCCATGGCTCCAAAATAAGCAAAAAATTAAATATCGAGAAAGTAAGGATGCGGCATCCGAAACTAATAATAGGTAAATGTTTGTTAGAAAAATTATTTTATTATTAAGGTTTCAAAACTAATAAAATTGATTTTTATTTTGCAGATTAAGAGGAAACGATGGTCTTGATGATGAAATAATGCTGCTACATCTGTTTGAAATGCAAGATCGAAATTCCGCATGGGCCTCGATATCTAGAATTCAAAATTACAAGCCAAGTGCTCAAAACTGCTCTGACGCGAAGGGTGCGCGAGCTTCCTTAGATTACGCGCACAAGCATCCGGAACTAGATTCATCAGGCGCTGATCAAAATCTTCCAAGAAGACAACTTCCCTCATGCTTTTCTCATTTATGCAAAGCTTTTCCATTATCGTCCAGTCCAAGTAAATCAAACAATCCTTCGAATTCTAGATACCAAGATCTAGCGAATATTATATCTTTCAATAACCAAGTGACAAGATCTGAGCCGAATACTCGCTCGAATTCCGTAGATTGCGATAAGGACCAAATTTGCTTGAATCTTCCTGTTACTAATCCCATTAGTCATAATCGCGAGTTAGATATGTCGAGGATATCGGACTTAACTATACCAACTTGTAAGCAGTATATTAAATGTTAAATTGTGCAAATGATTGTAAATTTTCCTTTCAAGCTATATCTCATTATTTTTTTTCTTTTCGCAGTATCGCTGGACAGCATTAAGGTTGGAAAAAAGCATTTATCACCACGGCGTCAATCATCCCCAGCTTCTTCGATCCATGCCAATCAAGCATCAAGTCTTGAGAATGACAAAATCCTCGAATTTGAACAGCTACTCGAACGCATGGAACTTTCCCCCACCAACGACGCCGCCTTTCGTATTGTTAATCTAAGGTAATTAAATAAAAATTGTTTATTCATTTGACGAAAATTCATCTTTTAATATCTTGAAAAGTTCTAGAAAATTTCCCTACTGTCGTATGAAGTAGTAACAAATTCTGCATTTCATAATCAGTAGGTTGATTGATATATTGAATTATATAAGATCTATTGTAACAAATAACTTACATATTCAGTTTTCATTTATTGTATAGTGTATAATACTGTATAATATGAAAATTAAATAGTTTCTTTTAAAACTATAACATTGTTTTCCACGTGCAGCAGGTTACTAATTATTATAGCTATTTTTATGAGAATACATAAACGTCAAACAAAAGCAAAATAGTACCTATATTTAATCTACTTTGTGAGAACAACAGTTTTCGCTAAACACTTTGACTATATAAATTATATAAAAATGTAATAAACGAATGTATTATACATTCTACGATTCCCACAAAAACTTTAAATTATATATGAACCAATGGAAAAGAAGACTCGGCTAATTAAAAAAAACGTGCATTTCGCATAAAAAATCTTGAACGAATACGTAATTTACGACTCTTAAAACAGTTACATTTTCCTAGAATCGCGGGAGTTAATTTTATTATGCAGACAAATTATCGAAGAAAATTCTAAAAGCACCTCGAATCTCACTGTCTATCAATTTTCGAACTACAGTTTTTTTGCATACACTTATGCGTCAACGGGGTGTATAATACTCGCAAAACGTAACAGTCATTATTTTCAAGACAAAAGCGGACAAATACTGCGTTTTTAGCATTAACCGATTCATCGCAAAAAAATATGTTCGCATCGGCGTTGGAAAAGCTTAGATTCCGCGGGAATTGCGCAATGCAATGTTCTACGGTCTGAAAATCTAAAGAATGCTCTTTTCACTACGCAAAGTATAATGACGCAAATGCATAGCTGACATTGTTCAAGTTATTACTTATTATTCTATTTATATTTGTTACGCGCGGATTTAAGTCAATGAGTTTTATTTTCGAGTCGCGCGGCGTCCTAGTTTTTACGTATTCAACGCGCTTTTACGATTAATCGCAATAAGATACTGAAATTTTTCACGTAGAACACGTGTATATATACGTATACGAACATCAATTTTAAAATTGCAAGCTGAGACTCGCTGCATCGATTTCCGCATCTTATTGACCTAAAAATTTGTACCGGGAACTTTAAATTCTTAATACAAAGTTTTATACGAAGGGCAATGCTTTCTTCGTCTATGCTTGTGAATTATATCTCAATCCTTCCGCGTATACGCCTGGAGATGTTTTAAATTTGTCGCGCACCGTGAAAAATTTACAAACGCGAATGTTATACTCGTATTTATAAAATTCTATTGTATATTAAATAAATAAATAAAATCACCAAATACAGAGCAGAACTATAAATATGAATATGTAAGAATGGTGTAAAAATTGTTTCTATAAACCAACTTCTGCAAAAGTGCGAGCGTTCGCTTTGAATCCTATGAATGGTCGAATTCTCGAGATGCGCTATACACGTATAATTGAACCATTGAAAAAAATCCAAACGAATGACATCAGTCTGCGCTGATGATAATCACAGTTGATTGTACATAGTATAAGTCTTGCAACGTGTCAATATAATTACAAAAAATTGGAATAGCTAGTCACACCACAATCTATAGCAGATTATCACCGTTACAATCGTATTTCTCTTATCTCATTGCAAACCGAATATTTTTCAAGTACCCAAGATAGAGATTACACCGCGGAGAATGAAATACCGCAGAAGTGAAAAAATAAAAATCCGAATAATCAACCCAGCGAAAATGTCTTATTTTGCAGAAAGAGCCTGCTGTCCAGCGATAAGTCCGGCCCAGGACCCCAGACGGCGAAAGCTCCGGCGGCGCACCCGAGCGGAGCTTACGGCGGCTACGAGGAAGCCGCGACCGCGAGCGGCGGCAACAGTACCGCGCTTTCAGAATGCATGCCGAACGCGACGAGCAATTACAGCTGGGTGCCCCCGCCCTATCAGCACAAGCACAGTGAGTTTCTCGCGGCAGCCTCGAGTCGCGGCGACCTTCGTTTTGTATTACTCGAAACGAGATAATCCTCGTGCTCTCTCTCTCTCTCTCGCGAGGCGTGAAGGCCGATTCGATTTTAAAGAATGCATTGCGTTTTCGAAATGCTCGCTGAGGATACATG
Source organism: Philotrypesis tridentata (assembly GCA_018906965.1). Lineage (NCBI taxonomy): Eukaryota > Metazoa > Arthropoda > Insecta > Hymenoptera > Pteromalidae > Philotrypesis > Philotrypesis tridentata. Next base: position 2,019,966 of record JACCIB010000019.1, on the reverse strand, counting down.
TACATATACACAGAGCGTGGCGGTAAAAGTGGAGTGACGAAAGCGATAAAAATTGTCGGATCTAAGCGTATAATTGAGTTTCGAAGCCCTTGAAGAGCTATTGTACTCGAGAGAGAGAGAGAGAGAGAGAGAGAGAGAGAGAGAGAGAGAGAGAGAGAGAGAGAGCTGAATAACGTAGAGAGTTCTCTAACTGATTGGATTGAATTTCAGATCCAAAGAAGTATATGGACCTCTCGCTGCAGGGTTCTTCGACGCAGAATGGAAACAAAGGCAGTTTAAGCAATAAGTAAGTATATATGCTCGATCGGTTTAATACTCGTGGACGTGAGAGCGGCTCTGGCAAGCCGTTGGCTATAATGATGACGTTTACTTGCATTTTCACAGAGATAGATCGGAGGACAGAAAGTATTCGAATTCTCAATAAAAAAAAAATTCAGCGGGCTAATGGAATGCAAATTGAAACTCTATTAGGCGCAGACAGAGAGATTTACGCAAACGAGCGCAAAGTATTTCCAGCTATGGGGTAGATCGTTCCGATAAGTTCTCGATTCGTTATTGAATCCAGTTGTTCTAAGCCAGTGTGTGTGTATACGTTGGCAGATTGTTAGACGATGAAGCCCCCTCGGGGAAAAAATCAATCGGCATACGCACGTGCACAACAAGAGGAGAGCGCGCTATCAACGCTCGTACAATGCCGATTCGAATACGCTGTGTTTGTAAATTCGAGTGCGGTATTCAACGGGAGAGAGAGCACAACGAAAGTGTCGACGAGGAGCTCAGGAGACAAACGAAAATCAAAAATATACTTTTTATCATTCGTTGAGAAAGAAAATAACGTTCCGATAGCAGTGTTAGTGTAATACAATATTTACAAATCACAGGCGATACGCTTGTTTGTGTTTAGCACGTAAATTTGCATGTTTTTCTATAGCGATAAAACCATTCTCTTTTTTTAAATTTAACGTCCAAACGCATATGTACACGCGATCGCCACTTCGCCCCGTCGAAGCGCGATCGCACTCTCTCAGATGCTAAACAGATACATAAATAAAGACACTGTAACTGTCCCATCGGGATTCTGTTGCATATATCTTTGAATCGGAGAAAAGAGAGAATCGAAGAGAATCGCGCCATCTCAGAGCCGGTTTTCCTTGACCTTATCCAACCAATTTACGAGTCAAACACACAGAGAAAGAGAAGAACGAGAAGCAATAAGAGAAGTCCAGTCGCCTCATATACGCAGAATAAATACGCATCGAATGAACGCTCGCGTGACCGATAAAGCGCATCATGCGCGTGTCGCTGACACTTGCATTCAACTATATAGACGTTTAATCGTATTCACTGTACTCCTTGTCTCTCTCTCTCTCTCTCTCTCTCTCTCTCATTTTTCTCCGTCCTCTTGTGTTCCGTCGAGCGACCGCCTTCGGGAGAAGCCAATCGAAGCGTGACCTCGTTTTGGCGCCTCGGCGGCCTACTTCCGCGCTCGACTTCTCTGCGTGTGCCTATACAGGGTTACACTGCCGGATTTTTGAGATCCCGTTCCCTCGCCTTTGGAACGCTCGAGATAATAAACGCGCGCTCGCTCGTGTGCACTCTTGCATCGCAGCTTATGTATTATACAAGAGACAATTGAAATTGTTGATTAGCTCGATTGATCTCGTGTTTTACGCTCGTTCGCGCCGCTCCGTTTTGACACCGTTTTCAGTCCGATGTGTACAGTATATACGTCAGTACGTGCATCGCGTGTGCGTGTGTAATGTACACATAACGATGTTTGGCTTAATTACCGCAATCTTCGGATTGGATGCTTATATTCGCTTATATTCGAGAGCCATTAATCACGATGCTTTATTGCACTTTAAATTTAAACATACCGCTACCGACGTATCGAGCTTTATTGGACTTTTGACAGATACCAGTCTCTCCCCCCCCCCCTCTCTCTCTCTCTTCTGAGAGACTATATGCTTGCGATTAAATTCTGATGTAACGCGCAGATGCAGAAAGTTTATTGTCGCTTTATCTTGTACAAAGCGCGCAGCGGCGTCGCCCAAGATCGAAATTCAAATATGCCGATGGCACATTATACCGGGCGTATATGCGTCTTAAAATAAATCTTTCGTTAGAGAGCCGCGAATAACGTAAGATTGCTTTGAAAAATTAGCGCAACCTTTCTCTTATGTACAACTTTTATGTTTACTATTGCGTGTGTACGGCATCCGCTGAAGTACAGTCCTGTCCCGTTGTAACGTTATTTATCTCGAGAGATAACTGCGAAGTATATACTGCCACTATATGTACGAAGGAGGATCTTCGACAGTGACGTATATGGCTGCACCTTCGAGAAGCGCGCTTTTTTGCTGCTATGAATCACCTTGACATCAGCTGCAGACCTGCGCTCGACTAATAAAAAAAAATCATCGCTTTCGGTAAATTAAGTAATGTATTCCGAGCGACGCGGCTTTTTACGAAAGAAAGAAAACATCGCGACACGCCTCTTATGTACACAATACTGCATATAAACAATGCACAATTACACGCACACCTTCGAAAAGATACGGCGCGCGCGGCTCGCTCGCAGGTTCAAAAGTGCAAGGAGGAAATTTTCTGAAAATATACCGCGAGCGGAAGTATTAATTAAGCGCAGCGTCGAGGCTCGAGCGAGTATAATTGTACAGTCACGCGCTTATATACGCTTGTAAGCTAATATAGCCGAATTGCATTATCGAAATCTTATATGCAGAAAGACGTGTATATACGTGTATAACGCTAAAAACGTAATATTGATCCAATAAGCGAAAAAGCTCTCTCTCTCTCTCTCTCTCTCTTTCGCTCTCACGCTTTCTCTCTCTCTCTCTCTCTCTCGGGATAATTGCGCTCTCGTGGCCGGCGATTTCGTTCCAGAAATAACGTTCGCGCGCCGCCCCGCGCGCGCGCGGAGACTCGTGCGCGGCGGCGCGAGAGCGAGAGCGGCCAGCATTTTTACCGCACGAGCATCAAACGTGCGCATATACGTTTTTGGTAGCGTTTCCGTCCGTACGCCAGTGCGCGACTCTCTTCGCTCGTTTCGCCCGATGAATTAAAAATAACCGAGAAAGAGAGAGAGAGAGAGAGAGAGAGAGAGAGGCGCGTCGACGAGCTGTGTTTATGTATAGCCACTGTGTGTACACACACGCAGGCGACCAAAGGATGAAAATCATTTTCCCTCGCGCGCCGAGCGAGAGCACTTTCACTGCGCGCGTATACGCTCGAAAGTTGCGTATTTCGTCGCTAACGAATTGGCGTTTTAGTGCGTATTATTGTATGCTTCGAATATTATTTTACAAATTTTTATTCCGAGAGAGAGAGAGAGAGAGAGAGAGAGAGAGAGAGAGCACATTCGCTTCGCTCGAATCTCGATGGCGCGATGGAAAATTTTGAAATTGGCTTCTTACAAGCGCATACGCGCTGCGCGCGATCGGAATAACAAGTGCATAAAAAAGAAATCACCTCTTGCAAACAAATTGTAATTGATTCATAAGAGGTATAAATATTTTGTCGAGCTGAAATAATGCGTCGATTGAATTGAGCCGCGATGAGAGATAACTTATACGAAAATTGTTCTCGACGCATAAACTTATATATCAGAACCACTTCTAGAAGTTTCTCGAAAGCCTTGTTACAATACTTACGAAAATCCAAAGTCTATATGCATATAGCCTCTCATCTCCCTATACGCCGTGAAAGCTGTTATAGTTATATACTCGTCGATCTGTAGACGTAGATATGCATAATCCACACGTGTTATCGATTAAACTCAGGATGATGAGAAACCTCGGAAGATTAGTGTAACGTCAGCGCGATAAACATCGTCGCGACATATATATATGTATACAACATTGTAAATTTCCATATTCGTATCTCGCGAGGGAATCGCGAATGCTAATATTGATATAAAGGCCGCGAGCGAGAGCTGTCTCTTTAATTGCAACGATAATATAATTGCGGCGCCACACGAGAGAAAAGACGCGCGTTTCCAGACTTTGTTCCGATTTTGCAAAAAAAAAGTATAGGTAAAAAAAGTTGAAAGCTGTGAAAACTTTTCAAGGGCTCTTATTAGCTTCGCGCACAGCCCGCGCTGTACGATGATGAAGAAAAGAATCGCGCATTTAACGTGATTGCGTATTTATTTATTCAAATGCATTCCACTCGAGCTATAATACATAAAACGCTCTCGGTGCCGAAGTGCGAAACGAATATTAAGCGATTCGAGATTGATGAAGATACGATGTACACTTTGCATTATTCAAATGATTATTCGAGTTATACAGGTATATTATAAGCCAGCAATTTTTTTTTCTTACGCCTCTGAACGTTTCATGCGCACACTCGAACAATGTTATTATAACTTTTACCGAAGCTTCTGGAAAAAGCTCTCTCTCTCTCTCTCTCTCTCTCTCTCTCTCTCTCTCTTAACGCGTCGCGCAAAGAAACTCGAGAGTATCTTTTTTGCGCGCAATATCTCGAAAAGACAACGGATTTGTGAAATTTAAAAAATACCGCGCATATAACGCCTGTCAACCATATATAGATATATAGTATACGCGTATAATACATACATCAACTCTGAAGCGTTCGCTTGTAACAATGGACTCGCTCTTATACGATATATAGACGACGCGCTCGTGCTGTGTGCAGCGCATACTGCACAGTGCACCACCACTAATTATAGAATTTTTCTAAACAGCGGAAAAAAGCTCTTTGTTGGAAAACGCGCGCTCGTCGATTGTGAAACCGCGTCGCGTAACTGGATTTTACAAATTATAAATTCAACTTCCCATTGATGACGCGGTATATTAACTCGAGAGTCGAGCGCGGGGTTTTTTCCTTTTTTCAAACTACAGCGCAGCAGCGTATGAAGCTATATACATGACTATCCAATTCTTATAATACACCAGAGCGTATAATATACAATGGGAAACGACTTTGCGACACCTTCGAGAGATTCATCGCTGCAGATAATAGTGCCGTGCATGCGCGTAATGGCTGCCTTTTTTTTTCTAGGCGCAAAATCGCGTGCGCAGCGCTCTTAATGCTAAAATCGCAATGAAACGCTTTAAACGCTCGCAATAATATCCTTTCGCAGCGAGAGCCGCGCAAGGAGGCAGAAAAGTTTCTTATTTTTTCGTGGTTTGTCGATCGAGACTATGTGTCTACACGACCAATTCTCCTGGAAAATTTTTTCCAGAAATCGAAAAAAAATTACGATCTCTGTACACCCGAAAAGTGCATTTTGCTATGGAGAATTGGTCATATATGTAATTGCTTTCTCAATAAACAAATGTATGTAAGCGAGCGAAGATTGACGAGGGACAGTTTCCACGACACACTGCACAAAACAGCGGGCAATAAAAATGCACTTTGATAAATTGCCCTCCACTTTTTTGTATATACATATACAATATGCGCCTATATGGTATTACGTCGTGGCAGTAAAAATTGATGTCGGGCGAAAAGGTGTGTACAGCGAGACACACACACTCTTTTCCGTAATCGCCATGAAAACTAAGAGTGTGCACACTTACATACATATATTTATAAACACACGTCAGCGTCATCTGCCTTATTACCTATAAATATTTGTCGGTACATTACGTCAATGAAAACGCGCTTCGTTGTGTTATAAAAAAAGTCGAAAAAGCAAAAAAAAAGAAAAACAATTGTCGCAACGTACATGCAACCACACACCGTCACCGCACGCGCGATGCATTTAAAAATACAAATCAATCGATAATCGCTCGTTACATTACACACATACACATACAATACATACATATATATACACATTACACACACACACACAGAAACACATCATCTCGTAAAAAATGTTGCGCTCCGCGCGCAAGTGTAATAAAGAAACTTCTTTTTTCTTTATCGTTTCGCGGTTGACTCGAACCGTTTATCGCGTCGTGTATATAATAATGTAAAGTATAAAGAGGCCTCGCGCGCGCTTTGAGGAAATCGATATCCGCCGCATTATCTCGGAGATGCATCAATTACGGTATATAATTGTTAATGAGCCACGTGCGCACGAGAGTCGTCGTCGTCGTCGTCGTCGTCGTCGTCGCGAGGGCGCGACGAAAAGTAAAATATTATGCAAAAAGCGACGTGTGTGCTGTATATAAGTATAATATACATGTATAATATACATAATAACGTGGTATACGGCGCATCGATGTACACACGTGAAATATACTGGATTCTCTCATTACGTATACACGCTGTTATGTATACGTTTTTTTTTCTTTTGTGTGATCGATATAAGTAAGCTTGTAAATCAGCGCGGACGAGCGCCGCGCATTGTATGTATACACGAAACTTTTACCCATTAATTCTGTTCCCGGGCACACAATATTGTGCAAGTCACAGAAAGCGTGTAATACGCGGAATTTCACTTGGGCTAAGAGAGAGAGAGAGAGAGAGAGAGAGAGAGAGAGACTTACAATATATACCTATACATGTACGCAGTGTACACCACCCGCGCACTTTTGTACGTGTATGTCGAATTTTACTGAAAAAATGCACTTTTCTTTGGTCTAGAAATCGAAAAAATTGTTTTAAAGCTAGAGGTTTCGGACCGATCAGACTTTCTTCTGTGAGCCGAAAGATAGTCAAAAGTGCAGAAGAACATGGGAAAAATGACTAGTAACCATATTTCTGAACCATTTTACGTTTTTTTTTACAGAAAATTAATGCGTCAAAACACTGGAATAATAACCACTACGAATGTTCCCGAAGCACCAATAAAATTTCGAATAACACTATAATAAAGTATTATACAAAAAAGCTTTAATTAAAAAAAAAGTATGCCAAGTTTCGATGCTCTGATCAAAAGTTATGCCCATTTAAAAAAAAAAAATAATAAAAGTCCGAATAGTGAATTTTTTCTTTTTCCTCCATATGCCTCCCCGTGTTAAATTTTCATATTCTATATTTCGCATGTTTCTCGGCATTTTTCATCATCTTTTGGCTTACAGGAGACAGTCCCATTGGTCCTAAACCTCTAGCTTTAAAACAATTTTTTCGATTTCTAGACCAAAGAAAAGTGCATTTTTTCATTGAAATTCGATATATACAGTATACGTATACAATATATTATGTGTGTACGTAGCGTATATATAGGCGTATAAATTACAAGCGATCACTTCCTAGTTTTCTCATGGAGAGCTGAATTTTGTTCTCCCCATCGTACCGCCTATGTCGCATAATCGAAATTTCCCCATGACGCGCGTGATCGAGGGACACAAACAAAAAGGCCGTATATCATATATAAGTATATACGCGTGAATGGTCTCGTCCACCGTAGAGAGATTCGAATATACGTATGTAATATGTATAGATATACACAAAGAGCAAAAGACGCGTGTGTAACAAGTGCGCGCATGGCGTGGAAAAATCGTAGTATAAGTATATATAGGTATATGTATAGCGCGAGAGTCGCGCGATCTAATAGTGTATACATATATCTCCGATCTGAATCATCGCGATACGCACACATCACGTGTATATATATGTATATGATACATATCTGAACCGATCTCGGTATCGATTTCCGAATAGCGCATACACCGCGTATCTCTCTCGTGCGTTCATACCGCGTCTATTATATACGTATATTACTGTTAATTCGCAAAACCGCTGCCGCACAATAAATCGCGTTATTAGCTAACGCGACTCGCGTTCGCGCGCCGCGGACGCTTAAGATTCTCTCGGGTTGTTGCGCAACGATTTATTGGCAAATTTTTTTTTCCTCTCGAGGCGCAATTTCTCTCGCAGTCTTTTGCCTTGCAAATCGACGAGCGTCTATCTCTCGCGTATAACCCGCGCCCCGCGCCTCTATACGTCGTAATAATACACACACCCACACAGTCACACACACACACACATATATATATATATATATATATGTGTATATAATAGACGAATTAAGTCGTCGAGAGAAAAACTTTGTACATCGGAGACGCGCGATACGTATAATTGCCCCCAATTCGTGCGTCACTTAAATGCATTACACGCGGTTTATATCAGGACTAATCAAGCACACGAGGAGGCGGAAGTCGCTTCGACCGCGCACGGAACGCGTGCGATTCGCTCGTAAACTTGGGAGTGTAGAGCGCTGGAGAAAACATATACAGAGTATATGTATATTGTATATCATGGAACTTGCGGCTCGTCCGAAAAAACATCCGCGATCGTTCGATCGGCGATACGCTGCGCGCGAGGAGCATCTGATGTAAATCGTGCTCGGATTTCGCGTGTACTCGTATATACACTACTTGTATATACGTGTGCGCGTGTGTATACAGCTACACAACGTCGGAGGTCAACGAACATCTTTTCGCTGTCGACGACCGCGTGCGGATTTTTATATAACACACATACTGCAGAGAGAGAGAGAGAGAGAGAGAGAGAGCCGGAGGAGAGAAAAACAAAGCGCGAGAGAGCGTCGACAAAAAATAAAGAAAAGGAACGACGTATAACTACACGCGCGCTCCGAGCGAAGAGAATCGCGCGTTCAAATTTGGCGCGCTCTCGAGCGGAGTGGGGGTACATTGGTTTTATATGCTGTACTGGTATATACCTATATTTCTATATATACAGATACACGTTATATAGGTATAGTATAGGCTCTGTGTGCGCGCACGCATATTCAGAGACGTGGCAACGCCGCGACAATCGAGAAGCGAATATCGCGATAGCGCTGTGCAGGCACAGTCTAGTCGAGGATGCAGCCTCGGACAGAGTCATCCACTGGCTCTCTCTCTTGGATCATTTTTGCCTTTGGCTGCTGCAGCTAGAGCTAAGTGCACTACACGCAAGGTTCTGTTCTGTGATAAGGACACGAGAGAGAGGCTTCTGCTGCTCTACGCATTTTCCAAAAACAGAACAGATCCATCTCCCGGTCCTCATAGGTACTGAGCGGAGCTTAGCCCTCGTTAGTTCGCGTTTCGCGATCCGCGAATTAGCGAGCGACGATTGCAGACATACACATATACAATACATATATACAATACATATATGTAACGGGGCATTGCGCAGACGGTTTCGCGCAAACTTTTCTCTCTCTCGTCGTCGTCTCATTCATTGAGCAGCGCCAGCTAAATCCATATAAGAAGAGACGGAAGACTCGTCGGAGAGACAGACAGAGAGAGAGAAAGAGCCAGTATCATCGAAGCGAGCTTAGAACGAGGAAGAGTGCAGCTATATACACGGCCGTACACGCACCACGTATATAAAGAAGAGTCGGGGATCGGGACTTTCATCGAAACACACGCATACAGATACGCAACGCAAGCGCAACTGATCTCCCTCTTTCGGCTCGTCGTCTCCTCCTCGTCACGCACACGCACATACTTAGAAAACGTCGCGCTGCAGCATAGACGCAGGCTTTGACGTTCACTTTATCAAGTGAAAAAAAAAGTGAGAGAGAGGGGGACGCATAGATATACAGCGCCTACATCGCAAGGTGCACGACGACGACGACGACGACTGTGACGACGAGCTATAGAGAGAGGGATCGCGAGAGAGAAAAAGAGGAGAATAAGAGTCCGCATAGTCGACCGCAGTGGAGCAGTCCTAGTGCGGCCTTTGCAGTAGACGGAGAGAGAAGAGGTGCTCGCGATTTCCCCCTCCAGTGTGGCACACACACACACACACACACACAAACGTGCATACATACGAGAACGAGACGCATAGATTTGGTCGATCATCACCCCACCCACGCCACAGCTGATGCGATAAGGGGAGGCTCAGAGATATAGAGACTGCCCTGCTCTGTGCCAGAGACACGCACACACAGAGAGACGCAGGCACGCGCAGTGCACACGCAGAGGAGAACGAGAGGAGAAACCGTCCCGATCGCGCCTGACTCCCACCGCAGCCGCCGTCGTTACATGTTCTCGAACCTATGCGACGAGTCCTCGTCGTCGTCGGAGCGCGTAGCTGCTGCTGCTACTGCTGCAGACCGAGACAGATTATCGCTGCTCGCTGCTGATGCGATTCTGCGACTCTGCGCGTGCATGCAGCTGCAGTGTGCGAGTGCGCGTGTCCGTGGGTGCATGCGGTTCCCCCCTGGAACACGTCGAAATAAGTGAGGTGTATTAAAGAGTACTTGGTTCACTCGCTCGCTGCTGCCTGCGGGAGGGAGGAGAGAGAGAGAGAGAGAGACGGCCCTGTGCTATCGCACGACGACGAAGACGACGTTGTTGCATAAAGAGGCGAGTGCCAACAGCAGCAGAACGGCCATTCTCCGGGGCGAAGATAGAACGAGTTCGCACCCACGGGCATGGTATACGTGACGGGTGCTTGGGGCATGGGAGAGGCTGAAACGCAGTGCCGCAGCGCGAACGACAACTCCTCCCCCGTAGCCTCCTCCTTCTGCCAGGATCACGATGAGGAAGTCGCTCTTCATCCGCTCAATAACCAGGTAGGACGACGCGCATAGGGCAAAACCTCGCGCGCTCTCTCGACCTATTTCACGCACCCGAGAGAGAGAGAGACAAAAGAGAGCAGCTGGGCTGCGCTGTGGTATATAGGCTGTGTAAAAGTCCCATTGCCTCCTTCTCTCTTTGTCTCCTCTATGGCTCTATATATCATACGCTTTTCTTTCTCTCGCGGCGGCGGCAGCTATAGCGCACGCACACACACAGCCACACGGGACTTGGCTCGTCTTCTATAAGTAGCCATGCAGCTATACTCCTGTACATGCGCTTATCGCGAGACACCATCTCACTTCTCGCGTCGTACACACTTACTTATCTTTTTAAAGAGTCGTTTTCACTTCCTGAGAGCTTGGGGGCTATATATATACCGACCCGAGCGTAAGTATACGAGTAAAGTCTGGTGGCGATAGCGATGCAAGAGTTGCCTCTTTTGTCGTCTGCTTCACGACCACGCGCGACACGCGTCTGTTTTGAGTTTTTCCATGTATGCAGCTGCATATATGTAGCATACAGAGAGTGGGAAAGAGAGAAAGTGCATTTTCTCGACTTGCCCCTATATAGCGTAGCTCCTCGCGCCCACGCACTACATGACAGCTGATTCTCATTCTTTTTTTCTTCTCTCTTTTTCTCGCACTGTTTCTGTGCCATAGGTCGGAGGTCACACACGATTGTTGCTGCTCAATCAGAATACCATTTGCAAGCCGTTGAACTGCAGGGAGCTCGACTTTTACAGGAACATTCCACAAGATATACAAATGTTTGTCCCTAAATTCAAAGGTAAGATAATATTCTCGTATTAGTTATCAGCCAGGTGCGCTTAGATAAGGTATACCAAAGTATGATTCATGCTTATGTCTTTTTTTAATCATAATACAATATACATCATAGCCATCTATGAGACTATTTAGTGATTTAAGATTATACTTGTCCTTTACTGTTTGCTGGATTTTTCTGTGTTTTTTTATAAGCTTCTGTGTGACTGAAGCTCTATATACTTTTTTTGTTTAACTCACGCTGGTCCTTGTTCATTTTTGTTATGTGACTGCGACATTAAGACTCGCCTTTTGTGTTCTCAGACCTTTAAATATGTTTTAAAATAGGATTTTGAACTTTAATTTGCCAATTTTAACTTATGAGTTTATGCATTTTTTTGTCGTCGGTTAAACCATTATATACAATTTTTATTTTCAATAGATGTAGAATTTGTGTAATATTTTACTGTCATCTCAGTACGACAAACTCGACACTTAAGACATTTTAGCATCAACATTTTTATTGTTTACGCAATATTATGCTCTGTTGTCCCAGTTCATATGAATTTTTAAACACCCAGTTGAACGTCACTGTAACGTTAACTGAAAACGTCATTGGCGAATTACAACTTTGAAGAGTAAATAAGCCACGTGCAGTTCTTACACTTAGATTTATTTATTTTTGCTTTTTGTCATTAGTAAAGAACGTTATCATTCTATCAGCAAATCTTTCCACTGTTATACTTTTACAAGTCAATGCTCTATCGCTGATTAGAGTTTTAAAAGTTAAATTAATCAATATTTATCTTTTCTTTTTGCTTACATTGATAGAATTCCTTCAATCTATAGCAGAACTTTTCTCTTTTTTTAAACTAGCAATTATATAATATTGGTATATAATGACTTGATGATAGATTGGATAGAGCGTTTAACTTATCACTTTTTAAGGTTCGAAGCTGAAGATTTAATTCTTCAAAAAATGTCATTATTATCGGGCCATCAGTACTACTTGAAGATATAAGTTATTTTATTACATTTTATACATTGATCGATTATTTTACCAATCGACCACTGTCTATACACATTATTTCAATATTTGAATATTTTTTAAAAATTAGTTTGATCATAACTCGGTAAGTATAACAATTTGATAATGAAAAAGGCACTCGTATACACGAATATAATGGCAATTTTTTTTCTTAAGTAGAGCTAAAACTGCTTTCCTATAAAAAAAAATTGTCAACATACCTCGCGTTTTTTTCGCGCGATGTAAAAAAAATTTAAACATTATCCAAAAGTGATAATTTTCATGATGCACAGTATCTCAAGAGAAGCAAAAGAAATTGTTTGCGTAGCATACATAAGACAAAAAATTTGATTGCGAGAGAGTATTATGACAACGGAGCAATTTCTTTCCAGCTATAATTTTGCAGAAGATATTTATCTACTGTTTTGCATAATGAAAAGGTTCACAGTGATATTTAAATTTCCAAGAATCGTTTCGGTCATCATTCAAGAGAGCGCGCTCTTTCATATTACGGTGAACTAATTTCGGATTGGTCAAGAGCAAAAGAATACAATGACAAGTCCGAGTTTTTACTATATAGGAAAACGAAACCGTCCAGTGAAGATGAACAATACAACAAATGTCTTGGGGCATACGTAGACTGCTGCAAATCATATATAGGGGATTGTGCTTGCTCATTCATTGGGTATACGCGATAAACGTGGAAATTATTGAACGAAAAAAAAAACAAAAAAAAACAATGAACGCATCAAATCGCGCCATGTTTGATGATTGTCTAGAAAAACAACCTTTTCTTTTAAGTATCCCCAGAGCCAATAAGTCACAAGGATACGTGTCTGGGAATCGAGGCATGGCCTGCTCGCAGACTCACTAGTGCCCTGAACACATTCCATTTGCTTCTCCTTGGCCAATGCTCGGGGTTTGTATTTTGTTGCTGATCATCAATATATTTCGCTCGGAGGCGAAAGCTCTCCGATCTGACATATATATCAGAATTGTTCTCGATTCAGGCGAATTCATAAATTGCCTGTTCTATTATATACATATATATCTGCACTAGTAGTATTATTTAAGTCTTAAATTATTTTACTAGTTGTTACACAAATGTATGAATGATTTCATTTATTGTATATTACAAGTGCTCGAAGAGTCTATACATGACCATTATAAACATTCGCTTCATCATTATATATCATGATTTTGGTCTCTTTTTATTGTTTGGTTTTTACAATCATTTTTATGTATAATTTTGTAAAGGTGCTGCTTATGTCGCCTATAGTGAGAACAATTCTAGCTCAAGGAACAAAACATTTTATAAAAAAAAAGAAAAAATAAAACAAAAAAATAACTGGAAAATAAGTCAACAATTGTATTAAGTGTACAACACTCTTCTTGGGGATGAAAATATAAAATTAAATGTTTTAAACACAACTGTGTTGCATGGCGAAAAATTCAAGTCACGTGCTTATTTATAATCCGTCAACCTTGAATTTTCGCGTCCAAACGTAACGACATTTTATAATATGTATAGTTTTTATCGATATATATGATTCATTTTATCATAATTATGCATTTATTTCTAATGTCTAAGATGTGTTATCTTTATGATTTTATATATTACCATATTATATTCTGTATTTATATATACGCAATAGGTTCAAGGAAGCAAATTATTCTTGGGGATACATACATGTATATTTTGATCATCATTTTTTTGTGTAACAATTATGAGTTTTGTCTGAAATGCAGGCTTTTCTTTTTTTTAATTTTTTTTTTTCAAACTATACCGTACAATAACTATGTGTGTATTTATATTATTCTATACTATATACGTATAACGATACGTATGTATTCAATTGATTAATATCCGCGTTTCGGTTTTGATTGATTCGTGAATTTCACACTGTAAGAATTACTTGAGAAAAAAAACAGACTACGAATCGTAGACAGAGTCGCGTATATAAAAAGTCGACTTATGCCTACTATACTATACCCACATTACAGACAGAGATCGCCTTATGCTTATCCTCACGCGCTGGTGTTGCAGGTGTTATGCAGGCTTCCAGCAGTGGCGAGGTCAAACTTGAGAAACGCTACAGCCCGAGCTTCAGAGACCAAGAGGTTCGCCAGGGTAAAGGCTCGACCAAGAGGAAGCGAGATGACGTTCTGAGGTAGGTGTACTTCAACTCATTCGAGCTCTTGCGTTGGAAGATCCTATGATTTTGACTGTAACTTTTGCGCGTTTGCTTTTAGAATGAGGATCCACAGGAAGAACAGCTCTATGGACGTACTTAAATCCGGGACGCATTTAGATTCGTCGACGAACAAACAATGTATCCTTTTTCGAAAATGTCATTTTTTTATCATGGAAATAATGTAAATTAAAACATTAATCCTTGTTCTGCATTCGCTTTTTTCTTAACGACGCGAACGAGCAGATTTTTTATTATTGGAGAACATAACGTCGCGGTACACTCAGCCGTGTATACTGGACTTGAAAATGGGCACCAGACAGCACGGCGACGACGCCTCGGCGGAGAAGCGCAGCAAACAGATAGCCAAATGCGCCGCGAGCACGTCCGCCTCTCTGGGTGTACGTCTCTGCGGTATGCAGGTAGGTGCACACACCGTTTTAAAAATCTGATCGTATTCTCAAAATTCGAGAAGGCTCGTTGCATTCAAGTGATTCTCTCTTTTCTTTTTTGTCACTCGCGCAGGTCTACCAGTCGGACACCGATCACTATATCAAACGAGACAAGTATTACGGGAGAGAACTGAACGAGGAGGGTTTCAAGGCGGCGCTCTACCGATTTTTTCACAACGGCTTTAGTTTGAGAACGTCAGTTATACAGAGAGTGATCGCGCGATTAGAGCAGCTACGCCGTGCCATCGAGAGACAGAGCAGTTATCGTTTTTATTCCTGGTGAGTATCTGTGACGACGCCTCGTATGAGTTTTCTCGTCTTTCTCTCGAGTGTATACGTAAGGCTGTGCAGTGTACACGGTAGGCGCATGTTCTCATTTTTATATACACACAGCTACGCCGAACACAGCTGATAAATAAAGAAATGAAACACTTAACTTGAGCGTCATTTGTCCCCGCGCTTTTAACGAATCCCGCTGTAACAGGATCTCGCTGGCACGATTTGCCATCAATCATTTATTATACTACACTACGTGTAATTGAGAGTTTGTGATATCGCTCATAAAACTGATCGGAGTTAATTTTATAAACGAGCTCTGACGGAGATTCAAACTTGTTAAGCGATTCCGAGCGCTTCCCACGTGAATCTGCTTGAGCAATGACGTAGATTAGGTTTCATTCATTATACGACGTATACACCCTACAACAGATCGATATTAGAGTTTATTTACGTTTGAAAGAGTTGGGAAATACCATTGTGTGGACGCTGACGGCTGACGCGCGCGCGCACTTGCGCCAAACACGCGTCCTTGGCAATCGAAAATTTCCCGAATGTCTCGAATGTAACAGAAGCGAAAGGAGAGTGAAGGGCGGACAAGACTGGTTGGAGTTGGATAGAATCGATCTTGGAAACGTAACAGAAGCTACCACGATTAAATTCCAGCCGGACTTACCCAGTCTATTACGCTTGTCGCTCCGCGCCTAATCGATAACTTATTTAAGTCTTCCTTTGATGCTCTTCTCGGCTAAAATAACATTTTTTTCTTTATTCCTGTTTTTTACAGTTCCTTGTTGGTGGTGTACGAGGGCTATCAGGTGGACGACTATTCGGGCCATCGACACTCGCCTTCCCTGCGCGTCGTAGACGAGACCCCGGCCGTCGTCGGCTTCATGGACAACATGACCTCGCGAAGCTCCGATGCCTGCTGCTACGACGCTGACACAAGCAACAATTCAACGGATTACAACCTATCGGTGGAAGTCAGCCAAGCAGCTCTGCACCGGGGCTTTGGCGAGGCAGCAGCCCGCGGTGCAAACAATTCAATGGGCTTCTACCCGGTGAACGAGGAGACCATTTTCATGGAGCACCCACCGCCTCATGGACTAATGAGCGCTGGCTCAGGCTCGAGCCATCACAATCGCGTCGTAGTCAGTCAATCCAGCGACAATTGGCTGCTCTATGGCAATAGTAACAGCAGCTCGAGTAGCAGTGACAGCGGCGACGAATATTGCTGCGGGCAGCATACGGTCGTCAACTCCGAAGACACGAGCTCCGACCTCGACATTGGGTTGCTACCCATCGGACCAGACTGCCCGCTCAACAAACGCAATCGTCAGCTCCATCACAGGCACCGACTCAGGCTTTTCGACGGTGAACCAGACGAGGCGGAGGACGACGATGAGGAAGACGAGGAAGACGACTGCGCGAGCCTTTCCAAAAGGCTTAAAGTCAAAGCGCCCAAATCGTCTTCGCAATCCTCCGTGGGCAAAGCTACTACTCAAGCAACAAACCTTGACGACTCCATGATCGACGTACGCATGATCGATTTCGCTCATACGACCTTCGGACACAACACCCACTCTGGAGTTGCGTCCAACTCGACGGTGCATCAGGGCCCCGACTGCGGTTTCCTCACGGGCCTTGACAGTCTCAAGCGCCTCCTTCTCGAAATTCTGGCTGAGGGTTAAAAATGCTAGCCAATTGAAAGATTTAATCTCATTACACCTTCAATCGCAGAGAGAATCTCACTTGCTGTTTCACTCTCGGGCGCGCGTCGTTGCGGATAAAACGATAAATTGTGATTGCTTTTGGACGTTCAGAACGATGAACGCCGTAGCGCGATTCGATAAATTTTATTCTAGTGTAATTACTTATTAAATATATGCTGAGCTCATTCATGTAGCCGCGAGCCTATGTAACAGAGGGCAGTAGATATATTTACGATGGAAATCGAAATTGGCTGCGCAATGAAGAATGAGTATAGAGAAGACGTGCGAGTGAAATGAGTGCAAGAGCGTAGTTTAAACGCTAAAGTGCTCATGAATGAAAGAGAATTTTTAGAGAAACAGATGTGCGCAAAAGAAGTGTGAATGTGCATAATGCAGTAACAAGATTTGGAATGTATATGCAAGTTCAGAGTATTAAGGGAAATGTTCTTTCCAAAAGTGAATCTAGTTTATTATTAAACACTCTGTGCAAGGCCTATGTATATAGTCACGAGATATAATTTTAAATTACATGTTCCACGAAACTGAACGTTCAATATCGTACTGGATAATACAGTGAATCATAGATGCGCGCGCTTGCGCGTTCGACATCGTCGTCGCTGCCACGTTCTTCATACGTAGTTAAGCAAAATTTATTTTAAAAAACCCGCAAGCACACGCATTGGTACATGTATAAATGTAAATGTGTATAAACTACGGTACTAAAAAAAATATAAAGGAATTAGCAAAATGCTCCTGCCAATTATTGAGAGAAATAAATGAAAAACCAGACTGCGACGACAATTTACTGTAGTATTAATTTTTAAACAATTGACCAATTCTGTATTTTTTCTCATCCACTATTGTCTTCTTTCTTTGTCAATAATTTCATATTGTGATTTTTAGCATAAAGCATCGTATTCATTACAAAAACAGCGTAACAATCTATAATAAAAATACAAATTAGCCATAGACGTTTCCGTCGTCTACCGGTTGTTATCGGAGTAATTTTAAGAGACGTAAGCGAAATTGTCCTTGTAAGATTTGATTCGAGACAGAGACGAATCAAATTATTTTTACATCGTACAATGTCCTAAAACGTACGAAATCATATAGTAATTAACGGTAGTAATATGAAAAAAATTAAAATAATGTACAAATTGCAATATACGCTGTATTATTTATGTACGCATATAATGCATATACATATATTTTTCCTGAATATTGTCATAAACTCAGATACTCAGTGTGATAGACGAATATCGAAGGAAAAAAATATATATCTCGAAGTTGTTCTTTAAAAGGCAGGTGCGCTAGCAAAAAAGTTCCACAAAATAGCGTTGTAAAATTTTCATGTTTTCTTTGCGTAATAAAAAATTTATTATTACGGAAATTCCGTGAAATGATTGTGTATGCGATATTTTACCATATAAGAATAACTAAACGTGATCTTTGTTGTGAATTTATTTTCAAGTTCCTACCATATTGTTTATGTACATACTTTCAATAACATTTTTCAGTTGAGATTTAAAATATATAGCTTTAAAATATTTATAAGCGTGTTTAACGAAGGTATATGGATAATAAATACATTGGATTTTTTTCAATACACGTTTAATAACAAAGTATACATTTTTAATAAAATGTTTGAAATTATTCTGAATTAATAAATGGTAAGAGACAAATAAATATTATAAATATAGTATATTCCAATATTTGTATATAAAATACATTTTGACGACATTCGCGTCGTGCTCTTAAATGAATTATCATTGAAATACATTATTTTTTTAATTAACAAATCGCTACGACTAAAAGGCGTATAACATATATTTATGGTAAACTGGTTTAATAATCATGCTGGAGGTAAAATAGTTAATTAAACGAACAATCGCACAATTATGCAATTTTCATTACCTTTGTGTCAGCTTCAATGGTTTGGGAGGGAATTATCTTTTGTATGTATCTATGACTATAGATATAGCCCATTATACAACGTGTTCGTTCTGATGTTGCAAGATTCAATCATCCATACATTTGTTTTATGACTTATAACATCATGCAAGGAATATGTTTCTTTAAGTGCTATGGAACTTTTTTTATTTACATTAAAAATCAAATTATTACTTGTTACCATATAGTAGCAATATTTTACTTATATTCGTTGATTTTATAGCAAATAACGGATTTGCTCGTATTTTTCTTTGGATATACATTAAAAATTTTAGACTTAAAAATACCTAATTACGGTTATTTCAATAACACTTTTGAATTTTAAGTTTGATTTATGTGCACAATCTGGTTGCACATCATAAAATAGCATTACAAATTTTGCTGTTATAAAAATTATTTTACGTAGTTTTCTTGGCATAGAAAATCATCACTCAATCAATTCGTTGCTTAAATAATAAGTGGTTTATCTACTATTTTTTGTTGTTATTTAAAGATGTTAAACATAATTTAGCTATAAATTTGGTGCGATTTCGATTAATACTAGCGATAAGCATTTATTCAAATGCGTTTGAAAATGGTATAAACTTTTTTTTTATAATACACTTTATGAAAACGTGATTGCGCCAATGTAAATATTTTTATCAAATCTTCACTTACACATTATTAGATTTATTTATCATTTAACGGAAATCAACTTAGAAAGGCACATTTCTTTGAAAAAGTTGCATATTTGGTTAAATAAATAAATCATTATAGTAGAGCGATGCGATGCAAGCACCTGAGCATTAAACTAATACAATCATTAATATCGCTATTTGTAACATTATTACGTAGTACAATACACAAATCAGCGGCAATAATCTTTAAACTCCAATCACCAAAATATTTTACAATAAAGGCAATTAAAGTATTTGTTTATGTATGAATTAGATAGCTGGGTTACTGATGTTAGTAAAAAATCCTATCTAAATGAGTGAATATTTAAAAAATTGCATTCACTGTTAATTGTTTATAAAACTACCGTTATTACTAGTATAAAAATAAAATATAATACTAACAATACATCATTATGCTTCATCCTCACTAACAAAGATTTTAATTAATAATCCCGTGAAGTTTACAAACATTATTTTAAATAAATTTGTTTTTGTAATAAACGTGAAAAATGTGCAAGTCTTCGTGAATAGAACACCAAAATATTTAAAAACTTTTCAAAAATTCAAGGAAAAATCAATTTCATAACAAAACACACTAACCATGCTTTCAAAAAATACAAGCATTTTGTAAATGAACATTAACAATCAACGAATATGCTGCATATGACTGATTCTTTTTTTATCTTGCATGCAATCTTAGCAATCAATTTCATAATTGATTCCATGTATAAAAACTTTAATCAAATATTCATCATCTGCAAAAAATATTCTATGCGTATAAATTTAACACATTTCCAGCATTAATAGAAAAAAATCTACTAAATTTTAGAATTTTCACTAAAAGTATATGAGTTTCTAAACTAGTTTCACGATCAAAAGTAAATAGTTTTTCAAAAAATATATTTTGTAAAATGGAGAAAAAAAAGTATATGTGCTAACAATAAATGAATCGCTTGCATCGAAAATGATTTTAAGAAATCAAAAGATTCAATCAACCAAAAACTTTTACAATTTAAGGTGGAAAAAATTTCCAATATTTACATACTTTTTAAAATAAATTTTAGTTTGCGTTTAGCTCGTATAGAAACTGTTTTTAAAATGTGTATCTTACTTTTTAACCATCGTTTTCACCAGCCATTTGATAATGGTAACGACGTAATGCAGATAATTTTAAACGCTCAGTTTCTAATGCTTGCTCTAGCTCCAAGACGCGCACTTGTGCTTCCATTTCTAATCTTTTAGCTTGATGTAAGCTGAGACCAGAAATGTCCATATCTTCTACAATTAATACAAAAAGATTATTTTAATATTTTCAACACATGATAGTGTGTAAATGAGTTGAATTACAAAAAATTGATAAAGTTTTTGAACACTTACCATTGTCCTCGACGAGTTGACTACAACTTTTAGCAGTTGCAACGACACCTCCAGTAGCTTGCGTCACTAAACGTGAAGCTTCCGAAAGTGCTGATAAATTGGTGCTGTTTCTGTCAGCCTTTACTCTACTTGCAACAACTAATTGAGCAGTGGAAGCTGCTATACCCTGTGAAGCCACTACCAATTGTTCAAATTTTCCGTTTCCAGAAACAACTTTATCCGAGGCTTCTCTACAAGTAAAGAAATACTTAGTTTTAGCTTCTTATTTTCATTTTTAAGGCACGACCGCAACGCGAGAATGCCTTACAGTTTCATCATCGCAAAAATTATAACCTGCGATATTTCAGCTAATTTTCGACCAATCGGGCTGAACATTTTTGAGAGTGCAGCTCTTATACATACAAAAAACGTTTCTTTTACTTTTGCGATTACCGGCCAATTGTTCAAATGGGAGCTCTTTATGCTTAATTTTACATGTATTCTTAACTAAAGTATGTTCTAATAAGCTTATCTCAGTCAGATAAATCCCAATCGATCCAAATTTTTTTTGTAAGTTCTAAGTACTTATGTTAAGAAAGTCACAGTAGAAAATTGGAATGATGTAGATCTCAAAAAAATATAACTTTTTCCTATTGACATGAACAGTCGAAAATGCTTAGAATTCAAGTTAACAAGCTAAAATCAAATTTTAATATGAAACTAACTCATTTTTCATAATAAAACTTTTCAGGTATACGTTTCACATAAAAACATTCAACATAAAAGTTGTAGATATTTTAAAAATACAATTTTTTATCGGAACGATTATACGCTTAGAGTGATTTAACGCATTGTAAAACTCAAAAAACTGACGATTTAAAGAAAAATTTTAGTTGGTCACGATTATCTCTGCGAAATTAATTCCAATCGATCCAATTTTTTTTTATAAACTCTTGCTATGTTAATATCGCGATAGAATAAATTTGGGCTCGATCCCATGTATACAAAAAATATGCCGAGATTTTTTAGATTTTCGAAAAACGGTCTTTTGGCCATAACTTAAATTCTAAGTATTTTACACACAAACGTTAAATAGAAATGTTGTAGATCTCAAAAAAATACAATTTTTACTAAGCATCTTTTATAGATACATCAAATCAAGCCGAAATTTATTCAGTGAATGAATTTGTTAAGCATTTTCATTAAAAATAGCTAATTTCACGATACAACAATATACTATTCAAATTATACTATACATTTTATGCAAGTTTGCCTTTTAAAACTGTATAAAATGTAAGCATCGGTAGATAAGACGAATGTGAAACGCGAGCATTAGTAGATCGGACGAGCGCGAAGCGCGAGCGTCAGTCGGTCGTGCCTTAAATGCAAAACGCGAAGCAATGCAAGGCGGCAAGCCACTGAGGCCTGCCGAGTGTGGCGCGCTAGTTTAATTTTAACTTTAAGATAGTACATACAGAAGGAAATTGGCGCCCATAGCAATAGCTTTAGCAGCTGAAATTAAACCTTCGGACCATTGATGATTGCGTTTGTAAAACTCAGTGGCAGACGCAGTCCCCTTGCCTTGTGCGACGATTTCCATTTGTAACAATCTAGACTTTTTCACTAAGTTTCTGATCGCCATCATCAATTCTGTGCAAGAGTCTAAGATTTTTCCATTAACTTCTAATTTAACTCCGGAATCGGCAGCTCGCGATTTATCTAACATTTCCTATTATGATCAAAAGATGTAAAATAAAAGTTTTAATGGATTTATTTAAATTTGACTAAAGTACAAAATATATTTGAGTTTTTCGTTACCTTACAAGCAGATATGTAAAATACCCACGTATGTGTATAAATAAAGTAAAGATCAGCATACCTGAATTCTAGCAGCAGCTTCCTCGATAGCTTTATCCATGCTCGTCAATTCGTTTTCTACCAAATCACCGATTACCTCGGCATTACCTAATTTAGATAAGGAATCGGCGAGATTTGCAATTTTTTCCAGTTGCTTTCTAACAATTTGGACTTGTTCTGTAACAGATGGAGACTTTTCTTTTATGTAACTTATCATGATCAAGCCTTGAGACCCTAACTGTTTGCATTCATCTGTTAATCCTGATAATACAAATTTTAAATTATTAAAAATTTTCTGAGTTTCAATATAGACAAAAAGTAAGAAATATAGTTGATTATTAATTTCAGTTTTTTAAATTCTGAATTTTGAAACGTACTATCTCCAAAACTGATGTCTTTCGATGTATTGGAAGTGAATTTAGCTTGCATTAAATATATAGCGAGGCTATACGCAGTATGAATAGCGCTACGAATTAATTGCCCTCTTTGTAAATTATCCGCCATGTAATTGTTGTATGACACACTCAAGTCATTCAATGCCTCATCTGTGGGCTTCAGAAGACTTCCAAGGTAATCAGGCGTACAAGTGACTGCCGAGACTGCTGGATTATCAACAACATGCATTGCATTTTGCAAAATTGCTTCCGCTTCTGATAAACATATCACTGTAACATATACATTTAACATTACATATACAAGCTTTGTGAAATCGTTTAACTTTTAATAGGCATACGCGACGTTGCATTTTTTTCTTTTCTTATTAGAATCATTGACTTACAAAGTAACTCGTACAAGGCCGTATCCGAGTCGGCTTTCACTTGAGTGAGAGAACGTTCTGCTTCGACTTGTAAGTTTGTGATTTTTAATTCTAGTTCCTCTTTCTGTGACGTCAAGTCATGTAACTCTCCCTCGACGGCAGCCTTTTCAGATGTAATAAAATCAATTTTGGCCAAAAGACTCTGCAATGTATAAACGATGTTAAATTGTACATTTAAGAAATGAATTATTTTATTCGATTGCAAAAAACATACCAAGTTTTCAGTTTTCGCAGCATCAAACTCTTTTCTAACTTCATCTAAATCGGCTCTAGCTTGAACAATGCGTTGAGCTTCTTGCTCGACGGTTGCCTGACCTTGCGCCTGTTCTTGCAGCCGCTGTTCAGCTTCTTGTGTTCGTCTTTCAGATTGATCTAATTTTAATTTCATACTTCCTAATTGTTTATCAACTTCGGCTTTCTACAAAGAAGAGGAAACATATAAAAATTGTAAAAATTGTTGAAATTGATTTAAATACTCTTTTTTGATTCCTACTTTTCTTATTAAATTAATGTGCTCGTCTCTTAATTTTGAATACACTTCTTTCAACTTTTGAAATTTTTCTTCTATTACTTTACTTTTTTCTGCAATTAAAAAAATAGTAATAATAAATTTATATAATTCTCGACCAGACTTAATAATTTGATACTAATGTACCTTCAGCTGCAGTAAACTGTAAAAATACTTCTTCTTTTTGTTTAGATAAATCCTGAGCAGTCTGTTTCTCTTGAAGGATTTCGTTTCCCTGAAAAAATACATAGAACGGTCGATATTTTAATACAATGAGCTAAATAATTTAGTTTACTTTAGTGATATCTCAATACCTTCGCTGAAAGAATTGATTCCAGTTCTAGAATGCGTGTTCTTAAGTCTCCAACAACATGTTGGTGTTCAGTCATAAAACGCTGCAATTCTTGTCGTTGTCTTGCATTTTCTTGATGGAAATGCTCAATCAGACTATCTCTATAAAATTACAATAACAAACGTTTAATCGACAATAAGGGTCACCGCGATAGGGAATGTAATAGTGAATAACAGTACCTTTCTGCTAAGGCATCAGGTGAAATAGATCCATTGTGTGTCGAGTCATGTTGGTCTCCTGGTAATGAACTAGTATCAGATGTATCAATTAAAGACCCCTCAGCATCAAGAGGTTCTTCAGGTGGTAATACTACCACTGGTGTTACATAAGTTCCTAATTCTGATTGTATCAAAAAGTTGGGTGGATTCTATCAATTAAAAAAATAAATATTCATTATTTTAGAATTTAAAACTTGATTATCATTTGTGAGGAAAATTATTTTTACTTCTGGCAATGTTGGTATCGTGATAAGATGTTTAAAATAGTGCATGTGCATAACTGTGTTGTAAAAACTCTTTAAATCTCGAAACTGTTTAAGGAAACGCTCCCGATGGCCGGTTAAAGTATCGGCGGGAAGAGCACTATGTAATTTAAACAGCATTTTTACACAATAATCATACAATTGTGATGCATCTTGAACACATGGAATTAAAGGAGCAAGACGACACTGGCCACATGGCGTCATAGAGTTAGAACGTGATAAATCCAAAGATCCAAAAACTGTAATTATACATTTTATAAGTCAGAAAAAAAGACTGTATACAAGTTAAAATGAAATAGAAGTAAATGAATATTTACCAGCTTGTTGTAAATTAAGAATATCATCCATGTAGTCAAACATTTCAACAGTCATTTGGAAGCTGTAATAAATTAAAAAAAAATTACATAGATGTCAATTAATTTAGTTACAAATATACTAATAAAAGTTGTACATACTAAACATTTATATCATTTTCGCCAATTGCTTCAAGTTCTTCTGCTGTAACTTGAAGATTTCCTGGCATGCGGGGATTACGATTATGAAAATCTAGTTTAGTTATTAAAAGACGTATATACAAATGAATTAAGCGACCATATTCATCCCGCAAGTGTTGCCAAAGTTTTCCAATATCTTCCAGTTTTCCCCTGTGACGTTGCGAATCATGAATTACACGAGGGTGTCCCTCACGTAAGATTTTGTGTAATACATGGCAAAATTTCCATGCTACAATTCGATTCTCTTGTAATTGTTGACGTAAAACATAAGTCCAAAAAATGTTAGCTCCTTTTTCTTTGAAAGTACCTATGATTGCAACTGTTTAATAATAAATTAAGGAAAAAAATTCAGTAAACAAAATTTATGTATGTTTATTATACTTCTATAAAAATTTTATTTTGAACAGAACTTCATAATGCATTGAAAAAGGATACTGCGCACATGTTTTTCTTTGACTCTTGTCTCCGATGGGTTTACTGCCTTTGCAATACTAGTGCTCTGGAAAAAAAAACATTAAACTCTGGTTAACAATGAAATATTTTTCACGCTATCCAATGCTATTTCAAACAGTTTTATGCTCTCTAGATTAAAGTGTGTCTATATTAATCAAACTCACCAATTGATGAATTTGCTTCTCGTTAAATGGTAAAACAGACATGTTAGTTGTGCAATACGCCAATTAAAGTTACAATAAAATAAGAGCAGCAGAATAAGTGATAATCAGAAGATTAGAGCACATAACAATGTCTTCTCTCTCATTCGCTTCTCTATACTCCTTTCACCGCAAAAGGCTAGGATGCTGGCATCAAGGGTTATTTTTCACGACATGCACTACCTGCAAAGCTATTTAATTACACAAAAACAAAACGAAATAATCTCATGGGTTATGAATGCTCTGTAGAGAGTCGACAAAAAATTGGTGTTTTTAATCGTCAAGAGGTACAAAGTAACAATTATGCAATAACAGTTTGCCAAACGCTGTTTAATAATTTACTGCAGGCTGTATAGGATGTAGTCTCCCGGATGTTTCCAGAAAGAATGGAAAGATTGAGGGTATATGCAGGGACTTGTAAACATTGTTCGACACGAGTGTGCAATAGCGCAGGCGAGCGTGTCGAAATAAAAGTCTGCTGCTGCATAGCAGAATTTTTAAACCCAGCCAAATCTCGAGCAGCTTACTTATAAGTACAATAAGTAAATATACAAGCAACTCGGGAAAGCAAACGGCGCGTCGGCGTAAAGTCAATCTTTCCACTCGGCTAATCCTCGGAGTCAGTGCACTCGCATATCCTGACGTGTTTGGCGTATAATAGAAAACGGCTTTTTACGACCCATGCAAAAGTAGGTAATAGGTATAGTGAGAGAGCTCTCGCCTCGCGCAGAAGAAAAAAGACGGAAAATTGAAAAAAATATATGAGTACGGTGGCAAACGTAAGCGAGAAATAAGTAAAAAAGAGCGAGGTTGTGTCGTCGTGAAGAAGAGGAAAGACGTGTATATATCCAATACCTGTACGTGGTGTTCTCTCTCCAAATCGAGACTGGTCTTTCTTTGTTGAAGCACTCGGGGCAGAGATAAGGAAGCCATATC
Organism: Philotrypesis tridentata; assembly: GCA_018906965.1. Classification (NCBI taxonomy): domain Eukaryota; kingdom Metazoa; phylum Arthropoda; class Insecta; order Hymenoptera; family Pteromalidae; genus Philotrypesis; species Philotrypesis tridentata. The sequence goes on along the minus strand of JACCIB010000019.1, from coordinate 1,993,014 downwards.
CGAGGGGAGAGCCGCAGGCGACGAGAGGCAGAGATATAGAAGCGGCCAATATATTTTATATCTCTCGGCCTATCGGTCGAACAATCAAATATCGGCCAACGTTTAATAACGCGCACGCACCACACGAGAGACGACACCACTCCTCGCTTTACACTCTCGCGTCTTTCTGCGCGCGAGGTGCTGCTGCTGCTACTGCTGCGCTGTATAATATAACAGTATACCTATATTATAATAGACGTATACACAATACACACTCGAGAGAGTGTGTCGGTCGTCGGCCGCCACTCTTCTGCGCGATGTCTGTAACTGGTACAAGTCGCTAATATAATCTCTCACGTATATCGCGGCATTCGCGGCTGCAGCGCATAAGTATGCGATTTATGTAGGTGCACGACCCGATAGCCAAAAGCGAAGAGAAACACGGCGAATGCCGAGAGAGAGAGAAGTTATACTTGGTGCGCGACTGCCGCGGCTCTGGTATATTCGTGCGACGCCCCCGCCCTCGAACACAATGACGCGTGTTATACGACTGTGAATAAACAGCAGGATCGGGAGGAGAGGAGAGGAGAGAGAGAGGATGCGTGTAGCGTACGAGGGACGTGATGCTGATGCAGCGCGCAGTCGTGCTCGTGCAGCAGCATCGGCGGATCGCGGCGCGACTGTAGAGTGTAGAAGCAAGCGGTGTCAATTCACGCGCGCACTATACCTATATGCGTGTAGTATACATATATGTATACAACACGTTTTCTCTACAGTCTATATATATATTGCATTCGTCGACGATGTGTAACGTGTAAGTATATATGGCTCAGCTGCAGCATGAATGGATTGCGCGCTGCGCTGATGCTGATTCACCCAATCCCAATGGAATGGAATGGCTCTCTTTCTGACAGCAGCCGCCACCGCCGCCGCCGGCAGCTGCGCGCGGCGCATCCTGTTTTTGTCCCGAGAGTTCGGAAATGAGATTTTTTCCTATTTTTATGTGTACTTTATACCTATATCTTTGTATGTATACATTTTATTTTTTTTATTGCGTGTATACAAGCGCTGGGATTCGTTGTTGTTGCGCAGAGGCTGTAAAAGACTTTTATACCAGAAGTATAGGAATGGAAGTGGAAAAATACAGTAATGATAGAACTGTTATGTTCACACGTACGGTATTGTATATTTATAAACTAGAAGTATATTCGAGATATAATCCATAAAACTAAGTCACATTTTGTAAGATCCAAAATTAAAAAAACTTGTGAAAAAATAATACTTCACACACTAAACGGAGATACAAAGTATATTACATTTGTAAATTTTAAGATCGATTCCGCGGAAAAACACTATTATAATATATAATTATTATTTTTTATTTTTCGGTATCCGGGTCCTAATAGAAAAAAAACGTGCCCCGGATGACGATAGTTACGTTATTTCTTTCTTATTTTTCTTTTTTTAATAATGTTGGTACTCCCCAACAATTGAATTAATTTTGAGGATTTTTCCATACCTATGCGTGAATTGCATCTGTATCCGAAAATGTGCGGGTATAGCCACTGGTGTCTAGATTGCGTGTATATAGTTCAGGAAAGGAAGTAGGAGAGAAAAAGAGAAAGAATAGTGAGCGATGAATGCGTGGGCAATGAATATAATTTATACATTAAACATACGGGTATATCTACACACAATATAATATTTTACAATCAATCCGCGGGATGACAATGTAATGATATTTCAATCACTATTCGTATTACATAAAAAAAAGTATAAAAATGTATTGTACAGACGAGATATTATACACACATTAATTCATACATAAATTTATTTTATTTAATCTCATACATTTTCATAACATTATTAATATTGTATTTCAAAAATTGTTCATGTACAACGTATCATATATATATATACATCTTAACAAGTTTCGCTTTTAAAAATATTGCGCCAATTAGAGAAAAACGAAAAGAATTTCGAGCTCTAATTTGATACAATACATTAACAGGTTCTAGATATTATTCCACGCGATTTAATGTTAAATTTAATTATTTATTTCTCATGATTAAGCAATGGATTTACATTTATCTAAAAGTTCCATCACATACATGAGTTAATTATATATACGATATATTATTATTATTGCTTTTTTAAGTTCAGTTCCGCAATAACTGCAAATTTTTAATATTTTCCGCAATACCCTATTACAATGATACCATCTGGAGGTACTATAGAAAATAGTCGGTAAAGCAAAATTTTTGTGAATTCGACTTTTATTATTCAAGTAGCGGTTTTTCATTCGATTCGGAAACAAGCAAAAAGGTCGTTGATATACAATCAAGTCACAGTAAACATGAGTGTATAGGAAATGCATTAAAGCGAGAATTGCAATAAAAATATATAATCACTCCCATAACATATGTGCAGCGAAAAACCTTGTATAAGACTATAAACTTTAATTTTTGAAGTGAAATTTCACTAGTCTGTATAGTAATTGAGTGAATATGCGCATAAGCAAATGATTGCGTGGTTTCCGAAGTCTATTTTAGACTAGAATAAAATCCGAATTTAAAATAACGGTGACCCCGAATTGTAATACTATATGCTTTATTTCAGCTATAAAGACTGCGAATAAGTTTTGTATACATACATACTTTCAGTGCTTACATTGTATAAAAAAAAACTATGCAGAGGTATATTTTTGGAACAAAAGCCGAAAATTCTTTCGTTTACATTGTTTTTAGGTTGTAAATATACAGCAATGATTTTTTAAATTTTAATCTTTTGTTTAATTTACACGATTCGTAACAGGTCGTCACAGATATATACAATACAAGTATATATAAATAATTTAAATCGATTTCATGTTGTTCAAATGAAAAAAGATAATTTGCGTTAAATTAAGATATTCCAAAACTGTCATTCAAACAACATTAACTAATTTATTGCTATAATAACTACATCAAAATCAGAATATAACCGTAATTTATTCGGATTCGCCAGTAGATCTACACGAAAAAAAAGAAAGAAATTCAATTAAAATAATGTCTCTAAAATATGTGACTCCCATTTAAAAACTCTCTCCGGCTGTGCCTAAAAAACTCAAAAATATACTGACACACTGATCCTCACCTCACCTCCGCACATACATTACATATCACTCTCTCTCTCTCGCTCTCTCTCTCTCTCTCTCTCTCTCTCTCTCTCTCTCTCTGTCTTTCTAACACAATATTCTATTCAAACACCAGACACGAGAAGGGGGAGCGGAAAAGTTCGACAGCGGCGCTGGAGCCTCTCTCTCTCTCTCTCTCTCTCTTACGCGCGCGCGCTTTCGCTCCGCGTCAGTCGCTCTCGAGCTTTTATAGAAGAAAGTCTATACCCCGTGCCGTTCGCTTATCAGAATCTACAAGTATATATCGAGCAAGTGCGAAAGAGCCTTTCTTTAAAAAAAAACAAACAAAAAAAAGGATGATGGCCAGACGAGCTCAGCCCGTCCTCAAAGCTCTGCCGGGACTCAATGCCCTTCGAGGTTTGCATTTATTTATGGTTAATTGCAGTATAAGACACACAGGAGGCGACATGCGCCCGCGCACACAGCCCTCGCATCCCTCGGGAAAGCCATTGATTTTCCGCGGCGATGCGGGAATGGACCGTCGCGAATTTCACACATTTTTTTTTACTTTTTATTACACGCGTATGTGTTTTTGTCTGAAAAAAAGGAAAGTTACACGCACGGCTCATACGAGATAATAACTCCGAAATATATCGCTATCAAACATCGACATCGACTATAATACTCGTCGCTTTCCCGCATTATCTCTACGGCTCGAGAACGATTTCGCGATTATACGAAGCGTTTGTTTACTTATATAATGCCACGCGTGTATAAAAGGAGAGCTTTTACGTACACACAAGTGTATTATCAGAAGATTCGGCTCTTCTTTTTTTTTCGCTCACGCACCATCTGCCGGTGTTCGGAATCTCTATTTTCACAAATATTTGAGGTATATATATATAGCGTATACAGTGCACTAAGTGGAACGTCAAATTGCTCGACCCAAATTTTCGCGATAAGAGCGATAAGTAAGCCAATTATTAGCTTGTTCATTATAAAGGATAGATATTTTATGCGTAGAGTTTACAGAGACGTGAGACAGCAATGTCAAAAGGGGCAGGCATTAGATATATATAGGCGTTATGGGCCGACACTGCGCTGCTGCTCCACGTTATATATCTTCCAATTGTTCGTAACTGGCATCAGTTTAAATTAATAGCTCAATTTATGCAAGAAGGACACTCCAGCGGTGTATATATGCTTTTCGAATCTCTGCCAACGACCCTGTATTCGCGTATATGCATAGACCGATTTTCTCGCTTTAAATCGTTTTGTTTATATTCGTAAAAGCTCTGTACGCCGAGCTTTTTGTATTGTTTATTTGTTCACTCGTGAGACTTTTATTGAAAATATAAGTTTGATGTATACCGGTTACAAAAATTCGCATTAAACGAAGCGTTATTTTAATTAAACGACGAATGAAAATATTTTCTTCACGACGCATGAATCATGTGGTTACATCAATTAACGTTCCATTCTTTTTGACGTATCTATAATTAAGCGATATAATTTTTTTCTTCAATTTTTAAGAAATATTTGTGTCAACGCGAATTCCTGTGCTCGATCATCTTTGCTCGACAGATTAATCTTGTACTAATCGTCAGCAGTTTAAAAGTTCTTATAGATAATATCTGTATCTAAAATTGTATAATTATATAGTTTAAGAAAAAGCCATAATTATTATAGCTTGCAATTAAACTCTGCTGCAAAATCAATCCTTATTTAATTATAATAAGATATTTCTTAAGTTCTGAACTTATTAAATTTTAATAATAAATCCTCGTAAAGAATTCAATCACGTGCAAATATAACAATAATAATAATAATGCAATCGCTGTACCGTTGGCATCGAATATCTCGAGAGACAAATAAGTGTTATATCCAATTTCATCAAAACAAATGGCTCGTTTTTTTTCATATCACAACCGTATAATCAGAGACAAGAAAAAAAAATACGACCCATCCCACGTCTATCATCAGTGCACCTCAAACAAACATTCACTTATACCTATATACACAGTTCGCACGAAAGAAATCGTGCGCTTTCTACATCAGATCAGCCGCGCAGCGATTTCTCCGCGGCGACCGCGCACGTCTCGCTCGATTCAAAACTATCTTACAATTAAAAAAAAAAAAATTTGTTTTATGCAGGTCACCTGTCGCGCGGCCTGGCGAGCCAGGCGCTGGCGAACGAGCCGCCCGCGCCGCAAGTCGCCAGCGAAGTGCCGGGCCCCAGGAGCCAGGAGCTGCTGCGCGAGCTCAATGCCATGCAGCAAGCCGGTTCGGTTCAGCTATTCGCCGATTACGAAAAATCAGCGGGCAATTACCTCGCCGACGTCGATGGCAATCTCCTGCTGGACGTCTACATGCAGATATCCTCGATGCCCTTGGGCTACAACCATCCGGCTATGCTGAAAGTCCTCACCGATCCACATAATCAGGTGTCGTGTGCAGTCAATACATATTTTAATGCACGTGCGTAATGCATTTACGCTGTGGTGTCGAGTCGTTTAACTATATTTCGTTTCGATTTCATCGAGCGAATGTGCTTTTAGGCGTGGAATAAAATGAGACCATGCGTGTGTAATTGTATCATTGTATATTTCTTTGGAAATTATAATTCTATTTATCTCTTCGAAATACAGCATGTTATATTGATGCATAAGATATATGGCTTACGGTTTTAAGGGATAACATTTTATTAATAAAAAATAATTACAATCCTTTCAGAAAATGATCGCGAATCGACCAGCTCTCGGAGTCTTTCCCAACCGCGACTGGCCGGACAAGTTGAAGAAAATCCTGCTCCGAAAGGGCGTAAGTGATATATTCAACAATTTATATTACACATCGCATCGAGATCGACAAATATTACCGTTAAATCGCAGGTAGCTCCGCCGGGCTTCTCGCACATAACGACGATGATGTGCGGCTCGTGCTCGAACGAGAATTCCTTCAAAAACATCTTCATATGGTACGCGGACAAGCAGAGGCACGGCGCGCCTTTTACCAAGCAGGAGATGGAGAGCTGCATGATAAATCAGAGCCCCGGCTCTCCCCGCTACTCCATCATGTCGTTCGAAGGTCGATCACTCGCACGCTTCGCGTTTTATATTACTCTGTAGAATATGCATCGAGCTATCCAGACGCGAGTGTAATTCGATTTTTGCGCGCAGGTGCTTTTCACGGGAGGACCCTGGGCTCGCTGTCGACGACCCACAGCAAGTACATCCACAAAATCGACGTTCCCGCCTTCGACTGGCCGATCGCTCCGTTCCCGCGTTACAAGTATCCGCTCGAGGGTAACGAGCGCGACAACAAACGCGAGGACGATCGCTGCTTGGCCAGGGTACGTATTATGCGCAGCTATTGTGTCTGATTGTCTATTAATTAAGCGCACAACTTTTTCGACACGTGCGACGAGAGCTAAGATAAGCTGTAATTTAAATATTTCCTGAAGAATTCACTTTATGTATTTGTTACAGGTTGACGAGCTCTTCGCAATCTACGCGAAAGAGAAAAAGGTCCCAGTGGCAGGTGTGATTGTGGAGCCCATTCAAGCCGAAGGTGGTGACAACCACGGCTCACCTTATTTCTTCCAAAATCTTCAAAAAATAACTAAGAAGGTAACTTGAGCTTTACATTAGTTTAGCGAGGAAGCTGTATTGTTTATTGCTGTTTTAGCACGGAGGCGCCTTGTTGATCGACGAAGTACAAACCGGCGGTGGTCCGACTGGCAAAATGTGGTGTCACGAGCACTTTAATTTCGAATCTCCGCCGCACATTGTCACTTTCAGTAAGAAAATGCAACTGGGAGGCTACTACCATCTCGAGGAGATGAAGTAATATTATTTTTCTTGTCGTGGAATTCGCGTTTCGGTGGAAATTACTAAAATCGCACGTTTTTTCTCTGATATCTAGACCGAATCTCTCGTACCGCGTGTTCAACACGTGGATGGGCGATCCCAGTAAACTGATACTGCTGGAAGCGATCGTTGATGTCATTCAAAAGGAAAATCTGCTGGACACGGTCACCAGAGTGGGACACTACACGCTGGACCATCTGATAAAGCTGGAAAACGAATTCTCGAGCTCCATCAACTCGTCTCGCGGACGAGGAACTTTCATTGCTTTCGACTGTGCTACTGGCCAACTGAGAGATGCGACGATCAAGAAATTGCTGCAAAAGGGTAAGCGATTCGCATATGCGACAGTATGATCACGATGCATTGTCGGTACATTTTTCGACTGGTCTTTTCCCAAATTTCAGGCATTCAAGCAGGAGGCTGCGGCGAGAAAGCAGTCCGTCTGAGACCGGCTCTCACATTCACCGAGCACCACGCCAACATTTTCCTCGATAGTTTACGCTCCATTCTCAAGGGTTAAGCGTTAAGGACGCACGAGAAAACGAAATCTCAAGAATCCAAAGTCTTCCACATACAAGCATCTGAAGCAATTATGACAATAGTCTTACAGTCAGAGGCTAAGTGTTTGCAGGATTTTATTTTTGTACAGCAGATTATTAACAAGTTCGATGGGAAAATTCGTATTACTCAATTTTACACGCACCCACATGAGTCATAAGTATTTTCGAACTTAGTTTTAAAGTACTTTTGTTATACCTTTCTCTATTTTATAGATATATATTTATATCGAACGTTATAATGTATGTACATTGTACATTTTGATGTTTTAAATATTATGTATATGCGAATTTGTACGCGATAAGCTGCATCGTAAATTTGTACATTATTATTATTATTATTATTATTATTATTATTATTATTGTTATTATTATTCTTTTCGTTGCACGTCTCTTATTGGCATATCAAATATAAGAAATCAATAATGTTTTTATATTTTTACTGGATAACCAGTCTGTATTTCTATAAAGATATAATTTACATTTTTGCTATTCCGGCGTGTAGGTTTTTTTTCATACGTATAAAAACTGCTCACAGCAAACAAACGTTTTTATAGTTCATCTTTTATCTTCTTCACGACTTATAAACAATTAAAACGATTTATTATCGATGTACTTATATAATACTGGTCCTTCAAGGAAGCCTTCATTGTTTTACAAATATATTATACACGTATCAGACTTAAAAGTTCCGTCTTACTTGGACATTTTCTTGAGCATTTCAGCAAAGTGTTGAAATTGCGGCAGTTGACTCTTTCGTACCATATATTCCAAAGTCGACAGCTGTAAACCAAAATAGTGAGCGTTGTATTAAGTATTTATGAACCACCTACACTAATGGATAACAAAAATATAAATTATATCTTACTCTTAATTTACTATTAACGACATCGTGCTTTTGAGATAAATTCCATAGATTCACAGCAACATGCGATAAAGATGGCCTCGTCAAATCTGCCCGTAAAATCATACGCTCAAAAAGCGCTAGGGCAAGAGCAGACTGTTTTTTTAATTGATCAGTTGTGCCCAAGTGCTTTAAATGATTCAACAGTTCTTCCAAAACCTTAGAACATATCTTGTTGACTTCGCTGATAAATTTTTTATCAGAGCCATAAAGTTTGTCGTTAGAATCAACCTGGTTTAGGATTATATTATTAATGCTAAGAAAACAACGTGTTCATTCAATTAATGATAAATATATATTAAATGTATACCTTGTCAACGTGATAAGGATAAGTTTCTTGAGTAACGGTAGACAAAAGGTCTAGTACCCTTAGGTATAAATGTGATTTGGCCGCAGTGTCGTCGTCAAAGTAACGTTGAACCACATTAACAAGGCCTCGCATTAAATACAAAACCCCGTGCTCTGGACTATCCTATTGCAAAAAACATTTATTTTAGTGTCTATTGAATAGATAATATAAATGTATACGTATTACTAAATAATATCAATAAAACAATCATACCGGAACGACGAGTAAAGTAGAAAGGAAATTCGAAAGATAGGTGAGCAAGTATGGCTCAGAGCTCTTACTTCGTCCGTCGATGTCTAAAGTTTTCGGCATTTCTGGCACCAAACTTAAAGCGGCCTTGAAACATGCATCAGCTATTAAAAATATTTATCAGAATTAAAGTCGGAAGTGACGTTCAAACATTGAAGATGTTAATTCGTTGTTAATAAAATTTACCTTGACCGTAACACTGATTCAAAAGAGCTACTTGCCCCGACAATAAATATAACTGAAGCCTAGTATGAACTAATGTTAAAGAAGGAATAGTAATGAAACAAAATGCAGCGCAAGCTCTTACAAAAGCTGATGTTCTTCTAGTATGGTGGCCTCTAACAATTTTTCTAGTATCAACAGATAGTCTATTTACACACTAGAAAAGATGTATAATAATTGAAAGTTAATTTAATTTTTAAGAAAATAAATTTTTCTGATGTCTTTTTCTAATAATATTATATACCTGTACAAGCTGCATATGCACAACGTCAAGATTATGAAAAGCAGCCCGTGCTTCCACATAAAAATTCAATTGCTTTTCAAAATCCCGACCGTAATCCACTCTTAGAATGAGATTGCAAATCAGTTGACCGATTTGTCTTTTCTCGTCATCGACTGTAAGCGCGCTGTAACATACGTCAATAATATTTAAGTGTATCAACGTACATATTGGACTGTATTAAAATTGAAATTATCATAAAATGTACCTGACTGAGTCGTGCATGATTCTCATAATAAACATGAGAGCATTTATCATTATAGGATCTACTATTGGACTGCTTTGTTTACTTAGACCTTCTACCACTGTCTTGCATACTTCCACTTTTATGCTTTCTTTTTGAAACAGATCAATGAGCGGAAGAAAATTATCCTGAAATGAAAAATCAACACTTTTGAATATTCTATAATACTGCTATATGCAATAAAATTTACCATTGTTAATAAAGAATCGAAATCTTGAGTATTGGCAACAATTTTTTCAGCAATATTTTGTAACTGTGGATAAAAGTGTTCAAATGATCTGCTTGGTCCCAATTGATTAATAATTTCACCCAAAAACAAATTTATTTCACTTGCCTAAAAATAATATTTATACCAACCTGTTAATCAGCTTGAAATAAAAATAATCACATCATAAAAAAATGTACCTACAGAAAAATGAATAACAGTAAACTGGATCCATACTTCCATTATGTGCATAAATCTTGTATAGTTATTCAAACTTTTCATATATTTCCATACAGTATTTAAAATATGTTGGCAATCTTCTTTTGGTGGAGATTCTCGTATTAAACATTCACCTAGACTTCTGTATAAAAGATATTGTGGATAGCCTGCATAACATCATATTTAAATAGTAACATGTTTATAAGCTATTGAACAATGAAGAGTAAAATGTATTACCGTTATCTTGGCATGTTTCTATCAAATTAACGAATTCCATTGCACGAGATACAATGTATATAGGCTTAAAAGAAGTTAAAATTGTATTTAACAATAATGCACTGGAAAAAAATTATAGATATCATGATTTTAAATAAATTACAAGCCATATAAGATTAAACATCATTCAATATATACCTGTTAGGTTGCTGTTTACACCTAAGTAAAACTTCATTCAAAAGAGTCTCACTAGCAGTAGCAGCCATTACTTGTAAAATCCAGTCCAGGGCTGGTGTATATAAATTTAAATAAGAATGAAGACAAAGATTTTGTTTTAACAAATCGCCTTTTACAGACGTAGAAAAGAGTTGTTTGTACGTATAAAGAAAGTCGTAAAAATTTTCTTTTACAAAATCTAGGTCAGAAATTTTGAGTGCAAAACCAACTCGACATAAATAGCACCTTGCATACACAGCTACCAAAGGATCTCCAATACCTCGAATCATCCTAGTTAATCGCATTAAAATCCCAGTAAATTCGCTAAAAAAAAAATACATTAAAACATATTAGTAAAATGAATAATTTAGGACATAGAATTATAAATTTTATTATAATCTACTTTGTTGTTAAAAAACTATATGATTTTATTATTGCCATTTCCACATATAATCTAGGAACCAATTCTCGTATCGATGCGATTTTATAAAACCAATTTTGACAAGTTTCTTTTGCATTTTCTGGAACCATATCAGGTGTAAAATTATCTGGTAAACTTGTCGGCGTTTTGCTACCAGGTCTAGTGCACATGAAAATTCATTAAAATGACAAAATCAAAAAGAAAAGGAAATCGACAAATTTATCTGTACATACTTTATATATTCTGCTTTAATTTTTAATCTCTCATAAACTAATTTTCCAAATATATCCAAAATATCTGTCACGAGCACATATTTGCTAGGATAAAAAGATATCACTGATGTGTCAACCAGTAATTTTGCACACTGTAAAAAAAAGAAATATTTCATGAAACAAATTGAATGATGATAAATTTATGTAAAGTTCAAATTCTTTACTTGAATAGTAATTTTTAATGCTTTGACTCGGTGATCAGAGTGCCAAGCATGCACTAACTCATTATTTAACTGCTCTATTCGAGTCATATATTCTTGTTGAGTCAATCCATGCATTTGCCTCACTGACCCATCCTCAAAATCATCTAACTGCTCCAACCTTGTTTTCACTTTATCTACCAATGATCCACTTGGTTGAACTTTCATAATAACTGCAAATAATCAAGGTAAATAATGTGCATGGCTTATTGCATAGACATCGACACATACCTTTTTCTCCTCCTGGTAGAAAACTTGTGACAATCGAGAGTTTTTCTAAAGTTGTGTATTTATTAAGCACCACAGCTTTCCTTGCTGCCCACGGTTCAACTATTTCGTCCAACTTGTCTTTTGTTTTTCTACCTACAGCATTAACATTAGCCGAGTAGTCCCACTAAAGTACAAAATGGTTTTATGAACTCATAAATTTTCAATTTATTGAAAATAAAATGTAATTTCAATATTGTAAATATTTTACTTCATCAGATGCCATTTTTGACAGAGGATCCATTTCCTCCCTGACAAACTGGGTAAGCGGATCCGAGCCATCAAGAGAAGAGTGATTGGACAGAGGATCTCCTATCGAACCAATATTAACAGGAACTGTAGTTTGTGTAGGAGTTGGCGTTCTTGTAGAAGAGCTAGTGCTCGTTGCACTTCGCAGAGTGCCACGTCTGATTGCGCTCCGTCCATCCACCACCTTAAAAAGCGTACGGCAAGCAGGATTACAATAAGCAAAGTCAAGTGGACAGACAAACAATTTCACGTTTATACATACTGTTACGGTGACAGGTTTTAGTGGATGATCATTTGCCTCTTCCAAATTTATGGGTCTTCCAATCTCATAATCAACTGGTCTCGCGAACCTGCAACAAACGTCAAAATCGCAAGTACAATTAGTCCAACGCCGCACAGAGGCAACTGCACGTGGCCAAGTCATTGCGGCTCTTTAAACTTTTCAAAATATCATTAACAATGTAGGAATTACCACTCGTAGTCCGTCATTTTGGCGAGAGCGGACGTCGGTGCAGTCGAGTGCGAGCAGCGAATTCTCGTAATCCTTTCTTAATCCAACAGCTGTCTCAATACTCTGCCCCGTATCATCTGCACAATGTTTTTGTAATTATCATCATCTCAAATGACGAGAAGCGAATAAAAAGTGTTGCGGTGTGTATATATAGGAGAGGCTAGGAGCGGACGACTCCCCTTCTCGATTCGAACCGGACCATATCAAATTATATCTGTTTATGACTCGGTCTGTATTACCGGCGGAGCTTTTTTGTAGCGAGGGCTGCGGGGGCGTTAATGATATACAAATTATACAATGCATCAGCCGCAGTCGCTATACAGATGTAAAATATATGTTTTTGAGTATTAATAGTCATAGACTCCACAGCATGTATTTAAGTGAAATACCTATAAATGTATATTTTTATCTGCAATTATTTATCTGACGTCATATTATATGACACGCTCATCTTATTTCTAACTTTAAGATATGAGAGAACTTTTTAAAGTAATTCAAGATAATTACAATACTTCTAAACGTATCGAAAAAAAAACATAATTTACTATAAGTAATCTCTAAGTACTTATAACATAGCAATTTTAGTAGTAATAGACTGCAAGACGTAAAGTTTTTGATTTTTGAATTGCGAATCGCCGAGCTTGGATTTGCGCGCGCGCATGCGTTCGTTCTATTGCCAACTTTGTCATGTTTGAAAACTTTGCAGATAATCTAATTTTCACTGTTGATCCCAACTTTTTTCGATAAAAATAATAAGATCTTCGATTTGTCAACCTTACTGCACAAAACGTTCGAACCTTCCCCAATAATGCAGCTCCAAAACGGATCAATAAACCGCACGCAGAGCAATATTGACTGTATACAATATATAAATACACACAAGCAATCATCAATCTCCATCCGATTACGATATCTAAAAATAAATTTTCCCTGCACATATTGGGTAGGGGGAACAATATTAAGGATACTCAAGTTTCGGCTAGAAAATAATAATTAATTTATCGCGCGGAACGGCCATTAAATATAATACAAGCATATACGCGAATCCCTGCACGCAACCTATATATGAGTCTCGCGGATATGTCATCGAGGATACGCGATCGCCCACGACGACGACGACGGCAATAGAAGCCAATATTATTGTAGGCGCGCGCGGTGACACATTATACGAGTATATAGCTATAAGGTAGAGGCGGCGTAGTACACATCGAGGCGACTAGAGCACAAATCGATTGGGTGTTAGGTGCGTTGGCAGGTCCGTCTCTGCGTGCTGCAGCGGGGCTCTCTCTCTCTCCTCGCGATTTAGCCTTTTGCCTCTCTCCGCACTCGTGCTGTAGTGCGCCGTTCGTCGTCGCCTCCGCGCTCCCGCTGTCCGTGTCAGCTATATTTTCTTGCACGAGAGACAGGCGATTTTCAGAGCACCATCCGAGCGGTGCGCGAATCGTTTTTATTTCCTCGCCGTCCGCACGCGCGAGAATACGTAAATCGGACGGCCTCCAAAGCAGTAGTCGTCGCATACGTCTATCGCGTTGGGAAAGAGGCGAGAGCGCTGAGCGAGAGAAAGAGAGAGACGGAGAGCGAGATATATATATAGGTATATTTGAAGCAAAGGACACACGGGGGTCAATCCTAACCCATGTCGGCCGTCGACGACGTCTTCGAGAGCTGGGAGGAAATGGAGGAGTCGGGGGTGAGTAGAAAGCCGAGTGGAAAAATCGCGATCGCTTCGTCTCGCGCGCTGCAGCATTCGGAGTTGAGGGATCGCGAGAAAAGGCCCACTTAACCTTAAAACTTGGCGCGCATATAATATGCGTTAAAGCCAAGAGATTTTTCGTTCTGCGAGAGAAGGGAGAGAGTTGAATGGACCAGAGCTCCCCGCGTTAGTCTAAGAAAAGAATTTTTAATTACATCATTACGCCCGATTACGCGAGAATATACAGGAGGTGAGAAGAGAAAGTCCGGAGCTGGATGTATACGTATATCTCCGAGCGAGTGTGCTTTTCTCGCGCTCTCTGCCCTCTCTTCTGTACAGTAATCCGGAGAGGCTTTGCCTCGGCGCACTTTCACTGGTCAATTTTTTTTTCTCCGCGACATGCTGCAACGACTTCCTCCTGGCTATATTGGTATACGTCGCGACCCAACTGACGATTGTTTACCTTCTCTGTTCTTGCAGGCGCTTGACAAAAAGCTCAAGGCTCTAGAGGTCAATCCCACAGATGGACTCGAGGATGAATCTAGAAAGTGCGTTGTTTGTAATTGGTACTTCCTGTTTGTTGATAGATCTGTTCACCAAAAATCTTATTCATTGATTCCCTTTTTGATTGCAGCAAAGATCGCAACTCGGATACAAGGATAATCATACTGGGAGATGAAACTATGCGATCGCAGTACGCTCCAAAACCAACCGTTAAAATACTGAAGAGGCCCGATAGGAATTCACAAGGAGATGGCTCACTTTTAAATGGTGACAAACCAAAACAGCCTATCAAAACTTTAGAACAGGTAGCAATCTCATCGTTTATGCTGTAGAAATCTGATGTTCTAGAGAGATCTTGTTCAATAATCTGTTAACTTTCTTAGAGACAACAAGAATATGCGGAAGCAAGGAAAAGAATAATGGGAGAAGAGAAGAGTCCTGAAGAGAAAACAGTACCAGAAGTCAATAGGATACAAGGAAAAACGTTAGAACCTAGTGGAAGTAATTTACCAATAAATATCACAAGAATGCCAACAGGACCAGATGGAACCAAAGGATTTAATGTACGCAGGTAGCGTATATGAAAATGTTCAACTGTAATCACCCTTCTTGTTGCTCTTTTCTCTTACCCTTCTTATGGAAAGGGAAAGAGACGGCTATGAGGCCGAAAGCAGCGGACTGCTACAAGTGCTCTGGATCTGGGCACTGCACTTCCATTCTACATTGGAAGTGCTCTGACAGTTGCTTTCTGTGGAAGTTTATTGATGAAGGGAAAGCACAAGACAATGCCTTTGTACAATCTGAGTCAGAATAACCATGACTGTGCGACGCTGCTTATTGTCAATGTAACAATTTGACACTTCGAGTTACGTAATTTCAAAATAAAAGATGTTTTATTAAAAAAAAATATATGTATATACTTTCCATAATTCTTTGAGAACATAGCTGTTATATTTTAAAAATAAATGTTTAGTTCTTGATTTTTTGTGACAAGAGTGCAAAATTACAATTTATCAATGGTTAAAAAGAGCCAATTACTTAGAGGTAAAAAAAAGAAATAAATGAATTTAAAATTATTAGAAATTATAATCGTTTATTTAAAAAGTCCAAATATTATGATAGTAAATTAACTTAATAACTTGGATTAAACAACTATTATGAAATTATATTATTATACTTTTTTATTTTATTTTATAAAACTACTTTTAAATTTATTATTTTTTCAAAGTATCACAGTGCCTCTGTGCATTCATTGTTATTAGTCATATCATAAAATAATCAGTGAAATGTAAAATAACTAAAACTATGACATAATACAACGTGGCAGTAAAAAAAGCGCTATCAATTGCAATTGCCAAATTTTTTTTTAAACTTTTTTAATAAACATATACTTTTTGTATTTATTATAAAATATACATTTTGTCATAAATGACTGAGATACTCAAAGTCAATGTATTAGTTTACTTAATAAGAAATGTCCCATTCCTTCTAAAACATTGTTCATAATTTATCAAATCATCTTTTCGAGTTGTAATACTGAAAAGGTGATCCTACTTTATGAATATAATTTTGAAATATAACATTAACTACCTACTTAATAGATGTGCAATAGATATCCGCATGTCAATAATAAAACTTAAATAAAATTTGCCAGATATCCTTTGCAAGCATTAAATGTTATCAAACAGAAAAAAACAAGAATATTTAACTTAAAATATTCAATTATGCAACACAGGGAATATGTTTTAAATTCACTGATAACAAGGATGTAACTTGTAAAGTTCTTTGTTTCTAAAGCAATTGTCACATTCGTCACAATAGTATTTTATAAAATCAGCTTGTGCTGCACTGCTTGATGATCCTATTTCTAAAACTGGTCTTTTAACTTTAACAATACTCATTCCTTTTCTTTTTATTTTTGTTTTTGTTACTCTTCCAGTCCGTTTATATTTATCCACGAAATTTCTAAGCTTTTTCTTTTCACTTCTCAAATGTTTTGGAGAAATATTACTAGCATCTTTAGTAACAGATTTTGGATTCAAACTTGCTGAACATTCTTTATTTCGTTTCATTGAGTCAGCTTCTGAAGTACTATTTATCATTGATGAATTATCTGTAGGTAAATGTCTCTTTATTTTAATTCTTGGATAATCCACGTTGCACGTATAATCTTTCTCTAATTTAACAACAGCATTAAAAGTTAATCGGTCTTCAGGCTTTTGTATTCTTACTTCTTTAGAAGTATCAACTTCACAAGTTGTTTCCTGTAAAGTTATTACTTCAGGCACTTCATTAATTTGAGTTGCCTTAATTAATGTCTCTTGTTTTATTTGAGACTCTGTAGTCTTTCTGATATTTTCATTGCTGTCTTTTTCTAAATTTTCTATATTTACATCTTTAGGCAGACTTTTCTCAGATAGATTTTTATTTGAACTTTCATTTTTCTGAAAACTTTTTTTACCCAATGGTATATCTGTTAATGTACTTTTTACATTTACGTTTTCTTGTTTATGTAAACTTTTTCTGCGCTGTTTTTCTTCCTTACGCAGATGTTTTCGTATTTGATCTTCCTCCTGTGATTTTTTGGAAAAAATGTCATCTTTACGAAAATGTCTCCTATTATGAGTTTCATTTAAAGTCTCCTGATTTCTATTTCGTTGATACTCCTTTATTCTCCTGTTAAACTCCTCTAAATTTTTTCGAACTCGTAAAGTTTTCATAGCATCATCTACTTTTTCCAGTTTAATAATAGGTCCTGAGTGCATCATATTAGTTTGAGTCATTTTCATGTTGGCAGGCTTTACTACTGATGGACTTAACATATCTAATTTATTTTTCACTCTTACTTTAATATTTGAAGCCAAATCTTTTTTCTTTTGTCCCATGTAATCGACTGAACCTCTCCTTGGTCTTAAGGCTCTATTTAAGGTTTCACTTCTTAAGATTTTAAGACCATTAACTTTTGTAGGTTTAGTACCAATATCATTACTAGCTGTTGGTGTTTCTTGTATATTTTTTTCTCTTAAGCTGTTGTCTTCAATTGTGTCTTTATTGATATTAAGTTTATTTATAATGTTAGGCTCACTTAACTCATCCAGAGATTCGCAACTCTTTTTAGAAACATCAGCTGTAGCATCAGAACAATGTGGCAGATTTTCCATTTCTTTTGAAAGTTCTTTCACTTCTTTAGGTGATTGCTTGTTTATGTTAATATTTTCATTGCAAATACAACGACAGCGTGAACAAGTCAACATAGGACTTGTATTAAAGTCATAACTGTGTAAAATACTAGCAGGGAAAATCAATGGGTTTTCACTAAATTTGCCAAAAACATTATCAGAATCCTCTGGATCTGGTGGTTCTGTCTTGATTTTGAACCTATTCATCTTCACCATGGGAGTGATAATCTTTTCTTCCAGGTTCTCTTTCCTCATCCAACATAATTGACTTTTCAGTTCACTATCTGTTTTAGCACATTCTACATAAAAATTGTAGAATTCCTCAAGTTTGTAACTGCAGCGATGGCACATTTGTTTTGGTAGTAAATCCATCTCGTGTACCTGCAACAGAGTAATACACTATATTAATAGAAACACTGAATCAACTACAATAATTAACCACATAAAATTTCATAAACTTTTCTATTAATTGCATTTAAAAAATCTAATATGCCTAATTAGAGTACACAACAGCTATAAAATTTCAGCATTTATCTTTAAAAGAACAAGGGTGAAGAAGCAAAGCAGTAGCTATTCGAAATATTGGCTCGTCCGAAATGCAGATTTTAGTAGCCTCTGCACGCGGTGTAAGTAATGATGCAAAGCCACACGAAACAACAGGTATCAATTAGCATCTACATTGCGTGCATACGCACATCACACGCATAGCGTCTTTTGATACACGCAGCGGCAGCGCGCAAGGCCGCAGTCAACTCCAACGATAACATCGTCCGGTCGATCGATTTCCGCTAAAATTAAACGCTCTCGAAAAGCAAAGCTCATAAAAATATTCCTGGGCAGACCGAGGGTAAGGGGTACACTGAAAAACTAAGCGAACGAAAGCGAGAGGAAAGTTCGTTTCCTGCTCTCAATCAGAGCGTAGTACAAGTCAACTGACCAGAATCGGCAGTATAGCGTTGATCTTCCGCACGTGGCTCTCCTTCTTGTCGAAGATGTCGATGGCTATCCCGGAGCTCTTGCCGCAGAGCCGACACATACGGCTCTCCTCCAGAGTCTCCATGGCCGCGGGCGTCTGCTGGGCGCAGTTTTTTGGCGCGAATCAGCCGCTTATACACCTCGACGCGACGACATCAGCAGCAGCGTCCCTGTCTGCAGCAGCAGCCCACCATCATTCAAGCACAAAGAGGCCGCAGAGAGAACGAGAAGGCTGCGAGTGCGCTTCCTCTCCGCTCCTCTTTCTCGCACTGTATACTATACAAACTATAGTTATATAGCTGCTGCTGACTACTGTCACAAAGTGTAGAGATATACCGTTGTGCCTCTCTCTTTTCGACGTTCGTCAACGCGTCTCCTCGGGCGGCGGACCTTCGACTTGGTTTTCCCCGTCGACGACGATCACGATCAGGCTGTTCCGACACTTGTATACGCACTCGACGACACGCGCCAGGGTCGATGATCAGGAACGAGCGCGAGCGCGCAGTACTTATGCACTATGCGGGAGGGCGTCGAGAGCGAGCTGATCCACTGCTCAGCTCAGCTCGGTGCAGCAACCAGCAGTAGCTGGCAGTAGCGACTATAGCAGCGCAGCGCAGCACTCGGCGCACTGACACACAGACTCTTTGAGCTGCTGAGCGCTTGCACGTACACTCAGAGAGCCACGCACACAAGCTGCGGCCTGCTGCGGCTTACTTTATATTGGGAGCGGGCGGTAGAGAACGGAAAGGTATACATATAGGTATAGTCGTACAGCGACTCTCCTGACTCCTGAGGTAGGCGGAGGCGCGAGACTGCGCTACTGATGTGCCGCCGCACTGCCGCAGGTATAGCGATGTGTGCGTGGCCGAAGTTGGCTCGGTTGGCCACCGAGTAGAGGTCGCTTCTGCTGCCGTGCGGTCGTCGCAGCAGGGTTGTTCGCGTTGCCGCTCTCGCTCTGGGAACTCTCAGCTCAGGATTGTTGATGCTGCAATTATTGCTTAAGTATGCGGACGAAGAATTCTTTTTTCGTTTTCGACGATATAAGATTTCACTTTAGACTAACACTGCATTGATCGATTATTTTCTTGTACAGTATACTAATATCAGTTACCGAAGCATCAAATCACGCCTCTGTTTTCCATAACATTTTCTCAGGGGAAATATATGTATACTGCAACAGTGCTCGGCTTTGTTTCAACGCGCGCACAGCAGTACAGCACCCATACGGATATGTTCGAAGTCTGAAGGTATATAAACTGTACTCATCCAAGAGTACATGTATATATACTTATATACGGCGCGTGCTTTCGCTGACGCTGTAGCAACGCAGCCTTGCGTCCGTCTGTATCGTTATATGCGGCCTTTTTTACGCTTTCTCGTCGTATTTCTTTTTACCAACTTTTCGTTGGAATCCTCTGTAATTTACGCTTTTACTCCACCGTACTACTCGTATACTGTCGATTTAATTTCTGTTTTTAGAAGTGTAAATTAAACTGCATTATCTGTATAGAAGAAAAACATTGGTTAAACATCGGTATAGGATACACAATGCCGTTGACCATAATAACGAAAATGTAAGTTAACGGAAAGATAATTGCGACGTTGTAGCATATGTCGCGAACAAAATATCGGTTCTTTTTATGCTTTAAGCATTTCAATAAATAATATATTGATATACCATTATGCGTCATACAAAACATGTAAAACCGGATGCGATAAAATTCGTTGTTAACAACTACAAACTTAACGTCGCAGTATAGTGAAGATATGTTTGTTGGTAGCAAACAGATCCAGAGGAGATCTATTACATTTGACTGTAGCATAGATTTTCTTGAAGTATACTTATTTTTATAATTTTTCAATTAACAAATATTATAATAACACATAGCACTGTAATTTGCTCTTCTTCATCGAGTTCTTCATGCAAATTATTCTCAAGTTGCTATATTACACACCCGTATTACATATTGTTCTAAATTTTTCCTCACGTACACGTAATTTTCCAGTCGCTCACTTTCGTAATACACAATATATTGTGTATACAATGTAGTCATTGTATTTTAGTATATATACGGTACCTATATGTGTTCGCCAGACCCGCACACGAGCCCGCACAGAAAATAGCTTTCCAACACTACCGTGTGCAACGAAGAAGGCTCCAGTGTCGAGTTTCCGAGCTTTGTAATCCTGCCTTTTACTTTTTCTTTCTTTTTTTTTACTGTTTTAAAACTCACTATTAATGTCGATTTCTCTCAGTGTCGCAAATCGACCTTTACTACTGAACTATTATCGCGTTATAGAATTGTAATTGTTCTCTGCGTCACACGGCAAAAACTAAATTTTGCTCTATTATATATATAAAGATCGTATATCTTTTTGCGCATTTGTAATTATAATTTATTCTACACTAATGTACTGCAGCGAGCGGCGCGACTATATACCTGTATACATTAATTTTGTAGAGGCGACGAGATAAGAATAGATTCGTTTTTAAAGTGCACTTATTTTTACGTCGAGTCTCAAGATTTGTATATAATACGAAAATAAGTTTTACCTATACCTATAAGAATGCTATATATAAAAATAAAATCCACGCGTATACGTTTTTTTATTGCATACGTAGGATTTTACAATAATCGATTATGACGTCAATTTGATAATTAACGCACGTGTACACTCAACGGCGTATGTCGCAAACTATCAGCTGTGCTGTATGTATTTTAATATAATGACTTATTTATTAAAGTGAGAATAAAAATTTGTTTGTATTACTTAGTGCATAAACGTATAATCGCCCTTTGACCAAAATAAGATCGCAAAAGAGATGACGTATGCGCAGTATTACTTATGACGCTTTTTATTTTTACCCAGATATTCCTTTCCCCTTTGAAATTTTTTTAAGGGTCGCTCGTGCTGTATAGATATATCTGAGAGTCAAAGCTTTTGTAGAGCAGAAAGCCATTTGTCGTGCAAAAATTTATAAAGAGATGTGTGTCAAGGTTTTCTGAATTGACAGATAGAGATAGAAGTGACAACTGTAACGTGCATATCTGATTCATCACGTTTGTTAATTTTACTTTGTACTTAATCGACTGATTTAGAATATTAAACATTTTTCATTTGGGAAACCATTAATTTACAGTAACTATTTAAATAGTATATCTAACATATAACATATTTTTAGGCAGAACAATAGAAAGGTATCCTAATATTTATACATATGTATATTTACCATTAATTAATCATTATACACGCTGAATGCGTAATTCTGTCAGCAAATTCATTACGCGTCAAGCAAATAATATAATCCAAATTTATGTAATAGATGTATTCGTCTCAGTCTTTATTCAAATATTGTACTATTGATAATATCGCGCGTGCGAGAGCGCGTGCCTTATATTTATATAGGAAAACAGTATAGGTACGTACCCTCGTACGTACCATGAAATATGTTGTGAATTTTGAATTCAATTCGAGATTCAATTTTTACGAAGAAATCAAATCCAGATATTATATAAGTACAAATAGCTGGCTTTGGCATTGATTTAAATTATAGCCCCTTGTAATATAAAAAAAACCCCAAAATTTTTACAAATTCAAAATTTATATCTGTATACAATATACATGTTCGCCTTTAAATTACAAATCGAAGAAAACAAACTATTTGAAGAACACTGTCTATATATATATAATATATATATATATATATACACACACACGTTTACTTCCTCTCGATTCAATAAGGCAAAGTGTAAATAAAAGTTGTAAATCAGCTATTTCAAGACAGAAATCAGACTTTTGTCAACAGCTTCTACAATGATATCGATACGTTCTTATTTTAGATTTAGGGGTCATGAACTTTTTTGGAATGGGCATTGCAATAGTCTTGCTTTTGATACGGAATTCAACAATCTATATACAAAATCACAAGATCGTCCGCGGCTCATGCTCCTATAAACTTATAGCGGTCGCACCTACAACTTAGCGCAAATTTTTTCAAATTCAACAATATAGCTGTACTATGTTGTCACTCAACTGCTTCCAAATCCTAATCGAGATATAATAGCTATGTGTATCGTATAACATAGGTATATACAAATTTTCCCAACATCAGTTCTTTCATCGAGGTAGTCAAACCTGACGATAATATTGGTTGACAAAGATACGGATGCATCCATTGCGTACGTCAGGGAAAAGGTGTTTGTGTTTGATACTATACATCTTGAGCGCACGTGCGTCAGGTCTGCGCGCTCGTCTCTTGCGACATGCGGCGTGGGCCGTGGGAGAAAGAGTATCGGTATGCCATAAATCGCATGATGCCGTAAAATCTGTCACATTTTTACGCAGTATACGGCGCACAAGAGATTATTCGGTCTATAGAGAGATTTATGCGTCTGTAAGTATATAAAATTCGAATTAGGAAGCAGCTGTAAAACTATATATTCTATATAGGTATAAATGAAATTTATTATTATGTTACACTACTTTTATACCTATAATTTTAAGTAAGAGCTATAGGATTTGTGTACATACAGTATTGCGAATTGTTTGTACGAAAAAAAATCATAAAATGTTTATATATACTTACAACTATGTTTTATAAAGTGATATCGTATAAAGTTAATGTTACAATCTTTTTCTTGGGCTATATATACGCAGCTGTATAGATACGCGTATACTTTATACGATGACCCGTGCAATAATCCAGACGATTCTTTATACTGCATTTCCAGAAATAGCAAGTTCTTTTAGGCACATTTGTTTATAACGGTTTATAACGAGGTTCGTTCCAACTATTTTAAAAATAACCACGTCTTGTCGTATACTGCTGCATTTACAGTTTATAAAATCAAACCTAATGCGTAAGCGCACTTGTACCAATAACGTTAAATTAATCTGTATATACTTGTATATGATTTACGCGTAGATTCATACTGCATTTATCGAGCATTTATACACTATAGTCTTTAGTATACATAATATAATAAAAGTATAAAGCTGTATAATATACGATTATACAAATACAAATTGACATTAGCTTTTGCCTATACTATACTGCAAGTCCATAAAGTCGTATTGCCAATCTCATTGATCTCGTTACCAATTCAAGGGCAGAGACTCGCTATATAGTCTCAATGCAATGTTTTTGATTTTTCAAAGCCATGCGCGCGATATGCCAGGAATATCTGAAATAGCGCGGTCGCGCTTTATTTATTGAATGCGGCTAACAGAGCATAAGGGCAGAAATAATTCAGTATACGAACAGCTATCCAAAATGCAAACGGACAGTATCCTGAAATGTTCTTTATATGACGCTCGTTTTTACAAATTTTCTAGGCTAAAAACATATTATTTGACAATATCTATATATATTATATATAATTATTATAGCATCGCATCATTATAATCCAGTTATATACATTCTTCTGCGAACGAACAATGCGATACAATTCTGAGGCTGTTATAAGGCAAAACGATGCCATTTTTTCGGTTAATTTTATTCTTTTATGCGTAAGTGTCCGTATTTTTTTTTACTTGTATGTCAAGAAGTTTCCCTTATTTTCTCGAAAAAGAAACAAGCCAAAACGCAATAGGCCGGTACACCTATACATAACAATCAAGTCACAATTAAATGCTTTTTCCAATTTTTTTACAGTTTATACGCGTATTTATCATATACCCATAATCCTATTATATATGTTATACAATTGTTGAGCCTAGAAATTTAACATTTTACACGCTAAATAAAGTAATGACCAACGCTATTGTCCATTCGATATACAACGTTTCCTTACCAAACAATTGGAATCTACGCAGTACGCACTTACAAGGCTTACAACGACTATACCAGATTATAACTATATATTACACATATATCAGCGCAAGTACTTGCAGTGCAGCGCTGCATCGATGGGATTGACAGCGACGCCGCGGCCGCGGCACTGCACAGCTGCTATGCTATATGCATGCATCACACTCCCGGCCACCACCGCCGCCGCCGCCGCACGTCCTGTTCTGTGCGGTGCTCTCAGTCAGTCGCCGCTCGAATTGACGATCGGATCTCTCGCACGCACGACGCACGCAGTGCGCCGTTTGTGTATAAACAATATAATACCATTTTGCCGTATAAAGTACAGTATACGCGCGTTACTCGGTCGGGCATAGGCTCCGCGCCGCCGCCGCCAAAATGAATAATAATCTGCAAGTAGCCGCGGTGCAGCAGTGAGAAAGCTTCATTACGTTATCTTATCGATCGCAGCATTCTCGCGCGGCGTTATTTTCTCGTTATCTTGTTTTGTGATGATCGGCCCCAGCTGATATCGTTCGTGCACCTCGTTGCTCTCTTTCTCTCTCTCTTCTCTCCGCGGCATCGGACTATTACCTATGTACGAGTATTGTATACTTGCGCCTGAATCGCTTGCTTGTATATTGTGAATAGATACTTACTTATAATTAGGATTCTTTGTGCGCGGCTGTTCTCCTGCGCTTTTCGCGTGTGTGCAGCTTTGGCTTTCGGTTAAATACATTGGCCCGTACCGTGTGTCGCGTGGTAGGCGCGCGCAGAATCAATGGTTCACAAGGTCCTTGTGCCCGAGGCCGACTACACTCTGCTGGCTGGAAAACAAAAGTAATTTCGTTCTTCAATTACAGTTGCAATGGGCGCTGAAGAGAGAAATCCGCTCGTTATACTTGTTGCGCCGAACGAACGGAGCTCTACATTGTATGCGCTTGCATCTCATATACCTTCGGATTTTTCAGGTTTTCCTGCTACAACGTCGTCGTTGTGATCGTTATATTTCTTCTGGGATTCACGTCTCTCGGGCTTTTGGCTTACAACTTCTTCAAAACTGCCATCAACGAGGAGAAACTGGTGCACAATGTTAAAGTACCATCATGGATGCACTGGTTCTGGCATCACAATGCCACCAACTCCACGGAATTTGGATCCACCATAAAGCCTATCGATGAGTGAGTTGTGTTTGTTGTGTCGAGTTGAGTAAGGTTTTATGGATTTTCATTGTTCATGGATTTCTCCAGGCATTTTCTAGTGTGCTATTACTCGAAGAATAGCAATAACTCGTTCTCACAGTTGAGCCCCAATAATGTGGACCCTCATCTTTGCACGCACATCATCATTGGATTTGCCTCAGTCGTCAACTGTACCTTAAATTTGGGAGAAGATCTGACAGTATACAAACAGATGGTGGAGTTGAAGAAATTTGAACCCAATTTGAAAGTCATGGTCAGCGTTGGTGGTGCTGAAAATGAGTCTGGTTTTCCTGAAATGGTGCTAAATCATGCCAACAGAAAAATGTAATTCAATCATGTATTTTGCACAACTTTGTTTAAAAGAGTTGTTGTGAAATTTGCGAAAGTAATGTTTTATTTTTGAAGTTTCATAAGGTCAGTCTTGAATGCAACAAAAGCCCTCAACTTGGATGGTTTAGATTTAGATTGGGAGTTTCCTGCTTGGGCTAACAAAGCTGGTCGCCAGAAAATACATTTTGTACAGTTAGCATATGAATTGAGGAAGGAATTTGATAAAAGTGGCCAGAATCTGATACTGTCAGCTGCAGTTGCAGCTCCTCAAGCTATAATTGATCAAAGTTATGAAGTACCTGAATTTGCAGAGTAAGTTAGTTTAATAGTCTTATAAATAGAAGTATAATAGTTTTAATATATTAAGGAAGATATTTTTTCCCAACAGGCACGTTGATTTTATAAATTTGATGTCTTATGATTATCATTTTTACATATGGTATTACCCAGTCACGGATTTGAATTCTCCTTTATATCCACGATCTTTAGAAACTGGATATCTAACTTCCTTGAACGTAAATTTCTCTGCAAATTATTGGGTACTGAAAGGAATGCCCAGAGAAAAAATAGTTATAGGCATTCCATTTTATGGTCATTCTTACAAATTGTATAATCCTTCAAACCACAAATTGCAAGCTCCTGCTCGTGGTTATGGGGATACAGGACATCTGGGATTTGTAACTTATCCAGAAGTGTGCAAATTTTTAAAAAGTGGTGCAGTGAGAGTTTTTGTCAATGACAGTCATGTACCGTATACATATAAGAACAATGAATGGATTTCATATGATGATGTTACTAGTGTTGGCTATAAGGTAAAAAAGCTAATCTAAATAAAATGGTCAAAAAATATGAGTATAAAATAATTAATCTACAATAACGTTAATTTCAGGCATCATGGATTAAGTCTAATGGATTCAAAGGTGCTATGGTGTTTTCATTAAATACAGATGATTGGAATTCTATATGTTCTCCAAATTATAGATTCCCCTTAACAAAAGCAGTAAAAAAAATTTTTGCTTCAAAACCAAAATCATCTTAAAAAACGTCTTTTATCTTTTCAAAGACTGGTAATTTAAGTTGTAAATAAAGTATTTATAGATTTTATGAAAAGCAGATTCATTTTAAAAAATTTCTACATAAATAATATTTAGGTAACTGATAGTTTATTTTGCTATTACATACTTGCTTATAGTCCCAGCAGGATATTTAATGCAAGATTTCAAAATATGGATCATTACTTTAAAAAATAATCAATTACTTATTGCATAATAATTTTAATATATAAGTTAACTATATTGAAACATTATTCCATTTAACATAAAAAAGATCAATTCTGAAATCATGCAAACTTATAATAGAAACTATCCTTGACTTTATCTATTATTCACATTGTTTTGTACACTTTTAACATTGTTTTGGAATAAGTAATTACATAGTAGATCTTTAATATGATACCTTGCGCAAAAGAGTACTTTAAAGTTTTATTTTAATAAAGTAGCAAACTATGTATAAGTTTGCTACTTAAAAAACGTCTTTTAAAGTATGCCAAAGAAACACAAACTGATTTATCAAGATGCAAGCATTTGTGTAACTTGTATATCAAGTTTCATCGTGAAACGTTAGATGTTTATCAGATAATCTCCAATCCCCAAAAAATTTATTACAATCTTTGGAGCACAATTTGAGATTTTTGTAAGGCCAGCAAGGATTAATGTCTGCATCATTATTTTTCTTACAATTTTTTGTCAGTCTCTGATAACAAGCCAGCACAAGCACATCTTGTGCTTGACTAAGTTGTTATTATACCAGTCCTCTAACCATACAGCACTAGTGTTTGTCCGAATGTTTTTTAATTGATACTTGGATTTTGATTTTTGTCCCACTGTACTTCAATACTCGGCCACTTTGTCTGCAGTACTGTTAGCATAGGATTGCTATCTAAAATTGATTCTACAGTACTTTCAAGTAGAATTGCTTGACCCCTATGATACTTTACTTGGTTGTCAGGATTACTTCTTGGTAAACCATTGTAGTGATAGAGGACAAATGTATCTGGATAAGTTCTGAGTTCTTCCGGAAAAAACTCATACATAAAAGCAGTAAGTAAAATTATGCCATCGCCATGTCTGTCAAGCTTTTTCTTCATAATCTCAACGCTGTAACATTAATCATCAATAAATTAATTATTGCATTTCGTTTATAAAGAATTTACAAATATTCAAGACATTTATTACTCACTACTCGGTATCAGAGAATAATCCAAGTTCAGCTAATACATTTTGTAAAGCATCAGTTGGAATAAAATTATTTCCATCGTTGTCATACTTTTTGAAAACACGTTTTGCTTGTTCAGCTGGTGTTTCAGCACTTACTAACTTTTTCTCATTCGAAAATAAGACTGTTAGATGGGTTTCAGAACCCAAGACCCACACAGGGTTGGATGGTGACTTAAGAAATGTACCGACCTCAATGTACCTCAATGTTTCCAACAAAGTTAAAAAACCTACAGCATTCTGCTTATCAATACCTTTCAGTTCTGCAATAAAAGAATTATTTTAGCACCATTACAAATATTTAGCTGCAATGTAATCAATGCATATTCTTACTAAGTCCCCCAACATCTTGATCATGATCCCACACGTTGCTCACAGCTCGACCACTCAACATCAAATTGATTAAACTTTGACTGCCGTATCCAAAAGTAGAATGAATTAGAGGGTCAGTCAAATCTGATATTTCTAATCGCATCTGAGGTATTCCTTTTGTACATATGACCGAGTATAAGAGTAGTAGTACACCAAATCGTTCCTTAAACATACTGATATTATCAGTAAGAAATTGTTCCACTTCTTCGACGCTACCTAACGAGTGGATCCTGTATCGAAATGAAACATAACATCAATATACAAATGACCAACGAAGCATCCCGTATAAACAAGAAATAATAGCTGCGCACCTCAATCGTGAGTGAAAAACTTTAGATTCTAAGACTGGCTCAACAGGTGCGGTGCTTGTGTTCTCCGTGCATGGCTCACCGTCGACAAGCATTGCTTCCTCGACGGGCACTTCACCATTGACTGTGCTATTTGGCTTGTCCATAAGTAAAATAGAGTACTTTAGATTAGTGGGATCGGCCGCCTGTATGACGGTCTCGGTCATGGCCTTGACCAGCAGTTGATCGCACTTGTCGGGCTTGATGTCGTGCCAGGTCGACATGTCGCTCTCGGCGAAAAGCTGCTTCAGGACGAAGGCCTGCAGCGGAGCCAACACGGCGCATGGTCCACCCTCGGCCTGGATCAGAGCCGTCGACTCGTGGGGACTGAAATAGAATCCTGAAAGCACACGAGAAAGATGTATTTTTAGCGGCAGCAGTCGCACGACTACAATAGCGCGTCGCAGTCGTCGAGGACGACGACGAGGCTTACCTTGAGCCCATCGCTTGAACACGTCCTCCTTGACAGTCGGGCCCCAGAGCAGGCTCTTGACGTCGGCGACGAGGTCCTCGTGCACCGCCATGACCGCGAGCGCCGGCTTATTTCACGGGTGATTAAAGCGCGCCGCGAACAGTCGGAGGAGCGGCCTGCTGCTCTCGCATCGACGGCTGCGGCTCTCTATCGCGACGATATTTCTAAACAAGTGTCCATAACCTATTTGCGAGATCACATACGATTTCCAAGTGCAGCGCCATTTTCCAAAGTCGCGACTTTTTTCCCCCTGCCCTGCGTGTGTAATCGTGTGTATCAATATATCTGTATAGACCTGCACTTGTCAAAGTCAAGTCATGTCAAGTACAGTGTCATACAGCATTTTCCTTCGATTAGTACCAACTTTTGGAAAAATAACGCGAGGTTGGGCCAGCGGGCAGCGCTGCACTGCGCAGAGGCAGAGCCAGAGCGCTAATTCGTACTTTTTCAGTGCGTAAGATTGGTACACTCGGTACGAAATAATCCTAAACAAGCTCGGAGCGCGAAATTTGAATTTTTATTTTACGAGTAGTGTTTCACGTGCGTTTTTAAAATTTATTTATTATATACTTACGTTACTCTAGAAATGAGCACCTCTTTTTTTTTGCCGAAATTTAATTGTCCTACAAACGCACTTAGGTGCCTAGACAAAATCGTAATCAGTTTTATTCGCAAGATTCGTTAATTCTAACACATGAATTCGAATACTTATTTAGCAGATGTTATTGATTAAATTTCCATTGGATACAGAGTAATGATAAATTGATAGTATGATTTTTAGAATCTACGACATGCTTATGTATTTAATTAGTTTATTAATTAGGCAATTGTTTTTATGAAAAGTTAATTAAAAAAAAGTTGAAGTTAATCAAAAATAGAATCTTTTTGTGTGAAATTCGTATAAATCAGATTCATTGGGTAACTTGTATAAAATAGATGAATTGGATTTGAATATGGATGATAAGGATTACACAAACGTATTGGATATTGTCAACGAAATCTTCAATTTGTAAATTAATTGATTAAATTTAATTAATTTTACTCTTTAAAAAACCTTAAATGAATTACATATAAACATATTTAATACTGTACAATTTTTTACTTAGCCTACCATTCTTAATCTATAGTTATGGGATAGTATTCGAACAAAGGGGTAACGAAGGACAAAGTGTAACATGGCTTTACAGACTGGCTCCTTTGGGCATGCAATCGTATGCACCTTGCAGTTACATAGGATTTCAAACGTCACGCTAGTTTAGTTACAAGATTTTACCACTTTATTTTATTCTAAGGCTTGATTTTTTAAAGTATTATTAAAAAAATATTTTTTCAATTTTCAAAAATGTAATTTGGAAAATTAAAATATTATTTACTGCATTTTTCAACAATAATTTTCTCGTTTTAATAAAATATTTACTGTTTATATATTCAAACGAAATATCTTAACAAAACAGTACTGCATAACGAATATTCATCATACTTAGAAAATAAGACGAATTAATATCATTTCGATTTTTTAACTGATACACATGATGCTTTTATAGTAAAAGTAATTATTATCTCGATAAAACAATATCGTATGACGAATACTCGTCCTACTTTAAAGAATTTTTTGTTGACTGTTATTTATACAAAAAAAGTTCTATATATATATATTTATATATGTATTGTGTTATAGCAAATTTAAATATTTTAAATAGAACTATAACGAATAGGAGTTTTACAAAAGATCTGATGTAACTGATAATGAAATAAAAAAAGGTTGATAATCATAATCTAATTTTGTACTTTTATTAATTAAAATAAATAGAAATTCATTACTTATATAGACGTCTGAAAGTGCACAAGAAGGCATGTCTAAAAGTCATCTTTTAAACACTGACAGTATGTCTAATTTTATAAAATTGTTGGGGCATTAGAAATGAACGCGTCGTTCATGCGATTGTATAAAAGATGACTTATTAGACGTCGCAATGACATCTAAAATTATAACGGGTGTTATCTATTTAAATGTTCGACGTTTCGTCATTATGAAAACGTCTACTAATGTTCTTTTTGATGACTTCGGGAGAGCCCGATGCTAATTTTATAATTACAACATTGACACTTCTTTCATTATTTCCAATTTCATTTCCCTTCCGAGAATTTTTCCCTTAAACATTTTATCTTATTTACAAAGTACGTCTCCAAAGATTCTGCACACTTGAAGAATGGCGATTCCTTGGGATTATAATAACGACAATTGTCAAAAATCTTGGTCATGTCACCAATAAACTCACTTAGTTTTTTGTATGATCTATCATTTATTCTCAGTTCAATGGTTTGAAGATCTAAAAAATGTAAGTATTATAATGTTTATAATTTTGAATAGTAAATTCTAATGTTTGTATATCCATGCATATACATACCCATTGGTTCTTTTATAACTTTGTAGTAGTCAGGCGCTTCATTAGGATCCACAGGTTCCATAAAAGGCCAAGCACTCTTGTGGCCCTAATAATCATACAAATAAATTATGTTTACAATAAAAACTATTAAGTTATATATTTATATTTAATTTAATATACCTGTATCTGTTTTATCAATTTTTTTAAAAGCTCAAGGTCCTTCATGTTAAGATTTTTCATATTGGCAAAGTTAACTGATGAATTTCGCTGACAGTTCGGACAAACATATTCGTCAATATTATCAGCTTCTGATTGAAGAATGCCAACGCACCTACCATGGAACCAGTCCTGACACTTGTCGCAGCAAATATAAAATCTACAGCACAAATAATAAGATAACATATATTGTGTAAAATATTTGTACGTAATAATAAATTGATCCTTACTGAGATTCATCATATGGCTGTTTGCACAAGCAATATAACTCCTGCGTCTCTCGGGCATGCCGGCACTCAGTACAAACAAATTCGGACATAGTTTTACTCATTTCTTCAGTAATGCCTACACAGTCTCCATGAAACCAATTATTACAAAGATCACAGCCAACGTAAAATCTAAAGGAAAAGATTAAAAATATAACTAATTGTTGATTTAAGATTATATATTTCGATGTAAACAATTTCAATAATTTACTTTGTTTCGTCATATGGTGTCCTGCAGAGACAGTACAGTTTTTCCTTTTTGATTCTATTAGATGCTGCGGCACCGATTGTTGGAAGATGTCCCTGTGACCTTTGCTTCTTTGGTTTGTTCTTATTTGGTGGACTTATTTGTTGTGGAGGTTGTGCATTTGCTTTGCGTTTCGCGCTTCCTACTTTGACTTCATCTTGCTTATGCCTTTCAGCCTTCGTTCTACTAGCAAGTTCTGCGGAAAGATCTTTCTGCAAAGAAACAGTAAAAAATCATTAAATTTTGAATGCACGTATTATAATTTGAGTAGATCACATGCGTTACAGTCATATCAAGCTTACTTGAACATCAATTTGTAATTCTTTTTCCAATAAAGCTCTTCGTTTCAAAATATCCTTTTTCAATAGCTCCTTGTGTCTAAACAGAAGAACTTGCATTCTAGAATGTACTTGCTGTTTTCTCCTCTGTTCTTGAGTTTCTTTTAGTTTGTTAGGACGATTCTTTGGCGTAGAATCATTATCCAAGGATTCAGGTAATTTGTGCGATCTTTGTTTAAATATAAATTTATTATTAGTTTCTGAAAATTTTACATATCAATACTCAGAAAAATTATTCCTTTCACTTACTTAGCAATATCACGGTGTTCTTGTTTAATTGGAGGTTTTCTTTTGGGTGTCTCGCCTACCCAATCGCTGTTCTTTTCGTTGGCAGTACTTTGAGTAACAGTCGGCGTTGGGGTTGCAGGTGTATGTGATGTTGATGTAGGTCGTTTACGAGCAGGAGCTCGTGGAGCCGATGTGACCGGTGTGCTATGACCCTGAGTACCAGTCGTAGTACCTTCCGTGCCCTTCATCTGCTTCTCCTGGTACCTTTGTAGTTGCAATAGTTTCTCTTCAATTTCCGGATTTAAGTTTTCTTGTTTTAATGCATTTTTGATGGCTAAGCAATAAACATTAAACAATTAATTATAAGACATAATTTTCATAAAAATTAAAATAGTAGATGAAATATACTTTGTTGAATGTAATCAGGAGTAAGTACAAATTTATTGCTTGCTGATTGATTTGAATCTTTGGGTGTTTGGGTTGGCTGTTGTCCATTTACTACATTAGCTCTTTGAGGTTCGTCTTCATTGACTGTTCCTCTTTGAACTTGCTGAACAACAACTTTAGCCTTCTTAGGTGAGGAAACCTCCACTGGCTTTGCTGCTTCAATAGTCTCAGTTTTTACTTGGGTATCTGTAACATTTAATGGATGTAAGATCAAGAAATCTTTTAGTGGATATACATATGAAAAAGTCTTACCAGTATTAGGTTGTTCAGCGACGGAAGGTTGTTGTACAGCAGTAGTAACATTAGACTGTGGTTTTACTGCTGGAGTTGCCGCATTTTGGGTAGTTGGTGTTTGTGGAGTTTGATTTTGTTGAGGTTGCGCTGGAGCTTGAGTTTGCGTTGATGGAGCAGGCTGCACAGCTAAATAGATTTTCGTTGGTCCTAGAACACCTTGTTTACCGGCAGTGGCTTGAGCTTTTAGCAATTGCTGCTTCACTTGTTGATGTACCATAGCCAACTGATTTGGCGTGAAATCAGTTCCTTGCAATCCTTGCAGAACTATTCGAGGACCTTGAGTAGTTTGGATAACCTGAGCAGTCACACATTTAATAACTGTGCCAGGTGGTTGGCCAACAAGCAATGAAGCTTCCACGCTTCCGGGTGCAGGAGGAGCAGGTGTTGTTGGTTGGACTGCTGTCGATGATGTTTGACCCGCTGGTGTCGAAGGCGTACCTGGTGTATTTGAAGTAGCCGTTGTTGTATTCGTAGCTGAGCTGCTGGCCGGAGTTTCAGTGACAGACGTAGTTGAAGTTGTCGATACCACTGTTTGTTGAACAGCAGCAACTATACAAATCAAATTGAATTAACAATTTAAAAGTTTACTTTTGAATTTATTAGTTTAAAAGATGCTAGTATACCTGTTTGGGTTTTGGCCGGAGTTACAGCATTTCTCACAATAATACCGGCATTACCAGAATTAAGTTGCACTAAATTTCCTGTAGTATTCCTTAATAAAACTTGTTGACCACCTATAGTTGCCAGTTGAGCTTTACCAGAAGCTAATTGTTGAGCTAAAGCTGGGTTATTTACTATTATTTGATTGGCAGTGACTACTTGCCCGGACGTCGAAATCATCTGAACAAATAATATTCAAATTGTTTTAATTTTATTTTTATTTAGCAATCATTTTTTAAATTTGAACAGGAGTTTAATTACTTACCTGTGTTCCTTGTACTACTTGACCAGTATTAGCGACAACAAATGTACTTTTCTGCGGTTGGGTAATCGGACTAGTAGCAGTTCCAGGAGTAACAATCGCAGCTTTAAGCCTTTGCCCAGATTGTACTACTTGCTGTAATTGTACAGAAGTTTGCTGAGGTGTTGCATCCTGTTGACTCTGATTGGTTACTAGCTTTACAGGAGTAGCTTTGCCGGGCGTTGCAGGCGTTACTGGTGTTTTAGCCACACTTGCAGCAACTTTAGAAACACCTTGGGCAGTTGGAGTAGCGGATCCTGTGGTTGGTGTACTCGCAGACTGCTGTTGAGGCGTTGTTGCTGCAACTGTCTGTGCTGTATTGAGTACGTGCAGTTTTCCATCCGGCATCTGCACCAATTGCTGGCCAGGCATGAGACCACGAACCTGCAATTTACCGTCAGGACCTCGAAGAATTTGAACTTTTTGCTGTACTTGTGGAACCGGAGTGTTGGGAGTTGCTGAAACACAAAGTTTCCGGTTAATTTAAAAATATTAATAAAAAGGTGCTACAAATAAAGTTAGCTGAAAGTTACCTGTTCCAGTAGCTTTAATGAGGGATTGTTGATTAGGAGTTTGCGCTTGCTGAGGTGTCTTGGGTAGAATACTTGTAGGTCCTGAAATAACTCTTGTAGTACCATCCGCGGCTATAAAAATTTGATTTTTATTATTCACTCAATTAAAATAAAATTTTGTTGTTTTTTTAATTCAGGGTTTCTTACGTAAAATTATTACATACCTTTCGTCATATAAATGCGTCTAGTACCAATAATTTTGTTCTGAGTAGGTGTAGTAAGCAGAGAAGTTAATTGAGATTTTCCTTGAGGAGTATTGGGATTGGCAGGTATAGCGACTTTGGTAACAACTTTGAGAGTACCATCTTGAAATAATAAATAAAATAAGTAAATTAAATTCATGTAAGTTTTTTATACATAAAAAAAGAAAAATTATAAATACCTTGAGCATTATTTGTCGTGACTTTAACAAGCTGAGTAACCGGTGTACCAGGAGTGCCAGGATTCTTCAAATTTTCTAATGCTCGTTTTTGTTGATGAGCAGCTCTTTGAAGGCGCAGTTGCTGCTCCATCTTTTCTTTTATTTCTTCTGGAGTTGATTTACCGCTAACTTGATCACCTGAAGTAATAGAACCTACGGTTCTATTGCCGCTTACGACAACCGTTTGCGGTTGACCGGATCTACTCCTAGTAATGATCTGGGCATTAGCCTTCTCTAACCTATAAACGGACACACGCACCAAGCAAAAGGAGTTAGTATTAAGAAGTGTTAAAATTAGGAAAGGATTGTAATGTAACAAAAATAATCTTTTTATGCATAAAAAAATCCCAAAAATTAAATAATTCGAAACAATCAATGTATTTAAATTCTTTTTAAAAATTCTTGGAGTTTTCAAGGAAATGCAAGATCAGGATAAAAACAATATCACAATGCAAAAGCCTTACATATAAACAAAAACGACAATAAATTTTAGATATGGAAAAATTTTTTAATTACCTTTCTCCATATTGCTTGATTTCCCACAGTTCAAGTTTGTCCTCGTCAACCCATTCTTCAGATACTTGAGGCTCTGTACTTTGTGGAGATTCTGGTCGCTTTCTTTTTCGCAGACCACTACGAATTGATGTTACTTCTCTTACTTGTTTAGGTAATTCTAATGGAATGACTACTTTTCTTCTCAAATACTGCGTCTTATCCATAAATTGACCCACGTGTCGATGTTTTAAAATTTCTAAGGACATTATTTCTGTATCGGTGGTAATTTGATGTTTTCCATCATTAGATAAAGGTTTAGCTGAAATATCGTCCCATCTCATACAAGACCATAAAATTCGTAATTGGATAGCAGCAGCAGCAAGGGATTTTAAGCCGACTGTGCGGTACAACCAACATGTTTTGAACAAAGGTCTTGGGCAAGGATATGGCCATACCGACATGTTCGCCTGATAAAAATAATTGTTATTGTAAATATTTTCGTTTATAAAAATAAATAAATTCTAGTATAATAATTAATAGAAAAAGAATTTACTTTGGCCATGTGGTGGAATCCTTGAACTGGTTGACGCCCACCAGCTCGAGCCAATTTTCTTACTTCATGTTGTGGTAAAACCAATATACTTCTATGTTTGTTCTTACTGCAGAAAGTTGAACATAATGGATATTTTACAGGTGTTCGTTTTTTCCTTCTGTCTGCTAAGGAGATGGCAACTTTCTTCAAATATATTTTTCCTTCAGTAGTGCTTGCTGAATATATACGTTCGGATCCATCAGCATTTAATTCTTTTGTATAAATGGTTCTTTGTACAGTCCTTCCTCTTCGGTTAACAATCGTTGTTGTTTTAGGTGATGTAGATGTAGAAACACTGTAAGAAATTTCATTTGAGCGTTATTTGTTGCCAAAATCTTTTTAAATTTTGTATCTTAACTTTTATTTCCAAAATTACCTGGTTTTGACTTCAGATTTAACATCGACCGAATTGCAAGATGTAACAGTTTCTTGCATATTCTTAACTACGCCATCGACAGTTTTTACTTGCTGCGTTGTAGTGGTAACAGTAGTCGTCGTTACAACGTTATTTGTTGTAACAACCACTTGATTACTTTTGGTGTCGGTAGTTTCATTCTAAAAGTAAGATGCACAAATTAAGAGCCTATTAAAAATTCTACTTGCATAAAATTTTGTACTTTGATCTATGCATACGTACCAATTCTAGTTTAATTTTTTTGGCTTGCGAAGCATCTCCACTGCCATCCTTTGGAGTTATGCTGGTTGTCTCAGTGTTATTTGACACTTTTTCACCTGTACTAGGAAGTGCAGTTTTTATAATATTCTCTTTGCTATCTTCACTAGATGGTTCCGTTTTCACAGCAACCGCATTTGCTGCCATTGCATTATTATTAAGTGCATTAGCTTTCCTCAGTAGAACGACAAGATCACGTTTTAATTGAATCTTTTTTAGACAAACGGGTGAATAGCAGTTAGTCGCAAGACTCTGAGGTGTGATAACTGTTTTGTTAGTTATATTTTGAGTCGCCATGTTACAGTAACGTGAATAGCAGGCCATGTTCTTTCCACCAAGACGTGTTAAACTAGCATACTGAGATCGAACTTGTTGAATGCGTTTACCTATTGCAGCCAATACATTTGCCGTGTTGGATCCTACCACTTTAGCAGGCTCCTTTTTTGTCAAGGCATTCTGAACTGTTGCATCACCACCACCACTGCTGTTCTCGTTGTCTTCTGTATGCTCGATGTCTATGTCTGTGTCATCTTCATTTGTCTTTTGATTGTTTGCTTTGTTTACTATTTCCTTTTGCTTCTCAGATTGAGATAGCCTCCTTTCCTCCAGAAGCTTCAAGTGCGTACGTCGAGCGAGGAAATCATCGATTCGAGTTTTCTTACCAATTTTCGGATAAAGGAGACGACCCGAGGTGGTCAAAGCTTTGGTGATGTCAATTTCATCGAATTGGACAACAGGTTTAAAAACTTTTTGTATCTTCATTCCTGCCAAAACTGAAATCAAATATTAATATGTAATAGCTTCTTTACAATATCATATCATTTAATAATCAAATATAATTAATGTATTAAAAAATAACTAAAACATGAAACAAATAATAGAGCGTGAGACTCGGTAGATAGATAATTAATATAAAAAAGCGTGATAGATAATTAATATAAAAAAAATAATAATTTGAAATACACTAAAATTATTAAATGAATTTATAAATGCACTTACAAGGTAAATTAAGTTTTGTTTCCGGTTTTGAAGCTGGAGTTTCTGTTTTAGGCTCTGTCTTTTGCTCATCATTCTGTTCTGTTTTGACTTCTTTGCTTTCAACCTTCACGCTATCTTCGTTTTGATTTTCTTTTTTTACTTCAGTGCCATCATTAGAAGCTTCTTCGGATTTTATCTCCTTTTTGACCTTTTCCTTGTTATCTGTACCATCGGTAATTTCCGAAGGACAATATTCTTTCAGTAAAAATTCATATGTTGACGGATCGACGGCTAAAATTTTTAAGCCCACTTGGTCTCTAATTTGAACCATAATTTTTTGAGGACCGGCACGAAGACCCATTTTTTTTACGTCCATTGGTTTATAACGTCGACCTGTTGAAATCCATAGCCATCCCCATTGTCCATGCACTCTATATTCTTCTCCTTTCTGCTTCCATATTTGGTGTTTGAGGCCGAGCGTGTACTTAACGAAGTTATAGGTCAAACGATTCCTCTCCTCTTCGTCCTCTTTTTCTTTCTTCTCTTTTTTATCTAAACGCTTCTTCTCTTCACGCTCAATCGCAGT
This sequence comes from Philotrypesis tridentata, assembly GCA_018906965.1. NCBI lineage: Eukaryota > Metazoa > Arthropoda > Insecta > Hymenoptera > Pteromalidae > Philotrypesis > Philotrypesis tridentata. Next base: position 1,953,634 of record JACCIB010000019.1, on the reverse strand, counting down.
AACCCTTTGCAATTTAACATGTCCAAGTTGCTCGTGCCAGACATTAGCGAAGACAACGGATTTGATACAGGCCTGTAAGGCGATTAGCGCTCTCGCAAATTCACGCGGATTGACGCAAGAACCAACAGCAGTTGTCCAAGGTTTACGCAATAATGGCCAATTTGTATGCATAAATGGGGCTTGTATACTACTTTCTAGTTGTAAGATTGTCTGACGAATCGTCTGGACGAGCATTGCTCGAGTACCAGTCAGACTGCCAATCCATTTGAAGTCTATGTTTTGAGTAAGAGCGAACTTGTGCGATAAATGTCGCTTCTTGTCCCGCTCCTCATTTCGTTGGGCTTTGTTCAGAGCTATTGTGTTGGTGCTGTACTGATTTACGTACGATTTAAATGTATTGTCCATACCCAATTTGAATAGATGAGTTCCCGACGCTATTTGATGTGCTTTTTGCCGCGTCAATCGTGAGTTGTCGGTTTCTTCTTTTACAGTTTTCTCCACCTTTTCCTGTTCCTCCTTTGTTCCAGGAAGTGCTTTCTTTTTGAGTTCATCTATATTAAAAGTTCTTGGAGTTAATGAACCAGTCTTTGATCTCGTCACAATATTGTGCTTTTTACCATCTTTATCAACTCCCTCTGTCATCTCCTCAACTTCCATATCCTCACCTTCAATTTTCGTTTTATTTTCATTGTCTGCATTTTCCAGCGAATTCTCTTGTCCTTCTCCTGACTTTCCAGTTTTTTCAGACTGTTCTTCACTATCCTTTTTATCTTCTGACTTATCAGATGGCACAGACGGTTTATCTGCAGTAGACTCTGAATCCTCATGAATTTTTCGAACTAATTCTTCAGCTTCTTGTCGTTGCTTTTCTTTCCTTTCTTCTTCTTCTTTCTCGAGTTTTTCTTGTCGCTCTTTCTTCATTTTTAGAATAAGATCTGCAATAAAAAACATAATTTTAGTATTCTAAAAATAATGGCATGCATTACGGTTACAAGTGATAGAAGTGTTGATACATACTATTCTCAACTTCCAAGTAAGATTTCTTATTGCCTTTGTATTGATTAGTAATGGTTTCAGTCAACTCCATTTGACGTTTGATTTCATCTCTGTAATCAGATAGTTCTCTATACAATGCTACTTCCATTTCATTCTTGTCTAAGGAATTCATTAACTCTTCTAGTTGTAAAGGGGAACTGTAGTACCAAATTTCTCCATCTTCACTTTCACTAAAAAATAATAAATTTTCGATAAGTTAATGCATTTCTGCCAATAAAATGGATGTTTAAAAGAGAAATAACATACATAAAAACTCTTCTCACTAAGAACCAATATTTTCTTCCATGCCTGTCAAAACCTAAATGTTCCTGTCTACACAGCAAGCCATTTTTTTCAACATCAGGTATACAGTCCATAACGCCATTTATTTTATGAGCTTTACATATATTACATTGCCAATCTTCGGGAGGTACATCTACAAGTGGCGGTTCTACACATTCTAAATGAAATACCGCTGGGCATGTCTCACAACATAAAAGATCACCAAGTCGATGGCAAACTCGACAGTGATCATCATAATCTCTGTTCCCTAATTAAAAAAATTCATTTATTATTAAACTGATAATATCGTTTGTTACAATAAATCTTTTCTGCACGAAACATTGGTTTTGCATTAAAAAAAAAAAGATTGATTGAAAATTCCATGGGAAGTTGCATCACCTTTCTGATTCAGAAAATTACACTGAACTTTCATCATACAGGAGAAGCTAATTATTAAGGAAAACAAAAAAAAAAACGATAGTTACCTTCATGAAGCAAATCCTCTCGAACAGGATTAGTTATAAGAAATTGTCCGGTTAAAAATTGCAAAACTTTTATTCTATCTTCGATTCCAGAGAAGGGATACTCAGAATTGGATAGTATACTTAAAATGTTCTGATCAAAACTCTTATCACTTTCGACATAGGACCTTAAAACTTCAGGCCATGTCATGGCATCAACAAAATAAAGACTTATATTCACAGAGTCCTTTTGGTCGAGTGGACCAAAGTGAGTTTGCTGCGAGTCTTCCTCTCGCAATAAAGCTTTGATAAGCGTGATGTGGATTTCAGCCAACAGGTTGGTCTGGTCCTCACAGATCATAGCCGCGCAGAAGTCCTCGAACCTTGTTGGCGACAACCTGAGCAGTGTGCGAAAATGCCTGAGGACTTCGTAAATGGACAAACAGGGCATAACCAAGTCCCTAGGGACTAGCAGATCATCCGAGGATTTGGGAAGCTCCAACGTTGGGATCTCCCTGTTCTGGAGCCACAGCGGCTCCGGACTAGGCGGTCTCTGCTGGCTGAGCAAGGTCCGCCTGGGTGTGCCGCTTGTGGTACTAAAGCTGGACAGGGAGAAATCACTGTCACTGGATGGATCCGGCTCCTCGATACTCTCGGACGACTCGTCCTCGCTCTGAAGCAGAGGATCGTCCTCGATGTCGGTCTTGTTGTCGCTCGACTCGTCGCCAAAGTCAGAGCCGTAGTGGTACTCGGAGTCGTGGTAATCGACACTGGTGTTGTAGCCCCGTCGGCCGTAGGTCGAGCTCGAGTGGACCACCCTTCTTCGAGTGCTTCTCGCGAACGCCCTTGGTCTTGCGATTGCGCGTGCTGCGTCTCGTGTCCTGATGGGGCTCGGGCGTCTCCTGAGGCGAGCTCGGCCTCGAGGCCGTCGGCGTCCCGGGTTGCGAGCCTGGCGTCTCCGAGCCCTTGCCCTGCAGGTACTTGGGCTTCTTCATGAGGTGATACTGGAACTTCTTGGGCCTCTCCATGACGACCGACTTGGGCGGTCGGCCCCTGCGCTTTGTCCCTCGGCCCGACATGCTTCCCCGTCTCTCTGCGGCACTGTCAACAGGAAAAATCCCCGAATGCTCGGTAAGTATACAACAAAGTCTCTTTCTCTCCCTCTCGCCTATGTGTGCGCGCACATTCGCGGATGTCGCTCGCTCGCTTGCTCTGTGTCTGGTCTGTCTCTCTCTCGCTCGGTTTTTTGCGCTCTATCTCCCTTCCTCAGCACGTGGCGCACTTGTCAACAAACGCGAGCAGCAGCAGTAGCAGCGGTTTACCGGCAACGGCGGCCCACGTTCCGATATTTGCGCCATTTCTCGGGGGGGACCCCTGCAGCACCGCGAGAGCTCCCGCTCACGTGACCAAACAGTAGCTCCAGCTATTACCTATACGTGCATGGATCCCTCGCAGCAAGCGCGGCGCTTTTCTCACCTCTCGCGTCCCCCGCAGCACACCTACGCGCGAGACAAACAGCTGAGCGGCGCCGCCCCCGACGACAACACACTCCGACGACACGGATCGACTCCTCGCGCGCACTGTATATCGCCTCGCTCTTTTTCGCTCCTACGCTGATCTCGGCAACTCGCCAGCCTCTCTCTGTTCAGGCGAGAGCTGCTGCGCGCTCGCTATACCTATGTCTGGCGCACTGCACACGCGAGACGCGAAGCCCGCCGCCCGATGAGAGCGCCGCGCCGATTGGTCCGTCGGCGAGACGGGTTGAGGCTGCTCCGTCGCCTCCAGCCAGCGTCGAGCCGGGCTCGGGCGCGATGTCTCCGCGGGCGACTAGCCGGCACGAGGTCCAGGACGAGTTTCGGGGGGCGCGCGGCGGCCAGGACGACCCGGGGAGGCGTATTCGCGCGACCGAGGAGCCGTGGATGCGCCCGTAGCTTCGGCCAATGGCGTGGCCGCTTGCTGAAAGCGAGCGCGAAAGCTGCTGCAACTCGGGCGCCGGATGGCGCTGCGGCTCGCGGCAGGCGCTGCGAAAAAACGCAATAATTCGGGCCACAGCGAGCCGAAAGCCGGGATTCGCAGAAGCGCGAGGCTCCGTGGCGTCGATTTCGCGCGACCACGACGAACGCGGAGAGAGAAAGAGGGAGAGAGAGAGAGAGAGAGAGAGAGAGAGAGATCGACTCGGGAATCTATGTACCTCTATGCGAGAGTCGGTCGCGCGAGGCGAGACGAGAGCGGTCGTCGTGCGTTACACTTTATGTAGAGGAAGAGATAATCAGTCCTAACCTTAGTTCGCAAGATGCTTGGGCAGAGGACAGCACTGCTCCCCGACTCTCTGGTCCGCAGCTCGACTGATATATTCGCGGGCCTCACATCGGAACTCTCTCGGTGCGGAGGCACGGCGGCCAGCCGTTTCCAGCTCTCCCGCGCGCAACAAACTCTCTCGCTGTCAGCTTGATTTGCTACGCGTCCCCTACACGGCTATGGCTATGCGCAGCCCGAACCAACGAGACGGCACGGCACTTTGCTCCGCTGCTGCTTGCTGCTGTTGCTGCTGCTGCGGCTGCAGATGATGCGCGGGGGGGTGCGCAGGCAGGCGAGATCTTCAGCTCGTATACCCGTCGTGTGTCGCGTATATACGCGACCCGTCGGCTCGCTCCTATACTTTTTCTTCGCTCTCTTTCGCGCACGCACTCTCGCGACGACGACGACGACGACGACGACGATGATGATAGTGGCGACGCAGCGCCATCTGTCCCGCTCTCTTTTTCACCCCGCAGTAGCTGCTGCGGCTGTGTGTACTTGTGTAGAGTAGACCAACTGCGGGTTACGGTATATCTATATGTGGTTGTTCTACAGTCTACACACGCGTATATTACAATGGCGAGGCGAGACAGAGAGCGAGGGCAGCGCCACTTGCGCCACTACGCGAGTCGACGCGCTATTATTTTGTTATTGTTGCGAATTTCCCGAGCGAGCCGTTGGAGAGCGGGCCTCGAGGGGGTGGGCCCGCGAAAAATCGGGGCTTCGTTCTCGGGAGGTTTTCCGCTCTCGTTCTCCGCGAGATTTTCCCTTTCGAGATGGTCTCTCTCTCTCTCTCTCTTTGTGTAGTGCGAGCTATATACGCGGAGAGACGGAGTCGCCATCTTTATCGAGCGACGTTTCGAAACGTCGGCGATAGCCGTTGCTGGCTCGCGGAGCGATCGCTAACATAGAGGCGAAAAAGCGCGAAAACGACGGCCGAGTATTTCGGCGGCGTCGATCTCGGCGTGTCGCGGCTTTTTGAAAGAAAGGAGCCGCGAACGGGCTTCTTTTTCGGAGCAGATGCGCGCGCCGCCGCTGCGGATGTGCCGCGCACGCGCCGTCCGAGCGGCGGGAACATTTGAAACGCCGTTCTCGCCTTCCGCCACGCCACGCGTGTATTCTATTTAGTATACATATATATTATGTCCGCACGCATTATAGGCAATAGGTAACTTGATCTCGCGCGGTGGGGGAAGATGAGAGAGACAGAAAAAAAGAAAATGGCGCTCACTGGTGGAAAAGGAAAAGTCAAGAAGCAGGAGCACGCGGATCGAGGTTATCCGACAGCTGGACTGGAAAGTGCGGGACGAGCGGCGCCGCGAGCGAGATGTACGCCCTGAAGCCGGTGATCTCGCTGCCCGAGAAGGTGGCCTTACCGAACGTCATGTACGAACTGCCGCGGATCCAGGGTAGCGGCGGTTGCGGCAGCACCGCCGGGAAGACGGAACCTGATCAAGGAGTCGTCGCAGAGCAGGTTACCCTCATTCTCCGAACTTACTCCGTTCATCTCGCGACCGGCAGCAGGAGTCCACGCGACTTTCGTTCCTGCTCCCGGTAAGGGGGGGGGGGGATTAGTCCATCATCTCCGCGACCTAAGCATCGAGCCGTACGATGTACGGAGGTACTCACGTGGCATGGCTCCATCGCGTATCCTCGCAGTTGCCGCTTCACCGACGACTCGGTCCTGACGCTCATCCTGGTGCCTACGACGGAGTCGTGCGTGTCTCCTATATATATCCGGGTCGCGACGTGCAACAATGTCTACTCCGGTTGTGCCGCACTGCCCCGTCGCGCGTCTCCGTCACTCCGATTTGCAGTCTGATTTCTTCTCGGATAACACGCAATTAATATATTACACGCGGGTCCTGAGCTCGACGATCGCAGAGGGTCGCTTGAGTACTTACTGCGCGGATAAATGGCCACTCGCCGCCGAATTACGTTACCGAGTGCGCGTCTTTTTGCGCAAAAAGCGTATACAGGCCCTCTGGGAAATATAACGCGGTGCGCACTTGTCACGCGACACGCAACAACGTCAAATTCGACGAAACCCGAGAACCCATGGTAGCCTGACCAATGATGGAAAGGCTCGGGGTCTCTGCCTGGTTTTTTAATGAAGGATGCCTCGTGATGCCACTCGCGGCCGTCAGAGACATGCTCTCTTGCTTCTTTCGCGTCTTGATCCTATATGTGCAAGTAGTCACTGAATGATAATGGAATGGTTTTTTGCAGATGCAACTGTCCGAGTACAATTTGTTGGAGGCTAGACAGGTGAGGATACTCAAACAAATCTACGAACTTAAACAGCAAGTGGAAGGACTGTGCATTGCTGTCAGAGTGTCTTCGGATGTCAAGGATCCTGCTGAAGTACTTAAGAAGTTGAATTTGAATATTGAGATTAACGAGGTATTGAGAATTATTGACTTTTACGGCACTTAATTTTGCTGCACTTGATCTCACCCTTTTTTTCTTAATTTGTTGCTTTGTTTCTTAGACACCTGTTCACGCTGAAATTATTGTATTGGCACATCCAAACAGTCCTCCGTACTTTATTCTAGCTCTGCAACGACTCTGGAAGGATACCAGGTTTAACGTAGAGGTTCATCGACACTCTACAGTGTCTGATGCAACAACCACAGCTTTTGAAGAAAAGTTACTCAGCAGTGCTCCAAAGGATGCTGTACACAGCATTGATATAAAACTTATTTGGAAGGATGGTAAGTAATTCGTTAAACCTGAATTAAATGTTTCTACTTAGTGACACAAATTGTTCATAAAATTTTATAAATGTTACAGTCAGCGATGTTCAATTGATTACCAAAGTCCATGACTATCCACTGGAAGGTGAAGCAAACATCTTGCGTTACCTAATGAGGCTTATAGAAAATTACAATTATGAAACGAAATCGGCATATGCAGTATGCACAATTGACACCTTATTAGATTTATGTCTTCGACTTTCTTACGAAGAAGCACGAAATGTCAATGCAATCACTTCAAAACTAGCTTATAATTTGGATAAAAAGACGTGGCTTCTTGACAGTTCTAATGCTTCAATTGTCGACGTAGCGGCGTGGTCTGTCCTGAAACGCGTACTGAATAATAGAGTGCCCCGTGAACTGAAGAACTGGTATGATTTGTGTGAGAAAACGTTTTTAGCAATTTAAATTATTTTAGTATGCTTTGTTTTAAATTTTAAATAAAAACAAATTTTTTTATTATTTATATCATTGTTCGATTATTTTGGTTAACAAACAAAGTAAATGGGGATAATAATTAACTCGGATTTCTTATTAAAAGGATAGTATATTTCTAAAACAGATTTTTGTATTACAAATTCGTAATCAATCGGTTTCACTTCTTATTACAGATATAAATTATAATAGAAAATTTGAACATAAAAGTTTATTGGCAGTATTTCAGGAGCTGCTATGCTTCTGTATATAACAATAAGTTCTTTATTACAAAACACCGGATGGTGATATTTATTCTAAGTAGTTGATAGTCTAAACTATATATGTATTTGATGATTAAATTTGAGATGCAGGTTGCCGGGAATGAGTTTATCGTTCCCGCTTCGATGTGAAGTATTGTCTTTGTAGCAGAGTGTGCAATGAGCTCACTATTTCGATTTACTTAAGCAACACTCTTTTGGCTCACTAATGACTCAATGACAATAAATATTAAGCTTACCGATCGTTAAAAAAAATTACTATTATCTTATTATTAATAAATTTCTCTAATTGAAGCTCGTAATCTAATGTGCTTTTTTGTAAAGAGCAGTAATGATATTATTAAGATTTTTAATCTATTTTAGTTCATCAGCCTTTAATTCTATACAATATTTTACGAAATTGATCATAACATTCTTGATCATTCTTCTAAGTATTTAGTTTTAGGGTCAGCCATCACCGAACCCAAACTATTTTGCAGATATGTAACTTACCAGTTTGTTTTGTGTACTTATTATGATTTTTCAAAAGTATAAAAGAATTTCGTCAAACTGATAAGTACTATTTTCCGTATTTTCGGAAAAAAACACAAGAAACATTTCTGTAGATCGACATTAACGTCATTCGTAGTAGTCAAAAAGCTAAATGAAATCCACAAAAAAATATACATGATAAACTACAGTATGCGAAATTGCATAATTCAGACTTATTTTAAAATATCCTTTTATCGGTACACGCAGTCATTCAGTATACTTTTTACTCTCGCATACATACTGCTAAAAATTTGAATTACGTCTGTACTAATATTTTTCTATTATCTTAATAAGATATAAATATTACATAGCTAATTGCAAATTATTAGAGACTTGGATAAGTCCCGTTTCTCTCGATTGTGTGTAAGGCAACTGCTGCTTCATTCGTCCATGATAATGATATGGATAAATTGCTCTTGGATCGCATTTAAATATGTAAATAAATCACAGAACTCAAAATTCCGAAACTCGTTAGCTACCTTAGATACTTTCTGACTGAGAAACACATATGTACAGTTTTGTACATACCGAAACTACCCTGTCGTCAAAAGCAAAGATCTACGTTATAAAATTTACATCCGATAATTTTGACGAAGGATCAACTAAAGAATAACAATCGTAAATTTAATGATGGCCGTCTATACGTATAAAAGAACATCGAAAATTGTATCAACTGCTTTGATTACAAGTAGTCGTTCAAAGTATACAAACAAGTATTTTTGGCTTCATGTCGCTACAGAGCCATAGCGGAGGCCTTTGTTAGGTATCAAGTAATTATCCTTAAAATATAGCCGTGCAAAGCGATACACAAAGAGCCTTTAGCAAACGTGAAAAACGACGTTCAAGAATCGCAGAGTAGCCGAACAGTTTGCATCTATAAGTATCGCCTACGATAAACAATGTGTAAATAATTATAAATAATACGTACATAACGATATATCACAATAAAAAATCGCCACAAGCTTGATACATAACGCGAAAAAAGTCTTTGCCCGATCTTTAACTCAAGCGCGGGCAGGTGGTTATTTGTCTTTTTTCTTTTTTAGATAACACAGTTAAAATCTTTCAGAGTTTAATGAAATCCGCATAGGAAATTACGAGAGCGATCAGACGAAGGATGAGAAGCCAGGTAAAGGTGCCCGTGACCTCGCCATGTTGTTCATGATTATTTGTCCTCCGTTGAGACTTACAACAGCGCTGCCCTCCGGTTCTGAATCCGTGTACGATGAGTAGTTGCGTACGGGCTTCTGCCGTTTCCACGACTGTCTCAATGAGTCGTTCACATTAGCATAGTGGTTTACAAATGAGTGTGGATCTGATTGTACGCTTTCGTTTTCGCTTTCAGAAGCCTACAAAGTAATGAATAACGGATTATTACATATTTCAATGCGTTATCGTTGTTATGGATCACATTATTTGTGACAAAAAATTACCTGTGAATCGGTAGAGCTGATTTCCGAAGGCTTTTCCGTAACGCTGCTATCATCGGGATTCTCATCGTATCCTTTAAGGCTCTCCTCATCACTGTGATAAGCGACAGAGGCAGGCGAAGGTCTGGGAGGCGACTTGCCGTATACGGCTGGTGGGGGTGGGTGCATGGCTTTGCGACTCAAGGTACTACGCTTACCTAGGGTACCACAGCCATTACCCACACCAGAAACGCCACCGGTTTGTCGCGATCTGTACAATTCGAGATCGGACTCCTGTCGATCGTCAATGTCCATAGCCATCGATTCCTCAAGGGCTTTCTGGGCTTCTTCTATTAAAGAATAAGTATACAACAAGTTATTAGAGTTTGTTGCTTTAAAGATGAATGGATTGATCAAGAAAAAATAAATGTTTGTCTTTACTTACGTTTATACTTGTAGCTTTTGCTTTTCACGCAAAGCACTGCTATCACCATAATAATTATAACAACCGAAGTGGCGGCTAAAGTTACCATAAACCACGTTTGTCTGTAAAATGGTTGGTGTTGGAGATAAGCGTACTCCCTATATAACTTGGAGGGTGTTAAAATCTGCAATAATATTATTTTTGTTAAAAATGTCTATTCATAGAATTTAGTTGTTATTTATTATTCAATTATTATGTACCGTTTCTGTTGAGAACGCCGGATAACTAATTCCGTAACGATTGTATGCAATCACCCTGAACAAATACAATGTGGATGGAAGCAAATTTTGATACGACACACTATACTCAGTCAATAAACCATTGTCTGTTCTGGTTATTCGCAGCCACTGACTGTTATCTGAAATTATATAAAAGATAACATTTAAAAATTTGTGATTGAAAACGATTGGAACATTTATCGACAAAAAAAATGTGTAAGCTACATCTAGCTTAACATTATAGATAACAAAAAATCATAAGCTTAAACACTACAACGGCGATGATATCTTTTTCGCACAATGAATATACACTGGCCATATACAATATACATTATACATTATACATAGATGTAACAGTGTTTGGCTTCATGATAGATCAATCAGATAACGCACACGATGTTTTTATTCAAACAACAATCAATGCAACATCAAGTTGTTAGTTCACTCAAAATCATGTAGTAGAGGGAAAAATGTGGAAAGGTTCGGTAAGTTTGACATGCTGAAAAGCAGGATTGTACAAAATATATCATCGCATAATTCAATGATTAGACCACTAAATTAAAGATACAATATGCTTTGTTCTGATTAAAAAAAAAATTATAAAATTTGACTATAGACTCTTATAAAACATATTCTATATTTAAGCGAATCGCGCGTAAGTTTTGAATTTAATCTTTATTTCTTTATATCATAGCCTTGCTAAAAAGGTCATGCAATGCAATGGTCTAAAAAAATGTATAAATGTTATTTTTGTACGTCTCTAAATGATGCCACGTAGAATATTAAAACATTCATTGAGCACAAATGCCTAAACACATTAATGAAAACCACTCTAGCATATTTTAAAACTTACAAGGATGCCAATCTTCTCTTCCTGTATTATTGAATAAAACAATATTGTGGTTAATAACGAAATCGATTCATTTCAGCTTTCATAAATCAGTTTTTCTTCATAATATTATTTCCATAGTTTCGGCAAAAATGCCTAAATTAGTAAATGTTTTTACCTTTACTTCTAGTTTCAACGTAGTAGCCCAGAATCGGACCCTTGCCTGTTGCACCGTTGGTCCACTGTAAATCTACACTGGAAACCGTTTTGGTGATGATAAGTCCGCTCGGAGCCATAGGTGATCCTTCCTGAGGACCTGTAGTCACATTGCCCGATATCGGCGGTCCGAGATCTATAGTTTCAGCTTGTACACTAAACGTATAAGTCACTTCCTCTTCTAATGGTTGAATGAGTAGATTAGTTTCCGTCACTTTTTGCCTAACCTGTTTGCTAAATCCTAAAATAAATAATTAAAAATATATTATCAATATTTCATTTAGAATAATCGTACACATTTACATTATGTCAAGATTTTTAAACTTACGATCATTTTGTTCTGAAGTTTTGTAAGAAACAACGTAGCCAATGATCTCTCCATTGCGCATTTTCGGTGGATCCCACGAGACGATCAAACTTGTCAAAGTTATTTCGCTAAATTGTAAATTTTGCGGAGGTCCAGGAATATCCTTTAAATTTTTATAAAGAATTAAAGATGCCGTAGCAATTAATACTTCTTAAACTTATTTATCTTCACATTTATTCATCATACCTGTTTAGTTCTAACAGTTATCGGTGGTGATCGCGGTCCATCACCAGCTGGATTAAATGCTAAGACTTGAATGCGATACTGGGTGTACTTGTCTAAGAATACTAAACTATGCATGGAATATGAAGCTGGAACAACTTCAATTTCTTCTTCTTCTTTCTTTTCTAATTCTTGAGGAGAGTCCGTAACTAGATAAAATATCTAAAGAGATAAAAAAAATCAGTATTTACATTCTTCTAAAGCTGTGATGAAATACGATTTGTATATAAAAATCTCACTTTGTAGCCTAAAAGTTCACCGTTCTGCATATTTGCTTGAGGTGGCTTCCACTTAAGCTGAACTTCTGTAGATGAAATTGGTTCTACCGTAACTTGCTGTGGCTCTCCTGTTGGAATAGCTTCACCAACATAAACAGTTACAGGAAGACTTTGAGGACCTTCGCCTTCCGAATTAAACGGAACAACTACAACTTCGTAGTATTTATCCTCGGTCAAGTCAGTCAAGGTTTTCTTAGTTTCCTGTAATTAATATGTTATTTGATTAAATCAATGTTCTCGATTATTATTTGCAGTAAATGCACTGATGAAGAATCTTACATTGATTCCCTTGACTTCCTCTTTTGGCGGTCCAGGTATGGCTGTTGGAAAGTCTGAAAGAATTTGATAAAACACACGGTATCCACCGGTTTGGTGATCACCGCTCCAGTGGACTTCAGCTATTGGATCCCAATGAACTTCGATGCTTGTCGTTGTTATCGGTACAACTTTTAAACCTGATACACCTCGAGACGGCGCTACAAAGATAAAATTGATTACAATAGATTCGTAAAAATATTGAGATATAAATATTTAATTTGACAATACTCACCAGCTGGTAATGTTTTCACTTGAATAGATTCATTACTCCATGCAGAAGGACCTATGTCATTTGTCGCTTGAATTCTAAATTGATAGAAAGTGAAGGGTTTCAAGTTATTTGCGGTATACGATGTCAAAGATGGATCTACTCGTTCTGGTATTGTCTGGAATGGACCGGAATTCTCCGATTGTTGTACGGTGTAATACCTGCACATAATAATACATAAATTTTTATCCTGAAGAATTTATTTGGATCACGAAAGAAAGAATAATGTCATACCTCAAGGGAGCGAATCCATCTCTACCAGGTGTCCAACTGAAAGTTATCTGTCGACTTTGCACTTGAGACCTGCTCACATGCGGTTTCGACGGAGGTTGTGGTCGCTCCCTGTTATTAGTCGTCAATACTAATGCATAAGCTGTTTTGCCCCACCCTAATCTGCTCTGAGCAGTCACTGAAAACATGTAATATCTTTCCGCCTCTAAATTCGTTGCCCTACAAATTTAACGTCAGCGATAAGTAAATAAACTGAAGAAGATGAAGAGACTTTTATTTATGACGATTCAAAACTTACGTAAATGTTCTCGTAGTCGCTGAAAATTCTTTAGTGAATTGGTCACTCACACTTCCGTTCAAGTGAAACATAACTTTGAATGCAAGTATATCTCCATTCGGATCTTCCGGCGTGTCCCAAATAATTCGCGCTGTATTAAAACTAACATCAGGCAGTGATACATTTGATGGCGGGCCAGGAACTAAAAGAAATTCAAATATATTATACAATAATTTTTTACTTATTAATTTTAAAAAGGTATACATGGTAGAAATTTACCATCTTCAAAAGTTTGAACCCGGATTGGCGGCATGCTTAAAGCTCCATCGCCAAGTCTGGTATACGCCAAAACTTGCACGTGATATTGAACGTACTTTCTTAATTCCGTCAAAGTCGTGGTAAAAGTAGAATTACTAGGAATGTTCTTGTATTGGAATGGAGATCTTGTGTTCGCTCTGTAGTAAACCTTGTAACCCTCAATTTGTCCATTTTGATGTTCGATAGGGACCTCTTTCCATTTGACTACAATAGTCGTGGATGAGGTTGCATTAGCTTCAACGCCCACGGGTCCGAGAGATGGAACAGATTCGCGCGTGCGTTCCACGGCTTTGGGACTCAGAGTTGAAGAGCCAACGTCGTTATAAGCGTGCATGTATATTTCGTATAAAGCGAATTCTTCCACATTCTCGAGGACGTACGAGTTAGCAGTGTGATCGTCGATGCTGATACTTTTCGACTTATTCGTGCGAACTTCTCTGTAAGTTATATTGTAACCTCTGGGATTGCCGTACCACTCGACTTGTTGCAACGGCTGGTTTAAAACAATGAACGTTAATATCGTTAAATGTTAACGTGTAGTAATGGAAAAACGAAAAGGCATTGAAACTTACAATCCATCTGACTCGTAATTCCGTAGCGCTCATTGCCCTAACAGTTACGTTTCTAGGCGGATGAGACGGGGGAGCCTGAATAGTTTGAAATTCTTTTGTCGGTTCCGACGGCCCGGAAGCCCCCACTACGTTATTAGCAATCAAACGTAACTTGTACTGCATGAAGGGTGTGAGACCTTCCACCGTTATTTTTCTCGCGTCGGGATCGTAAATTTCCGATATGGTATGCCACGTTGTGTTGCGAGTAGTTTGTGCCTGGATCATAATATTCATATACGTTTAGCATTCGTACTTTTATAGCGTAGGAGAATAATAGCAGCTATCCTCCAACACACACATTACACATACCTGTACAGTCCATTTTGAAATAGAAGCGTTGCCATTGAAACCGGGAGTGAATTGCAGTACTATAGAGAACGCGTCGATGTTCGACAAAGCTAATTTTGTAGGCGGCTCGGGAAGTACCGGCTCGACGCCGGATTGTATTGTGGCTATGCTGGGCTCTCCCGGGCCTTTTGACGTCCAAGCTAACACTTCGAAAGTGTAATGCGTGGTAGCCTAATGGCAAAACGTTAGTTTTACAAATATTAACATTTTTGTTTTTACGAATGATTTACTGTTGACTCGACCGAAAGAATTTCAGATCTCACGACTCACCTGTAGCTGTTCTATTTTCGTAGATAGGATATCGGCGGTAAAGTTTAGCACTCTCAGCGTATCGGGCTTATCTTTGATTGTGTATTTTAACTGATAAAAGGTAAGAACTCCGTTGATTTCCTTGGGCGGGCGCCACTTTACCGTCAGGGCGCGGTCGCTAATATTGAGAAACTGTAGATTCTCTATTTTGCTTGGAACTAAGACATTGAAAAAAAAAATTGAATCATAAGACGCGAACTAAAAAAAAATGTAAATGCAAAGAATGGAATAACCAAAGCGATGCTCGCTCTTACCATCTTCGCTGGTGCGGATAGAAACGGGCACGCTTCTTTCGCCGTCGCCGGGGTTAGTGAAGCACAAAACGGTTATGTTATAGAGTGTATACTTTTTGAGATTAGGAATAACCGCATTTTGCTCGGCTTGGGGATCGAATAGGTTGGGCGCGACGGTAATAGATTTATACTCGTTCTCCTCGGCGAAGCCGCCGTTATGCCAGGCTTGCAGCTTATAACCCTGATTAATGCCGTTGATTTTCTGCGGATTAGGCGGCTTCCACCATACATTCACAGCCGTCGAGTTGATTGCTTTTACTCTCACCTCGGTCGGAGGAGCTTCGGGCACTGCGTTATTTATAAAAAAAAAAGAACACGTTCGTTTGTTACGAGATTTAAAGAGTAAAAAATACATTTAAAACGCCTAAAATCGAGACGGCCAAGTGTGCGCGAAGCAGTTAATTCCCTACCTCCCTCCTTGGTCTTGATTCTAAGCTCGTTGGTGAAAACGCCGACGCCCTTATCGTTGTAGGCGGCGATCTGGACAATGTAATCTTTCCAGGTTATCAGATCGGTGATGAGATAGTTCTTCTGCGCCTCGTTCGTTATGTTCTGGATCATCCAGGGCGTCTCGTTGTAGCCGTGCAGCTTGTAGCGCAGCACGTAACCCAATATGTGGCCGTTCCGGTGCTCCTCGGCCGGAAGTTGCCACTGCGTTATGATCTCGGACGAGGAGCGAGCCGAGCCGACGAAACCCAACGGTGGTCCGGTAGGCGCTGCGCGAGCGAGAGAAAAGCAAAAGGATATTCCGGTTACAATGCGGCGAGTATTGATATTGCGGTTTGTCGCTCGTTTTCATACGGTTTCGCGGCAATCGCACCGTCGTTTGGCATGATACTTACGCTCTTGCGGGAGGAGGACGCTGTTGCTGGGCTCGGAGCTCGGTCCCTCGCCGACGCTGTTCTCCGCGCTCACGCGGAACTGATAGGCCGCCGCGGCTTTCAGATTGTTGAACAGAATCCAGCGGCTGTTCGCGGATATGTTGGAGTACTCGGTTACCCAGTTTAGGGATATGTCCGGGATCGGTCCTGCAAAGTCATTGTCATTGCGGAAATGTATCATTTTCACTGATACATTGAAAATATAGAAAAGCCAAATGTTAGTTGTGTGCCAGCCATGAAGTGTGGGTTCGGGTGTGAGGGGGGGTAATGGAACAATTAAAATTGTAAAAACTGCGCTAAAACTTTATTCTCGCTAACAGCAAATGCAGCAACTATCAAACAAAGCGGTGTATGCAATGGTCTTGGAAAGCAAATCAAACTTCAACATAATCGAATTGTCATTGGCATAGTACTCACCAAGCTCGGGAACTTCTCGCCTCTGCACGATAAAAGACTTTATAGCGCTATTGCCATCGAAGCCAGGCACCCAGGTGACGTTGATGGTCCTGAGGGAGATCGACTCGACCCTGCTTGCGACGACGTTTATAGGCGCGAACGGCAGCTCGATCACGCCGAGCCTGGCGGTGCGCGTCTCGTTGCCTCCGGACGACACGACCGAGCACATGTACTCGCCGACGTCCGACGCCCGGACAGCTCCGATCTCCAGGGTCCCGTCGTTCTGCATCTTCACTCTCGGACTCGCTCGCGTGTTTATCACTCTGTGGAAAAAAAGCAGACGAGTCGGATTTATAACTTTCTCTCCACGGGTGTACAAGGCATCGAGCGTTAATGGCTCCGATCTGCTCTGCTTGTCGCTCTAACAAGAGAACGCGCGCACTCGCCTCGTTTGTAATTACCATCAGCTGCCGGTACGCTGAGGAATATATTTACACCGAGAGACGTACAGTTATGCGAATGCTCGGACACACGCGGAAGCGCGCGCGTTGGATTTCACTTTCATTTTTTTTTTATGTAATTAGTGTTTGTTATATAGCGATGAGCTTCTACTTACAGCGGAGATTATGCTAATTTTTAATCGCTCGTTCTGCGGATAATTTTATTGCTGTATTTGCTTTGAAAGGCATAACAATTCTAAGACGTTGAATTTCAAACGAAAGGTCGCATTCGGTTAGTCATACGATCGCTGACCGAAAAACATTGTACATAAACTCAATTTCGCTTTTATTCGCCGTATAGCTCGTCGAATTTAAACGCGCGACCGCCTTGACCAGCGACCATAAACATACCGATCGCTAAAAATAAAAGTGCTCGCGGCATTTCAGGAATTACTTGTCCAGAAGAAAAATCTCGGCGTATTGTCTCTAATCTGAATATCGCGAATGCGACACGTGCAAACGGGCGGCATTGCTCCACCCCCCGGTCACCTGTCCCGGCGAGAGCTGCGCCGCAGGCTTGGAAATGCCATATCTTTCTATGAAAGTGACAAGTGTCTTGACTTACTGGGAATTATGAAACCAAGCGATGTCGTACTTGACGCTCGGATCATTTGATACCTCGCACTTGAGCTCGGCGGTGTGGCCGAGAAGTACCGACTGGTCGACCGGCGGCTGGACGATTTGCGTTCTCACTGAAAGGAAAAAGTGGGCAAAACGTGTTTGCGTTAGAGCTCGCGTTGTTATACTGGTATTATTGCACATTATGGAGGTTTCCCACTGGACACAGTTAGATTAAAACGCGACGCTGCAAGAGACTGTTGCAGGGGAGTCGGTAAAATAATAGGCTCACCTAGTACCGAGACGTAAGCCGATCCGTTAACGGAGCCAGCCTCGTTGGCGCGGACGCAAGTGTACTTTCCAGCATCGCTCGGCTTTACATCGGCTATCAGCAGATCTCCATTATCCAAGACTTGAACTCGGCCGGCTATCTCCACCGGGACTGTGTCTGAAACGTCAGTTGTTGAGGGTTCGATTAGGAAAAAATTTAATGTTATAAGATTTATTTATTATAAATGAAGAATGCGCTCGACGCGTGTGCGTAAAATGTATAAATATTAAATATGCGCGCAAGGACATTTGAAATTGAAAGCTGTGAAATGCAGCGCATCGGACGCTTGAAATTTACGGATTGTATGCGATGGGGCGATCGAATACCTATTGTTATTCTCAAGATTGTTAAGAATTCAAAATACCCATTGTACTGTAGCATTAGAGATTCAAGGCGTAAAGAGATTGGCATTTCTTGAAAGTGACGTGTACACATACTTTAGAGCGGTCAGCTCGATGCCGAACGCCGCCTAGATTCATTGCTTCCGGTACTTTGTTATCCCGTGCGCATTACTATTGTTTTTATTATTACTACTACTATTATTATTATTGAAATTACAATATTAATATATACGTAAATTACTAACCATTATACATCCAGGTGACATTAGGGACTGGTGCAGCGATTGCTCGACAGTTTAGATTCGCGTCCTTGCCGTCCAGTACAGTCACGTTTTGCGGTGGAATTTCCATTATAGGTATCGAAGCTGCAAATTCAACAGATATTCACGTCTGTTCGTAGAGAACTGCATCGCAACGCAACAAATCATGCATCAATATATGCGAGTTTCAACAGCCTCATTCAAATAAATAAATACAAAATGTTTTCAGCACACACGTACACACATAATTATACGTAGCATTTTGCATAAAATAAAATAATATTTGTTTGTACAATAGCACACAAAAAGAAACAATGGTGTACACCGTCTGCGTGAATTTACTGCAGGTCGCAGTGTGATAAAAGCCATAAAGTGGCGACTTTTTTTGCTGTGCTCCGTAATGAGATTTGTAAAAAAAAAAAAAAAAAATAGGCAGAAACTGAAATCCCACTGCTGCGTGCGGTGATGTGGAGTTCCACGCGTGTATATAGAGATATGTATGAATGTTGGCGAAGAAAAAACAAGGGTTTTCACACTTTCCGTGAGAATTTCTTAAAATTATTATGCAAGTATATACGCTAAGGTGTGTACAGCTACGTTGATATTATACGTTATTTACCACAGAAATGACATACTCAACAAAGTTCTAATGTTTACAATATATGAAGGTAAAAATTTATACATAAATGATGTTTGTCTAAAACGTATATGGTGTGCTTATATGCTTGCTGGAGTACACAAATATTTGCTATGAGTAAAAAAAAGACATATACGTGTTAACGAGATAATACTCGCGTCTCGCTGTAATACAATATGAGAATCAATCTATAGGGGATCGGATATTACAACAAAAGAAAGCTATAGTAATGTAACGCAGTGACTGATTAAAGTACAATTCATTTATATACCAAGCATGTGTCTATGAATGCATAATAAAAGAGAATAAGTATATTCACTGAAACAGGCATTCGAGTCGATTGTATCTTGACACTAATTAACATCCAATCTGCATTGTTTCCATACACTGGGAAATTCAAAGTAAGTAAGCAATACATAAACAAAGTACAATGTTTTTACATTTGTACACGAATGGAAACGAGGCAAATTGATAAAAATAAATGCCAGAAATAAGCTCGCTCTCAAATACCGTCTCGTGAAATTGATCCACAGAGTGAGGACTGTCGTCGCGATAATAATTATCTACTGGCGGTTGCTCTATAATAATAAGTGATTTAGAAACACAAATAGGACAAAAAAAAAATAAAAAAACGTATTTTTTTTTGTTTGCAAACTAAGGAGAGAAAAACCAAAACAAATGGACAACGTCGACGACGTGATTCTTACGGTCTGGGTACTGAAAGAACTGAAAGCGACGATTATCCTGGCGCACTCCAACGATACCATAACCGGCGGCTCGACGGGCCGTTCTCTTTCTCTCTCTCATAGCTGTTTCCGATCTTTCTGCTCTCGCACAACAACAACAAAAAACATGTAATCAGTACAGGACACACTGGGACTGCGCCCCCATAATCCCTCTAACTCTTTCTCTCCCAGACGCAGCGAACGCATTGCACAAAAACTAATGCGTATATTCTGTATACAGTATACTATACACGTAGACATAGTCAAGGAAAAAAACAACAAAAAGCTGGAGCTGCGAAGCCCTGTTTCGGCGCTCATCTCTGGGTTCGCGGAATTGCGGTGTGTTACGTATTATTAGGGAATTTGCTCGTTTCTTTTTTCTTTCTTTCTTTCATTCTAATCGTTACAAGGCCGCCAGGCGAGGGATTTTTACTCACTTTTGGCCTTGAGCCAGGTGTAGCTCGACGCCTCGCCGGCTTCGTTAAGGGCCAGGCACTGAAACATTCCCGAATCCTCCATCGTCAGCTTCTTGATCGTCAGCGAGCCGTCCTCCTGCTGCGCGTACCTGCGGATTTCGTGAAAACAATAGCAAGGCTGTTAGAAAACTTCGTACAGATGCGGCATGCGCGGATGCACGCCGTTTGTACGTCGATGCGATTCCGTGTGTACATTTGATATTCAAGCCGCGCTAATCACTCCACAGCAATTGGAGCGAACGAAAATGTTTCTCTCTTTCAAACGCGAAGATTCTTTTAAAGTTAATTTAGGTTTTCGCATACTGAGCGAGTGCACTTTCTAGAAATACAATTTGCCTCGTCGAGTCGGCGAGTCACTCGCGTTTGTACGTATTTTCGAACGCTCTGAATACAGTGTTTAGAGTCAATTTTTCGAAATCGACCTATAACCATAAATCTTTCGAATTTTCCCCATACACAGCTTTGAAAATCAAGCCGTAACACACAAAAAGCTGCACGCGCGCGCAGACCTCGAGGCGAATCCCATAAGCTTATTACTTCCTTCTCCCGTTCACGCAAAGGCATAATACCGCGTGTCCCCCGCCTATATAATGTAACAACTTAATCGAATCGACGAAGATGACAGTCGGTATATCCCAGAGGAGGACTCGCAGGCGACGCGTATAATATACGAGTCGATGTATAAACTGGCGGGTGAGCGATTGCGTGATCTCACCTCGTTCCGAGCAGGCCGTCGATGGGTTCGGCGTTCCTGAACCATTGTATGCTCGGCGGGGGAACCCCGTCCGCGTCGCAGGGCAGCGTCACCGTCGTCCCGTACTCGCTCAGAGTCACTCGCTTCAGCTCGGCCACGAAAGTCGGCTTTTCTGTGAAAAGAAAGCGAAGTACACGTGGTGTATTGCGCTGGCTCGCAGTGCGTGAACTGGCACCTATATCGATCCAACAAACCGATTCGAGGCAAAGCAACCCTTGTATTCGTACTGCGCGTGCGAGTACGCGTAATGCGTTTTATGTACCGCCGCTTTTTCGTTGCTTTGCTCGATTTTGCGTATAGGTATAGGCTGCTGCTGCTCTTCGTGCATATAGCAGCCGCCGAGTAAATTGCAGGTGTGCAGAGCCGGCTTACCGAGAACTTCGATCATAGCGCTGGCGCTAATGGTTGGGTAGCCTCCGCTTCTGAGATCGACGTGGCAGGCGTAGACGCCGGTGTAAGTCAGGTTCGCCGATATCAGTATCAGCGTCCTGTTCCACGAGTCGTTGAAGTTGTAAGCTATGCGCGCATCCTCGATCGGAATGTCGTCCTTCGTCCATATCGTTCTCAGCTCGTGCAGAGATCTGCAAGCATAAAGCGGCGAGATATTTTCGTTTAAACGTTCGTCGTGTACAGGGCGTACACGTTGTGTATATAGGCTCTTGCGCGCAGGGTGGCTTGAAATTTTGTTGGAAAATTCATACAAAGACTGGGATTGTTTTCGAATATTTTAAATGTAAGTATATAGAAGCGCGAAGATGATTCAGATGATTAAAGCGGAAAGGGGGAAAATAAACGCTGATGTATACGTCCCTGGACCTGCGTTTCTTTTTGTTCTTCACAGGATCTATAAACAACGAAAAATAGATGTGCTCCCACGAAATCGAAGAAGCGTTTTTTTTACAATTTTGATACTTAGTGTAAGAAAAAAAGGAAAAAATGCTTTAATAACGTGTCATTGCTTGTTCGCGCATTCAATTGCTGTGAAGTACATAAAAAAATATTTTTGATGAACGATCACAATTTCGAGTTTTTGTTAGACTTTGAGCAAAGTGATCATTTCTTAAATAAAACAGTTTTTCTTGTTTCCCACAGCTTGTACAAATATAAAAATGACAAAAAACACATCTTCGATTTCGTGGGAACACTAGATGCTTTTCGTGTTCTGTGCAGAACGTATAAAACAAAAAAAACAGACATACAATCGTGTTACGTCGAAATTTATTTTTTCTTCTTTTCCGCGTCAATTAAATCTGAATTGTTTTCGCGGATTTCACCCTAATCATACATAAGTATCAATGTAATTATCGGGTTTTTAATTAGTTTTTTTTTTCAGTTATACCTTCCACTTCTCCTATCCCACTTAAACGAAATAATTACAAAATTGAACAGTTGTACCTCCCCTCCCTCCCACCTCACCCACCCCCCACGAGGATCGTGAGACGCGAGCTTCAAGAGAGTGCGCGCAATATCGACTAAACAAGACAACGAACAATCAGTCTCAAAGTCCCTCGAATAATTATAGGATGACAAGCGCGAGAAGCCACGAAGAGAGCCTGTGTGTATAAAGCACTAAAGAATATACAAGTATACATCGTGAGAGACGGAGACTCAGGTGTCCCTGGGGCTAAATTAGCGATTCTGAAAATCGTGCTCTCTCGCGGAGCGTGTTTATATACGTATATATACCGTATACAGCTGAAAGCTGAGCCGCTCGGGATTAAATGGCTAAACATAATAGGCGGGCTGGATTTACCTGGCATTAGCGATGCAGTGCAAGTAAGTCGTTCCCTGGTCCTTGATTATTTTCGTGTCCTCGGGCTTCACGACGATCGTCGGCGCGACTTCGGCGCTCGGGTCGCCCGTCACCTTCAGCTTGAAGAACGGACTGTTCTCCTCCTTGCCCAACTGCGTATTGATGGCTCGCGCTCTGCAATGAAAAAAGAAAATTTTTTTTTTTTTGGCGCACGACGCCTTTGTGTCTAGTACGTATACGGCAAAGCGACGAGATTTTCGCGCTGAAGAAAGCGTGACGCCGTTGCTAATGGATTTTTCGAGTCCAGTCGTCCCGACGTGTACCTTATACACTCACTGTTGTACAAAAAAGGAGAGCCCGAGTCGCTCGACCGAATTGTGCTCGGAGCCGATCGGCTATGGAAGGATAGCCATTACGCTATTAGCGGAAAAACAAAGTGATAATTTGCAGAGGCGCCGCGAGTATAATGAGACGTCGTTAACTCTCCCTCCCTCTCTTTGTGGGGGAAAAAAAGATAAGGTAAGAGGATAGAAGGAAACGGAGAAAAACGTTAACGGGCATGAATAAATTTGCGAATCGGAAGTGATGTATAATGTATATATAACAATGCAACGACGTGGATTTTGTATATATATATACCTGTAGGAGCCCTCGTCGGACTCGGCGGCGTTGAGGATGAGCAGCTTGTGATGAACCGTGGCGTACTTAATGGTGTAGGGAATTATTCCGTCGGAAGTCGACCAAATCGCTTCCGGCGCTGGGTGACTCTCGATGTGAGGCATTTCCAAGACGGCCGCCTCGCCGGACAGCACCTCGACGCCCCGCTCCGTCAGGTCCTCGAACTCCCCCATGTCTGTCGTGTGGAAAACACGTCGTGTAATATATTACGCGTTTTTTAGGGATATGTGCCCTGCTTGCGTTTGGCCGATTCACGGAAAATTTTATATTTAAGGCTTTAAAAAAAAATGACGTATGTTTTCCGTTGTTTTTATATTTGCTCTGATTTTTTTTTAGTGTAATACGTTTTACGGAGCACAATTACTTTGTAAGTATATAAAAAAGAAGTCCAGCTATGTACTTGAGATAATCATCGACTTCTGTACTAATTTGACATACTTATTTGGTTATAGCTGGACCTCCTCCACTTCAGGTCTAAAATTAAAAAGCGTCGTTACTACCGATGTACATTTATTTTTTATATTCTACTCTATGTAGTTCGTAAAAGAACACCGAGGACAACTATATCTACAATCTTTCAAGACTAAAATTTTTTTCCAAAGCTTTTCGAATTAGTTATGAAAAAAGTTAAAACCAACGTAAAAAAAATTCGTAAAAAAATTTCATAAAATCGATGAATCCTCCTCTATCCTCATCACGGCTATACTTACAAGCCACGGAGAAGGAGATCCTCTCGCTGAATATCGAGCCGACCTCGTTGGTGGCGACGCAGTAGTAGACGCCGGAGTCCTCCCTCCGGGTGTTGTGTATCCGATAAAAGTATTCGGAAGTGAGATCAGTCGTGAGCGGCTGTCCATCTTTGAACCACCTGTACTTCGGTTGCGGATTACCTGCGGCACAGAGAGAAAACGTCGTTTTCCAGCTCAGTATACATACAGCACGACGACGACGACGACGATATCCACAACGCATACATCATTATCTCTGGTGCGCAACGCATCTCTTGTCTCTTTTAACCTGCCATTATGTATTATACCGATTTGCGCAACGATATTGCGAGGAAAAATTGACGTCCAATTTATGCGAGCAGAGGTATGTACCTGTATACAGCCGTAAACTGCGCGTATACTCGCCGCAGGAGGAAAAAAAATTAGCGAATACTCGAAGAATGGGATTCCTCTCCAACGAGCGTATATGTATATTGTATAAGTATACAGCCGTGTCAGAAGATAAACAACGCAACGACGCGTTTTCTTATCGCAACGGATTCTTGGCTGCGCTTACAAAACGTGACTACTGGCCGTGTCATTACGTGACTTCGTTTTTCCATGTCTCTCTCTCTCTCTCTCTCTCTCTCTCTCTCTCCACACCCCGAGCGCGCGCGTATATGCAATACTTTTTCCCTTCGACAAATATACTGGCGCAACGCCTGTGTTTTCCCGCGGGTACGTCAAGTATTATAAATCGAGCGCGAGCTGCACCGCAGATGCTGTGCTCGTATTTTAATACGCGGCACGCGTAAGACATCCCTCAAAGGAGGTAAGGGAGGGGGGACCCCGAAATTTCCCTCAAGACTCTCGTTACGGTGTGCGTCTTTCGTCGCCGCCCGCGAGAGGCGAAGGGGAAGGCTTTAAATAGAGAAGGGTATACATCGATGGGCTGTACGTCTCTAATTGGAGATATGACAGTTTCGGAGAGGCGCTATCGTAAGACGCGAGCGTGAAAATCATGCGAGGAAAGGTTTCTTCTTCTTCTTCTTCTTCTTCTTCTTTTTTTTTACTGAGGTTATACGAGTACATACATTGTTTACAAAAGATTGTGGGAGCGATAACATTTTAAAATGTTTATTAAGGTATACAGATACAGGCTTTTACGAGCGTGTTACGTGTCGTCATGATGTGTGTAACGTCTGATAAGAAAGTGACTTTTTTTGTTGATAGCGCGTTCTTCTTTGAAAATCCTCATCGGGAGAAAGTGACGCCTGGATAGGAAAATTATTTTGTAACGCGTTTAACGCAAATTAAGAATTATTATTTAACTAATCGTGACTTGTATGCCATCGGGTCTTGTATACCAAATTTCCTGAATAAGGAAGAAAATGAGACTTCCTTTGCCAACTAACCGTTGACGTATACGACGGTACATATATGCATATACATATTCACGAAATCGTATTCAGTGGGGAGTCAAATTTAAAAACCGAGCAGTAATCCTAGACGCGCCGTGAAACTCCAACCTCGTGGATCTCCATTACTATTTCGAAAGTTAAAATCGTCATTTCTGTAACGTTCGGTCGAAAAAAGTCGCGTCTCTACACATAATACACCAACCATTTATCCTAACTCAAAATCCCATAAATCGCGTCGAGTACTCGGAGCCACTTCGTAAACGTTCCCTCAAGAGAGAGATATACGCTAAAAGTTATCTCGTCCCCCCCATTACGCACAGCATCATCCAAGAAATAAAAATAATCACAAAACGTTATAGGAGAAACAGAGAAGAGAGACACGAATAAACAACACGCATTAGTATCTGAGAAATTGATGGATCGCGCAAGGACTTCCCAATTTCACAGAGGGTTCGGGCCAAGTAGCCCCCCCCCCCCTGCCTCTCGACATTATGTAGCGTATGCATATGACCGATTCTCTTAGAAAAATGCACTTTTCGGGGGTCCAGAATTAAATAGAAATTTTTTTTTAAAGCTAAAGGTTGCGAACTGATGTAGATAATCTTATATAAGCTGAAAGATCAAAAATGCAGAGGAACATGGGAAACAAGAAGCATGAGAATTTAACATGAGGAAGATATATGGAGAAAACAAGAAAATCGGCTGTTCGGATTTTTATTTATTTTTTTTTTAAACGGACATAAGTTTCCATCAGAGCATTGAATCTGGGCATATATTTTTTTTAATTAAAACTCTTTTGTTGTACTTTATTGTAGTGCAATTTAAAATTTTGTTTGTGCCTCGGAAACATTCGTAGTTGTTATTGTTCCACTATTTTGACGCACTAATATTTTGTAAAAAAAAAAAAAATGTTCCCTTACTATCTTTCGACTTACGGAAGAAAGTGTCATCGGTCGGAAACCTCTAGCTTTAAAAAAAAACTTTCGATTTCTGGACCCCCGAAAAGTGCATTTTTCTAGGAGAATTGGTCATATACGGTACATACACCGAGAGTTGGCTAATGCTATTACAGCCGGTATATAGGGCCACGTTATATATATAGCGCGTTAGCCCGAGCAGCGGCACCTCGAGGGCTTCGTCTTTTCCGCTGCGAGAACGCGCCTGTCTTTCTTTCTTGGCGACGACACGCGTCGTGTGCGTTTCGGTATCGATTCGAACCTCTTTCGACACAATTTTTTTTTCTTGGCCACAAGGTTTGCTTAACACTTTTTTTTTAGGGAAAACTTGTTTTTTCTTTCGTTAGCTCACCGCAGACGCCGAGATGGATTCGAAAAACTCGGAAAACACACTCGGAGCTCATATAATCACATAACAGTGAGATGGCATCTTGTCAGTCTTTTCGACGGAACAAAATCGAGTTAATCTCGCGCGGCTTTGCTGGCGGGGCGACGATGTAACTGGCTTGAAATTCGATTAAAGCCGTTCAGATGCGGCTAGAAGTTTATCATTACCAGAAACTCCGGGTCCTAGTCGCGGATGACGCGATAATTCGTTCAACGTCGCGGCTGCAGTTGAAAACGTCACTTATCGTGTTTTTGTCCCGAAAGTTTACAACTGCACTGATTTACGTCAAGATTGTCGTGTGTGTATGTTATAAATCTGGCGTCGTCTCCGTCGTATTATATATGTATATATGAATACTCGAAAGAGTCAGAAGCACACCGAGAGCTGCAGTCGGGCGATAATCGTATTTTCCGATATTTGCATTTTTCGCTGCGTTATATATATACACCCTCAAATTGCTTAAGCCGAATTTATGCACCGATGCGCTTGTGTTATGTATATATGGACTCTAGGGGTGATGCGAGTTACAGATAAGGCTAATACATGCCAATATTTTCGTGGAAATATGGTAATATGAGCTCACGGAGAGCCGATTTTTATCATGAATCGTTACGCGCTTTTACGAGAGCTGCGTGGGTGATTTCGTCGACGTTACGTTACAACATCGAAAAAGTCCGTGTATATTTTTTACTAGCGAAAAGTGCGAATGAACAAACTGTGCAAATATATACAGAGTATTTTTTCTCAGACTCACCTCCGGCTTGGCACTGAAAAATTTTCGTTCGGTTCTCGCTGAGAATTCCGCCGCTGCTGGAGGGCTGCGTACTAAATCGTGGCTCCTGTAGGGATTCTGTAAGCAAAAAACCAAAAGGATCGCGTTATAGTCGGTGTGGCAGTGGTGGCGATGCTGGGAAGGATGATGTACGAGGAATATACACCAGAGCTTTTTTCTCTATGTGTATACATATATTTCGTTCGTGGAACAAAGTATTTCACAGCCGAAAATTTCGTATTGCAGGGGTGCTAAATTATTGAAGGTAAATTTCGGAAACGAAGATTTATCCTTGAATGTATTAAATAATAAATCGAGTTTTGTGGGTATTGCTTGCTAAATTTGTTAATTTTGTTGAATTAGTATTGTACATGTTTTAGTTCATTCCAAATACATAAATTAAAATACATACTTCAATTTGCCAATTTTAGAGTTAGGGTAAATCAATTCACCAAGGATCTGTTCAACTTGAAAAATAATGCGTATAGTTCAAGCTTATCAGATCTTTGGTAAATTTATTTACCGAGTCTCAAAAAAAAAATGGCAAATTAAAATAGGTCTCTTCCTCGGCCTCTTTTCAACTGCTTCAAGCGTACGTACTTTTGAACGCATTCTATATAAAAAGTATTCCGCGAACTTCGTATTCCAGTCATTAAAAATATGAAGAATAAAAATTACAGCGTTACAGCAGCAGAAAGCCTCGCAGAAAGCCCACTATGTATCGAGCAATTAATCCCCAGTGAATTTCGCCGCTCGTCTCTCCCACAGAAACGAAAAAAAAAGAAGAAAAAATAATGGACGCGCGCGTCTCGCGCGCAAAAAGAAAACAATTATCTCGGGTGTATAAACGTACATACAAGCACATTATAAACAAAAGCCAAACCGTCGCGCGCGGGCTCGTCGTCGCGCTCGAGGTGGCACAGGGCGCCCGGCCCGCGTCTCCTTCGCTGGACAAAGAAAGAAGGGTTTCTTCTCTCTTCGGAGAGCATCAAAGCGTGCGAGGGACACACACACACACACACACACACACACACTCACGGGAGCCGTGCGAACGCGCCTCCTCCTCCCGTTTAACTCCCCCACCAGGTATACGCGCGGCAACGGCGGCATCCGGTCGACGCCGCACGCACGCATTCTTTCGTCGCTCTCTCCCGATGCTTCTTTTTTCTACCTCGTAGATCACGACTCTCTCTCCCTGCGATGGGCCCTCTCTCTCCTCCTCCCCCGAGAGTGCGTGGATGTATAATGTATATAATATGAACTCGCCCGATCGATCATCTGCGGCACACACTCGAGAGCAGCAGCAGCAGCAGCCCGGCTTTTTACTTTTAGAGACACGTATATACTTCGGATCTCGAGAAAGGCTAGTTCTCGAGCTGCTTCGACAAGTGCTTATCGCTTGGTGTAACTATATATATAGGCAGCAGTAGTCCCTTCTCCTGGGATGACCCGTGTTTTATATATATATATGGGACTCGCTGCGCTTCTGTTGTAAGAGAGACGCTTTAGCCGCGCGACAAATTGTGCGGGGACGAGAATTGTATATGGGATTCACCGAAGCTTATTAAGTAATTATGGTACTATTAAGCTATGGGTTCGACTATCGCGCGCGCGGAGAGTCGATCTTCTCTTTGTATAATATATGTGTAATGAGGGATAGGCAAGGACGAGCGAGCCGATCTTGAGAAAAAAAATGTATGTATAAAGCGAGCGAACAGCGTGTAACAGGTTGGTCGAAAGGTATGCGCTATAGAGTAGACAATATACATATATACACGGCAGGTATAATATAAGTATATTAAAAAAAAGAAGAAAAATGATGAGAGGCGCAGTCGCGTAATCGAATTCCAGGCCTTCGCGGAGCACACACAAGGGTTTTTAGTTATATATTCAGGCGCGCGCATATATTTCTTCGTTCAGCGCATTATTTAATTTGAAGACTCTCTCGCGCGCACACGCGCGCGCAATATTGCCGCTGCCGATACAATCTTAAAGCAGGATCTATACCGTTATGACCTCCTCTCTCTCTCTCTCTTCTCGAGGCGCGTTCTCTCTCTCTCTCTCTCTCTCTCTCTCTCTCTCTCTCTCTCTCTCTCTTTGTCCGAGTTCATTCTCGCAGTCGAGTTTTCGCACGAATTTACGGCACTCGCCGACTACTAATGCACTCCTATAATGCCCCTACTCGGTCTCTTTCTTCTTTTTTTTTCCCCCCTTTCCACCGTCGTCTCGTTCTCGCTTGTCTTGCGGATAGAGGATTACTTATACGGCTATGTAGTACAATACGAGCACCTGCGCGTCTGATGCCGCGTCTGGTGTGTATATACATAATGCGATGTACAAAACGATTTTCCCTCCATTTTACACGCTCACGCGGACGCGACGCGACTCGCGCGCGAACGCAAGTAATTGTTCCGAGGATGTCTAATTAAGAGGATCGCCGAGAGACTGGGAGAAAATATTTTATCGTTTCCGATGCTATACACGCCGGGGGTAATTATCGTCTGGATGTAGGACGAGTCGAAGAGAGACTCGCTGTTGATGCAGTGTACATATAGTGCTCGTGAAGATTATGAATATCGTTTGAATGGCTGAGTCTATGATTATTCATGTGCGACTATCCGTTGGATTAAACTGCAGTCTATATCGGATGAATAACGGGGCATCGGGCTTGTATTGTTATGGAATTGTTTATTGACGAGTCGCAGAGGCACAGTTTTCAGGAAATAGCGTGGAAATAGAGTCCCAGACTGTCGAGCGGTACTTTACTTCGAAGGTTCGCATTATTCTTTCTTTTTAATCCCTGTACTGAGCCTAATCAGCTAAGCTACAACAATCGCCACTGATTCTACTGGAGAAGGAATACGTATAAATGCGCGGATCAATGGACACCTCGTGGTTTGCTGATAATTCACCTTCTGCGGGCGGTTCAAGAGTTCAATATTTCTTTGCAAGACTGTGTGTGCGTGGCGAGAGTGTTTTTATCAAACTAAATTTATTTCCCTCGGAGATATGTTTCTTGGAAAATTACTTTTGGTACAATCATCCGTACTTCCCATTCCATGAAATGGCATGACAGTAATATTTACAGCGCAAAACTATAAAAAATAATTTCAAAGTTTATAATCCTCTATCGAATGCAGAAGCTAGCTCTCGCGCAAAAGATAAGAGCAACGCTCGCGCAGAGAACGAGAGCAGCTTCTGCAATCTTTTTCATAAAAAGTTGCATTATACCCCCGTCTAAATATATAATTAGCTTGGGTGGGTGAAATAAAAAGATACTGCGCGCAAGTACGCGTGATTCATGCATCCGGAATAGAAACAGAGCGTCACAGAGCCTCTTCTTGACATTTTCAAGCGCATAAAGTACCGCCTACCCGCGATGTCAACGCTACGTATTTTCCTCTGAAAATTGCACGCGAAAAAAAGTCCATCTGATTTACAAATATCCATTGCTCGGCTCTTCGACAATGTTTCCTCCAAGGACAAAAACTGCGTGTAACCTACATGCACTGCACTCGTTAATTGGCATAAAATTAAGTCCTCCAAATATTTGCCCTCAGTCTTCGTTAGTATTATTTAGGTAAACTGGCGCAAGCAAAGAATGCGCTTATGATTGCAAAAAAGGCGAAGGAATATAACCGCAACGTTATAATGCCTTGGAAATAGCGAGAACAAGTCTGAAGAAACGAGGATAAAAGGCCAGACGGTGCAATTCTGAGAGAGAAAGAAAGAGACCGGTCTCTGACATCATCAGAGGCAACTTTGTATATTTATTATAATTTAAAATATTTAAAGTCCCTCTTCGAGTGAAACAAAAGGCGAATAAAATTTTCATCGAATTTTATAGTCCAAGCTATTATTTTCCCAATAGATGATAAACGACGAAATACCACTATTGGTTCTTCACGAAGTATACATTTATTTACGATTATTTTCTTTTGACAGTTAATTATCTTTATATAATTAAATTACATTATTTTATAATTCAATTCGTTCTACATGTCCACTGACATTTCAATATTTCGTCAAAATATGCGCGCGTTAAAAGCGCAGTGAATAAATAATACAATAAATTTTAAGGATCGGCGCCAAACAGATCGTAATTCAGCACTTATGCACATAAATACACTCAGCCGCAGATGAGCGAGAGAATAATAAGCAAAGTCTAATAAGGAGGCATAACTCTTCCACGCGTTATTACCTATCTCGCAGACTGGCGGAGGGTATATATAATCGCTTTAGGCGGCGTAAAGTAAAAATAACTCTACTTGACATAACGAAAACACAGACATCCCCTATGGATATATAAGAGCACGTGTTCTCGATGAGCCTTGAATGCACGAAACCAAATGGCCCGTTTAACGACCTCAATTCCTCTGGTTCGAAATATATACATCCATTGTTTCTATCTCTATAGGCCCATTACTTATATATACTTTCCGATATGTATCTGGATACGAAAAGTAAGTCATACTTTCGTGACCTTAAAATGAAACTTAAAAAAAGATCGGAAAAAAAGGAACATTTCATCTCTCCGCGTGTAAGTGATGAAAATGGACTCTCCGATATACCGGTCGTGCTGCACGAGCTGCCGGCGAGAAGTACAAAGCGATGACTGATAGCTAGATATATATGCTAGAGACACGACGACCTTCGATTCGCCAACGCTCTGTGTGGCAGAACGTAAAAATCACTTTTCTTTTCTGCACACAGCTCCTGACAATCGCTTTGGAATCTCAATGATTCACTTTTTTTATTGTTCTCCACATCCTCTTATGCACAGAACGATGCACATAAATAGCGATAGCAGTACACACACACACACACACACACACACTTATACAAGCATTTTTTCGTATTCCACACAATAGAGTGCCTTATGATTTTTCAAAAGCACTCGAATTTTGCAGAATTATCGTTCGCTCGTCTCGCATCTAACGGAATCGACGAAAAATACGTTCACCAGCTGCGGGATCGCGCGCGCGCGCAACACAATCGTCTTCTGCAGCGACGATGCATCTCGGAAAAAAATACTTTTACGCGATTCGGACACGAGAGATCGTAAAGAAAAAAGTAGAGACAGTATTATATACGCTACATCCTTTTATCAAAGGCGGCGTTTTCTAATCGTCGCGTCATAAAAGACCGCCGTATGGCGGAATAAGCCTATATATATACGCGCAGATGCTAGAATGGAGAGCAACGCGGTGGAGTTAATCGCGGCATCCGCAACTCGTTCTGATTCTCAACACGGTGGAATGTATCGAGCTTCCGGCGTCATCACGAGTTTCCGTAATAAACGAAAGAGCTGCATGTCAGATGAATCGGACTGAGGTTACACGAGAGCCTCTGCGAGATATAGGGACTATATATAATATATATCGCACGATGTGGAGCACATCCTCGCGGTGAGTCAAGAGAGAAGCTCTGATTGTCGATTCATCATGTTTCGATAATAGGGGAAACTTATGGAGTGGAAAATCTAATTGTTTTGTACATACCATATTGACGGATACAACAGTTAGATTGTAAAATTCAGCAATTTTTTCGTCTGATTTCGTATATTGTATGTGTAAAACGATGACGAAGTGTAGACGAACCTGTGGCGCGTGTGCTCGAGAGACAAATAAAAAATTAACCTGAATTGGTGGAGTTATCTGGAAAAATTACGCAATGCGCCACGCTGCCGCTGCGGTGTCATAACGCATTGGAGTTTCTTTTTTTTTATATGTTTTATTACTTCCTCCAATTGCCGGCACTTAGTGCGTGTAATTAACTTTAATCAGGTCAGTGCTTCTTGTATGTTCACGAAAATAGCGGGTGATTATTGCATTTGTCTGAGCCGCGACGCTGATTGACTGAATGCGACGCAGGGAGTGTTTATTGTTTTGCTTTCCAATTGAGAACTAGTTGGGGTGAAGCTGAATCGATTTTTTGTTAAATAATCGATGTTTTAATTTTTCTGTTTTTTCAAACGTGCGAATCGTCGGATTTTACAAAACTATATAATGATCCTTGTGTTAAAGTAGTATTTTATTTAAAAATTTCTGGCAGGAGGTAGTGAATGTACAAGGCAGACCCAAAACAAAACTTAGCAATAATGAAAAGTAAAATCAAATTAATTATTACAATTAGAACTCAGTGTTATTCATTCGATAGATAATAGTGAGTAACGCGTATACTATTTAAGGATTTATCGCAGTGACAAAAGATATAACATATGTGAAGTAATTAGATAAGGCTCATATTCAATTATATAAATATATCACATCAAAAACATTCTAACACTATAGTTTTAACTCGATAATAAAATTTCTTTACAAACTCATTTGTAGCATAGGCACTTCAACATGTACGTATAAAATTTTATTAAATACAAAATCCATATTAACAATTTTTTTAAAAAATTCATATTATTTACTACATACGTATTTGTTAAAAGCACTCGTGGACTCTAAAATTCATGCTTTTTATTCAACAAATTAAAAAAAATAAAATAAAATAAAAACAAATTGTTGCAGAGAATTGACAAAAAGTATTCTTCTAAGACACAATTGAGTCAAGAAATTATAAACGGAAAATTTTTTTATTTTGATAAAGCTTTATACCTTCACGGAAATTATCATAACAGATAAAGTATCAAGCTTACGTATTCGGGCGTTATCTACACAATTAACTAACGTACTCAAGACGAGACTTACACTCCAAACCAAACTCCAAAGAATACAGATCATTTCGAACCGATCCCCATCTCCCATCAGCAAAGCAAATACACACAGAGAGAGATACAGACTCTAAATTCGAAAACACTGTTTAAAAAGAGATTCAACTCTCGAACCGCCAGCACTTTCCACACGAGGATATACAGTATCTACATACGACGAAAATTTCTCACGTAAAGCTCGAGGCGCGTAACACCCGCGAAACGGAAAACAGCCGTTTCAGCTGTATCGCACAAGTATTATATCGGCGAGGCATCGAATTCGCCTACAGCTGACTCTCGAGTTATAAGCGCGGCAAAGTTTGAAGTGCACAAAACACGAGGCTTGCCAACCTCTCCCCCCCCCCCTTTCCGTCGGCGTCGTTTTCCACGCTTAGCCGGCGAAATGGAAAAGCCAGAGAGGTGTATATCGGTATATAATACACTTCATTCAATGCAGCGCAGCGCGGTGCACAATGATAATAAGCGAAAAATATGTAGGTCACACTGTACACGTGAAGCAGCCGCTCCATTCACTCTTTTATACGCTGCGAGAACGCGATAATGGGCTTGTCGATCGTAATGCGCAGCCCCCGATGAGAGAGGCGGGCATTTCTCTCTCTCTCTCTCTCTCTCTCTCTCTCTCTCTCTCTCTCTCTCTCTCTCTCTCTCTCGTGCGCGCTGTTAGACCTATCGATTATTTTATTTCGGCAGCCAAGTGCGCGCGTACGTGTGTGTGGAAAGAAAGAGAGAGATTTTGTTGGCCTAACATAATAGCCCCGGGGATTTTTCACTCGCTCTCTCGATATGGATCATTTGTGGATAAAAAGCTTCTCTCTCCTCTCTTCTTTCTCGGAAGGTAGAGAGTCCCGAGGAAAATCGAGCCCCGCATTTTTCAGCTCGGAACTGTCGAAAATCCGCGGAATTCCTTTCGAACCGCACGCGGCAAGCGAGAGGGATAAAAGAGCCGAGAGTCTTAAAATGGAAAATTACGTCGACCTCAGAGAAATAGAGAGAGAGAGAGAGAGAGAGAGAGAGAGAGAGAGAGAGAGAGCGCGAAAATAAAAAGTTTACCCGGATCCAGGGAAAATCGCAACTTGTCTTCGGCAGAGAAGAAAATAATAAAGTTTCGTGTGTTTCTCGCTGTGTCCGTCCAGCAGACGCTTTCTTCGAGAATCTGTGTGTGCAAGTAGATGTGCCATCCGGCTGGAGATTATTCACGGGTTCCGTTTCGCGCAAAGAAACTTTTCGGAGTTTCGCGTGATTTTGTACTTTCTGCCGGCTTAGTGGCGACAGTGTAAGACGCAGCTTCGCGATCGGGACATCCGTCATCGGATCTCCTGCGGATATTCGATACGTGTGTATACGAGGGATCGAGGCTGATCTAAAAATTCTTTAAAGGTGCCTCGCCCATTTTAGCTTGAGTTAAACCGATAGATCTTCCAAAGACCTACCGATTAAGCCCTTACGAACCGAAAAGGAGTGCTGTGAGCCAAGTACAAATTTTTTAAAACTCAATAGTTATAGGGCTGGTTGTAAAATAATGCGAATTTTACGAATAGATGATCCGTGTAAATAAGGAGTGAAACTTTTTCAGGAATTTTCAAGAAAAAAAAACATCGCACACGGAGTACACTTGCATGATTCACCGCGGCTTAGTCATTCGCGCGCGTAAAAAACATCGTCCAGCTGCCGATCATAACAATCGATAAGAGACGCATCGATACGTAACAGCACGCGCCGGGAAAAAAAAATTTTTTTACTGTCCTCTCGCAAATAAAATTTTATCACGCGAATCAATGTAAAATGTGTCAGATCCTTTTTACAAAAAGTTACAATTGAATTCATTAATTCACTCAGTATCTCGCTCTTCCAATCGAGTGCGCGTAACCCACTATATGTCATCGCAGACAACTAAATCGTTTCTTCTTTTCTCGCCATCATCCGCTGTGCGCCGCAGCCTCGCGGCGTGCATCGGTCGGGACCGTTCGCTCAACAGTTACTCCTTCTCGCCTCAATATATCCACGTGCAAACACAATAGCACGTGTGAAAAACCATGAAAAGAAAAGTAATCGATCTCCTACGCCGCGAACCGTTAATACACGCACACACCCACGTTATATATTATATATATACCGTCCGCGTAGAAGACAGGATTTTAGAGCTTCTCTAACACTTGGCGGCTATCCATAAAAACCGCTTGTTTATATACGACGATGCATTAACGGCGCCGCCACAGCAGCGGCAGCAGCCGCAAAAGTCAAGCGTCGCTTCATTACACAATCTTCCGCGGGGCGTGTCATCGCTCTCTTTCTCGCTCTCTCGGCCAGATAAGCTCGTGGTGTATATATACCAGCGTTTTAAAAAAAAAATTCCGCGGCGAGGAAGACGCGTCCCTCTCGGTCTCGCGCACACCTACGTATATTTATAAGAGTAGCTCGTGTATAGAGACGTGCGAGGTTAACCACCTGCGGCATTGAAGCTGCCCCGTGCGTATATATAGGTATATAACAGAGATAGAGAGAGAGAAAGACAGAGCGGCTTCCGCAAGGCGCATTGCGCAAACTTTTGCCGCACTTGGCTCTGCGACGCGACGGCGTGTCTAACTGTCTACGTATATATAGATATATATACAATATACATGTATATACCACGGGGTGATACCGGCTACAGGGCGCCACCCCTATGCTCTATACATATAGCGCATAGACACAGAGACCGGCTAGACTCGGGTCCTGCGCACACGTGCAGCTTTTTTTCTCGACGCTATGCGGAGAATCTACACATACATATTCTTTTTTGCCGAACGAGGCGAGCGGGTGGGTGTAATCGATGGGACGGGAAAGCCTCTTAACGTTCGGTTAAATGGCTTTTTGTCCAGCTGTAAGGAAGCTTTAGCCGAGAGCGATTTGCGGCGAGGCGACGAGAGCGCGCTCTTGATGGATGTATATAGTTTTGAGTTGCATATGCACGCGCGAGTTATGTCGTCGAGACGAGAGCGAGACCTATATATGCGAGCGAAATCGTGTTCGCGTATTATGTACTTATGTATACGCGTATCGTAGCAGATTTTTTTCTTACGTATCAGACAGTGAGGAGAGCGTTGGATTTATGCACAAGAGCGTGGATCTATTACAGCATGCTCTCGAGAGCTTAGAGATTAACGCCTCATGACTAATAAGCGTTCCAGGAATTAAGGAGGTTCAAGGGGACTTGAAAGTCAATTGAAAATTAGAGGTGCATATGTGCCAATGAAACATCAATTCTATTAATAAAATATAAATATACGCCAACTTAAAATTCGGTATACAAAATAGTATACAGATTGTCATATAGACTCGCATATAGATTAACTTACAACAATCGAATTACCCAATATATCCGATATATATATATATCCTACACCCACTACGCAAAAACTCCTTCTCTCTCTCTCGCAACTCCGGAAACGCACACTTGGCTGCCCTAAACCTTCGCAATCACAGCTCGTATATATACCTCTCGACAAATCGGCAAATCGCTGCAATCTCCGATAAACCCTTTCCTCCCCGCATCTCCTATTTCTCTCATCCACGCGCGCACTTCCTCCTCGTCGCACCCGCTTCCTCGGCACATTTTTTTCTCAACGACATACATATAATAAATCCCTTCGCGTCGCGGATTAGCTCCGTCGGAGCTGCAGCGGAGTAAGTACTCAGTCGCATCACATCAGGCGGGGCGCGCGGTGCGCGCGGGAAATCCCTTTCGACTTTTCGAGGCGGAATAAGAAAGTGCAGAGTCGCGGGCTGCACACGAGTGCTATACATATACGTGAAGTATGCGTGTGTAATGTGTATGTGTGGGTGTGTGAGAAAGCGGAAAGACAGGCGCAAGCGGAAGCGGCTCGACGGGGAAGAGTATATTACAACGTCGAGAGAAGAGAGAGAGAGAGAGAGAGAGACACCGGAAAATGTTCCCAACAGTCGGTTTGTCTCTCTGCCCCGGCGAGACGACGTCGTGGGTATATACGTATATGTATACATATAGGTATACGTATACGCCGTTTTTACGGGCTGATGGAGAGATGCGCGCCGCGCTTATCCTAATTTTTCGCTTGGCTTTCGAGCTGATGGAGAAGCTGTTTTAAGTGCCGTGAGAAGCTGCTTTTGACGCGCGCCGCGCCCGCGCGGAAACAATAGCAAGCGGTTTTTCGTCGGTTGTACATTCTTTCGGGGAATTTTGAATACGGCGCGTCCTGCACATCGGCGTCTCTGTCGAGTATATATATTGTATCGTTATTCCAAGCGATTTTTCGGTGCTTTAATTCATATTCTCGAATTCAATAAACACGAGGTTCACGCAGCTCCGCGAAATTTTCATGCGTACAGCTGCGTGCAGAGAGCGCCCCGCTATAAAAATACAAAAGCACCGGTTGATATCCGCTTCCTCGTTGTATATATACGTGTATACGCGAGATGAT
This sequence comes from Philotrypesis tridentata, assembly GCA_018906965.1. Classification (NCBI taxonomy): domain Eukaryota; kingdom Metazoa; phylum Arthropoda; class Insecta; order Hymenoptera; family Pteromalidae; genus Philotrypesis; species Philotrypesis tridentata. The sequence continues at coordinate 1,914,886 of JACCIB010000019.1, read as the reverse complement.
CGTCTTACACGCGATCTAACGCGAAGAGCGCACGATTTTACAGCGTATATTTACAAGCCGTGACGTTTTATCACGTCCTCTCGCGATTCATAAGAAAGATGCTTCCCCCGCACAACAACAGCCATGCCGCTGCCGTCAGGTGTTTTGACTCGTGCGTTATCTCCTTTTCCATTATACAGACTCGTGCGCTATATGGAAAGGCGAAAGGCTTCTATGAATTATTCCTCCGCAGCGATCGAAGTGTTCTCCCCTTCATTGACTACGTGATGGCAGAAGTGTACAAGGAACAAAGCGGGGGCGAGAAACGAAACTAAAAGTTGCGGCGTTCGCCCGAAACTCGGGGGCAGATAAGCGAGCAATACGTCGACGCTTTCATTCAGAGCGTGTCACACCTATATACATTACACACATATATACAGGATACACATGCTCTACTGCAATGAATGAATCGGGAGAGAGAGACGAGAGCTTTTGCGAAATCACGTCCTGCAGTATCGGCGATTATTTCCAATAGACTCGTCTGCGAGCTCGTCTGCATAAAAGCAGTCCACACATCTATTGTGGAATTGTCGGAGGCGCAAATACAATGAAACAAGAGGCGAATCTCTTATATATATAAGAAGCGGGAGGGCCCGTAGAGAGACTGCACACATCAGTCGCGTCGCGCGCAGTTATATTTGGCGGACAGCCAATAAATCGCGGAAAGACGCGCATCAAGTTCACGGTCGGAAGAGTACGGAGCGAGGAAGACCGGTTTACCTGCGCGCGCCTCTCAATATTCCGCGAAGGAAAATGCGCAATCCCGCGCCGTGCCAAGGAGCTTTATTGCTTCCGGCTAGGGATTCCTTAACTACAGACACACACACACACACACACACACACACACCATTCTAGAAATCGAAAATTTTTTTTAAAGCTAGAGGTTTCGGACCGATTAAACTTTCTTCTGTGAGCCGAAAAGTATACGCAGAGGAACATGGGAAAAGTATACTAACTATATTAATTCTGAACGACTTTACGCTTTTTTTACAAAAAATTAATGCGTCAAAATACTGGAATAATAACAACTACCAATGTTTCCGAGGTACCAATAAAATTTCGAATCAGACTATAGTAAAGTATTACAAAAGAGCTTTAATTTTTAAAAAAGTATGCCAATAGTTATGCACGTTAAAAAAAATATAATAAAAATCCGAATAGCCGATTTTTTCTGTTTCCTCCATATGCCTCCCCATGTTAAATTTCCGCATTCTATATTACCCATATACCTCGGCATTTTTCATCATCTTTTGGCTTACAGAAGAAAGTCCCATTAGTCAGAAAGCTCTAGCTTAAAAAGCTTTTTTGCGAATTATAGACCAAAGAAAAGTGCATTTACTTTTTGAAATTCGACACACACACACACACACACACACACACACACACACACACACACACACACACACACAAAAGAGTCGATTGCGTTATATATCACATGACGCGGGTGTGCGAGTCACGCTTAGGAAGAGAGAGAAGAGAGACTCTCCGCGATAATGGAATACACGAGGAGAACGAGCGCGATGCTCATTGAAGCGGAGACTGCGACCGAGTGGACTGCACGCAATGACACATTCGTTCCGCAGTGTGTTTCTCTCTCCCAACTCGCGGTGAATAAGAGAGAGAAAAAAAATAGCTGCCGGTCTCTTGGCTTCCTGTATGTATTGTATATATGTACGCGTGTATGTGACAGCGAGAGACTATGCTCTGTATTCGCAAGCGCGTCATTCAATAAGCATTGGGTGGATCGGTAATTCTGTGTGTTTTATACATTGCGGAGCGAGAGTGTAGGTAATGAAATCGTTGCGGCGAACGCTGGGTTATTATATTCCATTATTTCTATGTATACGTTATATTTTTCTACGACGCCTCTCGCGTATAGGTGTCTGTATAGATGGGGGGTACAACCCGTAGGATTACTTAGATCGCAGTTAAAATTGATGATGTAATTAGAAAATTACTGTTGTAGAGCTTTAAAATTACAAATACAACGGTATAATATTCGGTCATTTCGCCAAATAAACGTGAAAAAAAAACAAGTTCTCAACCTAATAATACTACTCTACACTCCAGTTCTAGACTCTCGCAACATTAACGCGGAGCTCCAAAGCTCTCGCGCTCCAAAGTTTAAATATCTCACGCGCACTCTCTCGGAAAAGCAACCCTCCACGACAATACCTCACACTTCTCTCTCTCTCTCTCTCTCTCTCTCTCTCTCTCTCTCTCTCTCTCTTTCTCTCAACTCCCGCGCGCGTGCAAGTACACACAACTACTTATATGCATTTCTAAACACCAGCACGATTCCATATCTCCCTCCCTCCTCCCCTATCCACGTATACACTCGACGTCCGTCGACACATGCAGTGTGTATAGCGGTGCAACTGTCGTCAGCGTCGGCGCGACTCAAAGCCTCCCCTTCCCTCTCTCTCTCTCTCTCTCTCTCTTCTTTTCCCAAAAGAAAAAACAAACACGACTTTCTGCAGCGAAGCCTCTCTCTGCCTCTCTCTCTCTCTCTCTTTTATAGAGTCGTCCAAAAGTAGACGCGACCCGCCGCCTCGCCTTTAAATAGCCGTAACGCGCTCTCGCGTCGCCGAAGGCGACGTGTCTCCTCCGCAGCAGCACACGTACGTACGTTATGCATCTCGAGTACGCAGACTTTCGGGGATTTACGTATAGAGCACACACACACACACACACGTGGCTTACCAAGAGACTCTCTTCTCCCCCCGAGGAAATCCGGATATACGGCTGCAGCGGCGGCGGCGGTCGGGCTAACTAGCGGAAAAAGCGCAGCAGCCGGCCTTGATTTGTGTCTTTCTCGCCGCCGACTGCACCCCCTCTCGATATATGTGACTTTGAGCAATGGAGCGCGCCTGCGGGCTCTACATTTATAATACGCGCCGCGTATGTGCATACGCGTACAGCGTAATGCACCCGCACGCGTGCGCGCGACTCGTATACATATACAAATATACACGAGGGAGAGAAGAGAGAGAGAGAGAGAGAGAGAGAGAGGGAGAGAGGAGAGAGAGAGAGAGAGAGAGAGAGAGAGAGAGGAGAGAGAGGAGAGAGAGAGGAGAGAGGAGGGAGAGAGAGAGAGAGAGAACGAGGGAAAAAATTAAGGAAAGCTGCGCGAGCGATAAGAGAGTAGATACACCTATACTCTATAGGCTTCACTGCGGTGGGTGGACGAGGTGTGGTTCAACGGACTTTATTCTCTTTCTTTCCCTCGCCACCTTCAATTTTTGGAGAGAAAGAGAGAGAGAGAGAGAGAGAGAGAGAGAGAGAGAGACCATTATAGCGCGTTATAAGCTGCGCTTGCTCGTAAAAGAGACACGCAAGCGCGATGCACGTAACGGCGTCTCGCATCGATGAATTTGCGAATGTATATGGGAACACGTGCCTCGTGCAACAACGCGACTTCTATTCGCCTCGAGAGAGAGCTTTATGGCGCGGGAAATGCCGTCGCTTCGAGGAGAGAAACTTCGAGCGTATACGTTTTTTCACGTGGACGATAGTGCAGTATATGCGTGCGTATATCGCATTGTACGGATAGACGCGGTATGAAAAAGTCGGCTATTTATAAAATAATAATCGCGTCGTGGAGTACGAGAATTACAATTAAGCGCGCCGTCCAATATCTCTCTCTCCTCCTTTCCCTCTATTATACCGCGCGCGCGTACTTCCCGCGATTAAGTTCCATTAGGTATTATCGGTGCGCTCCCGACTTTAACGAGCCTTTGTTCTCTCGCTCTTTCTTCTGTGGCGCTTGTACTCTCGGATCGACTGTCATTATATATCCGCGAAATTCCGAGCGCGTGGCATCCTTCCAGACGGCGAGCATATCCTATCATATATACACTACACATCTGTATACCTATACACCACAGTCCACTATACAGACTCTCGCTTCTGCAGGGGCGCAGAGAGCAGAACTGCGCTGCAGAGGAATAGACGTCGGGGCACCTCGTAAAAACTGGTTTGTTGTTACGACTCACTGCTGCTGCTGCTGCTGCTGCTGCTGCTGGTTATGGTGCGCTGCTGCGCTGCGCGAGTGCGAGTACAGCTTCAGTTACTGACCCCGCGAGAGAGAAAGAGATATATAGTTGGAACGATTATCGATGCTTCTTAACGACGGCGAGATGGGGAGAGAGGAATCCTCCTGGTTATACCGAGAAATATATCGCTACCGGTCTCTTAATTCTTTCTTTTACTGCCCGCCTTTCTGGACTCTAATTTGTTTGCTTTTCTTTCCTTATCCCCCCTCCCCTCCCCTTTCTCTCAGCTGCGCGCGTCCGTTTCGAGAACTGCGCTCTTCCACTCTATTTATTTAATGACACGATCCTCCGCGATGCTAATATTCCAGTACTGCCGAGAGAGAGAGAGGAGAGACGAGATAATTACAGAGTGCATTACGAGAGAGCAAAATAGATAAGCTTCCCCGTAAAGGTGCGCGTATACGTATCCAGAGGCCGCAGGTGAGAGAGCCATATACACGTCCGTTAACCCTCGTGCACAGCTGACACCTGAGAGAGAGAGAGAGAGAGAGCCCGATGCGTCGCCCATCTGCGCAGTGCATCTGACAAACTTTCAACCCCCCCTTCACCCGTCACCGCGCGCGTAAAACAACCCCCATGTCTCGCACCCCTCCGGATTTGTCCTCAACGGTTTTCGCTACACATGCGCATTATGCTGCTGTGATATTCTCTCGAATCAATCCAAGCGCGCATCGCGCACTCGCGACTTATAATTATCCGTTTAACGGCGCCGTTACGCTGGATTTATATCGGCGCGGCGAGTACTGCAGTTGCCACATATATAGTGTGTAATTGCGACTGATGGATTTAACGGGCGACGTTATATTAGATTGCTGCTGTATCGGACAAATTCGCGTATATAGAGTCAGGCAGTCCGCATTGGGCGCAGCGTAAAAACCAGCTGATTGACGACGCACGAGAAAAGAAGTGGCTCTGTGCGCCTATACGCGTTGAGGGGTCGTAAAATTCCAGCGCGTGTGTATTATGTGAAGAGGAGACGTCTAGTGATCTATACCTGGATATGGAGAGGGACACGCGACGACGTCCGGAGGACGCGTTTTCCTCGCGACGCGCGAGCCTTATACGTCCGCAGAGAAGGGGGAATCCTATAGAAGGATCGAAGAGCGAGTCGATCTTGCAGCCTCCTGGTTGACGGGCTGCATTATTGGCTAGAGGCACTCTCGGGATATTTCGTGATTAAGTGCGATGCGCGTTTAGTGAAAAGTTGCGTACAAACTGGAATTTTAGAATTTAATTTATTTGTACATCGCACTATGTGACGCCGTATGGAAAGTTCCGAGGACGTGGACCCGACGGGCGAGGGGTTCCGATTGTTCAGCTGGTTAGACCGATATGGAAAAGTGCTAAGTAAGCTGTTTAGAGGGATTTCTTTATACGCACATATACGCTTAATTGTATTAAGTGCAACAACTAATATTCTTAAGGTCAATGTCGGCCTCGTCTGATGAAGCCTGGCGGTTGCGAAAGGCGCATAAATTAGCGAGCATATTTAGAGCTTCAAAGCCAGCAGCGCTCGGGCCTTTAAGCACTTCCTGTTTCTCCAAGCGCTGCGTATTTTTTATAGACAAACAGACGGTTTGAATTATTTTTTACAATACAAATTCTGTATTCTCGCGCAAGTGCAATGTGCATATAGGTATAAGTATTATACATAGCTGCGGCACAAAAAAAACGTACATGTGCGCAATAATTAAGCCAGAACACGCGAAGCACGTGCAGGCTATAGCATACACAAAAATCGATTGAATTATATCGCTCGGCCCACATCAACGCACACAATGAATTTGCATTATACGCAATAATTCTCAAGCCAAAGGTGTACGCGCACTCGTTGTACAGAAAAAAGCGCAAAACAAAAATTTTAAATCTTTCGGCATTTGCAGTGCTAAGCAAACTTAAAGATCGACAAAGGACAGACGCATTATATCGATCCATCGATCCGTCCATTATGTGTACCCGAACCCCCGGCGGCGTGCAATATCCATGAATGGGACGTGTCAGCAATACGCGAGGAGAGGAGCGTCCCTCTTGGAAAAAAGGAAAAAATCCCGGTACACGAACTTCCGGCAGAAACAAAACGAGAGAAGGACGCGCGCTGCACGCGATCGCTGAGTAAACTCTCTCGCTCTCTCCTACCCCCCGCTGCAGCGTCGGAGAGAGAGAGAGCGACACCTTCTATACACATAGCTATATAAAAGCCACTGCTGCAGGTATATTGCAGGCAATAATGGCGGGAAAAAAGTGGGAAAGGAAGGGGGGTGGGGAAGATCGGGGGCAGAGAGTATGGGTTTGGACGAAAATCGCTTGGCCCCATCTCCGGGGCCGCACGCGCAGCTGTCGTGTGCCTTGTGCTACTGCTCTATGCAAATTCCCACATAAGCGCACGGCTTAGCAGCTGATTTTCCTTACGTGTGCAACATCGCGAGCAGAGCTTTTCAAGCGGTGTATCGCGTGTGGCGAGCCGTGATTTCGATGGACTGATTCATTTCCGCTGCGCGCGCACTGATTGCGCGACTGTATCTCGGGGGTGCGAGATACTGGCGTTTTAATATAAGTTTGCGTTGATATGCGGCTTTGCGTTTAAAAAATCTAATTTACTACTGTTGTTATACTTATACTGAGAGGTCGCCAGGGTGCATGATGTTTTCAGTTGTATAGTTGGCACTCACCTGAAACAAATAAGAGATGATGTAAAAATTAGAAGAGAATACATTATTATTATGAATAAATACATTGCACACAATTATTTTTTCTAACCCTCCTGAGCGCACCCTCCGATCTCGAGTGGGTCATACACTCCAGTCTCGAAAACGAGTTTCAAACCGCCAGAAAATTCGTTGACGCACACACACGGCCCAATTTCACGCGTATATCGCATCCGGAGCCGCAAGTAAGGCTATGTATATACTTATTATTGTGCAAAGAGGGGGGGGGGGACTGCACGTACGGGGTGCGAACCGCACATAATGCAGACTTTGTACACCTAACCTGGGGACGTGAGGTAAGAGGGGAGAGACGCAGTAGAGCAGCAGCTCCGATCAAGAGCATATGATATATATTACATACGTATGGCATTATCCTTGCGGCGAAGCTTTAGCTGTAAATCTCTGGGGTGTAGATGCGCACGATGCGTAAATATAGGTATACACACGTTACGTTACACACATGCGGGACACAAGCCAGGAATAACCAGCGCGAAATTGCTTCTAAAACGATTCAATCGGCTCCGGAGGGGATCAAAACGCTATATGTGTCTCCTCTCGTGGTGTATACGCACCACACAGCTTTGATCTGCAGAGCTTTAAACTCACACGCGCGATTTGCTTCTTGATGTAGGAGGAGGGAGACACACTCGGACACATGTAAGTGTAATGCAGATACAATGCCGGGCTTATAACGTGGCTGTCTCTCTTCTCTGGCTTCTTATTCATGAGCTGCGGGAGAGGCGTTTTGTGTGTGTGTGTGTGTGTGTGTGTATAACGTCGGACGAATTTCGCCCAATGAAACGAAAGGCAACAATAAACACGTCCTCATGAATATTGCGCCACAGGCAAGATTTATATATATTATGTACGTCGTATATGCATATACGATTATATACATAGAACGCAGTTTGCGCTTATATTTTCGTTTATATAAATCCACTACATATACAGGTCGGCGCAAGAAGCAAAAGCTCTAACAATACACAACGGAGCAAGTTACACGCAGAGGCAGAATTTCAGCGACGAACGCGAAAATTAGCGAGAAAAGAATAAAAAAGTTGAGAGTTGATGCTAACGCGTCGAAAATGAATCTTTCTCGTGAAAATGTGTGTATATAGAGGGTTACGTACGCGCGCGTAAGTGTGATCCCCCTCAAGAAAGAGGAAACGAGCGAGTCTCTGGTGTCTCCAGACTGTTATAGTCTCGTGTTGCAGTTAGGGAATATGAATAAAGTCGCCGAGAAAGAGAGTGCAGCGCAGAGAGAGAGAGAGAGAGAGAGGAGAGAGAGCGTCGCAGACTATATAGATATATTTTTTACGAGACAATCGACGGCCTCTTCATGCCCGTGCGATATTCATGAATTCGTATAGCTGCCAACTTGTGGGCCAGTCCAAGGCATTTTTTCGACTTTATCGTCGGGAGAGGCACGTTTTACATATACTGTATAAGGCAATAATATATATATATATATATATATACTATATATATATGTATATTGTATAATGTATATAGTGCGCGCAAGTGAAGTTGCGGAAGAGATGCGGTTTTATACGGCTTTGTTGCCGCTTCGTGAGATGTACACACTGTACTTGCTTTCTCTGGATCGTTTGAATATAATGTGGTGTGCGCAATGCTCTAAATATATACATATATTACATATACACATATAGATGCGAGGGGAGAGGTTGTTTGCAGGAGCAATGCATTGCTGGCTTTATTTCGTAATTTGGGGGGTGGTGCAATGTGTGTACTGTGTATATGATGAAGCTGGAAGTGCAAAGTTGTGGGTTTTGTTGTCTGTTCTGGAGATTTTTCTTGCAAAGAATAAAGTAAGCCATGAATTGAAATTTTTGGAGCTGAGATTCGTTTGATAAAGCAATCGCACTCAATTTAAAATTACTATAATTTTCAAGTTTAACCTTCTATATATTAAAATTCAATATAATTATGAATCTATCTGTCTCTTCGAGCTAACAAAAAATTTTTTTTAAAAAGGTTATAATTCAATGATTTTTTCAAAGTACATATAAGTGCGTTTCGTGTTGACATATCATGTTGCGTCTAAGATAATAGGACATACATCTTACTGATGAGCCCAGCGAGTCGTCCGGGGCGAAACGCACTTATATATACTTTGAAAAAACCATTAAATTTTAATCTTTTTAAAAAAAATTTTTGTTGGCTCGAAGAGACAGATAAATTCAGAATTATATTGAAATTATTATCGAGCGATAGAGTCTTTGTCCGATTAAAATTCTCAAGGATTCTATTGCTCGCGTCTTCAAACGATTCGTAAGTCACGCGCACTGTGTCCAAACTATATACATATAAAATAACAGACATTGAACTTTCTACCACTCCGCCGAGACACTCGTTTATATTTTTAGACACACACAGTCCGCCTTCAATTCCAACCAATCCAACATAATCCAGCTATAGGTATACTTCCGCCTGTAAACATATATTTATTTTCAATAATGGACTATATATATCTAACATTCTACTCTCGTATCTCTCTCATCTCGTATATTTCGCGGAGCCGCCGCCGTTGCAGAGATCATAAAATTAACAAAGCGGACACTATCCCAGACTGCGAAGAAAATTCAGCGCTATATACCTTTTTACAATCCCATATATACACACCAGGCAGGATATGCAGTCCGTTTAGTTTATCGTATAGGGCGAGCCGCAGCAGCAGCACCCGCGGATCCCAAAATAATCCCCTAAAGCCGATGAAGCATCGACATTAAAACTCGCGCAGCAGCCGCGAGTGTATATATACGAGAGCAGCTCGCGAGCTTTACTGCACAGACCCGCGAGTCTCGAGAGAGAGAGAGAGAGTCTAATTAAAAGTCGAGGAAATGCGAGCGCAAACGTTTCCTGCGCAAAAGCGCGTATATAAAATCTCTATATATACACACCCACGCGCACGGAGCTCGAGGCTTTAAAAACCGGTGAATGATCATCGGTGCGGTATACACGTATATATAGAAGTGTGATACATATAGAAAGCGTCTGCGGGGCGCGAGAAATGCATCGGTGTAGTTCACTCGCTCTATGCGGATGAGCTTCGTTAGCTCGGCGACGACGCGCGAGATAGTTTGCTTTTTTGTATACGTTAGAGACCGCCGGTGAGACGCGCATGAATACGAAAGCAAGTCGTTTGAAAAGTGTCCACCACCACCGCAGTAGAGTCTCTTCGGGCTCGTTTTCCCCAAGCTCTCGCGACTGGATCTCAATAGAGAGCTAACGCCTCAGGCAAAGTATATATATAATATATATATAGGTAGATTGGCGGTAGTGCATATATGTGACCCTCTCGGCTTCTTTCGGTCTTGCGGCCTCTGGGGATATACCCCTTTACTTATACTTAGGCTCTGATGATGCTCTACATAAACAGTGTATAGAAATTTATGCGGCTTGTTATAGACTCGCGCTTTCTCCGAGTAACTCGCTCAGCTGTGTATATTATAGTCGTTCGTTACGACGATGTAATGCGTCGTAATTTTAGTCACGAGTGCGTGCGGTTTAGGCTGGCTTTGTTAGCGCGAAATATTTTGGTAACTCATAATTGTATGAGCTCGCGTTAATGAGTGAAACGTTGCGTTCACCAACAAGCGATGTATATACGTATATGTATACCGTACACAACGAAGCTAATTAACGCGTATAGTTTCCGAGGTGACAATCGTCCCGTTGTAAATATATATATCGGTTGGAAATCGCTGCGGTGACTATAGCGGTCGAAAATTAATGCAACTCTCTAAATCCCCCTTTGTTTACGCCTCAGTGACAACAATGATGTAGAAGCTTGGCTCAGCGTCTCGGCAGCTAATCCGCGGACGATTTATCAAATCGTAAAAGAGCTTGAACGTACAGTAATCGCTGCCTGGTCCCATTGTTTCTTTCTCTCTCTCTCTCTCGCCAAAGAGTCTTAGCCAATCGTCGGGTTTTTCCCCCCAAGTTGCATCGGTTCGCTTTACTACTTAGAACCGATTTCTGCGACTCTCGCGCGCGGTCTCTCTCATTTCGTTAACGGTATGTCTCGCTAGAAGCGCAAAAAATGCCGTGGCTTCCCCGATTAACAGGGGGAAAAAAAAGAAGAGCAACGGCTCCTGATGATGATGATCCTGTATATACGTGTATACACTTGTATATATATAGAGCAGATAGACATCGGTTGGCGTTAAAATTGACGAAGCAGTCGAGCGTGTGTACCTCTTGCCTTCGCTAAATAATCCACACCGGTATATGTATAATAAGAACCTGTGTGATAGACAGAGTCTGCTTTTCTTCTTTTTTACCTGGAATAGGAGTATGTCGTAATACGTTGCTTGAGAAACTCGGGGATTCTTTAAAGCAGCTCGCGTTTTTTAATTGATGAAGATAAAGAATCGGCGTAACGTCTCTTTGTGAACCTGGGGAGCCCTCTCGGTTACAGGCATTAACTCTTTCTCTCTCTCTCTCTCTCTCTCTCTCGCGTGTACTTTTGAAATCTCTTATTGAACTGAATTTTACGACTGCTTGTACATTACCTCTGCGCGTACTATAATTAATGCGCGCCATTCCGGACGGAAAATTAAGTATTCAATTGTGTGCTGCAGTGCGGTAGTCCAATAACTTATGTACTTAAGGACTTGCGTCACGAGAGACAAGACTTGTATACGCTATTTCATAGATTAAATTTAAGAAGAAAAAAAAAAGAACTGTAATAATAAAAATAAAGGAGGAGAGACGTTTAAGCAGTGCATAAACAGAGGGAGATGAGAAATTAATCAATACGACGCACGCACAACCTTCCCTTTCCAAAGCGCCATACGATACATCCCACAGTGGAGAGTAGATTGAGCAACCGGTGCACATAATAATGGCCATTACGCAGGCACGTTCAGTGTGTACGTACGTGCGTTACAGGGCGAGAGATGGTATTATAACACCGTCGTAGCCGCTGATGCCACGGTCACAGTCTACTTCTACCCGTATAGACCGTCTCGAAGAGAGATCATCGTTTCTTTTCTCATCGTCTCTCTCTCTCTCTCTCTCTCTCTCTCTCTCTCTCTCTCTCTCTCTCTCTCTCTGGCATCTTCTTCTTTTTCACTTTCGTCTGTCTGTCTGTCTGTCTGTGTATACATGTGTGACGCGCCTGCCCAGTGCACGGCATTGAAATTCAAATGAAGACCGAGGAGAAAATGAGTCTTCCTCTGGCTCTCTGTGCACGACATACGCGTGCGCATATCGCGAGGGAAGGGCCATGTGGCGGGAATATCAGGTGAACGCGCGAGGATAATAAACTGTGTCATCGTGATTGTGCGTAGCAAAGCGGCTAAGCCGAGCGAGATGTTCCCGCGAGTGAGTTACATTGATGGATGAACGAATTGTCGCGTGTGAAGAGTTGTCAGGTGCTTTGGGAGAATTTCACGTTTTTAACTAATAAAAAAAATATTATCGTCTTTATAACATCGTAACCAGAAACAGACGTAAGCACCTGTCTTCGTTTATTAGTAGTATACCCATGAAACATCACATCAGTACATCAACATCGCGCGTTTATTCGAAATTTCCACTTGAGGAGGAACGCAGCGAACCGTAAAGCGATCCAACATCCTCGTATATCTTCTATATATATCCCGTATACACACCACATCGAAGCGTTAGGCAGTGCAGACATTACGCCTAGTAGTAGCGCAGCAACGGCCTACGTTTGGCAGAATCCACAGACTGTAAAAATCCCCGCTAATAGCCAGTCTAAACTTCATTGATGGCCCGTCTGGCACACGTCCAAAGCAATAGTCAGGCCAATAATACGCAGTGACTGTGTGTGTGTGTGTTGCATACATTTTTTTTCTCCTTTTTCACGACTTCCGCGGGCACTGCTTCCAGTTTAATCGGCAATGTGCAGGCAATAAATAGGTACAGGCGCGCATCGAATTATTCTGGTGAAAATTGAATAAAATGAATTTGGACTGGAATCGATGACCGTGAGATTTATTGGGAGGTTCACGTTTTGTAAACTAGTTTGAAACAATTGGAATTGGCTACTCGAATCTCCTTAGAGTTTTTGATCGTTAAATCCTCGCAGATTATAAATAGAATTTTAAAGCCCCTTCGTAAAATTTCTATATCTACTCTCTGGCACCTTTTTACACCAAAGAGAGATAGAGAGATGTGCGCTTGGATGGGGAGCTGCATCTCATGATCATAAATTACATTATACACTCTCATTAAAGATCATCCCAGCAAGAGAGACGAGTGAAGTGGGGGGAGCGAGAGAATCTAAGCATCGTGAAAACCAGCGATAAACACACCAAACCTGTTAATAATGTCATACCGGTCTCTAACGCACACGCACACCATTACCATATGATATAATCGTTTTCCCATCAGTTCCCATAACGCACACTCGATTCACTTTCTCGAAGTCCGTATCTTCGCCTCGATCTCTTCGCTCTCGTATATACGCAATAATCTCGACCGCATCTCTGCGAGTCCGCGTGTACGAAAGACGAACAGGAAGACTGTCCGTAGGTATACCCAATTTCACGGGGTTCGCGCGCGCGCGCGCGCAGGAGAGAGAGAGAAAAGAGAGACGACGTAGACGTCAACCCACGCAGTCATAGACCTTTTCCTACGTTATACGCTATATAACGCACGCGGAGAAAAGTAAAAAGCCAAAGCTGTAGGCCGTGTCTCCGTATATACGTATAGGTATACTATACCTATATACATAAGCGTTGCACACAGCCTCGGCGATAAAATACAGCGCAGGGCGTCTTGACGCGCCCGAGGATAAAGGTACGACGCAGAGAGCCCAGTACACGCTGGTAAGTATAGAAGAGACCCAAGAAGAAGAAGAAGAAGTCGAGGCGAAGAAGAAGTCGACGAGAGAAAGAGAGAGAGAGAGAGTAAGGTCGCGTCGCGTACAAACGAGAAAGAGAGAGAGACGCAGAAGGGAGTAGGGGAAGAAGAGAACAGGCCTTGCCGGGGGCGGTCACTGGCCCCATAGCCGGTCGGAGCCTTACATGCGGTGTATATCGACTGCGGGAGATTCTTCGAGAGAGGGACCGGCTGCTGCTGCAGCCTCGACTGCACCAGCAGACATCGGCAATGGTCAACTTGTTTTCAGCCTAAAACTAGACTCGCTTATGGCCGAGAGATCGGGAATCTCCTATACCTATATAGGGTCCTTTGTTTGCGTGAGAGCGAGACAGGAGAGCCGCATATAAGGTGTAGAAGACTCTCTCACGTCGTGCTATATATAATAATACACTTTCGCGCGGCATTAGCTTCCGATCCTGTCGTCGTCACAAAATTTGTGTTCTTATACGCATTCCCCTCTTTTCCCCCGACTGAACCACACGTCGTTTCGTCGTATATACGCACAAGAATTTCCCTTCCCCCCCTCGACCGATATCCGTGAGTTTGAGAGAGAGAGAGAGAAAGACGAAACTGTTCCGTACATACACGAGCTCTGCGCGTTCGGCATAAATTTTTCGGTCCACCGAGGAGAGATGTGAATCACGCGTTTTGAGCGCCCGGTTATAAGGTCCTGGCGGTCATAATATACACGGGAGGCCGTTTACTGCCTTGGCGAGTAAAGGTGACGCCGGGCTTTAAGAATGTCTTTGAGAGAGTTTCGGACGAGCCCGCTGTGCTGCTACAGACTCCGCAGAGCACACATTTTCGACGCAGTTCCGCAAAGCGATTTTAACTTATTACTTATTTTCTTCTGCTGTCTCGCTCGGCAGCTCTCTCTCATATGGCACTTGATTCACGACGCATTATGCGAAACGCTCGAGCAGCCGAATTTTTGGATGTAACTTGTTCGAGATGCACGAATTATGCTTTCGATGTAGTGGCAGCGACGAAAGCAAATGAGCTTGAAAGTTTTGGGGGGAAACGAGGGAAATGTGCTGATTTCATCGGTAAACGATGGTGTGTGTTGGCATATACGGGGAGAAAGAAACGAGCACGTGCGCGATGTCCCCCTTCGATTTTTCGCTGTGTTGTATGTATTATAGAAGAAAATTTATTGGACAGTCTCGTAATTTTTACGGTGTATTGTAAACTGTAAATGTAAATATTGGCGAGACGTCGCGTATGAATATAATGCGTGAGTTGCGGAGATTAAAATTTTTTATGGATTTATAAACGAATCGATAAATATTTCCAGACACACATTGCACACATCGGCTTGAAATATCACTACATTTTTCGTATCCCTATAATATAAAATATGATTACTAAAAACGTTGATCAAAAATTCCTTTGAAAACTGATACAATAAATAATATATTCGTTAAAAATATTGCTCGAATTGCAATGTTGTATACGAATTTCACGCACTTTACCGTAATAAAATATGTATATATAATACGTACACTTTTACGTCGATGCACATTACAGTAATGGCAATCGATTGCTCAACCTAAAATCCCGAGATTAGTCACACACACTCCTCTGTCTCTCTCTCTCTCTCTCTCTCTCTCTCTCTCTCTCTCTCTCTCTCTTTCTCTCTTACTCTCACGAAAACCAGTTTATTCCTCGCATCGCAGCGGCAGCAGCAACAGCAGCGCAACAAAGAAGCGAATTGCGATATACATCTACTTTCGATGCACCACATCACTTCCCTCGCTCAGCTCGCCCACTACATTTTTAATCAGCACCATGGAAACAACACAAAAGCATTCCTCTCTCTCTCTAAAACAGCTGCTCTCAACTCACAGATATAGCTGTATACAGCCGATTGTCGTTCCCAAGGCGATAAGGCGGCGGTAAAGTAAAAAAAACAGTCACGGGGGCGCGTCGGTGTGTGTGCACTTGGCCGACGTGAAAAGTCGCACAATGGCCGGAAAGTCGACATTAGTATCGCGTATACATGTATTTACGCGGCGCTCGGGCTAATTGCTGCGGAGGGGACCTGACTTTTTCGAGGATGTATCGGAGGAGAGGTGGAGGTTGTATTATACAAGAAAAGCCTTGAGAATATGCAAATTTTTTTTCTCGCTTTTAAATCGCGCGCTCGCGCGAGTCGATTAATCCGGCGACGCTGGTGTTCACACAGAGACGCACAGACAGACCGGGAGTTAAGTGCCCTTAATCCATACAGTGCGACTGGGTCGATGGATGTGACTTGATCGAATTATGTCCGACGGGGGTCAAAGGATTGCGTGAGGCGTAAATCAAGGGAGAGAGATGAGAGCGAGATACGCGCAGCTCCTTTAATTAATTATCGTCTCTCCCGCATACATATACGGCCATCGCGTCGTGTACATCAGCGATTATGTCGCGTATATATGTATAATTATATACGTAATGCAATGCGCGTATATCGGGCGAGCACTTCTTTTTTCCCCGCATATAGTGGAAAAATCTTATAATTATTCCTGTAATTAATTGGATTAAGGACCGGCTGTCACGCAAGAGCGACTGACGCCCGATTCGGCCGAGCGTTAACTCTACAAGCTGAGTCAGCTCTCGCGGCCCAACGTCGTCGTCTTATCGCCGCTCCAAATTGGAAGCGCGTGCGATCCCGCTGCTGCTGCGGCTGCAGTATCTATATATCGTGTATACACACGGCGGCATCCAAGCACAGCTGTGTACTCCGTTCGGCAGCGCGAATTTCTGCTAAAAAAATCTTATCAACCGTCAAAGTTTGCTCTCTGTCTCTCCCCCTGTGTAGGAAATAAAGGAGCGCATTGAAACGCGCATGACGAGCGAGGAGGGGCGGGGGGCACGCGAGAGCTGCCGATTCACTCGACAGAGTATTGCAGCCGCGGCGTTCGAGTGTGTACGCGCTAAAATTAAACGATATTAAATCACGCACAGACGCACCGCTGTTCTTACAAATTATATAGCAGTGTGTCTCTGTATACGCATCAAGACACATCGGGATTAAACGTCAATCATATAGCTGGGGCGCTTGTCTCGGTATCCCAGGGGGGGGGGCGGACGCGCTAAAACGTTATAGATTTTCTCTCTCACTATACTCGTGTGCGAGCCAGTAATATACATGTACTATACCTATTACCTATACATGCCGATATAAAGATCAATCAATAATTCAAAGCCGGTGTGTAACCTGCAGGAGCCGAGTCCTTGAGCTCTTGATTATAAGTGCGCTGTATATACAGCATTGGAATCCGCAGACACATACACGCTCACTTCTCTCCCTCCCTCTCCCCGCGCGTGCGATCGCTCGCTCGCCGGAAGGATCGAGAGAGATATATACGTATATACATAGAAAAAGAAGCGCCCGACGAGAGGAAAATCGTTCGCGAGAAAAGGGGCTACACTCGCGCTGAAAATTACACGAGAGAGAGAGAGAGAGAGAGAGAGAGAGAGAGAGAGAGAGAGAGAGATGGAAAGGGCCGGATGCTGAACGGCTGCGCCTATATATGCTGCAGCTATAAGGATAAGACATGCGCTATATAGCTCTTGCGTGATGAGCACACGCTCTTGAGGCTGCAGAGCAGCAGCAGCAGCAGCACTGAGCCCTTGATGCGGCTCTTTTCTGAATATAGAACACGAGCGTATACTGCCTTATTATCTTCGTTAATACTTTTAGCTGCTGCTGCTGGTTGCTACTGCTGATGGGTTGCTCGGACTGGTGTGCGCTTTTGCGCTCGAGGCTGCGGTGTTGTACTACTACTGTGTCTTGAAAATACGACTCGAAGTAGTTGTGTATAGTACGGAAAGTTTTTTTTGCCTACGGCCTTGAGGACGTGTTGGGTAAGCGAATTCGTTAGGTGTTGAGCGCGCGGTTGGATGAGATGCTCCTTTTTTTCTGGAGGGATGGATCGTGTAGTGTACTCGAATTGTTGAATCAATTATAATCGTTGTGTAGAAGAACGAGATTGCAAAATACGTGGAAAAAATTCTTTTAACGCTGGGAATTCCGGGTGAACGAAATTTTCTATTTTAGATCGAAGTGCGATGAAAATTGTGAACCAATCTGACATGTAACTCGATGTATAACAAATATTGAAAAAGTTTCTTGCGTTTTTTTATGGGCCACTATTTTTTATTACCGGAAAAACAAAGTGTCTACATTGCACAACTCGGTATACCACAAAGTCGAAGACAAACTTTCTAGGTAGTAAAAGAAAGTATTGTTTCATTGGGTTTTATTGAAAGTCACCGATTTTTCACCATTGACCCGTCATAATCGGTTGTATATCTTTATTTAAATTGAGCTCATCTCCTCGATAAACTTTTTCCCATAGTACAAATTAACTGTATAATGCCGTAAAAATATTGTAAATCGATTTGTGGGGTCGCAGACTGTGATTCCGCGTGATTTGGAGCGGAGAACAACTATACAAGAGGCAAAACCTCGAGTTACGGCCACTGCAGTATACATGTGACTCAGGAATCGCAATTCCCTTTAACAATCAACATGAATCCTTACGTGACACTTGCTCGTCTTACTTTTCAGCAACTACCCGACAACATTTCGTCACCGATAATCACACCTCTCGACGAATCAGTAGCGTGAAAATTCGGGAGACCCTCGCCCGCTCTTTTACAGACTTTCCCATCCGTGCACCCGAGCAAGCGCGATTATCAAGCAGCAGCTGATCTTTTGTTTGGCTTTGCTCCACTCTCCCTTTTTTACGGCAAGTGAAAAAGAAACCATCGGAGCCGCATCGTTGCGTCCTCTCTACTGCATACCGCACATGTACAGCAGCAGCAGCGAATCAAGCGTAGAAACGAACTCTATAAACGCCCGAGTCTCTCGACTTCTTTGCTTTCCAGGACGAGGCGAGGAGACGACGACGGGGAGAAAAAAAGTGAGAATCATCGTCGTCGGGGAGGGGGGGGGGGAAGGGAACGGGCTCTTCAGGTATACTATAAGAGCTTCTTCTTGCACGAGAGACGCAGAAGAAAACGAGATATCGCGTGCTTCCCGGCTAAATATTTTCTAGATTTATATATATAAGCGAGCGGAAACCTCGACTATATATGTATCGCAAAAACTGCGAGGGGGTGTGTGCACACAAGTGCCTCTATAATATATAAGAAACTCCGCACCGTCTCTCACCGGGGAATAAATCAAACCCTTCGTTCTCGCGGGCACGCAGAGTCCCAATGAAAGTTCACAGCCCCCTCGGACGACTCATTAATCTTCCGGATTTTCACGCGCGCACAGGATCTTCTCTTCTCGACGATGTGCTCTCTCCATTGTGCGCTGCGCCGTCCGACGACCTGCTGCAAGAGAGGCTGACGCCGGTAAATAGACACCTTCGGTCGCGTGTGCAGCGCTGCAGCACTTGTGCACGCGCAAACCCACCCACACACACACACACCTGGCGAGAGGAGAGTCTCTGCTATAGACGGTCCGTCCGACGTATTCTTCTCGTCTTCGCCGCCGCCGCTGCCGCTTGGCCATCTGTTGTGTGTAAGTCTACGCGGTGTAGAGTAGCGCGTCTCCGCGCGTATATAGCCACTGCCGAACATTCTCACCGAGCCTAAAATACGTGCTCGCATTGTATAATGTTTCTTTCTCTTTCTCATTCTCTCCCCTCTTGGTGTGTGTGTGTGAGTGCGGCGATGTGACTTGGGACGATTTCCAGACGCGTCGTGTATGTTGTATATATAGTGTTAGAGAGAGAGAGAGGGACCTTGCGTGCCTCTCCAATGCCAAGACTGCGCTCTTGCTGCTGCTGCAGGCATTTGTGCAGCAGATTATTGTACGGGATTATTAGAGTTTCTTTGGTGTTTTCTTTGATTTTGGAGGACGCGTGATTGATTTTTTAAATTTTTATTTAACCCTCGTACCCACACAAAACTATCTATATATACTTATGTATGCACGCGCAACTTTTTTTTTTGTTTATTGATCAGCCGATGGGATCTTTTCCCCCTTGCGAGAACGGGTTTCTCTCGATTCGTCATCTGCGAAGCGCAGCATATACAACAAGTATATACGACACGACGAAAACAAAAAGCGCGTATATACACTCAATAAAAGAAGTCCAGCTCTCTTTTGTCAAAAAATCCGCCTCTTCTCCCCCCTTTCATCCACGAGAATCGTCGGCGTCTATATACTTAATACGCGCTACTCGAGATCTCTACTCGTAACAATGAAAAAGCTAAATTCGACGTAACATATATCTATTATACTTATAGTACCAGCAGTCTATAGATATATGCTGGTGGTGTACAAAGCTGATCTCTCTCCCACCCACATGTGCGTGAGCGCCGCTCGGCTAATATCGATGACACAGCAGAGGTGTACTCTCGAGAGAGCTGAGCAGATACGAAACGCCACTTAATGCCGCGCGTACTTACATTCATCGAGAGCGCGCGCGCGCACACGCTCACGAAGCCGCGGGACAGTGAAAAGGTCACTTGTTGGAGAATTTTATAAGTGTAATACGACTTTCCTCTCTATATGCGAGAGACTCGCCGACCATTGATATACACAAAACACACTGCACACAATATATACTTATGTGCAATATACATATGTTACCGCAGATATATATGCATACGTAAGGCAACGATTTCGCGTCTTACACAACCGCTTCTCAATTACGGAATCAATTTTCTCGAGCGCGTATAGTAAAACATACATATATAGAGAGCGTCGTCTCTCTGGAATACAAAAATCGGCCCGCCGTGCGCGCTGCAGCTCGCTGCAACGGCTCTTTCTCTCCCCGGCTTGAGCTCGTCTTATCGGTTGAATACCGCTGCTCTCTCGCGCGCGCGCGCGCGGCGATCGCCAAGCAAAAAAGGCCTTTCACGGAAGCACACGCTCACACACACACACACACACACACACGCACACACGTGACCTCTTTGTCCGTTCGAGGAAAGGGGGGAGGGGGGAGGGAGGAGAGCCGCAGCCGAAATTCGTCGCGCCGCCCCCGTCGCTCTTTCTTCCCATTATATCAATCCCCTCGAATGCGCCTCGTAAACGTACGCCAGGAAAATAAGAGTGAAGTTTTCCTTTTCCGCCGCTGCGCACACGAGGCCTGTATTATATACGGTATATACGCTATATGCGCATTGTTGTCTCTCTCTTTCACTCTGTCTACACAAGACCTTTCCGTATGTATACGTATTTGTATACACGCACAGCGGATATCTGTGGAGTAAGATTGATGCGCGCGCTGTATAACGCGTATATATGTATTTTTTTATACACCTCTCATCCCGCACGCGCAGTTTTACAGCCGCTCTTCGGCCGACGTTTATGCCGCGGCTTACGTTTTACACGCTGTAATACAGACCAACTTTTACAGTACACGTCCATGTTCAATACATATACACGTAGTGTACACATCGCGCGTTTCGCTCAATTCAATCGCTCGTAATTCCGCGCGCGCGCGAGCACAACAAAAAAATGATCTATCAATCAGAGGGAATAGAGGCGCACTCGACGATGCACTTGACGCGCTGCGCTCTTGCACGCGCCGAGAGGCGAGAGATGCCACAGACGGTCAGCGATCGATCGAGAGAGCGCGAGTAAGTACACTCGAGAGAGAGAGAGAGCTGCAATTTTCGAACGCCGCGGGCGAGCTATTAACGCACATTGTCGGGGAGTCGAGATTTTCAGCGACGACGATCCATCCCCCCGTCGGTATATAGGTATATAAAGTGGCGGAATTAACGCTAAAACGCTGTGTACAGGCGATGAGGCAGGCGTGGAGTGTCCGTTTAACGCTGGTTAATCGTTAAAACAAATTTAGAGCCGAGGCGAGCGGTCGACTTGGAGGAGGAAACGGCGACGATCGGCTTGCTGGGACGAATTGTTTCTTTTGCATTTTCAGTCGGTGTAGAATTCGTCGTTGAAAAAGCTCGTGATTCGCGAATCATGTTATCGAACATAGTTTCATTGGATATGCAACAAAGTAATGTAATATACCAATTTAGCCGTTGGCATTTTTCAAAGTGTGAAGTAAGAGAAAGAGAGTGGGAGAGAAGTTAATAAGCTTTCAAGTCACGATATCCTCAACGGTGCCTCGTTAGATATATACACGTATCTCGTATACGTTGTGTATGTAGACAGACATCGCCGAGAGAAGGTTTCTGCGAGTATCCAATTTCGCGGAAGCGAGTCGCGTTTGAGGCGGACGCGCAATAATCGATTTGCGATGATTGCTCTCATTTCTCCTAGCGAGCATCTAGTCCACACCTGCGCCTATATCGATCTGTTGTTTGTGTAGACGCGATTACTTATATATACATTATACATACACGACAATAACAAGTTATACACCGCCGAAAAACAATTCTCGACGCATCGGATACGCGATCGCGATCAACATCGACTCGAAAATTCCAGTCCCCGTCGTATACGCGATCTCGCATTCCCCATCGTATGTATAGAATACGACTCTTTGTCCTCGCGCCTAACCCCATGACACTGACGGCACGTAGTCGAGTGTCACTTTTCGAATTTGCCGCCGCGTCTACTTCGTTCGATTCTACGAACGACGACCTATGCTGGCGCGCGCGAAACTCGAGAACGTCTCAATTGTCCCCGACTCCCCCCCCCCCTCCCATCCTGATGTGCGAATCTTCCCTCCTCATTTGCTTTCGAATCTGCTACTGCTGCATTAGGGGGTATACGGGGAGAGCCACTGCTATGGGCTTTAATTCTCCTCTGGCCGTACGTCCTGTTTTTTTTCTCCCTCTCTCTTTCGCATCGTAGCAGCGACGAGTGCAGCCATGGAAATCAATTGACTGGATAAATCAAAAATGATTTAGCAATGATTTGTGTGTCGGCGACTCCAATGCTTTCTCTCTCGCATGTGTTCATGCGCGCGAGCTGTACAGACGTCTCTCGCGCGGAGACGGCATTACGTCACTGACGGATCGCTTTATTCGAGCTAATTGAACGTAATTTTAGCCGAATATACATCGCGCTTGCGGACGCGAGGATCGCGCGATTTATTTTAATTCGTGCATGTAGTCTCTCATTCGAGTCTAATGTCTCTTCACTGATTGATCTTGATTTATTTGGAAATGCACTACTGCCTTTGTTGACGTCGCGAAGCTCGCGTGTTTTCATTTGTTATACTTTTCGACGAACCGCGCTATTTACACGCAACGAAAAAAGTTCGGAATTTCTTTCCCGCGACAGCATCGTATAATAGTAGCTGTATAGCACCAGTCACATTTGAACTTGGTGAAGAAAACAAAGAAGCGCAGGTGACCCGCGCGCGAGATAGGCATCGCCAACAGTGTATAATACGCACAGTCAGTTTTGTTCCGCGAAAATAACTCTGCGCACTCCATGAATGAAAGCCCATCCCCCTGCCCCCCCGCCAAAAAAAGGAGGGAAAAAAACAAAAAAATACTAACCGATAGCGCAGGCAGTCCCAACGAGGCAGCAGAGAACGACGCCTAGAATCGCAGCGGCTGTCCTCTTGGTCCCAGAGCTGGCGGTGGTAACCATGGCCCCGGGAAAAAGTCCTGGCTTCCTCCGAGCCATCTCTGCGCACTCACACACCCACTCGTCTCTTCGCGACTTGGAACTTCTTTGAGCTCGCTTCGTATTTTCGCGTACAAGTACTTTTAGCACAAAAACACGAAAAATCTCGACGATCTCTCAGGTCGCGCACTGCGTCGGGCTGCCGATCCTGGTGGCTACATCGCCGAGGCTTCCACTGCACTTTCCCAACGTACGCACGAGCACCACATCAGAACGCATCTCTTCTTCTTCCTCTCCTTCGCGGCAGCATCCGCGCGCTTGTAATATACGCTTCTTCTCTTCTCCTCTCCCTCCGATCGACGATCCGCTGGCACACGCGGAACGCTGTGTGTCCTTACGACACACGAGATTTTCCTGCAGCCGCGGAGGAGAGAAAAGCAGGCCGCGCGCCGAGCGTCGCGTACTATAAACCGCGGTATACCTGCGAAGGTACAGCCGAGCCGACGGCGCTATACATGTATATAGCGCGCGCAGGTATAGGCAAAGCGAAAGGCGCTGCACAGCGAGCCGAGCCGAGCGCTTGTCTCTCTCTCTCTCTCTCTCTGTCTCACCTGGTGCTCAACCTGGCAACGCCGCGACTCGCAACTGTGTACACTGTACACCTTTTCCCAAACACACACTTGCCGCGGCGCTGAGCACCGCCGTCGCGTGTTATACACGAAGCACTGATTTCCCTCTCGAATTCGGCGCCTCGTCCGTGCAACCGGGAGGAAATTCACGCACTCGCGGGATCGTATTTGCGCGCGATACTTCTCGACGCTGCGATGCACGCGTATGTATTTGAAAGCGAGAGACAGAGATGCAATGCGTGGATAGAACGGTTCGCGCACGGCGCGCCGCGAGCTATGCCAGTGCCGAGCCGAGCGAGGCCTCTGGAATGCAAGACTCGAAATCGGCCCTGCGCGCATGACCGGAGCATGGCGCTCGAGAGGCGCGAGCTCCGCCAATCGCCGCGAGGGTAGTGGGAGAGGGGGGGGGGGATATAAGAGCGACACGATACCGACGGTCGAGCCTCGCTAGGTGCGACTGGCATGCCGGCGACATCTGTCGGTTGTGGTTTCGAAGCCGGTGTGTTGCCGGTATTCGAAATGCACTGAATAACGGAAATTGTTAATGATTTGAGGGAGAATGGAAAAAGCGTGACATTTGACTCTTTTTTTATGGGACTCAAAAGTTCAATTTGACTTTTCCGTTGGAAAATCATCTATCATAAGGTTTTGCTTGTACGATCTATGCTACTGAGAATAACGCTTGTGTTCAGTCTCAAGTCATGAATAAATAATGAATGGGATAAAAAATAAATAAGCGTTTAATGTTGAAAATTATTGGAACGAAGTATATGTGCGCATTAGTTTTGTAAATGAAAGACATCGTTTACGTATTGACGTTTATTTAAGTTGCTTTCAACAGCTTAATAGCCAATACGATTTTTTTTTGTTTTTGTTTTTAATACAAGATTTAACTTAAAAGAAGAAACCAAGGATTTTGCCTCCCAAGTGTTTCCTCCTGGCCTCTTCATGGTCCATGATTCCTCCACTCGTGGTCAATACAACGTATCTGAAACGAAATCAATAAAATTTAATTCTGAGCCTAGTTTTAAGTATTTCACTCGCAACTACAATGTCAATCTGAAAATTCACTTACCCAAATTGACGACTTGGGAGAAGGTTGTTCGTCCACTTTTCAATGTCTGTGATTGGTACATCGAATCTGGGTGAAATGACACCACATTTGTTTAACCTTCCAGTAAGGTTTACCACAATCTTTCCACTCCTATGGTCATCAACAATTTCAAATTCTCCAATGTAACCTGTAATTGTTAGTTGTCAACGTTAGAAGTGTATATGAATAACATTGCTAAAAGAAAAAAATGAACAACAGTGCATTGGTAAACAAGATTTTGAATTTTAATTGGTGAAAAATTCATAGTTATTTTATATATCGCAAGAAAATTATGAAAGGGATGTTTTTTTCAAATATATCAAATGGAATAAATTGATTTGTTTAGCAATCTAAATAAGAAGCTTGCATAAGAAATATTGTACAATCAATTGAACAGTATAAAAATAATGAAATTGATGTAGAAAGATAATATAATTAGTACCACGAATAGTATAGTTTAAGTTGGTTAAGTTTAACTAAAACGATGAAAGGATATTCGTTTCATTTGAATTGGCTTGACTTCAATGCCTTAGGACAATCACAATAGAGCTGTAAAAACTATTCGCTAATTATACTTTACAATTATCAATTTTTGGCAACTTACCATGCTTCATCATTACTGTGAGGAATTTGACAATGACTTTGGAGCATGGGCGAAGAAGCACTTGCCTCTTGCCTCTCTTCTCAGCATTGTTGATGGATTTGAGGGCATCACTCAGCACGTTCATGCGCACCATGGCTGCAAAAAAAACAAACCAATCAATCAATGACAGTGCAACAATTCAACGGATAATTACTGCGACCCATTTAATGACATTGTTTGAACCAAAAGTGCAAAAAACAAAACTGAGACTTGTGCGTACATAACCTCACTTGTCAGAAAATTAACTTCGCAAATTGCAAATCGTTAACAGCAATTACTACTGGTCGTACAGTTTCACTGTGCAAAATACAAACGACCGTACGAAACCTCGCCGACTCCGTCAAGGTAAGAATATAAACAATCAAGCGTTAAAGCCACATCCGGAGAGCCGCCACTTAACCTTACTTTTCAACAATCGTCTGCCGTAAGGGAAAACAAAAGACGCGATAAATAAAGGTCCGACAATGTAATTAAAGGTCCGCTGCTTCGTCTAGCGCGTAAACCCTCCTCGCGAAATCGCGGATTTCGCTGATTACCTGCGATGAAAAATTTGTTTATCACAGCGACATACACGCCCGATTATACGCCGAGGTAAAAGAGGGCCCTTCGATTTTTCTTCGCTTTGGTTGGCTCCACGAGGCAGCATCGCAGCTCGATTAAGGCTCGAAATGCCGACAACTTCAGGGGCTTGCGAGCCGCTTCGTCCCATTGGTCGGGTCGAGTTCGAATTGTGCCGCGAAAGCAGTGCGGCCGCGTTCATTCAAATAAGTTACGTTCGATTTAATTAGAATATAAACTAAACAATTCGGTCAGTATTGCAATTCGCACAATAGATTACGGATTTCATCTTGTCTTCGGGATGGGAAGCGTCTGCCAATTTCACGCTATAATTCGGAGTAAGTAGCTAACATTTTATTTTCTCCGACGATTTCAATTATTTTCAAAACACCCATCAACTACTCACACATCGATAATTTTCTTTAAAACCTATGGACGGTTACATTTTATCAACGCATTACGTTACGCGCGTACTGCGTTGCTATATATGTATACAGGTTATACGCACACACCCATCACACACACGAAATCCGATGTATGTATACTACGTATAAGTATATTATACATACATATAATGCGCGTGGATCAGCACTTTGAAACGACCGAAGTGGAGGTGTGTAATTGAATATGAGAATAGGGGAGGCGAAGGAGAAGTTTAGATAAAGTTTTATCCCGCAAAACATTTCAACGACTCCTTAGCCAATGTTCTACTTGTTAGTCATTCTTCAGTCGCCGAGGTGACCACGGCTTTGCCCCTTGCTTTCGCAAGTATTTTTTAACGCTTGCATTCGATTTTTCGGACTATCGTAACAAAGGAGAGAGAATACACCGAGTGAACGTAAGTATAAGGTGTACTAAAAATTTTCTTTTACGTTTATATCTCATTGGAAATAGCAGATAAGTACTATCAAATCGTAGCAATGTTTAGAGAAAACACATTTTGTTTGTAACAAAAAAAACCCTACGATTTCAACGCCTCCGCAACGACAAAGGAAAAAGGCAGTGCGCGATCGTAAAGCATGTAGCGCGTCTCGAAACGCTCCGAGATGGAAATGCGCGCTCGAAAACACATTTCGGAGCAGCGCGACGACGACGAGTGTCGTATTTCGTTGGTGTGTATAAAGCGCGGGCTTCCACGGCTCCGGTCCAACTTTTACGAGCGTAGAATTGTCGGAAAAGTCGTGTGCGCGGCAGTTTTTTTCCCATATGCACAGTGAAAAAAATGCTCCGATCGCGAAGTAAGTAAACGACCGGCGTATATTATCGTCCAGTTATGGCCGAGGCTTCGTCGCATCGACATCCAATGTATTAGTTGCTTTGTAGTGCAAAGTGTAAAGCGACATTTTTTCTTCCGCAGATTGTGACCCGACTGCCTGGCGATGATCTCCATAAGGGTGCATCTGGACGACCTCCTCAAAAAAAAAGGTATAAAGCAATAACTGGGAAAAGTCTGGCAAAAGTACGAGACTTAATACGTGGATGTTTAAAAAGTCTGGGAAAATTTTCATACACTTGGAGCACTTACTTTTGTCAGGAATTTTTAGTCAGGAAGTTAGGAAATTGAGATGAAGTTAATATTTTTCGGGATTTTTTTAAGAGAATAACGTTAAAAAGAATCACCCAAGTACTTTCTGTCCACTGGAGCCATTGTTTTATTCTGGTCACGCAATTTGAAATGTAGCTTACAATTTACACGTCTTCGTTTGTCTTACGTTTCAACACTCCCAAACATTAATTTCATTGACAAGAACAAAATAATGACTCAGTGGATAGTTAAATAAGTTCACTGAGCAAAAGTCATTTTAACTTTTTTTTCTTCGTTTAAAAATGCGTCAAAATATTGACTTCATCCCAGGCATTCGCGTAAACCTCTTACTTGCGTCAAAAGATACGCGGTTTCGAATTTTTTCCTAAAGTCTAAGTATCATCGAACAAAAATCCTCCACAAAATATAATGATCTACATCTCCTTTCCGATCGCAGTCGGCATCCAAAAGAAGCACTTGGTCCGACCGGACTTATACCGACACGTATCCGCCGTGCGCGGCATCTCCTCGATGGGCTACTACACCCGCAACTACAATCACGGCCGCTCCAGCCAGCAGATGCGCGAGAAGAACTCGAACGACCGGAACGAGCTGTACGACCTGCGCCGCGAGAGCAACAGCAAGGTCTACTGCCGGGACTACAATCACGGCTCGTCGAGCAATTCGGGGACAGCCACGCCATCGGAGAAAGCCGCAGCCGCTGTCGACAAAGACTGCCAGTTCTATCGACGCAACTACTTTCAGCCGTCCAAGTCTCCCGACGTAGCTGCCGATAAGGCTCCATCGGCCGAGAACAGTTGTTCCTCGGCCAGATCCGGTCAGGGCAATCCCTTCACGCAGAATAGCGAGGATCGGGCCCGGAGCTTCGTGGGGACCGCCGCGGCGGAGCCAAAGTCGGACGGCAACGTTCTTCGACCGGCTGTTCTTCCGATCGACACCGAGAGGTCCTTTCCTCGGATTCGGGAGATCGTCACACTGAGCAATCCTCTGCTCAGTGTCGTTCGCTGCAAGCCAGTACCAGGAACGGCGACAACGGCAGCGGCGCGGAATGTGGTCGAGGATACGGGGTATGCTTGTTTGTTATTGCACTCGTGTGTTTTATTTTCTGGGCGTTTAACTATTCAGACTTTTCAGAAAACCAAATAGAGCCAAGAAGCCACACAGTCGTAGGGAAATGAAACAGATGAGAAAGAAAATCGCTGAACTGACGCTCCAGTCCAAGTCGACTTCGGAGGTAAATTTTTAAATGGCATTAATTACAAGTGTACGTGAAAATATTAAATTAAATTAAAAATTTATAATTTGTTCTTTTCACGTAAATTTGTTAAAGTCTCTTTAGAACTAATAATACGCGAGCTTTCGCATCATTCAAACAAAATTAATTTTACGAATCGCCGAATCGAAACCGCAAAAGTGCACACAACAACAACAAAAAATGTCATTCCAGCCCAGCAGCCCCTCAAAGCCATCATCACCATCAGCAGCAGCAGCAGCAGCAGCATCACCACCACCGCCGACAACATCCACGAAACCCCGCGCGAGCACCGCGACGAGCAGCACCCAAACAGCCAATAACGAGCCGGCGTCGTCGCTCATAAGCATGAAGGACATGAACAAGCTAATAGACATCTACCGCTGCGAGAAATGCCGCTCCCTCTGTCTGCCCGAGCTGTACGAGTGCGGCGCCGGCCACGCGGTCTGCGAGGAGTGCTGGCTCAGTCTGTCCCGCTGCCCGGGCGTCCACGAGCAGGGCCACAACGCCGGCGGCTTCCGCCGCGGCTTCGGCCTCGAGCGACTCGCCGGCTTCCTCCGGTTTCCCTGCCGATGGCAGGAGGACGGCTGCGAGGAACGACTGGCGCCCGAGCGCTGGCGCGATCACGCGGCCAACTGCGACTATTATCTGGGGCGCAAGGCCATGGAGGCGGTGAGCAAGAGGGAGCGCAAGCAGAGGAACCTCGTCGATTCCGGGTTGGACTCGGACGACGACGTCGTCATTATTCTCGACGACGATTACGAGTTCATGTCGGGGGAAGAGTGAACTTCTCTGGGATATCATATACATAGCTATTTTATTTTTTCTACTTCTACAGATTTTTTCTACTTTTAGAATCACTTCTTTTGTGATGCGTGCAAGTTACGCTTTGCGCAGAATAAAAATGATGCTTCTTTTTACAATTTGATAATGCAGAACATTTTATGCGCCGTTTATCTGATAAGTAGGTATATGAAAGATATCCGATAAAACAGCGAGAATAGTTTTGTTACAATGAGATCCGCATATACGTATGTATAACGTGCATGTATTTTAAAACCTGCTAAACTACTGTAATTGTTTTTAAAATTGTAGTATTATCATAAACTACAAGGTAATGCGTAAAAGGAGTAATTGCGTAAATTTAAAAAAAATCTCAGTCATTTTTAATTAAACCGCAAGTGGAGTGTAAGTACCTACGGGTATGTACGGGATTTAATGAGAGAACTTGCAGTAATTGCACCGGAAATTACTCTATTGCAGAAACATCTCGACTAAAGTCTCTCTCCCTCTCTCTCTCTCTCTCTCTCTCTCTCTCTCTCTCTCTCTCTCTGCGATACATCAAATTACTCAATCACACATCTCGTTAGAAACTGTAGCATAAATTTGATTACTTACACAGCTGCCTCAAGTTAACAAAAATACGATCTCGTCGCTTCGCACGACTATTCTCATACAACAATAAAAATTAAATCTCATGAAAGTTTCAAACGTCTCTCGGGAGTCGGGATCGGGGCGTAAATGTATAAGGTAATTCACGCGCACCTCATTGCAACGCACATTGCGGAAAACAGAAAACTCGCGCTCAAGGAACAAGACGAGAGATACAAGCGCACGTAAATAAATCAGTTGCAAGTAAGTATACTTACCTTTACATTTCTCCTGAAGAAAAATTTTCGGGTGACATTACGCGCGCTTGCACATGCACGCGCATAAACATAAGTAATACTTACGCGGTCCGCGGTAAAGGATCTCTCGCGCGCGCGCACGCGAGCCGCATCAGACAGCGTGACGCAGAAAAGGGGCTTTTGCATCGGAGCCTCTGCACTACTGCAGCGGTGCGGGCGCGCATCACATTCTTACCTTCGCTTCGCGGCCCCGTCTCGCGCAGTCTTTGCTCTCCTCGCGTCCGTACATCCAAGTATAAGTATCTGCAGAGTCCGTATTCACTTCGCGAGTTGCTAGCCCGCACGAGAGAGAGAGAGAGAGAGAGAGAGAGAGAGAGAAGCTGAAAGCCATAGGAGCAGTGTTCGGGTAGTGGGGACTGTGTACTCTCGCAACTGAGCTGCTCGGCGGTGTGTGTATTACGTATACATATACACACCTAAGCTATACACCTATATATAGGTATAGACAGTGAAATCCGCATCGCTAGGGGCGAGGACCGTGACCTTGAGTCACTCGCTGTGTGTATATATAACGTAAGACCATCGCGCTGCGCGATTTCGGCAAATTTCGCAAGCGACGACGAGTCGGAGTCGCGGCTATCGTCGCCGGCGAGCTATAAGTATACTTATACGCTCCGATGGCGTTACGCATCGTCGAGTGACCCCCGGCTATACTTACTGTACGTTAAACTCGCAACATCATCGCGAGCGAGCGGCGCGTATAAGTATATATATACGAGGAATTTCCTAGGATGCCGCACCGACGACGGGCGAGAGATCGGCTCGAGAACGAGTCTCGCTCGGTAAGGTAGGACGTGTTGTAAAGGCCCAGCGCGCTGCCTCTATATCTGTATCTATACCCGAGTATAGCATATATTGTACGTGCGAGCAGCAGCAACAGCAGCAGCAGCAGCAGCTCACGACGGCTGCGTACGGAAAAGGGAAAGAGAAGCGAGAGACGGAGCGATAGCCAGCGCCGGAGAGAGAGGAACGAACTCGCAACAGCAGCAGAGCAGCAGCGCCGCCGCGCAACGTCCCCGTCGTCGTCGCCGTCGTCGACGTCGTCGTGCAGTGCGCACCCGCAGAGAAAAGATCTCTCGAGTCTCTCTCGACGTCGACTGCATCAGCAATACTTAGCGCGACGCAACCGCGCGGCTCGAGACAGTGCGCGATTAAAGAGTTTTCCCTCCGCTGCGCGTGCATAGCTCTGTGTAGTGTACTACCTTATACATGTGTCTCGTCGTCGTCGCTGCTGCTGCGCATACCTGTGTGTCGTTCCTACAATAGGACACACGACTACACGAGAGGAGAGCTTGTGAGAGCGGAGCAGAGAGACTGCAGCAGTGTGTGCAATTGCGTGAGCGACTCCCCCGCGCTAGAGCGGCCCGACTGTGTGCGTGCACACGCGCGATCGAGTGTGTTATAGCGACGACGACGACGACGAGCGAGAGAGAGAGAGAGAGAGAGCCTACGTCGTCATCAGTTCTCTCCTCGTCCGAATATCTCTCGTCTCGGGTGTCGACTCTTTAGAGGCGGACACGGCGGAGCTGGCCAAGTGATCGTTCGGTGTGTCATGTCAGCGGGCTGACCAGGAGGCGCCTGAGGCCTGCCCGCCTGCCTGCCAACTACATTCGGGAGCGACAGAGGAGCGCAGCAGTACACCGCTCGTAGACATGGAGGTCCCTCTGCTCCGCCGCGGGCGACTGGCTCACCTCCCGTCGTCCTCGTTATCGTCGTTCCTCCGCCGCGGCTCCAGCTACTAGCCTCTCTCTCTCTCTCACTCTGTCTCTCTCAGCCGCTGTATCATCCATTACCAAAAAAGGTTCATTCACCTTCTCCGCGCGCGCGCGCGCCCGCACCCGCCCCGCACGTAGCTGCCCTTCGTATACCCGCGTTGAGCAGTTCCCCTCGCGAGGATGGCCTCGACCTCCAGCACCTCGGCCCAGGTGCTCATGAACAAGGGCAAACGCGGCGCCGCGGCCTACATCCATGCCGAGTGCAGCCACGACGCCGACCCCGAGCAGCTCGGCTCCTCCTCCAGCTCGCCCCACCTGCTCAACGAGCTGCTCGACATTCTGCTCAATCCCAGCAAGCCCATCGACGACTGGGAGACCATCGACTGGTGCAAGTGGCTGATGGCCGGTGGCCGGAGCCCAGATGACTTTGCCAACACGGGTAATTATTGTTTGTTATTGGAGCTGCTCCAAAAACTACCTGCCATTTTCTATTGAAATCCCATCTCCTTCTGGTGCAATACCTCCGCTGCTATCTCTCTCTCTCTCTCTCTCTCTCCCGCTACAGCAAGCTCTTTGTTTCGCTTTTTTAGTGAGGGCCTACGACAATGCCACTACCTGCGGTCTGGTCTGGACACCCAATTTTGTGGCATACAGGTGCCGCACTTGCGGTATCTCACCATGCATGTCCCTCTGCACCGAGTGCTTCAAGAAGGGCAACCATCACAGGCACTGACTTCAACATGTTCCTAAGCCAGGCTGGTGGGGCCTGTGACTGTGGAGATACTTCTGTTATGAAAGAAACAGGGTGAGTATTGCATAATGCAGCATCTTTGTCAGCTCTGCTCTCATCTTTTCTACTTGCTCTACTATTCTTTTTCCTCCAAATTTTGTAGATTCTGCGACAGGCACGGTCCAAAAGCTGCTGTTAACAAATCTGCTGCGCCATCTCATCTTATGTGTGTCGCTGAGGCTATGATGCCCAGGATCATATTGAGACTAATACAGCACTTGAGGGAAAACTGGTATGTTTTGATATTGTTTACCTAATTAAGTATTCTTTTGAATTCGTGTCCCGAGTTGATAAATCAATTCTTCATGATTCTTTTTAAAGATGGATACAAAGAATACCAATACACCAATTTTTAACTAAAAATATATCAATCACATGGCTTTGTAATATGAGTAATGCAATAAATTTTCCATTAAACATCAAACTGATATTTATATCAATGTTGTCATGTCTATTTATAATTCTAGCACATTCAGTGGCTTAATGCTTCAGGTTTTTAAAGTTCTCATTTTAATTTTTACAGCAAAGTTGGCATTCCTGACTATAAAGGTTCAATCCAGGAAGCTGATGCCTATTTAAAAATGTTACTTGACCTGAATAACATGGGGGCATTGATGAGACATGTAATGACAACAGCACTTACAAATCCTCAAAAATATCGCGGTCTCATGGATCCATCAACATTCACTGGTCAATCAGAATATGATATCTATTGTCAAGATAGCAACGAAATTTATCAAAATGCAATTAAAGCTTTACCAAATCCTGAGCCACCAGACGAATACAAAGGTAATTTAGCCATTCAATCAACAATAATTACATATATATTTATGATTATGCTCAGATCTTATCTTTTTTTTTCTCTTTCTCTCTCTCTCTTTAACAGAATGTGCATCTCTTCAAGAACATTTAGAACACACAACATTTTTGGAAGAACTAGTTTTTTGGACAGTAGCTTATGAGTTCCCTCAAAAACTAGTTTGTCTATTGCTAAATATGTTACCTGATCCTGACTATAAGGAAGCACTTACGCGGGCTTTTGTGTTACATTATAGTAGGATATCGATGATGCTTGAACGTTCTACCGACACTGACACATTGAGCAATCGCGTTGTTCATGTCAGCGTACAGGTAGGAATTTTTCTGCTTCTCGTTGATTGTCGTAGCAAAATTTTATTTATTACATATCATTTTTTAAATATTGACTCTTTTACAGCTATTCAGTAATGAAAGCTTAGCAGTTAGAATGGTTGACCAATTAAAATTGCTTCATGTTATGGTGATTAGTTTAAAATACATGATGAGCAAAATTTTAATTCAAAACACTCTTCATGGTAAATATTATTTTAATTTGAAAATATTTGTGAAAAAAGTATTGTTTGAATTAATAATTAATGTTTTTCGTACACAGATCCGGACAAAAATTTCCATTATGTGGTAGACTGTGGAAGACAAGCAATGAAGGAACATTGTTATTGGCCCCTTGTTTCGGATTTGAATAACGTTCTGTCCCATAAACCAGTAGCGCAAAGGTTTATGAGCGACGATACTTTGTTGGAAATGTGGTTCGACTTTCTTTCCATGTTTCAAGGTAAACAAATCATTTATTATTTTTATTTTAAATTTACCTATATTATGTTACCTAAGACATTATGAGTAATTTTTGTAAGATGCTACAATAAAGATATTCATAAATTTAAGGAATGAACGTCAACCAAAGAGAGTTGAGCCAGCACGTTGAATTTGAACCTAATACATATTACGCCGCATTCAGTGCTGAACTTGAAGCAAGTGCTTATCCAATGTGGGCTTTAGTTTCACATTTACGAGGATCTGATAGTGCTTTGCTGAGTCGCCGTGTTCTCAATTTTTGTTTAAACGCTTTGCAAGACTGGTTGGATGCTGTTAATTATACTCATACAAATGTGGTAAGCACTGTGTTAAAAATTTCATTAAAAATATTTTTTTGTCAGATCAGTTTACAATTAGAATACTAATGAATTTTAAATTAGAGTTTCAAAACATCAAATTGTTCCATTTGCTTTATGAGATTATAACTATAAATTGTTTTCCAGAGTGATAGTCTTCAAGTGTCGTTTCATCTGCCGCTTCATCGTTACTTCGCGGTCTTTCTATGCCAAGCAGTTCGTCAACAGGGTGCAACACTTAACGAACTATTGCCACCTACCGATATGCTTCACTTGTTAATGATGCATCCTCTTCGTGTTCAGGTAAGTCTTGCAATACCTTCTTGATTAGATAAAAAGCTGAATCAATCTTTTAAGCAACCAGTTATCAACAACCAAAGATTAGCAAAATTACAATTTTTATCAAACAAATTATTTTTAACTTTGACATTTCTTGCTTTGACTGATAAAATATTTAACGCTGAGCTGTGTTAGAACTTGAGCTCTTTATTCATATTTAAAGATTGGTTGGGAAAGGAAATCGTAAATTAAAGATAATCGTTATTTTCTATTACAAAAGATTTATTCACCTTGTACAAAGGTAACATGTTGTATGTTTCTGCCAAACATAGTGGCACTGCACGTACGAATATTTTGCCGTGAGCGATAAAGTAAAATCACAGTAAAGTCAAATGTTCTTTACAAAAACAAAATCTCAACTTAATTCATAAGTCATGCACATACGTTAAGAATTGTAGAAAAAAATGGGAAAAATTTAACTAACAGCTAAATAGAAAAAAGAAAATTCAGAATAAAAATATAGAGATATCATTCGTAATTCGATTTTCATAGGCGGCTCAATGAATTACTCTTATACGCGCATTGTTCAACTGCCAAGCATCGATTCGAGTATAATCTATCGCAAACACTAGAGCACCATCCCCTGTTATCGAGGCGGATTCTTTGGATCTCTCCTCCGTCTTTGTTTACTCTCCTCTTCCGGGCGTATTTTGCGTTACGCCCTACATTGCGTTAACGTCGTTACTGAGGCCAATGGCCGGCGGTGCGGGTGGCAGTTCGGCGCGCAGCTGTGGCTCGAAATTGTATGTGATGAGTTTGAGCGACAGGAAGCCGCCGTAGCCGTCGCGGCCCTTGTGGAAAATACCGGCGCCAGAAATCGGTACTGGTGGCTTCGGTTCGACCGACTGCGTGTCGATGAAGGGGACCGTGCTCTGCGCTGCGTCTTTACCCAAGTCCGAAGGCACGAACATCAAATACTGATTTGTTTGAGAGTCTGGCACCG
Organism: Philotrypesis tridentata; assembly: GCA_018906965.1. NCBI lineage: Eukaryota > Metazoa > Arthropoda > Insecta > Hymenoptera > Pteromalidae > Philotrypesis > Philotrypesis tridentata. The sequence continues at coordinate 1,878,582 of JACCIB010000019.1, read as the reverse complement.
CCGGAGCCACTGAGCGCGTCGGAATGTCAGGCTTGTTAAGTTTCAGTTCAGTCCTGCAAACAAAACGTTTATATTATTACTCGATTGTTGACATTTGTCAAGAGTGCGCACATTTTTTCCTCTCGCGCTAACAATAATATTGTAAAAAAGAATCATCTCTCTCTCTCTCTCTCGCAACCTACCTTTTTTTGGCTTGTTGAGTTTCCCCATTGAGATCATAAACTTCGCTGGCCTCGGTGTTGTCGTGCGAGTGCCAGAGGCTCTTCTCCTTGATCAGTTGGCCCGTGGTGAAGTTGAACGGGGTCATCTGAATCTCGAGATTCAAGTGCGAGCCGACAAGTCGGAAGCGGAGTCCGGTGAGAAGGTGATCGGCCGGCGAGTCGAGATCGTCGAGGTCAACGGCCCGGTTCTCCCACATGATCGTGTGATAATCCACGCCGGCTCTGACGTTCGCGTCGATTATGGTGTAATTGTCGATCTTCTTCCAAGCGATGCTCTTGCCGTCGATGCTGCCGTGCGGCAGTAATTTGCCCTCTTGGATCTGTACGTGGATGATCTGATTTTCCTTCTTCAAACGCACCCCCGTCACGACCCTGCAATCCAGAGAGAGGAAATGAGAATTTAAATTCGCTCATCGCGCGCTGAAACGATTCCATTCAGCCAATAACAATAAAATAAGGTCTCGGTAGTATAGAGATGACTCACATGTTATTGTCGACGTCCGAGGTGACGTCCCGTAAATTGAAGTAACGGTCGGAGCTGGAGTTGTGGTCGTCGCACGTGCACATGCAGTAGCTGCAGTGCCAGAACAGCCAACGCCACCAGCTGTCGACTTTGGTGGAGGGATTCTTGCAAGTCGTCTTCTGCCCGTAAACCATTCCGTTCTCGTACTCTATGTACTCGTATCGGCGAGTGCTGCTCTTGCTCTGAACAAAAATTCAGTCGTTAATGATTCATACTCACCTCGTAACGTCGTCTTTTTACGATCATCGCCATGAACAGCCGTGTGAGCTGCAACTGCTCGGCGTGTGTAGTATAAACAATTAGAAGTAACAGATCGTTACGGGCTTACCGAAGGACAGATCCACATGTCCGAATCGACGTAGTGGCAGTTGATGAGCTTGCCGTTGCAGCGACGCTGCGACGAGCAGAACTGATTCTGGTAGCATCCGTAGACCTTGGAGTAGCTGTAGTAGGCGCAGTTCTCCTTGCACGTGCCCTGGGCGTTCATGTCAACTTCGTTGACGATGTAGCCTTGGAAAACCTGCTTGAGCTCGGTGTAGGTGACCTCTGCAACGATGCAATTCAATCAGCGCTTCGCTCGGCTTTAAATAATTCTAAAATAATTCAGAAAATATCCTTCGACTAACCGGGCTTGTACTTGTTTGGGTCGCACTTCCACATTTCCCTGGGAGCGAAGGCCATGGCTGTTTTTACAGCCCTCAACGTCTCGGACGTTCTGATGGCGTACTGCTGCTTCAGCTGTTCCATTTCCTCGGTGAAATTGCCTGAAACGTGAAACGTGATCGTCGTTTCTCAATAATTCCGCAAACGATACGGAGCTTCTCGTCTCTCAAGCTCGATTTTCTCGCCATTGTCTCTCACCTATGTTGTAGAGCTTGAGGAGGGTCCACGAGAACTGCATCATCGTGTAGCCCTTGATCTCGGTGAGAGCGATCTTGTTGTAAAGATTGTAGAGCAGCTGCTGCGGAGATTGCAGTGTGTTGCATATTTGCGACGATGCTTCCTAATGAAAAACAAAAGAAATTGTGATCAGACAGTGTCCAGCTTCGATCGAAATAGCAATCCTTCGCTTTTCGCTCCATAAGAAAATTCGCAAAGACCTAACTCGCTAACAGGCCTATACTGCACGTGTTATAATATACGCTCGCCCCCTACGTGTGTACGTGTACCTTGTAGGCGGAAACGAAGAGCAACTGATTGACGATAAAATCGGCGATTCTCTCGAGAGCCGGTGGTATCGAGGCGTTCGCGTCGCTCAGCACGGTCTTGGCGAAATCCGTCCACTGTCTCACGTTCAGCGTCTCCGCCTTGTCCAGCAGATCCGCCTGCATCTTCCTGAAGGTCATGTAAATGCCGTCGATGCTCCTCATCTCGGACTGCGTCCTCGCCCACAGCCAGAGGCTGTTGAGTGCCTCGAGGTGGGGCTCGAGGTCGTCCGGGAACTGGCGATCGACGTCGTCGCCGATCTCCTTGTACTTCTTGATCAGGTCGTAGTACGAGATGTCCTTCTTCCACGAGTTCGACTGTGGCTCCTCGTTCTCCTCGTCCATCCGCATTATCGTCTGGCGCAGCTTGTCCACCCGCGTGAACTCCTTCGCGGGGGCTCGCGCGGCCCGAGTCATCGTCGCCGCTGTCGCGCCGAGCGACAGGAGCAGCAGGAGAATCCTACTCGGACCCATGGCTGCAGATCAGCTGATGGGCCGTCGAGCGGCTTTTACGCTCTCGATGCGTTACGTATACTGCGGGAAAGAAATCGTCGGTTTTTATATCAGCCGCCTGGCCTCTTCCGCCCGCGTCCAATTAATTTAATCTCGAGAAATTGGCGACGCAATTTTGCCGCGCACGCGTTACACATATAGAAAGGCATACCGATCGACTTAATCGTTTCCCCCGCGAGCGAGAGCAAATTGTAGGATAATTTTGCGCGCAGGCTTTGCAAAAAAAAAAAAGAAAAACCGAGGCACTGCAGACACGCGTGAAAAACGCGAATAAACCACTCCGCCGACTTTTATTGCTCGGCGCGCAGTTTACTAGAGAAACTCACGGTATACACGTCATTCCATTGTCTGTGAATGATACACTTTAATTGCCAAGCGCATAGCGCATACGCCGAGTCTTTTGGAAATACACGCTCGACGCTTTTCCAGAAGGAAATACACAAAGACGAGCGCGGTGTTGTGTTGTATACGAAAAAAAAGTGTCATCGTTGCGTGAAGTATGTCATAACGACACTCGCCCGCGCGTGAGAGAAAACCTCGCGTCAGCGCGAATAAGTCGCTCTTTGCGCGGTACTTTACGGCATTGAACGAGCCGTTTTTTTTTTTAAACGTAAGTATAGAGTAAGACAGCGCTGCTCCAATTTGGAAAAAAGAGCTCTAGAACCGCGAAAACGCGCTCTTGAACTGCATCGGCGGTGCTGCAGCTGCAGAAAGAGAGTTTATAAGGATTCGAGCCACTTATGCGCGTGTCGCCTTTACACGGTGTATATTACAGAGGCCTGACCCGATTATTCAATCGAGTTTGCGCGCGTATATATAAATATCCGAGTCCTTTCACGCGAGGCGTTGCATTACGCCTTGCTCTCTCTTTCTCGCATAAGTACACATTTTCCCGGGAACTCGCGAAAATTAATGTCAACCGTCGCGCGCCGCAAAAAAGAAAAAAAAACAGAGGCACAATTATACCGTGCATTGAGCCTAATTCAGCAAGAGAGAGTCTAATTAAACGCGTTATACGTGTCTATATAAGCGCAAGCGCCCGAGGCGTCGCAGCGCTTAAATCCGAAAAGAAAAAGAACACTGCAGCTCGCCGCGAGGAATGCACAATTCATAAAATCGATGAGAAGGCCTGACCTTACGACCGACACTCGAGCCCGTCAGCTGTGTGCTGCGTATGTAAAGTCGACTCTTCCTCGGCACTGTGCGATGCGCCTCAACGTTTGACGTGTGTACAATGTACAATTGTACACACTACACATACAACACTGCACCTCGGCTTTGCGAAGCGAAGGTACCGAGAAAAAGATCAACACAACAGCGCGACCTGACGACGGAAGGACATGCCGCGCACTCGCGAGTCTTGCACTTATCGTAGGCGTGTAATATTTAATACAAAGGAGAAACAATCACCAGAACCAGAGTATACACAGATATATGTATGAAAGGTGCGTCGAGAGCGTGTGGGTAACAGTGGTTCGGGCCAGTGACCGGCCGAGCCCCAGAGGATGTTGTATTGGCCAAGTCGTGCGGAAAGAGAAGGAGACACGGAGAAAGAGAGAGAGAGACGTCCGTCGAGGTGCTGTCGCGAGCGCCGACTGCGGCTCCGCCACCGCCGCACGGACTGTCTTTCTTTCTCTCTCGCAGGCGCGCATGCCTCTTTATGCTACACACAACACAACGCATACTCTCTCCCTCCCTCGCCGCGTTCGCTCGCTACTTCTCGTATATATAGTGTCTACATGGACTGTATATGTATAGCTGTATATATACGGGCGGCTCTTGCGTATATAGGTACACCTCGTCGTCGCCCTTCTCTCTCTCTCTATCTATCCGGCAGTCTGCAATTTACATGCGTCAGTCGAATGTACTCCTTGTTTGCTCCTTTTTGGCGCTCCTTCGACGCGTCATGCGCGCTATACTCTCCTCCTCGAGAGGTGCAGCCGTCGCTGTTTTTCCCATCTGGGTGGCTTTCTGTTTATTTTCTCTCTTCCTCTCTTTCTCTCTCGGTCTTTCTCCGACAGCTCCGTTCTGCGTCGTTTACTCCAAAATGGGAGCTTTTGAAATCTCCCAACTCGTTTTCATCTCTCGGGCAATGCGCAATTCCTTTCACGCTCCAGCGAATCTAGCTCGATCATTCACAAAGAGAAATATACGCGCTACACAGATATACACGTGAAACCTCCAGCCGTTTGTTTACACGTGCTCCGGTCGCGCTGGCAGGAAGAGGCTGATACGATAACAGCATTTTTTTTTAAATTATATTCCATTGGGATGCGTACGACTATGCATAGCAAAAGTATTTCATCTCGCGGCATCCAGAATTTTTATCGTACATACGTATCCTCTCGAATGAAAACACACAATTGCGCGAGAGTTTTATCGCGCGGATGAGTGTACGTGTGAGCGCGCGTCTGTTGTAACGTTTCTAGTTGTGCGTATACTTATACGTGAAAAAAAAGAGTAAGAAGAGACAACGACGTCTGGAATGCGGCAAAGTGAGACCTTGTGCGCTAATCCGACGGTCGCTATATATTAATTATCGCAGAAACATAGTGAGGAAGCGTTGAGAAAAATCCATTCAAATAACTTTATTTTTTTCTCCGTATGTAGCTGTAGAGTTATCATCTTCGTTAAAAAAAATGAGGAACGAGCTTTATCGCTGGCTTAATACTTACTCGTCCGTCAAAAATTCAGAGACTAGAAACTAATTGCATAACGAGATCCGCGTTTATTGTCAATTATGCAACAACGCGAGGCTCTCCGCTGTATACGTACTTACGCGTTTTGGAAAAAAATCGTCCGCTCTTTTTTTTCGTTTCATTGCGAGGAAATGACGAAAACGACTCGCATTCGGCGCGGGACTTCCGGTGCAATCGTCGAGGGCGGGAGGCATACGACGATGATTAATATAGATCGAGCATCGCCGCGGGGGAGCTGATGGTTGCTAAGTGCACACACACACCGCGCGACTGTCGCTGACAATTTTCACGAAGGTTGAGTCGTACATATGGATTTATTTACTTACACACACAGACGCGCGTTGTTGGAATTTTCGATCTTCCAGGAGTGTAAGGACACTCCGTTTATTTTTAAACCTGACGTAAATACCCTCGCGTATATACAGCACACACACACACACACTTGCACAGTATAAATATGCCGAGACACACACGGGCACACTGTTTCCGCGAACATCGTTTATATACATATGCCACAGCAATCGACGGGATGTCCAAATTCGAAAGCATCCGTAATAGAGCCGACTCGCAAGTGTAAGTATTGCACAGCGGCTCCGAAACTCCCGTTATTAGAAGCACGTGCGCAACAGGACAATGCGCGCAAACGCTGCACACGTGTTTTGCGTAAGCAGCGAGTCGTCGTCGCCTATAATGTGTGGCTTTTCATTTTTTTTCTGCGCGCATCCGATGCCCTGCACCGTACTTATATCGCAGGGCAATCGAGCAGCGAATGTAATCCAAACCCGCTATATATATAATGCGTCTGTATAACTGCTCCGATTCATTGCAGCCGTGCACAGATACACGCATACGCACGCGAGTGTACGCGTAAACTGCCTCTCTTTGTCAGTTCTCGTCGACGAGAGAGCCGAGCGTAAAATATAAACGGGATCGACTGTTTGCGTTAGTCAGTCTCTCTTTCTTGCTTGCCGAGAGATAAATCTCGCCGGCCTTGAGGAGAGCTGCAGTTGCCCAATCGTGAGCATAGGGTCAACGCTCAATCGGGAGCGCAAAAGCGAAGGAGGAAAGGCGCAGTAGATGCGAAAAAAACAGAATTCTATACCTGCATGTTCCTCGCGAGGAGGGTGAGGATGCTCCTGTGGAAGACGTCGACGTCCCAGTTGGGCGGCACGACGAGCCGGTGAATCATCTTGAGCACGTCCGGCAGGGCGTTCAGGCTCGAGCTCACGGCGTTCCTCGCGAAGTCCTCCATGGTGAACTGCTCGTACTTCTGGGGTGCCTGCGCGTAGTGCAGGAAGTTCTGGTAGAGGTTGTCGACCTGTCCCAGATACTTCCAGAGATCGTGCATCGACGACTCGAGCATCTCGCGCTCGGGCACCTTGGTCAGGATGGCGTCGAGGACGATCTCGGTGCGATGCTCGATCCTGCCCTCGACGAGCTCGATCTTCTGGGATACCTGGCCGATGTTGTTCATCAGCCGCTTCTCCATCATCTTGACGAAGGGGAAGCTCGGCTCGCCGTCGCCCGGCCGCTTCGGCTTGATCATGTGGTAGGACTCGAGGACGTCGGTCACGACTTCGCGGCTGAACTTGAGGATCTCCGTCACGTCGCCGAAGCTCACGTCGAAGGACGTGACGCCCGCGGCAAGCGCGAGGCTGCACAGAACAAAGCAGCCGAGTCGCCTCGCCATCGTGTCACTTGCTTCTCCCGTTCGTCGGTTATTTTATACTTCGTATACGCTGCGATACCGCTGCTCACGATGCGTCTCTGTATCCTCGACTCCGTCAGTGTCTCGTATAGGCGGACGGCACCTGCGTATACGCAGCAGCAGTAGTATATAGGTTATAATAGAGACACAAACAAGACACAAGCTACTCACCTCGATGGAAAATCCTCCGCCGCAGTCGAGCTCTCTCGCTCGAATGAAGCGGCTCGGCGACTACACTGTACTGTCGCAAGGGAGCGGAAAGAGTTCGAGAGAGCGAGGGAGAGAGAGAAAGACGGCGTCCGTTAACTTCTCGCTCTGTCTTTGTCTCGTCTGGTGTAGTGCAGAGCGAACAGCCTCGTTTGCTCTCTACACGACTACACTCTCGACTCGACGGTTCGACCGACTCCCCGCTATGATCGCGCGTATACTTATAGGCATATATATACATATATGTACGTCAAAACATATGCATATTGAGACTGTGCGACGGCGACGGATAGGGTGCCCCTACACTGCTGCAGCACTGCACGCGCAACGGTTTTGTTTTGACGCGCCGATCTTCGCGGCAGCCGATTGGACGAACCCATGAGTCGGCCAATCGTGCCCAGCTTTATATTATTAAGTACTTGTAATACTTGAGTAATTCGACGCTGCTCTGCTCCCGCGGTCATACCTAATGCGTATACTTATGGATGGTTCTGTGTTCCGCGCGCGTGTGCGTGTGTATAATGTATATATATGCTTATAGACGCTGCTGCATTTCTTTGTATATGTATATATATACTCGTTGTAAACTTAGGCATAATACTTTCGTGCAATGCGTTATACGCGTTACGCGTGCAGTCGATGCTTGGTGAGCTGGCGCACTGCTGCGCGGTATTATGATGGGAGAAAGACGGAGACACACGTTAAATTACGTAACGAGGTATATAGGAAAGTTGTGGTTTGCAAACTATACGTATACATATATTGGGATCTGTTATTTTATTAATAAATTGGAAATTACAATTTACGTGTAATATCGATTAGAGCGTAGCCGAATATGAGACTGAAAAAAGTTTCTAAAAGTTTAGTTATGTCGCTGTAGGAATGTTTTTTTCTTATTTTAGCGAACCAATGAAAAAAACAATTTTAGAACTGAAAAGTTGTAGACACCCTAGAAATCGAAATTTTTGAATTATTTAAACAAAATTTTAGAATCTCGATTAGCTCGTTTTTTAAATAAAAAATAAACTTACGCATATCCGCGTATTGTCCTTTTCAATACCGATGTGGGCAGATACACTTTGACGATACCGTTTTGTTTTTAAAAAAATCGGAAGTTTTGAATTTTAGTTACGTCATCGGAGAGAAGATTAGCCTTATTCCAAAGGTATTGTTACGGACTAATGAAGTAATTTTTGAATTCTTTTCAGTAAAATCGAGAGCGACAATTTTTTCTAATTAACGTTTTTAATTATACGTTCCATTAGCCAAAATGAGATAATTAAGGACGAAAAGTTTCTTCTGATTATTTTAATTTAAAAAAAATGGCTTTTCATTATTTCTGGGGCTTACTGAACTCGCGGAAAAGCATTGAAAAACGTAAGAATTTTCCTATTAGTTGACTCGATTGAAAATTGTAAATACTCAATAGCTGAATTATTTAATTATACTTGACCAGAATTTTTACTTGCCAAAGCGGAAAATGATAGCAGATGATAAAATTTAGCTTGAAAGCGTAAGACGATACCTGCTCGCGAATGATATATTGAAATTTAATACATATTATAACGATGAAATAATTTTTGCAAGCTCGGCATCAAATTCAAACGTGCAGTGGCTCGGATACATCCGCAGATTCTTTCCCGAGAATAATCACTACATTGCATTTTTCCCGACTGGATACGATCTTTATCGCAGTTAATCAGACAATTATTAACAAAGATCGTAGAATCGCGGGAGTGATTATCATGCGACGTACACAAAAGTACAGGTTTTCAGAAAATCCATTTGAAAAAGTGATGCAAGCGAAATTTTATACTTTTTTTTTCTCGGAATTCGCGGACGCAATCGTTATTGTTGTCTATATGCGTTTATTCAAAATATCGAAGAGCTATATTTTTCCTGTTAGCTTTGAACTTTACAATGCTAAGTGTTTCTTTTAATGAAATGATTGATTTTATGTGTTTGCAGGTGGCATTTTACGAGATCCTCAATAACTTATGGGTGCGCAATGGATTGCAAATAAGAGGCCAAGCTATGACTTACATTCAGTGCAATTTCTGCAACTCAATGGTTGATGCTGACCTGTACCTGTTGCAAATATGCGCCACCAAATTGCAACCCGACGTCTTTCTGTCGACTATCATCGAGAAGTAATATTTAGCAACAAATATTTTTTACTATACTATAACAAGTAAATTGTTTTCAATACACGTTTGAATGTAAATTTAAATTTGTGCCTCCAGATTCCATGTCAAAGAATGGATGAGTCTCAGTCGATACCATGCCCCCCAAAATGAGTATCTCGAAGGAGAGCATGACACTTCAATGTTGGAAAGTTGCTTGACATTTTTGGCTACGTTAGTAAACGTACGAACAAACTTAGGTAAGCATCGGGTAGTCTTTAGTAAAATCGTAGTCGTTTCCAAACGTATTTTTACCGCTCTTATCTTTTTGATGCGCAGGTCTATCGGATGCAGAAATGTCGTGCCTGGAAATGGTAACGTTGCTGTGCATGGGTGACAAAACTCACAGTCAGTTAATGGAATACATGCCGGAACGTTGCGGAAACACTGAAAATCGCGATTTCGAGTCCGTTCTAGCTGACGTGGCTCATTATAGGGCACCGAATCTCGAAGCAAGCGGAAACATGCAGCAAGGAATGTATGGCCCGAAACCACGTGTTTGGGACGAATTATTCGACCCCTTGCACGTTCTTCTCCGAGCTGTTCAGAGAAAAGACTTTCAAGTCTCGATGGACAGATTCACGACATTGTAAGAACAACATCTGAAACTGCATACTGAAGTTTTGATCAAATTTTTTTAACGATCGAATATTCAAAATTTTTTAGCGCGAAACAATCTGGGAAACTGAGGGCCAATGCCACGCCGTGGCCCCCTTTTCGTCACCCTGCACCCGTATCAACCGACTACGAAGATCCACGTCTTGTTTTGCGTTCAAAAATTTTTCATGCTATGATTTTTGTTATACTGTATAAAGCAGTTAATGGAAAGAATATATCAGAGCATATTATGGCACTGGCTGTATACCTTTTAGAAATGTCAGTCGTCACTGCTGAAGTCCCTGATAAATCTGTAAGTTACAAATATCATATACATTTATTAGATTTGTAAGCCCTTTCAAGGCAGTTACTAACGATTTTCAAATTTTTAGACGCACCCTGTTTGCCAATACAATAGTGGCGGAACTCCGCGGGTATTCAAAGATATGGATTTGGCTGGCTGGTTCAGCAGCAATAATCTTTCGGAAAATTTGAGGACCCTTATACCGCGAGTTGTTTTAGTGCAAGAACCAGATCAAAGCAGCTCAGATAGTAATATTCATTTTTTATCTTTAATTTAATTTAATTCTATTCAACAGATCGAAATTTGTTAATTAGTTTTCCATTATTTTGACACAGGTGAGTTTGAATGGGAACCACGAGATGAAATGACGGAAGTCGCTATGTTAAACGATAGTGCTGATGACAGCTCTAGTGGAATATTGGCACTACCCTCTTCGACAGAGAATGCCGATGTATCCGATGAAATTAATATGAATGCCGCATCTCTTCCTCCTCTACCAACCACTAGCGGTATGTATTCTTCACATCACTGCGTAAAATATATTCACACAATACAAAAATGTATTTGGTCTAAATTTATTTCTTAATTTAATCTACTAATTTTTTGTTGTCTTTGTTTAAATTTGGTACCAATTTTTGTTATGCCTTCCTCAGTTGCCTTGAAAACAGGTTGGAAGACTGTTTTAAGTTTGATTTCGTTTTTATTACTCTTTTATAGTCGATTACGCTATGAATTATGCGCCTGAAGATGGGGTAGTTGCCATACCCCGTGGTGATAGTGAAGACGAAATATTACCTATGACAAGAGCTTTACCACCATCTACCGAGGATTCTACATTATTTGCCCTCGAAACACGTCCTGCACCAAACAGTACGTTTAAAACACTAAAAAATTCGTTGTCTTTAAAATCGGCGATCACCATTTATTCATTAGTTTATCTCCCATTCTGCAATACATCGCTTCATAAAGACTAAATACAAATTAATAATTGTTTCTTACAGTTTTATAAATTTTCGCAATCAATTCATCCTTTAATAAATAATTTTTTTTATAACAGCAGATGGAATGCTCATCCAGCCAGCTCTGCCTCCAGCAGAAGTGCGTCCTGCAGTCATGGCAGGAAACGAAATGGTGTTTGCTAACTCCTTAGTTTCGATGAGGTCCTTAACTTCGATGTCCAATGCCCACAAAATTGTTCGGCGAAGAGATCCAAAAGTAAGTTTCAGCATTTCATTTATGTCTTAATAAATCAAAGAGATTCGCATTGACATTTTCTGTGTTTTTCTTTTCAAAACAGACTAGAGCTACTCAACCTCAGATGGTACGAGTAGGCGAAAGCATCATTTCTTTGCTTCTCAAATTGCACTCCCAATTGTCGGGAGTACCCGATAGCTATAATCCTGAGCAGACAGCAGAACCTGCTGAAGCTAGCAGTAGCATGGATACTTCCGCCCCAGCGCCAGAATCGCGAATCGGTGATGGTCCCTTCTTCATCTCACAGCTACTTAAGAAGATAGCTGGTCTTGACTCTATGTGCAAAGAGAATATCATCGAAACTAGAAATCGATTATGGCCGAGGATGCAAGACTGCGAAAATGAGCAAAGGGAGAGAGAAAATCGTGAGAAGGAGGAAAGGCGGAGGCGGGCTAGAGAAAGGCAACAGAAACTCATGGCTGAATTCGCTAATAAGCAAAAACAGTTTATGGAAAAAGCTATGGAATCTGGTATGCATAACGTTTCGTTATATCGTCATGAATTCGAAGTTACTTTACGATCGCATAAATTACATGTTAATTGTTTTCTAGATGAAGCTGGTGTATCTGGAATGGATTGGAATTCTGAAGAGGGACAGACAAAGATGGCTAGTAAAAAGGAGTACGATTGTGTTATATGCAATCAAACTACTCCGAGTAGTGAAGACAAGCCAATGGGTCTCGTGGTTTTAGTACAAGCAACAAGTGTAATTGGACACGAACGTCAGCAGCCGGAACGTTTGGTACTGCCGACATCAGACTCGGATCCACCAATTCGTCATCCTAAGGATGATACTCGCGGAGCTCATTTTGATTATAGGATAGATGAATTGAATCGATCGTTTGATACGGTATATATTACTAGTCATTTATGAAATGTTGAGATTTTTAACTCAGTAAATTAATCCTTTCGTATTTTCTGCAGCTCTCCTGGTTGTTAACGTTAAATTTGGGTTGGGAAGGAGGTGTCCATGTTCAAACTTGTGGACACCACCTTCATTTAGACTGTCTCAAATCGTACTTACAATCTCTTCGTGGCCCGCAGCGGCAACAAAATCTGGCAGTCGATAGAGGCGAATATAACTGTCCTCTTTGCCGACAACTAGCGAATTCTGTTCTTCCATTGTCACCACAATTAGGCGAGTGTTCAGCGGTAGTACGTTCTCGTCATTTGTCTCCTGAAACAATACTCTTAGAATTGAATAATTTTCTAAAAGAAATTCAACGAAGTCCCGTAAGTTTCTATCTATTGAATAATAAGTTTCTCTTTCAAATTAAAACACGATAATAACAAATGCAAATTATTATTTAAAGGTTACATCGAATTTGGCGGTGGCAATGGGAAAGGCAATGGAAGACATGACAAGTTCTACTTATTTAAAATACAAACAAAAGAACTGGAGTCCTAGTCATCAAAGCTTGTTTCTCTTCGTTACTTCAGTTGCACGCACTAATTTCGAAGTAGAGCTGGTTCAACGCGGTGGTTCACTTTGTGTTTCGCCTCCATCGACGATTCCTCTTACACCAAAGCGTGATTGTATCGGTGAGTTTTAATATCATACTTATTTATTGAAATAAATCATAAATTTAAAAAATGTCAAATTATTCAAATTACTAAATATAAAATTTTTCAAATAGTTGCACTCCTACATGTGCTAGCGGTACATGCTAGAGTATTAACCATGTGGCCTGTACATCATACATGGCAACAATTATCAGGTCTACCGAGGGAGCCTGTACCGCAATTAGCACTAACTCCACATGAAGGCGAAGTTCCTTTGCTATTGAAAGACCCAACAGCTTTACTTATACAGTTTATACTTTTACTTCCACTGCATTTAGATCAAAGTGAGTGATTGTGCAATGCACAATGTGCATCATTTCAACGATGATATAGCTGATAATTAATGTAACAAATTGATAATTCCATTTTTTTGACACTTTCAATTTTTTTTAGCATATTTTTCTGCTGTGGTGAAGGTATTGTATAACTTGTTGTACTACCAAGTTGTGGTACAAATAAGTTGTGGTTTAACGCAAGCTGAAAGGAATTTAATCTTTGGTCGAGGAATGTTAAAGGATCGATCTAGTCCGACCACGTCGGAGACTATTTTAAGGACTGTGATTACTTATTTCCGCGATAGCAAACTTTATAGAAATGATGATGCTACGTCTACTTCATCTCCAAATTTGGCTAGGATAAGAAGTCACGTAATAGAACAACAGGTACAGGAATAGACTTGAAATAATAGTTACTTATTGTACATGTGGTTCACAGAAAAATAATTTATTTAATTACGTATTGTAGATTCAAACTTTGTGTTTGCCATTTTTGCGAGTGGCAACACTTCTTCGTCATCATCTTTATGAACAGCCAATACCTTTGATTCGCTCTCCGGAAACGGAATTCGTAAGACTTGTTTATTATTTGGAATTGGTGACCGAAGGTATGGACTGGAACTGTTTCAATGCAGCTGTAGCTTTGAGTTGGCAAAATGAGGAAGTTGCAGTATCGGTACCACGGCTTTGGTGTGATCAGTTTGGTGCCTTTGTCAGCCATAGTGAGATTGCTGCTAAAAGTTTAATTGTTGATCAACATATATCGTGGCAAATGCCAAAATTACTTAGTCTTCCAAGAGAATATGAAAAAATATTTACGGTAAATGAACATTTAATTCCTGCCACAATCATGGTAATTCACTAAATATTAATTCAATTCTTAATTCTTAATATTTCAGTACTATCATGAACGACAGTGCCGTCAGTGCCATTCGGTACCTCAAGAAATAAGTGTGTGCTTATTATGCGGTACCATTGTTTGTCTCAAACAAAATTGTTGCAAACAATCAAATGTTTGTGAAGCTGTTCAGGTATGCACACACGAATCTTTCAATATTACAATCTTTTCAAAATAAAAAACTAATATCTAATAATTCACGATGTCTGTCGTTAATGTTTTACAGCATTCTATAGACTGCGGCGGTGGAACGGGTATATTTTTAGTGGTAACCTCAACATACGTTATTGTAATCCGAGGAAGAAGAGCTTGTTTGTGGGGATCTCTGTATTTGGATGATTTTGAAGAGGAAGACAGGGATTTAAAGTATGTATTGATTATTATTTATACAGTTAATGGAAATCTGTTTGTAAATAGAGAACATGACATTAATTAACAACATTTTTGAAACAGACGTGGAAAACCTCTGTATCTAAGTCAGGACAGATATCAACTATTGGAACAACAATGGCTGGCTCATAGATTTGATCATACGAAGAAAACTTGGGTCTGGCATCGCGATGCGCTGTAACCTTTCACAATGATAAAAGCTAATCCATCCGACATATATTGAACTTTAGAGCTATCCCTATGGGCCCATGCCTCGCCAATGTTCACAATGCTTTAAAAAATTAATAAATCCCCTCTGACGGCATATAGATATTATATTTATTCTGAGGCAAACAATAGGTAAAATAATATATGTAGGTTTAATAATATTTGAAAGTATTAATCGCGACGAAATTTTTATAGCGACGACTTTAAAACTTGTGTCTAGCGAAGAATTTGTGTTTCTAATCAAACACTCCTTTATTAAAGACTCCATATGATTAAAACCTAATTAAAATACTTAAATAGTATATAGTGCTTGAACTTTACATTTTAAGATAACAACAGGACTTGTACGGTAAAGTTCATTTGCTAGGCATGTTGATTTTTTGTTTTTTTTTCTTGCAAATTAGCAGTGGATTTGTACTTGCTTTTTTTGATTGTGGTTAATATGTAAAGTAACTTGACTCTTAGTACAGACAATACGATATTTTGTAAAGATGATGCAGCTATAATACTGAAAAGAACAGACTGATGTCTTTTGAACATATTTGTTAAGAGAGTTGTGTGCTGGATATAAGCTGTGGTTTCTTTGATTTCAAACCTGCAGTTAAATACACTGATCAAAAATATTATAAAGTATTTTTCAGCAGAACTTCATTTTTTTTTTTTTTTTTTTTAATTGAATATAAAAATAATATATAAATTAATCTGTTAATAAAAAAAATGGTTTCTGGCGACATCAACTTAACTTCAATATTTGAAATTATTGACAATTGTATAATTTAAATAAATGAGAAAGATAAAAAGAAAGGACCACTGCAGAAATAAAAAGCGGCTGTGTACGTATAGCTTTTAAACGTATTGGACAACAAAATATGCATAAGAATACCATCCTGATATAAAAGAAAAGGAAAATTTTGCTGTACACAACTGTTAAACGTATAAATTTTAAAAAATTCAGCAAAAAAATATATACTCTTTATTTTTGCGTAAAGGAAGCTCGTAACGAACGTGTTTACGACTTATAATTCCAGATTGTAAATATGTATAGGCGCATAGGCCGCCGCACAGATTGTACGTTCGGTCAATTGCAAATTAATCAATTTGTACATAACTTACTCAAAGTTATTCTGGAAATTTTTTTATTTAGAAATGTTTTTGTCTAAGTATATAATATTTTGTCAGTAAAAAGTTTATAATAGATCTGCTAAATCATTGAACATAAGTGATTGAATTATACCTTGTAATTAATATTTTGTTTTAAATCGTAAAAAAATAAAACGCTATTGTACCAAAAGTATTGTAATTATCATTTTCCAATATATTAAATCCTTGAAAAAGTAGAAAATTTCAAATGTAATAAATTTTCAAGTTATTTTGTCCAGCATTTATTTTTGTTTATGAAGATGAATACACTGTTGGCTTAAATTATCTGACGTATACATAATCCTGCTTTTAAAAAACTTTAATGTCGGGGTATAAACCTAAATAAATGATTGTTAAAACTTTGGTACTAACATTGTTGTACAATCACCGACAATGGAAGCAAACGAGTCATTGTCCATTTTTAATATTTTAATAAACGTTTCTAGTTCCATAATATAAGGTTTTTTTATAGGATATTTTTTGAAATTTGGTTTAAAAATAAAAATTGATTTGATGACTATAAAAACTCGATGGTATGTGCAGTCTGGACAAAAACGCAAATAATATAGTGTTACATTGTACAAAATTCTAATGTATCATTTTTACAGTTTATGAAGAGATTTATCACAAAATGTCGAACCTGGCATACTTCTAGTGTTTTAAAATTAGTACACCGGCAAAAAATATAACCCAAATTGTATTTATAATAAAAAATCGTCAAAATTATGAAAAAGGTAAGTTTAGTTTTATTTATTGCGTTTATAATCTGAATGCAACATTTCAATTGAAACTAGTTCACATTATTAAATATTCGCTGCTTCTTTTATAATATAACGAATGATTAATTACTTAAAGCAAATCTCTTGAATAGTTCGTTAAACTTAAATCTACAAATGCGCAATATTAATTAATTTAAGTAATAGTCTCCCATTAATATTTATACATTGGTTTAAACTAAATAGTGCACTTATTATAGTTCAAATTGACAACGGTGCTACAGTTACGCTTGTTCTTGCAATTGTACCAAAGTATAAATGTTAAGGGAAGATCTTACACAAAATTTCAAGTACAATGGTGGAAAGAAGTTTAAAATTTTCTAAATGAAACTTGATTTTTCACTATTTTTTCTTATGGTGGATGAATATGTTTTATGAAATCTGTGGTTATGATGATCCTTTTGTATACAATGGGAATGTAAAACACCACGTCCAAATTACTTATATGAAAATCAAATTACATTAAGATTTCTAAATACAATGTCTTCAATGAAAAAAGTTTTCTTTTTCATATTATCTTGACATCAGCCACTTTCACTTTTTAGAAAATAATAATAAAACCAGAATACATGGCTTTCCTTCTCAAATCCTTCTTACTGATGCAACCAGGAGCAGGGTTGATGTTCCCAGGAAAAACCACCCGTCTGTTCCTGATATACTTCAATAACGTCGTCATTTTCCATTTCAAGCTGAAAAAATCATATCTATTTCAGTATTATATTTTCATATTATGATGTCAAATATAGCCAAATGAAAAATTCATGATCAGAATAAAAATTGGAAATTAAAAAAAATGATTTTATTGTACAGTGTATCAAATTAAATTTGTCAAGTAAAATAGGACAAAAGAATATTGTAAGTGGTAAATATGGTAAGACTTTGATGTGTTTTTAATTAAAAGGCAATCGTATTTCAGCTTTTGAGTTTAGTTCAGTAAATAGGCTATGATAAACCAATTTGTCGATAAAATGCACAAAGACTGTCCCACGTAACTCAATCAGAACAAAATTTCAATGTTCAATGCTTCTTGAAATTGTAAACATTGGCCAGCAACCAACAGAATCATTCGAAGAATCAAGAAAATTTACCTGCTTTGGTGTTTCATCATCATTGATTCTCTTGCCATCGAAGAGAAACCTGAGAGATGTCATAGGTACACCCTGCGAAAGACATTAAAACAAAAAAAAAGGCGTAAGTAATTCGGTCCTTCGCTCCCACAAGTAATTTCCCGCCTTTTCGGGGGGGACGTCAACCGCGGAGAGAATGTCTCGTTATAACAGGACGTTTCGCCGAACGCTTCGCGAAGCTCCAGCACGCAACGAGAGACGTTATCTCCGCAGGAGTCCCGCCTTCGGCAGAGGAGCAAAACGTATCATGCACGTGGGAACATCGATGTGTAGTACTCACCACACGATCACTGTAGGATTTCTTGAGCTTGCCCATCTGAGTGGTCATTTTTACCCTGAAGTGGATTTCGTTGCTGTCCTGCGTAGCCAAGGTCGAAGAGAGAGAGAGAGAGAGAGCGATACAAAAAAATTATAACGATCGTGAGAAATAGGCGTCAGGTTGTCGGAAAAGCGCCGACAGAGCTCTATACTATTGTGTAGCGTGTGTGTTATGTGTATATAGATATTATGCATATACCCATTAAACGAGATACTCACGTTTCCGACGACTTTGAGCTTGATGTACTCGGAATTCGCGTCACCGGGTCCGGAATCGGGCTTCTGTTCCTACGGGAAGACAAAGCGGGCTGTAGGACACGAGCGCTCGGAACACGCGCGAAGGTTATAAAACACGCACCGGGAGGGAGCGCGGGGGGGAGGACTCGTCTCGCGGCCCGGGTTACACGCAAATATACGGGACATAGTACGCCGGGCGGCGAGGAGTCGGCCCCGCGGCTCGAGCCTCGGGACGACGGGACTCACCTGGTTATCGCCCATTGTTGCGGACTTTCAAGTCGAGGGAAATCGCAGGTCGAGCACGCGCCACAACGGCAACCAAACACACAGCAGGCAGGCAATATGGCGCTATGCTTTTGTCAATTTCATAAAGCTGCGCCGCCGCCGGATGAGAAATCTCGTCGGTATATAGTACGGTCTCTAACTCCGCTTTCTCCCTCTCTCCTCTTCTTCTTCCTCTTCTTCGTCTTCTCTTGCACGCACTTGTACGCGTTCTCTCCTCCTGCGGCCTGCGGTTCTACGATACTGGGTGTGCGGCTAAGTATTAACGCGGTACGTGGTGTGGTGCGCGGCGTGCGCTGTACTATACTCTGGCGGCAGCTTCGAAGACCCGCGAGACTGTGTGCTATGTGCGCGCTATGCCGTGTAGTCTGGGGCTCTCGCGGCTCGCGGCTCTGCAGATGCGAAGAAAGCGTCGTCGCCGTGCGGCGTCTCCCTCGGCGGCGGAAAAGTACCACCGGCTACATGTATACTTCGACCGGAAGTCCAAGCTGATTCGTCAACGAACTCGCCAGTTGGGATTGTCCACTTTTTGAAATTGCGTCCGTTAACGGCCGCGCGTCTCCGCGGGGGCCAGACTTGTCCAATTTCCTCCGTGCAGGCTCGAACGTGTTTCTTCTCGTTTTTTTCCCACATTTCGCGTATGTATACCATACGAGGCGTGTAACGCTATGGTATCGCGGCGAACCTCCGTTGCCTCACCCCCTTTTCTCCTTTTCTATCGCTCAAGTCGGCTCAAGTATAAATACTTATCCATAGAGCTATTCGCGATAACGATATATTACAGGGTTTTCAGAAAAATGTTCAAGATGGAGGATAAGCGCGCGAGCGACGTTGTTACGTAACGCGCTTTTTTCCTGGAAAAGCATGCGGACATGGTGGTGGAGGTATACAGAAAGATACGAACACACAGGTTTTTTTTTCGTTACAAAATCGTGCGCTTCTATTTACATCGTTTAATTACAAGAAAAACAATTTGATTTTTTTGCTTTATTCGCGTGCATTCATTCGTGTGTGGTGCTGGAAATAGAACGTTGTTATTGCAAACGGCTAAGCTGAATGTTACTCGAGGACTTGAAAGTCAAAAAGAACGGACCCTCCTGTCCTGGTAGATACGTCGAGGGGATGACGTTGTAAGTACCGGCAGGTACGTCCTCCAATTCGAGATAAACGAATCCTGACCTGAAAAGTAACATCATCGCTCATTATACCTTGATTTCGTCAGCTGCCGCGTATACTCAGAATCTGTCGCTCCGCAATGCTTCAATGAAAACCAGCAATGATGCGGGGGAGACGCGCGTCTATTTTATGCACTGGGGCGTACCTGAAGGGTCCAGAACTTTTGCTCTTGAAGGCACCCGGAGCTTCTGGATCGTTCAGGACGACCGTGAGGATCTCGAAGCCAATCTGATACTGCTTGGGACCTTTCAGGATCACGAGCAGCCAGTTGTTGTTGTTCGAGCTCTCAACGACCAACTGATACCTGGGATTGTTGACGTAAGTCGCAGGGTGGTTTCCACAGCCACCCGCGCTCGTTCCCTTCCATTGCCCGTCCGTGATCTACATTTGTTGAGAAATAAGAAAAAAGACCGGATTATTTCGATGAAATCGCACGTCCAGATTATTTTGCGCCGTAGGGTACAACATGCGTTATTGCAAAATATCGTCGCGTTCGACTATTTTGCGCCAAGTCACCGGAGACACTCCGGATGACTCATCACATTTCACCTTGAACTAATCTCCAACTTGTCCAATTGCATGACTCATATTTATAAATAACTTTTCCAGCATTCCTGTGCTTGTATCTCTTTTAGATAACTTTACACTATAGTACTGCGGTTATGAAGAAAATCGATAGGAGAAGAAAAATGTTTTATGGGTTCAGGTATATAATTATAAGTACCTCTTTCTCGAATTTGTACGGCTCCGCTATCTTCCGAAGGGTGAACGGGGAAGTTCCGTAGGCTCGAAGTGTGTAATAAATAGTAGTCGTTTTTTCGTATTGAGATATCACAAGTGTATAGCGCCTGTCGCTATTCTGGCCGAGCTTTATTTTGCATAAATAATGCGGACTGTTTATTCGAACTCCATCGATGTAAGGCGGCGGATCGTCTACAAAGCATAGTATTAAAGGACGAACATAAAATTGTTGTAAAGTTCATTTGATACAATTAGTAGATTTATTATTAGCCGAGTCAAAACTAACGTCTTTTTCCCCCACTCTCCGGCCCATATATGCTGCGGCCCTTCAGCATGCTTTTCCTGTGCCAGCGCGTTCGGGACTTTTCTTACTTGGATGTGTGTGCAGTATATGTGTGTGTTTCTACCCCCGCTTTCTCTCTCTCTCTCTCTCTCTCTCTCTCTCTCTGCATAGGGTCCTTTAAAGTCATTATGTATATCTATATACATCGATGTATATACGATATACGTTAACTTTTTATGGGACAAATTACGGTTGCGAATGAGAAATGATTCCCGTGTTTCAACAACCATTACAAATACGACCATTGATGCTACATTCTCTCGTTATTTAGAAAGTATTCAATCATATATACGTTTCCTACTTTAGTTACCACAAATCTATAGTTACGCTAATGAATGCACAATTGCACAAAACCATCAAGATAATTCTAATACACATATCAATCAACAAATACAAGAATAACATGACACTATATATTTATAAACAGATTCACTTCACTTATTAAAAAATGTATATATCGTCGCTCCTAACTTAAATTCGCATTTCCTAACTTCGTATTCGCTGAAGAAATCTAAGCAACGCGGAGAGCCGGTTGAACTGTGCTATTCTTCGCTGAAGAAATCTATGCAGCGCGGAGGGTGGATTAAACCGTGCTACTCTTCGTCGCAAAATTTGAACCGTGCTACTTTTCTTTGGAAATTATGAATCGTGCTACTTTTCGACGGAATAATCTGATCTACGCTAGTCTTCCTTGATAATCTGAAGCGTACTATGGTCTTCGATACTAATCTGAACTGTGCTAGTCTTAGTTAGGAGCGACGATATAAACTATGTATGTACAATTATATACTATAGCCTTGTGTATAAAATAAAAAACACCAGATATAAAACCAAATTTTTCCGATTTTCTTACATTTGTACCCCCCACCCCCCCCCCCCAGCTTTACTATTATAAAGTAGATTGATAATCGAGTGGATTAAATGAATACTGAAATCTTTATATTTATTAGCTCCATCTAGTGAAACTCGCGTGCGTGCCTGTGTGTGCGTGCCACACATATTCTGCTACACACACCACTGCGGCACTTTTTTTTAGCTTTCAGTATAATTACCCTGACCAACAAGAATATTTAAACAGATCATGTTGGTTTATGGCTACAATGGTAAAGCACGAAATTCTAAATGAAAATCTTATTTGTCCACATTGAAAATAATTTACTTCTCCGTGTAAATAAAATATTCACGCGATTATCAATAAGCATAAAACGTATTTAAACAAAATTTATGCGCTTATAAATATTGAAGAATATTGATATTTTCAAGACATTTGACAAGGTATTCGCGATAAATACGTATTAGTTATATGTTATATTGGAAATACTGATAAGATAACAAACAAATACAACAGTAACGGAACGTTCCTATTTTTTTGTTTAAATCGTAAATAAAACTTACGGGTTTTAGAGAGCAGATATAAATAAATATTTTGTAAAATATAGCTGTAAATTAAGTTAAAATACTATTCGAAAATTAAAACAAAAAATGTTAAACTGTTATAATTGTTACGCAATAATTTTACGAATTTCATTTAAATACTTTGACGTAATGTTGAAGTGCAACATTTTAAAGTAAAGTACAAGTTTTATAACAGAAAAATTAACCAAATTATTTACTAATAGGACAACTCTGACACCCACTTTCCTGATTTTCCAAATTACTAATATCATAATTTAATGTTTTGCATGTTTTTGTAATTTGTAATTACGGATGTAATTAATGCTTCAAAGGGGATGGTGATTAAGTTTCTAAAGTTCCTCTTATTAAATCGAAATTAAAGTTCATATTGTAATATGCTGTTAAAACATAAAGTAGTAACACACTATAAATAGTCAGACTAGGAACAATTTTTTTTTCTTTTGGTATAGGAATTAATTTTTATATCAAACTAGTGTATATAATAATACTTTACCATTTCATAAATAAACAGGAAACAATACTCACGTGGATAATAGACACGTTTCCCATCATTTTTGTATACTAGCACCGTAATATATTCTTGATTTTGTCTGAAATCTGCTATATCAGTTATATGTCTGGTTAACAGTATCCAAACAGCACCTGTTGTATCTGGTTGTACTTCCAATGAAAATTGTGGATTATCACCAATGTTGTAACCATCTTTCACTGGCCCAATTCCAGCCTTCCACATCCTGCATTATTTAAAAAAAAAAAATTTTTAGGTTCTTCTTTTTATCAAGTGAAATCGTTGTTTGAAAAGAGAACTTACTGATGAATGCAATAAGTGTAGTTAAATAAGCCAGGATTCCAATTAAAGTAGAAAACATCAAAGAAATGGCATATGCTTTCAAAATCAATCCAAAATATACCGTTATCAAACTGAGATGCAGAATCTGGATCATAATTTAAAACTTCTCTTAAAGAGGGTGTCCAATGTTTGGTGTCAAGCTCGGAATAATTTCCGCGCCATCTCAAATGAGACCACGGATTTTTTAATTGCAATAATCTTTCTCCCTAAATCGAGTTCAACAATTAAATTTTAAATGTACGGTAAAGTTTAATGAAATTCGTAAAACTATACTGACATCAATTTTTCTAACATCCAGTACAGCATAGGCGTGAGTAGGAACAAGACCAGTGCGATCTGCATCGGCATCAGAAAGATCTCCTGTAGCAACAGTGACTAGAACATCTCCTTTGTGCAATCTTAATAGTAAAGTATCAAATAAATTATCTTTATTAAAATCTGGTTCATTAGGCCTTATTGCCCATCTTTCTGGTATCCATCCAGTCAGAGCATGCAAATCAATATTCTATAATATAAATATTTTATTTATATTTTTTGTACTTCTTAATATTCATTATCACAGAAATACTTACACTATTGGATCCAGGAAAGTCGTACCCTCCCATTACTTTCATGTATGCTTTTTCTATCAATGATATCCAAAGCTCTCCTCTATTATTTGAATACGAACAAAGTAATTGATTGTGACGACTCACAGGTAAAAAATCATCTATCACAACCTTTCTTGGTACACCATTGATGTGAAGTTTTATCATATACTTTCCTAATGACAAATCCAATAGTTATTTTCATTAAAAAATTTGTAACTTTTATTTTTTATCTTACCAAAGGGATTGTAAATTGGTTCTTTATTTTTATTTCTAGGATAAACTATAGAGGTAATAAGCCTTCGACCGAATTTCTTTTCATATTGAGCGCTTACTGCCAAAGAAGCAACAAGTGAGCAATCAGATACTACCTACATTACAGTAAATAAACATTTTTACTTTAAAATTAAAATTTAAACCAATTAAAAAAATTTTAACCCAACCCATGCACAACAAAATTTAAATGAACTTACTGTTTGTTTAATGCTGTAATAGTCGACTACATGACCAATTACCATTTTTGGATCTGAAAATAGCTCTTCTGGACGACACCATTTGGCAAAATCTGGTTTTTGCTTTGGTGACAATTCTAAGAAACCATCTTTATCAGTAAATGGTATTGCATATTGAAATCTTTCAGATAAATCAACATTCATAAAAGGCACAAATTCATGATCATTAATATGAGAGCTATGTAATAGGACTCTTTTTTCTTCTTCTGTATAGCTAGCACTTCCACCTGTAACTTTCAGATGTACACTGCTACCTCTGTGCAAAGGTGGCCTTGTTTGTCTTGTAACTAAAATTGAAAAATACAGTACTTAAATTCAGAAGTACTAATGACCTATATATTATGTTACCTGGGCTAGAAGGCAATGAAGTTACGGGAGATGCATTTTCTAGTGGCTCGTTATCTATTGGAAGATCTGTTTCAGGAACTGATGGCAAGTTAGGTAGGACAGTTTCTGCTTCATTCTTTCTGATACCTTTCAAGGACTCGGCTCTGTCCAAAGCGTGTCGTACAAGATTTGTGATTTTTTGTTTCTCGTTACTCGTGACTTTCTAAAATAAAGAATAATTTTCTGTATCAAATGCAAATGATTCTTAAGAGATGTATAAACATACAGCCTTTAGTCCAAGTTCAGCAGCATTGGTGTAAAGTTTTATAGCTTCTTCCTTGAAACCCGCTTCATCGGCGTCCAGAGCTTGATTGAGCAAAAATTTGCATCTTTGCAATTCACTTTCAGGAGGTGTTTCCGATTCGTGTTTCTTTGTTTCATCGTCCAAAACTGATAATCACAAAATAATTGAATATTGAATAATCTCCTTTGAAATAAAGCACGAAGGCAAAACCCTTTGTTACTCACTTATTTTTTGCAATTCACCTATTCGGTCTTGATACTCTGTATACTTCTCAGCCAAAGCAGGTACGGTTGACAAATTTTGCAAAAGTTTGACAGCAACGCTGTAATAATAGACAGCCTGCTTATGCTGTTCATTCTTGTCAAAATCTACTGCTCTTCTAGCTGCATCTAATGCAGCTTCTAACGTTTGATCCATACTTTCACTGACTTATGAGTGTGCAAAATTGTGAATTTTATCAAGAATTTAAGAAGGACATGCTGTAACTTGCTAGCCACTTGATCTCATTTAAAATTACCATTTCAGCCAAGATTTATTAGTCATACCAGTGAGTGTATTACCTCACACAGTATACAATGTTTTCTGCGGTTATGTTGTTGACGAAACGTCATAAGGAGCCAAGAACGTATATTATACACCAGCTGTATATCGGAGTACTTGTAAGCAATTTGCCTTGTTGAGAGAACAGTAGCGCCAGAAATGCATGTGTTAATCAAACGAAGCGGCGAAAATCGGAACTGAGAAAACCGAGTAAAAATATTGAATACATTGCACATATGCGCGAAACGTCAACAAAGCGATTCCGCAGGCATTCCAGCCTATCAGCGGCAGCACCATGATGTAAACAGTAATAGTTACACTTCTA
This sequence comes from Philotrypesis tridentata, assembly GCA_018906965.1. Classification (NCBI taxonomy): domain Eukaryota; kingdom Metazoa; phylum Arthropoda; class Insecta; order Hymenoptera; family Pteromalidae; genus Philotrypesis; species Philotrypesis tridentata. The sequence continues at coordinate 1,852,834 of JACCIB010000019.1, read as the reverse complement.
CTGCATTTGGTTTACGCTGAATTTTAGTTGGCAAACAAATCCAATAAAAAGCAATAATTATTGCTGGTGTATCGAAAATACTTATATAGAGGTATAGTGAATATGCAAACTTTATGTAGTACATATCAAAAATACCGGCAAAAGCGTTTGTTTTTGTTGTCTATATAGAGTATAGGCTGTGTAAACAAAATCTGTCTATTCTTTGGTTAAAATAATTTGATTTGTGAAAATGAAAATTTTTTTTTCCGAAAATACTTTGCTCATCTAAAGCATTTTCCTAATATTCTACCCAATGATGAAATACAAATGAATATTATTCGACAGATGTTGTTGCGAAGAAAAGCCTCATTGGTAGCTGCAATACCCAACTCTTTATTAAATGTATATACACCAGCCAAAGCGCATATACTGAAATTCAGTGAGAGTCTTGATATGGAATATAATAAATAATGAATGGTTTAATAGTGATTTAATAATGACCTGCTAATATAACTAATATTGATTACAATCCAAATATATTGAGTTTTGTGAATAATATAGTTTTTGGTTTGCGATTTCTTTTCTACGAAAAACATCTCTTTAACAAAAATTTTCAGATTCGCTGAATATTCATCAACTAAAAATGAGCGACAGGCATATCCCGAATCCTTATAAAGACTATTCAGAAGAAAAACAAAGTTCAGTTATCAATATTAGTGGTAATGATGTAAGTAACAATTATAATATAAAAGTCATATTTCATCCTTTATTCTAATTAAAAATATTAATAACTTTTTTAGATATCTGATGAATTCAGAGAAAATCTAACTGCTGGTACAAAACTCTTATTGAAAAGATTTGAGGACAATAAAAGACAGTGGTATAGCCGAGAGGATACTTCACTTTATACTGGATTACCAGGAATTGCTTATGCTTTCTATCAATATGGAAAATATCTCGAAGATCCCAGTTATGTATCTGTATGTAGTATATGAATTATTTTGTGTTATTTATTTAAAAAATTTCATATTTCTTAATTTAAATTTAAGTATTTATTATTAATTTTAGAGAGCTGCAGAACTCGTTGAGAAATGCCTGGAAGGGTTGAGAGGTAAAAGACATTTGACATTTTTAACTGGAAATGCTGGACCTTTTGCACTAGCAGCTGTGATAAATCAATCTAATGGTGATAAAGAAGAGTTCAAGAATCTGATTTCAAAGTATGTTTACTACTTGAATTTAAAAGACTTTGGGTTAAATTATTATAAAAGAATTAATCTGTAGGTCTAAATTTTGATAGGTTGAAATTTTTATCATCTTATGCTATAGATGATAGCAGTGGTTTACCAGATGAATTCCTTTATGGCAGAGCTGGATATCTATTTGCACTTTTATTTGTTAATAACAATGTATCACCACCTCCCATTGAAAAGGACCTAATTAGACAAGTAAATTTAAATCAATATTTTAGAATGGCTTGCAAGACATGTATTCTTTTAGTTTGTGTAACCGATTTTATTTATACAGGTCATCACTTGCATACTAAATTCTGGAAAAAGCTATGCAAAAGCTCATAATATTAAATCTCCCCTGATGTACTCTTGGCATGACTCTGAATATCTTGGTGGTGCTCATGGTTTAGCTGGCATACTTTATTTGCTACTGCAGGTATATTCGTTTAAGTATGTAATTATAGAGAAATATTTATTTATTTTGTTTAAATTATTAAAAAATTTATTCAGGCACGCGAATTCTTAACAAACGAGGAACTGAAGTCTGAAGTGGAGCCATCACTACAATGGTTAGAAAATCTTAAATATCCCTCTGGAAATTTCCCATCATCTGTAGGTAGCACTACTGATAAACTAGTGCATTGGTGCCATGGAGCACCATCTATGACAATGTTATTTAGTTTAGCCTATGAGGTAAGCTCTTTACTTTTTATTCAACAATAATGTATATTTAATACAATAAAAGAAAACACTTAAATTCATATTTGAATTCGCAGGTATTTAAAAAGGATCAATATTTACAAACAGCATTGCAATGTGGAGAAGTTATATGGCAAAGAGGACTCCTTAAGAAAGGCTGCGGAATTTGTCACGGTGTTGCTGGAAATGCTTATTCTTTTCTAAATTTGTATCAACTAACTAAGGTAAGAATTAAAATCTTCAATTTTTTTATTATTTAAATATTATTAATAATTAAGATAAATGTGTTGTTACAGGATCCAAAACATCTATACAGAGCTTGCAAATTCACAGAATGGTGCTTAGATTATGATGCTCATCAGACTAAACCAGCTGATAGACCATATTCCCTTTTTGAAGGTAATAATTTTCCAAAAAAAAAGATTATCAATATCGAAGTATTATATCATATTGTTAAATTTGAAAACTATTTTCAGGCTTAGCTGGAACTATTTATTTTCTCGTCGATATGCAAAAACCAAGTGAAGCTAAATTTCCTGGTTACACCTTATAAAGGAAAATTGTGCAATGTGCATACTGCATATATATGTAAGAATTCTAAATTTTCACTATAATTACCATTCAAACTATTTATCTTCGAGTATGATCTACCATATTCTACTGCATTTTCATGAATTTCATTCTTGTATACAAAAATTTATACATAAAAATGTGATAGTGCTCCAAAATGTTTGGCCACCTCGTAATAAATTTAAAATATTTCGAAATATATTTATTATACTATAATTTACTTAAGAATAAAATTTTAATCAAACTTAACACCGATATTTATGTACAAATACGGACAGCTTCAGTGCTGTCTCTTATATATTCCACAAATACGCCGTATAATAGGTAAGCCCCTTCTGGTTCTGCTGACGTCATTAACTCGCAAAAAATTAAAGAATCGCAAGCACATGAGAAGCATCTGCGAGATATTCGCGCGTTATCTTTAAATTTCGTATCTGAGAGTATCTCATTCTCTTTTGCTCATGTTGATGAAGCAAATGATGATAGATACCATTTCATGTCGTAAAATTCAGGTACCAATCTTCTACTTGCGAAAAATTACGAGAAAATTTTTCGCAAAAAAACGAAAAAAGATCTGATAAGAATCAATGTATGACTAAATTGGAAATCTCAATTTTTGCAATCTAATTTACAATTACTAAAAATATTATTTTTCTTCAAAATTGTTTTAGGCTTATCGAGTAACATGTATCTTTTTTCTACTGTCAGAAGACGAACTATTCAATACGCTGTAAACGTTCCAATCTGTACGTATAGTCTACCGATATTCCATTAGGCATAATTCTACGATATGTTTATCTGCCTCTTTTATCACAAGCGATTGGTATTCATGTGTATACGAGAAGGAAGTGATAAAGTCAAGTTGTGTAGTGGCTACAATGAGTCTTCGCAGACTCGTTGTCGAGTGTCTTTCCACTGCCAGTGTCTTCCAAGTTTAAAATAGTCAATTCGCCCAGAAATGAACGTCTCCGGTGCAAAATTATTCGTGTCGAGACGGACCGTGCTGCCCGACGGAGTGAAACCTGCCGTTCTGTTGGTGAAAAACGGAAAAATCGAGGAGATTTATCCTTGCGTCGATGACGAAGAAATCGGCGATAATCTCGCGGTAAGCGAATCGAACGATATAACGTTTAATGTAATATTTTTCTAAATATTATGAGGCTTTGCGATTGCACAATGACGATTTCGATGAAAATTTGCAGCGACACCCGAGCGTCGACCGCGAAGATTTTGGAAATTTCGTCCTGATGCCGGGAATCGTCGATTCTCACGTGCACGTCAACGAGCCCGGCCGCAGCGAGTGGGAGGGCTTTTGGACGGCTACGAAGGCAGCTGCTGCCGGCGGCGTTACTACGATTGTTGACATGCCGCTGTATGTATAGCGCAGCGTGTATATACTTAGTGCTCTACGTTGATAAACCATATTGCGCTGTTTCACTTGTAGATAAAGTCCTTTAGATAATGTAATGCACGGAGATAATGAGTAGAGAATGACACAGGCTTTTTGTTACAAAATTGTGCTTTACGAAATGTTTGAAAAATGTGGATTTACATTGTAAATATTAAATAATAGTAGCAGCAGTACAAATTTCAAGTAGATAACCGATCGGTATGTTCAGACGGACGTTTTTTCTTTTTGCTTTGCGCATTTTCTATATTTCCCTGAAATATGAAAAGCTTAAATATCAACGACGAACAGTAAACATTTTGTTATAAACAAAGCAATTCCATACCGCCCACGACAACCCTGGAAAATCTAAAAACGAAGGCGCGAGTGGCGCGAACGAAGGCCTTCGTCGACGTGGGATTCTGGGGTGGCGTCATACCAGGAAACCAAGTATACAATTCAAAAACTATATATACGAGCAATCCTTCGAAGCAACGCGAATTCCGTCTCTCTAACGACGATCGACTTTCCAGAAGGACCTGGGGCCTCTGGTGGAAGCCGGAGTCGTCGGGTTCAAGTGCTTCCTGCATCCCAGCGGCGTCGAGGAGTTTCCCCACGTCGTCGAGGAGGACCTCCGCAGAGCCTTGGCAGAGCTGCAAAATCTCAACAGCGTCTTAGCAGTAAATATACGTTTATATGTCGCGTATGCCCCGAGAACGATTGATCAAAAAGAATTGCGAAAACACCGCTGAAACAATATTTTCATTTTCGCAGTTTCACGCGGAATGCGAGTTGACGGACGCCGCGGCTGTCGATCAATCAAACGGTACGTACGAGTTGAATTCTCATGATTTACGATTTTCCACGCTCTATGCGCTGGGAATATTCATTTTTCTACTTAATACTAATTTGATGCCTATTTGTCATTCGCAGACGATCCGACGATTTACCATACCTACCTGCGAACTCGTCCTGAAATCATGGAAGTCCGCGCGATCCAGATGATCGTGAAGCTCTGCCAAGCTTACAAGTGCTGTATATACCTACGTTTCAAGCGTTACATCTTAGCTATACGTACTAGTGCTGTTGATTAAAAAAAAAAAAATTAATTATTTTCAGCGTTCGTTGCCACGTAGTGCACTTGTCGGCGGCGGAGGCACTGGGCTTGGTCGCGGAGGCGAAGGAAAATAAATTGCGCTTGTCCGCGGAAACCTGTTATCATTATCTCTACCTGAGCGCCGAGAGGATACCACGAAACGCTCCGGAATTCAAGTGTTGCCCGCCGATCAGAGACGAGAGCAACAGAGTTAGTGAAACGAATTTTGCGTTTTTTTTTCTTTGTTTTCGTTTACGATATCATCGAGAGTTTTATGCGCACGCCTACGCTCGAGAAAGGCTTCTTTAATGTTGATTGCCATCTTCAAATGTGCGTGTGGCCGTATAAAAAAAAATTGATTTTAATATACTGGACGCGCGCGCGAGATAAAGCCATTGTTATTTTTCGAATCGAACTTCTCGAATTCTCACAGACGTCGCAACGCCCGCCCGGAAAAGGCATTAGCATCAAAGCTCTATTTTGCATATTTGAAGCGTCATTTGCAGACAATAAATTAATGTTAAAGTCCAAAATTTATGCGTATAAGACGCGCGCGGGATTCAATTTACATCGATGAATCAGCGTAAATAATAATTTCAGTCGTCCAGAACGATTTATTGACCGCGCAGTTTCGACGAAAAAAAATTGACGCCTAATTACTTTATCGTATGACAACATAAGCAAACACATCCATTTCGATTACATGTTATTCGCCTCGTATATCGATTCACCGATGCAGGAAAAACTGTGGAGGGCCTTGGAGGACTCGACCCTAGACATGGTCGTCTCGGATCACTCGCCCTGCACGGCCGACCTCAAGCAGACCGGCGATTTCATCTCAGCCTGGGGTGGAATATCTTCCGTGCAATTCGGACTGTCGGTCCTTTGGACGGAGGCCAGGAGACGCGGATGGCACCTGGAGAAGCTCGTGAAGCTGCTCTGCTCGGCCCCGGCTCAGCTCTGCGGTCTGAGCGAGAGGAAGGGAGCTTTGAAGCAAGGATTAGATGCGGATTTCGTCGTGTGGGACCCCGAGACGAGGATACAGGTCGATAGATTTTGATGTTGTTGTTGTTGTGGTTATTGACGACTCGATTATCAGAGTTTTTATGTACAAAGTCCGATGCTTTTTCCTCAGATCGAAGAGCCGGGAATTCTTCACAGGAACAAGGTTTGTAATATATGCTAATTTTTTAATTGATGTGCTTTGAACACGATGAGTTGTAATAGCGAGTGTGTCTATCTTACGCAACGTTGTCTTCTAGACAATGTTTATGAGTTATAATTGGATGTGCGTTTTTCATTAGACATTGTTTCATGAAAATTAACATATTTTTTTAACTTAATTTTCAGCTAACACCGTACTTGGGTGAAAAACTCTACGGAAAAGTGTTTGCCACCGTTGTACGGGGTAACTTCGTTTACAAGGATGGAAATTTCAGCAGCGAACCACTTGGCCAGCTTCTACTTCGGGATCACTTCTTATCGGCGCTTTAATCGATTCTCGCGTGTACACGTGCAAGGCATTATCTTTGAAAATTCGGCAAATACGTGTACAAAAAAAGTTATGCGTAAAAATGAAAGCTAACGTGAATTTTCTTCAAGAAAAATTATTCCGAAAAAAGTTGTACAAGACGAGAGTTCACGCAAATTTCCTTCAAAAATAATTGTTTCGGTATTAGCCGAGAAAATATAGCGTCGCTGTATACAGCACAAGCTAAAGCTCAGCCAATTACTCTCCCAATATTTCACGGATACGACTCTATCTTACAGGATAATGCGCGAGACAGAGGAAAAGCGTGACGTTTTAAATCGCGTGTATACAATATAAGAAAAATAAAAGTATAGAGGGCACACATCGAATATTATTTTTAGCGGCGAAAAAGCTGCTTATATAAAGCGGTCGATATCCGGTATTATACGGCGCAAATCTGCCTCGGTCGATTCTTTGCCGATGAGTATCCTTGAAAGCGACTTGGGTTTGGATGCGCGCAGGGGACGGTGAATCATTTGAATTGCCTGACGTCATAACGCCAGCTACATTACGTCACGCCCGCCTGCGATGGTAATTGCACCTTATGTACTCCAAATCATACTTTTAGCTCCTTCGAGAGGCTCGCGGCGGATGCGAATGCTTTTCTTTTTCCTGGGAGAGAAAGAAAGAGAGACAGAGACAATAAAAAAATGAAACGATTTTATTTATTTACTTGTTCATTGTTTCACCGGAATTTTATTCCGAATTGAATTACGAAAACGTCGAATTGTGTACTCGAGCGCAATATAGCTTGATGCGCCTATCGTGCAGACTGCGGCCGAAAAAAAGTGTCTATTATAAACGGAGAATAATGGAGCAATTATTTTCATTATCTCTTGTTTAAACGCCGAACGTATCGATCCAATATAGACGCTGCAGCTGTACATAGAAACTTTATCGGGGCATTATTTTATACTCGCCGCGAGTGCAATACATATGTATCATACATATACGTATATACAGTAAAGACACGTACTCGCCGCGATGAAACCGCTTGCGCTAATAAATAAAACAGCCTTGGAAAATTGTTTTCCTCTCTCGCGGAGCGCGCGAGAAGGTTTTTTTCAAAACACACGCTCGCGCGCGCGCTACCCGGTTTCTTACAAATGCGTTAAAAGTATCGGATAACGTTTAACGCTTCTAAAAATAATTAAGGCCTATGTAAGCGATGTTTTAACGAACGTGAAAAAAAATATGTAAACGAACGAGTGTGTCGCCGGCGTGTAATCATGTAAAATGGTAAACCATTACATATACCCACGAGTTTGTAAACGCGATGACATTAGAGACGCGTAGTACGGCAAAAGAAATTGGCGAAAAAATTCAACCTGCCGATCGAGTCGCGTTCCGTGCGTGCGTATATCTATGTATATACTTACGTACATGTATAAAATCGAGTCTCTCGACATCAGAGGGAGACCCTCTCAGCGCTTTATAATATACGGCCTATACAGAGTTGCAGGCTGCACGCATACACGCGCGCTCGCGTGCGCGATATTGTATATACTTATATACTTACGCGCGCGAAGAGACGCTGCCGCGAGAGACGTGTTTCTCGTCGTTGAGAGAGCGCGACTCACGTCATCAGCCGATGACGTCAGCGGCTTTTTCAGCGGCTCTCCCGCGCCGCCTCCCTCTCTCGCTCACTCTCTCTCTCTCTCTCTCTCTCTCTCGTCTATATATTGTATGTATATAGCGTGTCTGCCATTCGAATTTTCGTGTACCATTATTGTTATTACAAAGGCGCAAATCGAAGCCGTACACGCGCGCGTGTCTGCGTATATACGTGCGTGTATAATGCGTATCATCGATCCGTATACCTACCTCTCTCTCTCTCTAGAAATGTTAATTCTATAGGTGCGCAGAGAGGGCTGTATTTGTGTACATACGCACACACTCAATCACACGATAACGCTCGGCTACGCGTGGATCATTCGAAACAGGCTGCTATATCGCTGTATATATAGGTATACCTACACGGTGTACGGTCGACCGCGACGAGGTTTTAAGAAGATTCTGGAAGGCGCGCGCGCGCGTGTATGGATTTTGGCGCTGCCTTCTCTTTTCTCTCCTCTACTAGTCGCGCGCACATATAGCTACACACACTATAAGCGTGTATCTCACTCTTCCTCTATACAGTCTACACATAACTTGTTGCTCGCTCTCGCTCTATCTGCAGCTTGCAAACACACACGCATTTGCGCGCGCGCGCTCGCCTATGATTCATTCATGCAAATCTCGCCGCATATTTTCTCTCTCTCTCTCTCTCTCTCTCGCGGCGCGAATGTAAAGCGCATCGATATATATACTTTATTATTCCTCGCTCCGTGTCTTATATAGTTTTCCTCCTCTCGCGCGCGCGCGCGCGGCGCAGCGTGCACGCGCCTAATTAAGCGTCTATAGCGATATATAACGATGTGTACGTGCGTAAAGTGCTGCACGCACACGTGAGAAGGAAAAGAGAGAGAGAGAGAGCAAGAAGTCGCGCACGCTCATTTTTCGCATTGAGATAAGAGAAGCTATAAGCGCGACGTAGAAGGTACTTTACAAACGTAGAAGGCGCGCGCGCGCGCGCTCGCTCGAGCTGAAAAAAAGTATAGCGATTAGGGTGGCTGCTGCCTGCCGCTGCTGCTGCTGCTGCTGTGCACGTGTGCCTGTGGAGGGGGAGAAAGAAAAGAGAGAGATAGAGAGAAAGAATGTATATAGCTATACAGAGAGAGAGAGAGAGAGAGAGAGCGGGGATCCGAGGTGGGGATCGAGTCGGCCATTTTGTTGGTGACGCGCAGCTCGGAGGTCGTGGGCTCCACCAGTGACGAAGCCACTGGAGTTTTGACGTGGCTGCTACGTACCTGCCCGTTTGCCCACTCCGATCGCAGCAAAGTCGCTGACGAGAAATACGTAACTGGTAAGTACCCAGCTGGAGAGAATAATAACAGCCGGGCTCGGATAGACCGCCCGCAAACTGCTGCTGCTGTTGCTGCTGTTGTTGCTGCTGCTGCTGCACCGCCACCGCCCGCTCTCACTCTCTCTCGCTCTCTCGCCAATCTCGGCGACCACGGCGCGGAGAGAGAGCTTCTCCGCGGAGAGTACCGACGAGTCTTCCTATATACTTGCACTCTCTCACCTCGAGCCACACGTATACGCTCTCTCTCGCGCGCGCGACTTGGCAGAGGCGCGAGAGAGAGAGAGGCGAACATAAGTAGAGAGAGAGAGAGAGAGAGAGTGTGCGGAGTGAGTGAGTTTCAAGTTAGTGAGAGAACGAGACAGTGCGCGTGCAGTGGGATACTCCGCTGTTGAAATTGGGGAGACCTGGAGCAGCCAGCGCGGTAGTAGCAGCAGCAGCCGCCCCCGGGCGAAACATGGCCGCCGCCGACGACGACGTAGTGGCCGACTCCTAGCGCGCGCTCCCGTTGTTTACGTACCCTCGCGGCTGTACGGGCCGCTATTTTTAGGGGCCCGACGACGACGACGACGACTACTACTACTACTACTACTCTCGTGCGTCTGTCCTCCGAGCCGTGTGTGTTTTGAGCGCGACGCGCGACTACTTTGCCATCGCTGCGCCTCCTTCTCTCTCGCACTCGTACTTATCTCCGTCTCTTGCACACTCTCTGTGTATCTTTCTCTCGCTCGCTCTTATGTAAAAGCTCTCCAGAGCGCAAAGCTCTCGCTTCCTCCTCCTGCGCCGACGATGCGGGCATGATGTGGGAGCGAATGACAAGGGAATAAAGACTGACCCGTCCGATGATGGACTGTTTCGCAGGGCTTGCGGTCCCCGGGCTATGGAAAGCATGGTCGAGGAAAACGGATCAACTGTGGACCCATTGTCGCAGGGATCTCAGAGCGGCGAGACTGCACCGACCATCGTAACATCGGTACCGACTACTCACTTCACTGTACTCAATATTTTCTTCATACTAATACGTAGCTACCGCTAACTCTCGGCATTCGTTAGCGAAGCACTGCACACCAGCATTGTGCAACTTGGACGGGGCCGATGCTTTAACCACTTTTTCTTGTTTTTTTACTGGCACACCGAGACGTATAGCATGCGTCGCGCGATGCAGGCACCTGTTTACACACAGATACATTTGCATAATGCTGGTTGGCCGTTTGCTTGTGCTCTTCTTTCGTTGTGTCAAGCACCACCGTATGAAGCGCTCAGCAGTGTGCTTGCATTGGCTCTGCACTTTTCATTCAACTTTGGTCTTTGATTGTTAGGTCCAGTCTGTCATACAACCTAATCAGCAGTCAGTTATACAGACGGCCACCAATATCCAGCCTGTAGCCATCTCCAAGGGAAATGTCATTCTTGTTAGCAAGCCCAACTCTGTTATTCAGACAGCTCAAGGAAGCCTACAGACGTTGCAGGTATGCGTACTCAGAGCACACATTTTAATCTTCTAGACCTTTGCCTTCAATGGCTTAAACTTTTTATATCAGGTTGTGGATGACAACAGCGATGATAGCTACACAGACGATGAATCTCCAAAGAAGCGAAGGGACATGCTATCGAGAAGACCATCCTACAGGAAAATATTGAATGATCTTGGTGGAGGTGAGATAGCGGGTGAGTTTTGTGCCACTTCTAACCAGCTCTTTTCAATTTCAATGCATTAACATTCTAGAAAATACGAGTCTTGAGCAATTTGTCCATTTGAAAGTTTGTGTTTGGACACTGATCCTTCAGTGCATGTCAGTTCATACTTTTAATTAAATTAGTTTTTACTCATATACCAACACGGTATAAGCAGTGATTTGTTTATGGTAATGGATTGATTGCTAAGGACAAGATGCCATGCCAAGCTTGATTAGATATTTCAATAGGCTCAACTTAAAAATATCCTTTTTATATTCCCAATCTCCTGACTTATTATTATTATTCACTTCTATTTGAAACTTGAGAAATTCGTGTATGACCTGACTGCACAAAATATTGTACAAAGGCATAGTTACAATTAGAGAATATTGATACTGAACCATTACTTAGATATAACTTCCTAAGGTATTTTAATTTTCAATTTTTTTGAAACTCGCATTTTCTGTTTTTTGCATAATTCTGAGTAAAAGAACAATGGTAATCAACTGATATAAAATAACTGTAGTAAAACGGGAATCGAATTGGTTCGGTGTTGCAGCAGAGGGTCGTTTGCCCCCCCTTGAATCCTCTTCTGAATGTGACTCTAATGTGGATAGTGAAGTATCTTCTCATTCGCTACATTACCAAACAGGTTGGTTATATTTATTTGCTATGAGAACCCTTGGCATTCTTAGTAATGATCCTTCTGCAATATCACCCTTGTTCTGATCTTTTGTTCCAAAAAAATTATTGATCAATGTTAATCAGAGTAAAAGATATTGTCTCTCGTGTATTTCATTTATTCTGAACAATTAGTCAATTTGACAAACATATGCTTGGTGTGGCATCATTGCTTATGGGCTTCTGTATTTTGTCAATCTTTCTTATTCTCTACTTTTCTGTACTTCAATCTTCTGCACAAAACATCAAACCTGGTAAACATGGCTTAATCAATACTTTTAAGCCTTTGATGGTCAAATAAAAAATACATATTTTACAGTAATACCTGCAGGAACTATTCAGATAGCAACTCAAGGTGAAGGTGTACCTGGATTACATACATTAAGTATGAGCAACTCCGCGACAGCGGGTGGTACAATTGTACAATACGCCCAAGGACAAGATGCACAATTCTTTGTACCAGGTCCGTATAATTTGAATGCGACTGAAATAAATTAAAAAATGCTATAGAAATTTAGCAAAATCGAGCTTTAAGCAATAATCTGCAGATTATTTGTAAAAGATTAGGTCAAGTAAAATTTTTATAATTTTTAGCAAGCACAGGTCATGGAGTAGTAGTTGAAGATGCAGCAAGAAAACGAGAAATGAGGCTTCTCAAAAACAGGTAATTTAGAAATCGTGTAGTTATTTTGTACTTCGATCTTCGCAAATCTATATGGCTTTTATTTTTTTTATTTCTGCAGAGAAGCGGCGCGAGAATGCAGGAGGAAAAAGAAAGAATATATTAAGTGTTTAGAAAACCGTGTAGCTGTGTTGGAAAATAGAAATCAAACGTTAATTGATGAACTTAAATCTTTGAAAGAATTATACCAACAAAAAGCTGACTGAGGTTGGTACCTGTTGTTGAGGTACTGTATCAACATTAAATCATTGTTCAATGATGATGATGAATCTGCACATGCGCTGATCATGTACATTATCATTGATGTTGTTCTGCAAACAAAGGTGATGTACATGCACTCATATAGATAAGTGTTTCTTGTAACATATTGTATTTATGTACGACTATAAAGGCTTGTGAAACTTGCTATTACTAAAGCGAGAAGCCAAAGTTTACACACAATGCAGAAAACAGTCATATGCGGTTGAAAAACATCTTATTTTTTGTTTTATTTTTTATGTATAAACAAGAGTTGTACACGAAATGAACTGTTGAGGTGAGGTGAGATGTTGCTCTTAAATGTGTGGCGCAAAGTGTCTTGAATTGTGGATCGAGGGATTTTGTTGCTCTGCCATATGCATACAGTTTTAGATTATTTTATTTGCGTGAATGAAAAAAAAAAACAAAATACTTCTTGGAAAAGTTTGTGGTCCATTTGGATTAAAAACATGGAGGCAATTATGAATTTTATTTTCAGCTGACAGTGTTACATATTATTACTTCATGAGCAGTACTAAGATACTAATTCTTGTCACTCTAATATCTATTGTGTTGCACTACTCGGTTAAAAACCAATGTATACTCTGAACCGAATGTCTCACATTTGTAAAATACAGGTGTAATATAAATTTGGAGTGCCTTGCAGATTAGAGTATAAACATAATGATATATATATATATATACATATATATATATATATGAATTTATTAGTATGTATTATTAAATAATAATGTATGGAAAAGATATTTTTAAATAATTTAATGCTGAACGTTTTATGGTAGATTAATCTGACCTATTTAGAGACTTTGATTAAATAAACAGCAAAATGTTTGTATGTTCTTGTTAACCTAAAATGTAACAGGAAATTTGTTCTTCTGAACAATCTTTTTGGTGTAGGTTAAATTTCTAATGGTTCTGAATAATTTTTATTTCCATTTAAATTGCAGTTCCTTCGCCATACATTGGGTGCATTTGTGTCTAAGTGTTACCGATAATTATATGGAAAAATCGTGTCCCAATGTATATTAACTATTTTTATTCAAAAAATATTAGTCTTGATGTAGCAATAGATTAAACATACTAGTTCGATTCACGTCAAAATGTTGAAAAACTATAAGAGATGATTATAAAGAAAGAAATTATGGTCAAAAAATTTTAATTCACAGCATAAACTGTAGTGTTCAATGTCGAGTCCTTGACTAACTGACATAATTTTGTCCCAAATGGTCAAAAAAGATCTTTAACTGTTTGACTAAATCTCACTTGTAATTATATGTATAGTATGTGTATATCTTGGTTACTGCGCTTATATTCTAGAGTATTGTATATAGATATAATATATGTATTTTTACATATCATTGGCCTTCTTCAAAAATATAGCTTGTAAATCTATCGATAATATTGTCTTTATCCGTTTCCTAATTGACAGAACAAAGACCAAGTCATGAAAATAATAATATTTTCAGTTAAACCGAAAGAGAAATATCATTATAAAACTAATTTTGTATACTGAAGAAGTGAATGATAAACGATGTAACAAAATTTACAATAAACTTAAGTGATATGCAAAAAATTGTAATTAGCATCAAGCTATCAATGAAATTATTTCACAATTTTTGATTATCATTTAACATGTTTATTTTAATCAATTAGATTACTTCGATTTACTTTGTGACAGCCAAGTATTGAGGGTGTCGATTTGTCGTTGTACTGCTGTCAAACTTGTACCTCCACAAATCTTGTATTGTTCTACACTGCTTTCGAAATTCCAAATACTTTTGACATCCTCATCAAAAACAGGACTAAAAAAATGAAATACATTAGATTCATGGTAATCTATGCTGACAGATTAAATAATCTTTGACCGCTCATTTTTAACTCACGAGAATGTTTTCAATTTAGAAACTGAAAATTCTTCAATTGCAATATTTTCTGTCTCGATTGCGCAAATTATTTGACCAACAATGTGATGAGCGTTTCGAAATGGAATCTATAAGAGAAGATATGTGTACATGAACATAGGCTTTTTAGAATTAAGTTTTTAACAGAGTACTTCGGTAAAATGATAATCATTAAAATTTAATTATTAAGCGTTTAACATATTATACTGTGTAAAGCAGTTCTGTTTAAGTATTTTGATAGTACAGCATTAGTCTGAATTATATCAATTATCTGTTTGGAGGTAATGAGTAATTTTGTAAAAAAAAAGAAGGATCCCACTGTACATACAAATCAAAAGTACAAGATATTCTATACTTCAACAAACTTGATAAGTATTTATCTTATATTTAATATTTATATTATAGTCTTACCCCTTTCCGCACGAGATAGTAAGCCATATCAGTTGTTAGCATATTTAACGACAAAGCTGCTCGACATTTATCGGCATTCACTTGTAAAGTTTTTATGGTTTCCCGAACTACGACGAGCATATCTGTTACAGTGTCATAAGCATTAAATAGTGCCTCCTTGTCCTCTTGAAGATCCTTATTGTATGTCGAAGGAATTCCTTTCAAGGTTGTCAAAAATCCTACACACTTTTACAATACTTTTCAGTATGTCGAATAGTTTTTTTTACAACTTAAAGCTATTTTCCTTTTTAAAGAGCGATGCCAATGTATGTAAAAATAATATTTTCTTTTATAATTATTAAGCATACAAACATTCTATTTTTTATACATTGTACGTGTCAAAGAGGAGCAGGTAAAAAGAATCAATTTTTCGGCCAAAAAATAATCTTAAAATGTACATTTGAAATTACTTCCTGAAAAACTATTATTTACATCGATCAAAATTGACATAGAAATTGATTTCACGTCACAGGCAGAAACCGTTTCATTTAACTTTTCTTTATATCTCATTATGGAATGTTTGAAATATGTTTTCTGTTACTCGATAAATCATTGTAAATATTGCGTGCATCTAAATATATATTGAAAGTTTAAATATTTTTATTAGTATTTGAAAAATAATAAGCAACACCTTGCCAAGCATAGTACCAGATTTCCCTCTGATCAATTCCATGCTATCGGGATTTCGTTTGTGAGGCATGAGACTGCTGCCAGTCGAAAAGCTGTCGGATATTTTCAAGAAATCGAACTCTTGACTACTGTAGATTATCACATCCTCGGCTAGACGACTGAGGTGCATCGACGTCAAAGAAGTCCAGTACAAAAAGTCAGCTAATGCAGACGAATGCAGTGTTTTTCAAAATGAAAGTTAAAATTGTGTATCGACGATAATACGTGTAATATTTTGTTTTCGAAAAAATTCCTCACCGACGAAATCGCGATCGCCCACGGCGTGCATGCTGTTCTCCGTGACCCTGTGGAAGTCCAGCGTCGCGGCAAGAGCTTCGCGATCGATGTCAAATGGATTTCCAGCCAAAGCTCCGCTGCCCAGCGGCATCACGTTCGCGTTTCTCCGCATCTGCTTCAGTTTCTCGGCGTCGTTCCGCAAACTCCATGAGTAGCTGAATTTGTCAAGTATAATGTAATAATATAATTTTAAAATCAACACATTAAAAATTTCTGGAACACTTGCCTGAGCATCCAGTGACTCCATCGGATTGGCTGGGCGCGCTGTAAGTGCGTGAAGCCTGGCATTATAACGTCGACGTTCTCCTTGGCTCGGAGGGTCATTACCTTCGCAATCGGTGTAATAATCAGTTATAAGTATATACGCTTCCTCGCGACTGATTATAGGTACATATAGGTTCCTTTAGCTCGATGCGATATACCTGAATAACGTCGACCAGCAATTCGAACAGACAGTCGATGGATTTTCGAAGCCAGAGCTTCGCGTCGGTGATGCATTGATCGTTACGACTTCTTCCCGTGTGCAGCTTTCGTGCGGTGTCTCCGATAAGCTCCTGAAGTTATTTAAGCGAATTTTTAACGCATACGTTATGTTTTATTGTAATATGTACACAATTAGTTTTTTTTTACAGTCAATCTCCTTTCTACGGCGGTATGGATATCCTCGTCGTCTGGCGATAGAGCAAAATCTTCATTCCTCCATTCCTTGAGAATCTGTAGCATCGCAATGTCGTATGTGCATACGTTTTAAAATCTATTATTACTCAAAGTAAGTTGTCATACTTCTATGATGACACTTACTTGCCTCAAACCGTTTTCTATAAGCTCGTTCTCAATGTCTGTTAACAATTTTGCTTTGTTCAAAGCCTTTGCATAAGCGATACTCGCCTGTGGAAGAAATATCGTTCAAAGTATATAAAAATGAATAAATTATCGTACGCACATCAACACAGCGCTCTATTAATTTTTTTTCTCCGACAATGAATTTTAGCGATAAATTATAAAAAATAAGAATCGACCTGAATGTCTTCTTCGTACATGCGTTTGTCCACATTTATGGATGCATTGATCTTGTTTAACGTCGGGTCAATGCCTTTTACGAAGCGACCGCCCCACAACTTTTCGTTACTGCACTGCAATGAAATATTTATTAAAGCACTACTTCCTACTATAGTTATCGTTTCATAAATAAGTCAAATAAGTGGCTCTCTACCGAGAATTCGCCGATAGTTATATTTTAAAATCAAATGAGGCACAGATGCAAGTAGGACTTTCAGTAACGACTACTCTTTGAAATATACTTTTATGTAGAATAAACTGCTCAAACTTTCCGTTATAAACACTTAGTTTACAAACTATTAAACTCAATTTTTTGACATAAAATGTAGCGTTTAGTTAAGAAACAATAATTATAACAATGCTTTATCTTACGCAATAGACGTGTTTTTTCATTTACTGCTCAAACTGCAAATTAAATCATTTAAACTTCAAAAGTTTATAAACAACATTGAACTCATTGCATGATTTGGAATAACATTGTTTACGATACACTATTAATTCGGTATTACCGTAAATTATTATTTCATTCATAATAAGATATTATTATTATTATAAGATATTATTTATAATAAAATATTTTTTGTATCTGTGTTTTATGCACAAGATAGTTTTTCGTTTCAAATTGGATTTATATGTTCGCATTTCCATTTTGTAATTATTATGATAATTATGATAATATATTATGTAAAGTAAATAAACTTCTATAAATACCTCACTCATGGTATATAAGAGATTGTTCATCGATTCACGATAAATTGCACACTGTTCAGACAAAAATTTAAATTGGAAGAGTTAAATGTCATGTAATATCATCATTTGATAACCTTATCCATTTTTTCTTCTAAAATTAATCGGTTTTAACGGATGCTTGCATGAATCCGATTACATAAAATATTTTGAATTATAAGAAGTATATGAAATAATAACATTAATATATACTTATACATAAATTAGACAAGAATGTCTCAACGTATTTAGCAAAATTACAATCAAAATGACTTGAAAATTTTCATAGAAAAACTAAAACATGTTTAAATTATATTTTTGAATAATAAATTTGTGAACGTTTTGCTTTAATTTATAATTTTATTTTCACGATAGTTCCAAAATAATTTAAACAAAAATGTAAATTTACTTGGAGAATCAGTATAAAATAAATATATAGTATATGTCGATACAATATAAAACAACAATTTAAACACTTTGTACAATTCTTTTTAATGTGAAAAAATTATTATTACAAGGGTGGAATTGCTTTTCAGTAAAGTCACAATCTTTAATAACACGCCATATGCGTCGTTTGCATAATGAACCATATTAAAATCAAATAGTTTTCTTCATTACATACTTGTTTATAGTCACTATAAACCTCATTTTATATTACACAAATTTAGAGTACATTTTGTTTACAAATTTTGTTTCATACACTTATATTTAATTATATTATGTTAATATTTATGTATATTTATACAGAGTATAGAACCAATTTTAATTAGTGCCAGAGAACAATTCTCTGATAAACATTTTGTAAGTCAAGTTTGACTGTGGACAATGGAAGAGACTATAACGGCATTAAATCAAAGCGATTTATTTACAGTATATCGATAAATGACTGTTAGAGCGTTTATCAAATAAGATGTCAGTGATATGAATTTAAATAATTAAAAAATAGATTATTGTATTTATATTTATATTTAATTAAGAATTTTGTTTTCTCTTACAGATTTCCCATAGTGCAAACAAAATGTCTGTAATCTAACTGACCCATGAGTTAATTTATTTAGTTTTTTCTGTTAGCTTTGATATTTGCTAGTAATAATTGGCTATGAACATTAAATTCACTCTGGGTCACTTTGTAATATTTCGCCGTTAGTTAAAACAAGACTTTCTTCTTCTCCTTCATTGTACTCAAGAGATAGAAGACTTCCTTTACGTTTTTTCTTATGAACTCTTTCATCATCACTACCTGGCACACTTTTATCCCTTTTTGTCCTATCCCTTCCCCTTGTCGTCCTTGTTATCACTTCCTCCCCATTTGTCTTGCCACTGCTTCTGTTATTAGTTTTAGTCCTTAACGTTCTTTTACTAGTCCTCGATTCGTCCTCTTCCTCGCGCTCACTTAACAATTCATTCTCTACCTTAATAATTAAAGCCGCCGAATCACTGGAGCTTTCATCATTGTGTTCGCTTTGATGCGTTTTATTTTCTGTCCGATCAGGCTTATCAACACTCGTTCGCTCATTAGGAGGCGAACTTTCAGGTGGTAAGGGAGGAGTCCTAGCACCTTTGTACCTATCACTATCTTCTGTTTTCGGTAGTTTAACTTCAGCTGGTTCACTCTCCTCTGGCTCTTCTTTTTTTATAGGTGGCGTATGAGGCGATAATCCATTTGTCAGACTGTTTTCACCTGTAGCTGTTTTTAGCGAGGCATTTTCCTGTTGCAATAGAGTTACGGATTCGCGGGCTTTTCGCAGTTCTTGTTGCAAAAAGTATATTGTACTTTGCATACCTTCTACATCCTCATCAAGATCTTGAAGAAATTCGTCAAGTTCTAAACAAAAAATAATGTACATTATAGAAATCTTTTTAAAAATATAAGCAAAAGATACTTTATGAGAGAAACTCACCAGATTGCGATTTTTTCACTTCTTCACTATAACTCTTTTGGAGAGCAAGTTCTCCTTCTAATTTAGCTATTCTGCCACTAGATATCATTCTTCCTAATTCTTCATTTTCTTGATATAGTAATCTACACTTGGCCATTAATCGTTTTCCGGTATTGCTGAAAAATTCGACAAAAATGTATAAAACATTGAAATTGATAATATCATTAATGATAGTGCAAAAAACATTATTTGAAAGGTTTTACCTGTCTGGAGTAAACTTCCAGGCACTTAATTCATTCTGAGTGTCCTCCAATTTAGCTTTTGTAGTTACTAATTCTTGACGTAATTTTTGTATAAGTATATTTACAGCTGGATCAAGAAGAGTAGACCTTAGGGCGGCAGCGGACGGTGCATGAGTAGCTTTCATTTCAGTTATTTGATTCTAAACATTCGATAGAAGAAAGGTTTACAATATTTTCAAGTAACAATCTCTAATTTCATCGAAAAATTACTAACCACATATTCTTGCAGTTCTTGCTCTTTGGAAGCAAGCCTCCTTACTAAAATTTTCTCCCTGTGTGATGCCTCTGCATACTGCTGCCTATATTTCTCTTCAGATTCCCTCAATGAGGTAACATCCCCTGCAACGACGAAATAATATTTAGGATTGCTATGAGATGTTATTGTACACCAGCAAGATTTGAGTTTATTTAATTTATTGATTTAAAAAAAACATTAAAATAATATAAAAGTGAAAATCGATATACTTTTAATAGTATTAATTAAAAGAGTGCTGGTTTTATAAACAAAATAAGGAACCATTAGAGTTGCTAAGTGTAAATGCTTAACATTATTTTGAAGGGTTAAATAAGTCATTATTTTGTCAATTTTTGTAAGTTACAATTTGTAAAGAAATGTTCTCAGAAAGAATAATTTCCTAAAGATTGAATACTCTCTTTTTTTTCTAGATTTGATGATTTGTATTAAAATTGTATATTACTAAGAATTCTTAGATTGTGGAATGAAATAGATGTAAAAATGAGCTATATGTATTCAATGTGCGCACATAAAAAGGGAATACAAATAGTGATTTTAAATTGTCCAACAAATGACATCTTTAATTGACGCATACTTTGATTATATGTACTGATGGCACTTCAGCACACTGGTAGCATCATGGTGAGGTGCTGTGAGAATTCTGTCACTGGCAATCGTTCCAGGAGATGTTTCTACTCTTCCATGGCTTTACTCATACTCAATCCATTCGAATACTGGTACAACTGATACATCTTTCTCAAAAAGGAAATGAGAGTCTGGTTAGGAATGGTGAAAGAACCTTAAAGACAGGATTAGAGTTAGCAAGGTTGAAGGAGTTCCATTGGACATAAGAATTGACATGAAAATAAAAGGTTTGCAGGAATGGCCAAAGAGAGAAAGAATTTATGATTGTACCAAACAAATCAGTGATCCAGATGATTAATTCAAATTTGCAGATGCCTTGCAGTAGTAGCTTCTGTTGAAGTTATTTCAGTATTCACTAATAGCTTTTTGTAACACTAATTTTCACTTTCTCAAAGCATATAGCAAAATATAAGACTAGAAGGAAGTCTGCATTTTAGCACTGACACAATTAAAATGCAAATAAGAGAAAGTAGACACCAATTAGCTCAGAAAATAACCTTTTAGGACACCATGGGATTCTAAAAGATCAGATTTGACCTTTCAACACTGATTATCACCATTGATTTCACATAGATATTTTTAATTTTAAAAGCACTTTCGAATTATCGCACAAACCATTATTTACACAGCACATCACCTTGAAATTGTAATTAATAAAAATAAGCTAAACATAGTAAAATATAATTGAATTAAAAATGACTGTTAACCCTTGTACCTAACCAGACAAATAATTTGTAGCATCGACAAAGTGCTCAAGATCAAGATAGAGCAGAGTCTTGGCAATGCTTGTACTTAGCATCTGTAGCGAGAAGCTGATCTCGCTGGCGACTTGCTTTTCTCAATGAAATCAGTCAACTTTAATAAATGTAGGTAGCGAGACAATCTCACGCTCAAGTGATCTCAGTACCTTCCAAGGCTGCTGTCTGTGTCTCTAGGCACTCCACATACAAGTCCTGCTCGCGCCACTTGGCTGCCAGTTCATCCTTGCTAAAGCTGTCCAGCTGCTGGTCGGTTAATTTAACTCTGCGTGCCTGTCTAGGCGATCGTGGACTGGTAGCTTTGACAGATGCAGTTGACGCAGCAGCAGTGGTGACACTGGCAGCAGGTGCAGAAGCAGGAGCAGAGGCAGCACTGCTGTGGGGACTCGGTGGCAAGGATGGGCCCGTGGATTTGACTTCGCTACTCTCCTCTGCCATTTTTGTAGCTTTGGCTTCTAGTCAAACGATGTCCTCTCTCACTGTCGCTCCTTGCACTGTCAATTCCTGGCTGCGGTAGACATGGATGTTCCTGCAAGTGAAAAATACTTTAGTTAGCGAAGCCACTGAACACTATAGAGCTGAGAGAATTAAACGTATGTATAAGCAAAAGCTCGAATATGGTAGGCGATTAACGAAGTTGCACACGAGAAGAAATACGTGTAAATCTCGGCCGCATACCCACGTATCGGGTCTCTCTCGTCTGTAGTCGGCGAGAGTCAGTGCTCTCTTTCTCTCCCTCGCGTAAGTATCACTGACAAGAGAGAGAATATAAAAAACACATGCAAGCAGCAGCCCGACGACTGCGGTGTCGTCCAGTCGTCTCGTTCCTTTTCCCAAAGGGTCGTACTACGACCATCCGACGAGTAAATGCCAAGAGGTATACGATATATAGGTACTGGATAGCGGGGGGAGGCGAGAGAGGAAGTAACGGCGCGGCGGCGGCGGTGGCCAGTAGTCAGGGGACCTGAAGAACTTTACACTTTCTCTCCCCCTCTATATAATATATATATATACATACATACATACACACACACACATATGTATACGTATGAATTTGAGTCAACCACGGGCCGACATTATATCCTTCTCTTTCTCTCTCTTTCTAGCCCACCCGACAACGACCGGTCGCAAACGTTCCCCGCCAGCAGCACACACGCTGCACACGCACCCAAGTATTATTACATTAGGGGCACTGCAAATTTTTGGCGCGTCGATGTGTGTGCAGCAGCTTCGGACCATCGGTGCGCGAGAGAGAGAGAGAAAAGAGAATACACTTTATAGAAAGACAGAGGAGAGGATGGCGGCGGCGCGTGTGTGGCGCGCGCACTCGATATAGATATACACACACACACACACACACACACACACACACACGTATTTATGTAGGTATGTAACTATATATGCACGTAAATCGTCGTCCGGATTCCGGAGACTCCGGAGTTAGACACTATTGTACGCAGAAAAAGAGAGCTAGGTAGACAGTAGACACACATGTAAGTATATGTACGTACACTGCATTGAAGATGGGGAATCCCGATGCTGAATTCTTTTCTCTCTCTCTCTCTCTCTCTCCCTCGGAGTCTCAACTCTCAGCGTCGCGGAGGTATGTACTTATATATATATAAAGAGAGTACACGGCTCGCTGCTACAGGAACTCGGACGACGACCTGACCATTATTGCAGCAACATGTCCGGCGACGGACGACTACGGAGAGTAGCTGCGCGACTTGCGTTCGATTGAGCTACTGCTGCTGACATCGCCGCCACTCGCTGTACACTATACTGACTGCGCGTATACACCCACACATACACTCGTCGTCGCTGCTAAGCTGCTGCCTCTCTGCGCGCTCGCTCACCTATCTGCGCGCGGGCTGTGTATCTCGATTCTCCTCTCTCTCTCGACAAACTCCCGACCGTCGACGACGACGACGACGACGACGACGACGACGACTGCGTGCAGCGTGTCCGAGTATATATAGGTATATATGTGTGCGTGTATACCTGTATATTCTGATATGCACGAGCGAATGCTGCTGCTGCTGCTATACGTGCATGCACGCGATGATGATACTGTACGAGTACGACTGCACAGTACGAGAGAAGATGAGGCGCAGAGGTCCTTGCTCGAGCACGTGACCGGTCAAGACTCCTGGTACGTGCACGACTGACGATGTCTATTCCCCCGTGTGCCTGATTTTCGCCGCGTTATATGATGCAGCTGCGTTAAATATGGTGTATAGACGTTAGAAATACTGCAGCTCAATAACCGCCAAATATATCCACAGCGAAGCCCATCAATATCCATAATCAGACCGTGTACTTTGTTTTCCTTCGGCCATTCCGAAGCGTGTAGTGCGTATATAATAATAGTAGCAAAAGCTTTACTCTGCTAAGTATTTCAGTATCGTGATGTGTTTTACTAATATACTTGGGAGACGCGGCGAATGAGGCATTAGCGGCATTAGCCCCAATTACCGGTTGTTGCGTTGTCGCTGTCTACAGTATACTGGCCGACATTGCCGACAATGAAGAGACATTTATATATATACATACATTCACGAGACACATCCGCGCATGGAAAACGTGTATACATAATAGATATAGTATACCTATATATACAAGCTGACGCGACCTCCCCGATATACCAAACGGTTCTTATACTCGCGTCGGGTGGACGCGTTCTAATTTTACTTCGGTGTACCTTAATTATTTTTTAGCGTGCTTATGTATACGCGTAATATGTAATAATGCGTGCAGATGAGAATTATTATAAGGAAGTATAGCTCGGCGGCTTGCGGCTATGCGGACCTGCGCGGATTTCTTCCTTATCGAGGGTTCCGTACACCTTATTCGCATTACCCTAGAGTCCCTAGATTCTGTTGCATCAAAGTTATACGCGCATACTCTGACTCTCGCAAGAAATATAAAATTATATGGAAAATTCTGTGTGTCCTGAGCTTCAGAGACCCTTATTGATCGTTCGAGTAACGCGCGTATATACTTATACGTACTATAGAGATTGAATTATGGTAATAAAAGCTGCATTATTGTAGGATCGCACCACCATAATAGACGTGGATTGCTCGCGTTGTGCGCATGCGCGAGCTTTTTTTCAATTATTTCGAACTATCGACGACAGACCCTGATATTTGCGCATTCATATAATTGTTTCTCGTTTCACGATTTTTGCTCCCGGCAAAACGTGTACAAAAGAGAAATAGCGATTTCGAATTTAACTTTTTTTTTGTTTCGTTCGTATACACATGTGATTTGTGGCTGAATCGAGTAAATTATAGAATCAGTGAATGTACATAAAAATTTTATTTCGTTGACGCATTACTTTGCAACGCCATCAGAGATTAAATATAAGACACATTGATTTTAAATCTATACGATTAAGAAAAGACTTATATATACATATCACTTATAAAATTATTTGATAAAAAAAAATAATGAATCTATCACACATCTAAGATGACTGCAGAATAAACGACTGAGCGCCAGACACGACGATAGTGATTGTACTAGTGGCGTTTTTGCTTTATATACAAAGCGATACGTTCATTATTCACTTACCTAGCGAGCATACAAAAAAATCTTTCAGTTTTCGTGCAAAAGAAACTAAAATTCAACAATAAATAAAAACTCATAAAATTAAAAGCGCGCAAAGCTATACGAGATACTCTTCTCACTTCTTGGCACCTGAATACCCAAACTTGGAAATGGAGGAAGCATTGGCATTGGGGGTACTTCCACTGTTTAATCTGGATGTCGTCGACGGTGTCCTGATAAAAGAGAGATTACCTCGCGGTGTCGGTGTCGTCGTGGCGTTAATCTGAATTTTCGAGCCCAGCGTCGAGCTCGAATTGGCACTGGCGCCCTTCGTTACGGCCAACTTACTGGCTGGCAATTGCCTGGTCAGCGTTGGGCGTTGCGCTGAAAAATCAAAAAGTTTGTTATAACACAATACTTGTATCCTTTATACACTGTATAGATCAACTCGATAAACTGCCTATACCTATACCCGAAGCTCCAGTCGTAGCGCATCTCTTCCTACCCGGTCCTGACAGATTTCCCGCCGCCTTGCTCGGCGACGGCAGCAGTATACTCGGTCGCTGCATCGCCGCGGCGTTCAGCGAGCTCGCGCGGTCGCGCATCGGCGGCAGATTATTCGTCGCCATCGCGTTGGTGGTGCCGGCGACGCTGCGCCGAGTCAGCGGTTTCTGCGTCGCGGGCCGACTCATCGACTGATTCATTTTCCGGGGCACCGAGCACGCCGAGCCCGGCCGAGACGAGCTGCCACTGCTGATGCTGCGGTTCGACAGGCAGCTGTTGCTGCGGTTGCTGCGAGGACTGCCCACGCAGAAGCTGCTGCTCATGAGCGGCGGCGGCGCTGGTTTCGTGAATTCCTTGTCGTCTGTGTATACGAAAAGATGCATAAAATGTTTTGATGTTTGCCATGCATGCGTAATACTTTTAATATTCTGTTGTATTATACCAATAATGGAATTGTCGCTGGCGTTGGACAGCGGGATCTTGTTGAGGAGTAGGCCGACGGCCTTCTCCAAAATTTGATGAGCCTTGACAACGTAGTCGGCCAGCCCGACTGGCTCGTCGTCGCTCTGCATCGATATCTGTCCCAGAGACGTGCAAATCTGCTGGAGCACCGGGGAATTCGAGTGTTTCGGTGGCGACGATCTGGGCTCGTCGATACTGTCGTCGTCCTTTTTAAGCTCGTAGGTGCCCTGCCTGTTGAGCGTCGGTCTCTTCAGTGCGGCCGCTGCCGTGCCCTTGATCTGCAGCTCGTTTCGCGAGGAGCCGAACTTGGCGTGCGTCAAGTTCTGAAAGCGTTGAGAACAGCATTGTTTACACACAGCGTTAAAACGCAGAAAGCTGCATTCGATTTGTACCGAGGCGATTTTCGAGCTGGTCTGCGGTTTGAAATTCTTGTCGTAATAGTCCGTGTAGCTTCTGATGAGGCCCTCCTTGAATTCGCTCCCCTTCCTCGAGACGTTGGGACTGTTGGCCGCGCACACGTCCGGAATGTTCATGTTCGAATCCGTGTTCTGGTTGATGTCGGCCTTGTTGTTGATCAGTTTGAAGAGCCTGTGCGCGACGTCCCGCACGACCGCCGAGGTCTCCTTCGACATTTCCGGCAGCAGGTTGCTTCCGGTCTCCTCGATTTTGCTCACGTTGTTCTGGTGAAAATTTCATTAGGTCAATCGATAATTAACCGTCGCCGAGTCGTGCACAATGTATATTCGGATAAAACGTACCAAGCTCGAGGACACCGGGCCAGTCCCGCTGATGCTCCAGAACGAGCCGTCCGCGCCGGCGTCGCTGTTGTTGTCCGGACACTCGCAGCTGATCTCGTCGGCCTCGAGGACAGCGACCATTTTTGAGCTGCCGCATTCCATTGTGATTCGCACATTCTTGTGCTTGACAGGGTCAGTCGCCGGGATCAGCTGATCGGACTTCTCGAATTCTCGAAGCTTAAAGCCCACTGATTGGAGTAGGCAGATTATGCTGGGGATGTCGGGCTTTGTTGACGTCTGTTTGGGAAATGGTGTATACGTATGTGTGTCGTTAATCTCGGATCGTTGTTGCCGTTTATTTGAGGAAATGAAATTTTTATTTGCGGTTGACGACGCGACAATACTTATGCAGAATCCGAGATGCTTCTAATTAATTTAAGCTTCTTGATTATTTTATCATTTTATTAAAAAATTAACTGTTTTCATTATTTTATGATTATAGTTGTTAATTAATTATTATGGGTACATTGCGATCGACTATAAAAAAAAAGAACATCAAACTTAAACTCGATTCATGCCTTTTTGTAAACAACAGATATCGTTATTTACAGCTATCGGTGTATACAACAACAGAGAACGATGATAACAAACTAATGTATATTATATATCTTAAAAAAAACCGAATATACACTTACGAACTAACCGCGCACAAATTTTCCGCGAAAACGGTTATTTCAACGACCACATCCTAAAATTTATATTATATTCCAAAAAGCGTCTTCCAGGACGAGAACAAACAAAATTAGCACTCACATCTTCCGTTACATTGCCATAGAACCATTTCACGGCCCATAGGAAGAATTGCCGATACGGAGTTTTCGGAGCGAGCGTAGAGGTCGATCCCGTCCTATCCATTACTATATGCGGTCAGTATATAATATAAAAAACAGTCGAACAATCAAACAATTAACGATCAGCCACAAAACAATGAAATTCTTCGACAATTCAAAAAACACTCGCGCTTTCTTTCTCCTCGATCAGACGTTCATGACAGTTATATCGCGTATTGTTCCGGACAAGCGGATGTAATACACTGAATAAGTATAAACGAAACCAAGATTGAAGCTCCGTATATAGATATATACCTATACGGTCCTGATGTTTATGTTTACGAATTTTTCTTCGAATCCAAGTATATAATATACACTTTGAACTCCGAATTCGAAGTGAAAAAATTCGCGAATCACGTGGCTCGTTCGGTTTCAATTCCACGTTGTTCCTATTACATGCGCGCGCAATGTTCCCACATTCTTATTTTGCGACTCTTCTGCGGGTCGAGCGGAGACTATACTTATAGCTGAGTGTCTATCGGCCGGTGATAACATCGAGAATCGAGCTATAATATCAATTGCTCGCGGAGACGCGGACACGAGCTGCATTTGTCGAACTGATTATTCAGGCCGGTTGCAAAGTAGTTATTTTTCGTGTTCTTCGCAAGAATAAGGCGACATGTTTGCGGCGAAGCGGATAATCGTCAGTGGAGCTGTGTGAGTAGACACTGTTTTCGTTGATACGTATTGTGCCAGTTTTGATGGCAAATATGTTTGCAATCGAGACGTTTATTATGTAATTCCTAACCTTCGCATTGGCTGTGATAATTTAGCAGAGTTTATATGTCTAATGTGCGTTACACGCGTTTGTTTCAGTCGAAGCAAGGAGGCTATTGTAAGAGCTAAGCACACGCTGCCAGACCTGCCTTACGATTACAAGGCTTTGGAGCCAATTATCTGCGCTGAGATTATGCAGCTTCACCATTCGAAGCATCATGCCACATATGTAAATAATCTCAACGCAGCCGAGGAGAAGCTGAAGGAGGCTACTGCCAAGGGAGACGTTAATGCTCAGATTGCGCTGGCTCCAGCCATCAAGTTCAATGGTGGTGGTCACTTGAACCACTCCATCTTCTGGCAGAACCTCTCTCCAGATTGCAGTCAACCGGATAGTTAGTTGATTTTCATTTATTTTGTAAGACGTATAACGAGTAGGAAGTTCAATGAGCATTCAATTTATTTGTTTATTTTAGGTGCTCTTGTGTGCCAGATTGAAAAGGACTTTGGAAGTCTAGACGAATTAAAGAAAAGACTGTCCGAAAGCACAGTTGCAATTCAAGGTTCAGGATGGGGCTGGCTTGGATACAGTCAGAAGGAGAAGAAATTGCAAATTGCGACCTGCGCTAACCAGGATCCTCTGCAGGCAACCACAGGCCTGATTCCTCTGTTTGGTATCGATGTTTGGGAACACGCTTACTACTTACAGTACAAAAACGTTAGACCAGACTACGTTAAGGCAATCTTTGACATTGCCAACTGGAAAGACATCAGCGCTCGCTTCAAGAAGGCAGCCGGCTGCTAAGTAGCTATACTGTAGATAGATTGAGCATTTAATAGTGAAGTTGGAAAGATACGATATTAGTGCTACAAAGCTCGCCTTTTATGACAATTACAATGTTAACTATTAATCTTTTTATAAAAGTAATTTTAACATCAACACTGCGATCGCAACATCAAATGATTTTTTACACAGATCATTAAAAACTTACGCTTTATGTTAACGCCCCATTTTCGTTAACGAACGTTTCGGCAAAAAATTGTAAAATTTATAAATCATTGTTTATACATAAATTTTCAATAAAAAATCAGTCTTTGAAAAAGCCTATCCATACCACATTCTTAATCTTCTCATCTTTTCCTTACATCTCGACAAGTCAGAAAACCATCATATTTGAATTTCGCGCTCGAACAGTCCTATTATACACATATCGACTGCGCAGGTGCGAGCGCCACGCGTATAGAGACTGCGGAACGGCGTGGAACGCGGAGCGCCCCCAGTTGAGCGCGAGTGTGTGTATCAGTATGGCCGAGTAGAGCCCCCCAGTTGTTTTTGCGTCTGGCCTGCGTTCTGCTAATCTGGGTAAGTCGAAAGGTTATTGCAAACTTTCCTCGCGATAAATTCGTCGCGCCTCTCGATATTTCGCCTGTCCCGCGGTGTGCGTCTGTACGCCTCCCACCTCTCGCGAGGCAGTGTGTGTCACAATAATATACGCAAACGTTCCAGAAGCATAGCCTCTATTAAATACAATGTTACAATATACCCACACTCTCTTCTCGCGCAGCTCGTCGAGAGGCGATATACTTTGTGCGTTCTGCTGTGCAGCGCGAGAGAGAATGACAGCTCTCTAGCTGCTGTCTCGGCGCTTTGTTTTGAATTTTGATGTACGCGACGTGTAGGTAGTAAAGCGTGTGTGTAAGTCGAGAGAGACAAAAGGAGCGAAGATTCGGACGGAAAAGTGTCTGTCGCGTGCGGGAGTCGTTTTGCGCATTTCTCGACGCGGTTGCGGCGAGAGAGAGAGAGAGAGAGAGGTTCTGAGTCTCTCTCTCTTCTCCGGGATTATATGGACGATTTGCCCGCTGTGTGTTGTTTTGCATGACTCATGCGCGTAATGGAAATACTCTGTACTTTATGTGCGCGCGCTCGCCCTGCGGACGTCGATATGGCTCATTGCTCGGCCGTTTTGTTGATTTATGCACATGTTTACAATGGTTTTTTGCGATGTGTGTAGGTGTGTGTTCCATCCCTTCTTTTTTTGGGGGGGAGGGGGGTGTAAGCTCGGAATTTTTTTCTTTTCAGATAAAGATAGAAAGAAACGCTATTATCGCGCGGTTTTTAAGTAATCGAGGTTTGGAAAAATCGATATACTTTGTACTTGGCACTTGACGATAATACGCGGTTCAACGAGATAAAGAAAGCCTTGGATTTTCAAGTGGCTTTCAATCGAGGATAATTTTTTAATTGTGGACGGAAATTTATTCCAACCCTCCGTCGACTGGTGTCTTTAATAGAGACCTTATGCACGAGAGAAAGCCCAGCCATTTTTGAATTTCATTCCTCTCAGTGTTATTACGTACTTGACCGACCTTTTTTCTCGGCAGTATACATACCCGATTAAACGAGCAAAATTTTCTCGCTCCAATAAAAAATTTAATCAAGCAATTCACGACGAAAACTATAAGAAGAAAAAACAAATAGTAATTTTTCATTGCAACGATACTTAATCGTGTAAGCCCTTACTTCCGATAATATTACAAGCGATGGACAGTGAGTAGAACGCGTTCGAACCATCGATTATCGGAAAAGAGGAGGAAGTATCGGTTAAACCAATTCAGCATTATCCGCCTATTTATAAAACATCAGTTTTGCTGGCAATTATAGCTCTCATTACACTTGCAAGAAATATTCGCCTCGACGTTATCGAATAAAAATCTGTGTTTTTCACAGTCGTACGCTCGTGTACAGATATAACAATTAACAAGCGAAACCGACGCTACGACTGCTATTTAAGCATGTAGCGCACCGCGACGTGTAAAAGTAATAAAAATTTTCTTCGCGACCGTTTACCTCCTCACTCCGCGAATACCAGCGTATAATTCGTATAAAGAGGGAAGAGTATACATGTACGAGAATACTCGAGGGGTTCGAGGAAAAATCGTCGCTGCAGAGCGGGTACCTGTGGCTCGACACTCCACCTGCGGCTATGCTTTTCAGAGCAAACATTCTTCTCGCCGCTCTTTGTTCCAGCCCCCTTTTTGTTTGGATCGGCGCGCCACCCTCTTGCGCGTACATAAGCCGCGGCCCTTCTTCCTCTGCGTATAATTATATACGTATACATATATACATACATATTATACATACACACGAAGGTATATTGTGCATGCGCGGATGAAAACGTCTTTTGTTCAACTGCGTTAAGATTTTCGCTACCTCTCCTTTTTTTTCTCTTCCGTCCGTCCGTCCGTCCGTCCGTCCGTCCGTCCGTGTGTGTGTGTGTGTGTGTGTGTGTGTGTGTGTGTGTCTTGAGCTGGAAAACTCTTTATCGGGATAATATCAACGGGCGCGTTAGCGCCCCGATGGCAAGTATTATAAGTGTACGCAGAGAGCAGTTACACTGCAGTGCCTTCGGGGAGCAGCGCGACCCATTATAACTTTGAATTTGCTAGATAACCCAGCATTTTTTACTTCTTTTACTAATATTTATAAAAAATATTTATGTTTGAAAATTGTTTTACCAACAATATTATTAGTGTGTATTCGTATTATTCTTATAAAAATACTTTACCTCGGAAAGGACAGGGCATATAAAACTTTTAGATCACGAACATTAAACGTGGAAGGTAGATGCAAGAATGGGCAACGTAGAATCTTGAGAAAAGATAAAGGGCGTTACAACGCTGTAAATCCACAACTCAACAAAACAACGAAATTTATATCCAATCAAAATACAATCTGCCATTATTTGGCAAGCTTTAAACAATTGCTTTTTTTTTCGAAAATCTCATTGAGTATACTATCTGCAATTGATCATTCAAAATAGTGAAAGTCAATGAGATATTAAATAGATACTAAGTTTGTATTGGATGCACATTAAAACTTGTAAAATATCAAAATAACCGGATTTTTCGGAGCAACCAGTTGTTCGACTGCAGATGGCGTTGCCGATATCTTTTTGGGGATTTAAAATCTCTCCTTTATTGCTCTGAAATGTTTATTGATTACTTGATTGTTGGTTTGGCGAACTGGGAAACAAAACATATTCAAATGAAAATACACATTCCTTTGGAACTTTAGTTCTCAGCATGAAATTTTAAAAACTCTCTCAATTTCAATACTTAATTATTTGATTGATGGAATGGCAGCTTGTCTCATGTTTTGAGTTGTCTGTTATAGATAATCAATTATTAAAGAAATTGACGAACGGTTATACTCTTTTGGATTACGGTTGCTTTACAGTAACACAAGAACATTTTTACTTTAAAAAATTTTATATAATTTATATTTTCGCAGGAACAAGACAGCTGCATACTTTTTAGTAGTAAGATTTTCGCAAAATCTAATTAAAATTAATTCGCCTAATTTTTTATAGTCACTGAATATGTATATACTGTATATATTAATTTCACTGATTTTCCAATGTCGTTTTTACCAGGCTATTTCGCAGAGAAAGGCAAAATGGTTCGTCTCTGTGTAATTAACGGTTTTAAGCACAACTATTTCTCCGCTAATTACACAGCTGTTTCTTAAGCCAACACTGTACTTTTTTCGAAATTCCAAATACTAAAAATAAAGAGATATAATTATCGGTATAGATATTTAAGATACAGCACTACATACCGATGTAAATATTATTTTACCGGAATCAATATATACTTACGAGTAGAGCTTCGGTGCGGGAAGGAAAAAAAGAGAGGATAAAAGGATATATAAAACATCTTCTAGCAAATACGCGGAATTCCGTTTCCCTTCCGCGAAAAAAAGAGGAAACAGACCCGAGACACGTTATTCGTGTATATAGATATTATATACAGCTAGCGCATGGGAATAAGAGTGTCAGCGCGAGACGGGATCAGTTCGAAAAAAGGCAATTGTTTTTCGAAGCGTATAGAAATACACTTTTTTCTCTCCTTTCACTTCTGGAAAATATAATTGTCACTTCTATATATATACGGGTCATTATATTCCATCGGGTAAGTCGATCGATGGAACCAAGCGACAAAATATAATATCCGACTGTTGGTTTAACAAGTCTTTTTAATATCAAAGATACTCGATGGGAATTCGAGACTGCGGCAAAATTTGATTGGCAGTCGGATTTCAAGTTTATTTTACTATTCGTACATCCGGTTTCCATGAATACTGGTTACCCCGATAAAAATAATAATCCAAAGAGAACGGAATGAAAATAGAAAACGTCCTAATTGAAAAAAAGAAATCGTATAATTGAAAAAAAGATATTAATTTTAAAATAGATGTAAATCCGTAGAAAAAAATTATAGATGACCTACAGCTCAAGTAGTCCATTCACGTACAAGTCAGTATAAATACATCACACACAAACACACATCGAAAACTGCTCCCATATTAACAGTCTCACTTCACATGCACGATATACCCAACAAACTATGCTCACTGGTCCACCAACCAATTCTCCGGTATACAATTTAAACTTATATTTATCAAACGGCAGTGCCGCGCGCATATCGTTCATTCGATTCGAACTTTCATCATGTACATAACCGCAACAACTTTTCCTCTACAGCCTTATATTTACACACAGGTATACACCTCAAGCCGAGAGAGAGCTAAACGCACTCGAGATAATTATCCGACTGCATCTATCGAGAGGCAATTCCAAAAATAGCGGTGTCTTTTCTCCGAAACGATACACCGAGCTCGACTCTTCGCGATTAGCTTAGACGCGCTGATCGATTCGCGTTTACATAATTCAATAGGGACGCCGCTGCTGCAGATATCGCCCGGAGACACGCGACCGTTTCCCGACGACGCTCGCGAGAAAAGCCTCGAGTGTGCAGGCAGCAGCGCTCGATGAAAAAGGAAAAGAGACTTTTCCACGGGACGATTGTTGTGTCTTGCCGGGTAATCGTGCAAGGAAACGTCTTTTGTTCTTCGATGAGCTCGAGTCACGCGCGTTGTTCGAAACAGAAATAATTTTTATTCGGCGCGATCGTAAACATCTCTCGTATATATATATACTCAATTTTTTTCCTGTAAAGTTTGTATTATAGCTTAAACTTTTCATTATAGTCTTCGTTACAACGATCTAAAGCCTATTGTATCCACGTTCGATTGATTTTTTTGTTTTGACATTGTGTACAATGCGGAGAGATGCAGCGGGAACTTGCGTAAAGTACTACGTTTTCGAGAATAATGAAATATGGCTCATAGTCATAACTTTCCTGCGCTATATAAACTGGATGTGCGCGCAGTATATTACGCAACCGGACCGACCCCCCCCCCCTCGCTTCTCCCTCCCTCTCTCTCGTTTACTACTTTCGTAACGAGGTCCTTGCATAGCAATTATGCTTTGCGCAAAACTTCGATCGTTACATTTTTCCGGCCACAGTAATATCTCCGGAAAATTAGGGTGTAGGTGCGCGTTTAATTCGAGAACTGTGTACCCTGTATAAACTTCAAAGTTGACGAGAATCTCCGGACAAGTCGTGATTACGCATCGTTTCGTGTAATGTGCGCAGAAGTCGATTGAAACGCGATGTATATGCGCGCAATCCTGTCCCATTAACTCTGCGGTCAGATTTGCGAAATTCCGCGAGAAAGCTCGAATGGGCCATTTTTCAGGCGCGCGCCAAGCTTTTGCGGAAAAGCTCTAAAGGAATTGGAAGCAAAGGACTTTTCTTTGAAATTTGTATTTTCAATTTTAGAATTTTCTTCCACCTGTATGTGTGTGTGTGTGTGTGTGTGTGTGTGTATGTATGTGTGTGACGCCAGTCGTAAAACGGCGGTATGTACCACGTGAATTTTCTTTTTACAACCTTCCGTTCAGACGTCTCGCGGCGGTGTGTGTATGTATATATAGTTTGTTTAGGGTGTGGCGCGCGGGGGACAGAAGTTTTTGATGCTGATATTTCGTACTGCATCAAGGGCTTTATTTACTATTGCCGTTTCAATTGTGCACGAGAGCAAACGTGCGATTCTCTTATATATATATAGAAACGCTGTGTACAGGGCGTACAAGCTAAATAATTTAGCGCGTTCGAAGCCCTTTGTGTCACCGCCGGTAACAATGCGGTGTATATATAGAGAAAAATACTCGGGAGTTGAACAAATATACAATGGAAATTGATAAGCTAACTCTGTGTTGTTGTTCATCTTGTACATTATTATCTGTAACGAGTATATGTAAAGCTTCAAAGTTTATGTTTGTTATTTATGTAGCGTTTCGTCGTATATTTTAACAGGTTTATTGCTGTTATTTATTTGTACATGTATGAAAATGATAACTCTTTCGTACACAGAAGACACATAGAAACATTTGAATAAAACGTTAAAAAGTAAGTCTCATTTAACTTTAATAATAATCATAATATATTAGTAATTAAAATAACAGTGTGTAGCGAAGAGAAAACTCATTTTTCCCAGTGTTGATAATGTTTAGAAGAAATTAAGGAAAACTGTTGTGTTCTTTGTGCTTCGTGTTTGATTGAATTTATTATTAACGAAAATCCATTTGCTATAACTCCGCGCAGTTTTGTCTCCGGTTTCTCATTGAATTCCCCACTCTTTACACCACAATTTCAAGAGCAATTTGTTCTCAAAAAAAAAGAAAAAAATCAAGACTCGAAAGCACACGATTTCGCAGTTAAGTTAATACGTTAAAGCACTGCCGATTTGCTTTTTCCATTAGACCTCAAAATCAACTCCAAAAGCCGCGGCAGCAGCAGCAACTTCGCCAGTACAATCGTTCCAAACGAATTACTCATACAAATGCCAACAACAGCAAGAATCGTCCCGCAGGCATTTCTCGATTGCACGAAGCGTCGAAAGTACACCCTTAATTTCAGCGCTATACGGCATGTCGCGTAGTCGTAAGCTCTAAATCTCCCCAGTCTTTCATAGAGCTTTTAGCACAAAGTGCGCAATTTAGTGGCTCGCTTGCGTTCGAAATTCCGCTAACGAAGCCCACACCCGCAGCAAAAGTAGGTATGTGTATCCACAAAGAAAAGTCAAGCGCACTTTGCCACGACACTATATTTTCCTACGTTTTTATATTTTTCTGTTTTTTTTCTTCTTCTTTATTTTATATTTTCCTTAATTTTTTTTTCTTTTTAACTAACGGTCCGAGTGCGTTTCAACGATATATTTATTTTCTTCTTTTTCTCTCGTGCTCTGTAATGTATGCTCGTGCGCGACATTTTTCCACGCGCTTGACGCGTTAATGAAGGTGAATTTCGCGACTCTGGTGTCGAGGTTTAATTTTAATTTGAGCTCATGCTTATCCAGTTAGTTTTTTTTTCAGCGGCAACAGCAGTTTAAATTCTAAAAGCAGCAGATCTCGTATACACATACGTATTACACGTGGTTTTGAAATTGGCAAAGAGAGAATCCGTGACCTCCGAGACACGCGTATATTTAGCTAAAATCGAGAGAACTTATTGTTCGTCAAATTAGTGCAATAATACGCATGAAATATCGAGGAACAAGAGGGCATACGGGTAGATACTTAAAATTATAAAAACATATAATAATCAGTTCACAAGGGCCGGAAAGTAAGTTAATAATGACGCCAGCCGTTTGCATAATAGTTTCAAAATTTTCCTGTTGTTTATAATTTTATTTTGTCCAGAGTTACGAAAATTTAGTTGAACATTAAGTAATCTCTCTTCTACTTTTATGTTGAAAATTCGATTTGGACATTTTCCAGAATCAATGCGGGAGACGCTTTGCAACATAAATGTAATAAAGTCTACGATGTAATGGTATAGGTGCATTTGAAGTGCATGAGAGACAGACGCCAAAATAGATGAGTCGATGGACGGAGGTATGATACAATAAGTGGAATACATCAGTAAATATAAAACTATAAATAATTGTCAAGTTTTGAAAATTTTGCAATTCGCTTCAATTTCGTTATAAAAACATAGAGATCGAGCTGCATCAGTTTCAGCTGAATTTTTAACTTTATCGGTTTCTGAAAAATAAACTCTCGATTCGAATTAATACAAGATGAATTAAAATTTTAGCAATTTCTCACGACTAATATACCGTCGAAGATTATTGTTTTAAGGCGACGTATTAAGTCGCGGAACCTTTTCAATTTTCACACGCAGCAGAGCATAATTATCCAAGTAACATTTAAAAAATATATGTAATGCGTTGCTAATAAATCCCTTCTTGACATTGCCACTAAAACCACTAACTCTTAGAGAAAAAGATCTGAAACAAAAAAAAAATACATTCAAACCATTATCTTTCTCTCCTGCACCGCGACGAGTGCACGTCCGCCTCGTGTCGTTGTCCGGATCGCTTTTTTATTTATCTTTTTCCCCTTTCTTCTAAGCTTCTCTACCACTATATAGCACTGTTTGATCTTTGTCCTCCTCTCGGCGATCGCAACGTGTACTGCACCTCTCGCGACAGACGAGCGAGAGAGAAAACGCGAAGAGCAGACATCAGGACACGAAAACAAAGTAGAGCGAGTCTCGCAATTATCGGAAAGTCGTGAATCTCCCCTTTCTCGCGGAAGTTTTTTCTTTTCCGCGCTCTCGTGTTATTCTTATTCATTATTTCGCGCGGGGGAGAGATCGTCGTCGTCGTCGTCTGGGGAGGAGCTGGTGCTGCGCTGACGACGACGTCGTCGCACGTATGGGCGGATTTTAGTCGCGGAAAGGTATATTGCTGCCATGACGACAGCTCTGCTGCTGCTGCTGCTGTTGCTGCGAGAGAGAGAGAGAGAGAGAGAGAGAGAGAGAGAGAGAGAGAGAGAGAGAGAGAGAGAAACTCTTATTTTTGTATTTCATCATTTCGGTTTTTGAGCTTTTAGGTCGGGACGCATTAAATGCACTCGTCTTTACGAGAAGAAAGTTTTTTTTTCTCGGCATATCTTCGAGCATTTATTCACGTATTTCTTAAGTGTGTGTGTGAAACGCCGCGGCGTCTTGAGCAATTTGAAAGTTGGGTAAATTGAAAAAAAAAATTGTTGATACGCTATAATTTTAACGCAATGTTTTTTCTCTGAATCAATAGACACAGTAAAGTCTGGTATGTGAGGGTGGAGAAAAAAAAGTATGTTTGCAGTTTCGCTTAAAATACCTCAAGGAAGGCTATCCGGTAAATTCAGTAATTTATGAAAGGTCGAATTTTTTAAAAAGCTCGTAAAGCGAATGCACACACGGCGAATTACGAGCAGGAAATGTAGAGGCAAAAGCTGGAAGGATATTTGATTCTAGAGGACAAGCATAAACTGTTTACAAGGATTCCTTTTTTCCTTGCGTTTTCATGAGTACGTATATATTTTACGAAAAACGTCGTTGCTTTGCTTGTACATTTTTTTTTCAACAATGTAACACAAAAATTCTGATTTCTCACTTCAGAAATTAACGTTTCGCACGAGAAATACCACATCTTTCTAGATTTTCAGCGTATAATATAACTCCGTATTATTCCTCGTCCGACCAAATCGTGACTCGTACTACTTCAGCATTTGGCTTCGCCATAACGCAGCGAGTCACCGGTATAAAATTAAACGTACGCATTTTGAAATTCGAAAACCTCATTATATTACCTTCCATCAATCAAATATACATTACCAATTCATTATTATTATCCACTACAGCAATCGGCCGTTACAACCGTTATCCCCCCCCCCCCCCCGCAGCAATCGTATAAATTTCGCTCATTTCACAGTATAGTAGTTCGGCCACTAAAATCAGCTCATCAATCGATAATCCAGGACGCACACGCGAGCTCCCGACCCCTCGCAATTTCAGAGTCGAAAAGTCGCGCGGCGCGAACATCCTTCCGCCCTAAAAAAAAAGTAGAGACGAGAGAAGAAAAATTAGTCAGGCACGAGCTTCGCGCTCGGCCCAGATATGTATATATATACACTATACATACATACACACACACACACACACACACACACACACACACACCGGTGTATATAATAGTATACACACAATAGCCGATCCAAATAACGAATATACGAGGAAGAACGCACGACCTTGAGAAAGCTATAGCGATGTGCACGCACGTGAACCGTCGCGCGCGTTTACCCTCACCATGACCTCGATTCCGAGCGTCATATTTCCCCGCGTACCCCCTTGACCATATCCTGCGCGTCCTTCGCCCCTGTGTCTTTATTCCGTCTCGCTTATATATATTTTCCAATCGCCCGCTGCTCTCGCCTGTGTGTGTGTGTGTGTGTGTGTGTGTGTGTGTGTGTGCATTATACACTCGATTCTTCCGCCTGTTCTCTCCATACGCGGGGGGAAATAAGCTAATATAATACTTCTTTTCACGGGAGAACAGCTTTTGGGAAGAAAATAAAAATGCGTCTCCTCTGTATGTAGACAGCGGAGAGAGGAAATCGAAGTTAATACAATGATTTTGCGGAAAGTTCAGGGTCGCGCAGTTTTCCGTTTGTGCGCTTTATTTTTTTCTTGAAACAAAACGAAAACGAAAAAAGGATCAATGTGCGAGCGCACTTCGCTGATGAGATTGGCCGAATCGAATTAATTCGCGGTGCTGCTCGTGCGTATGCGCGTTCGGCTGCGGAAGCTCTCGCGCGTCCTTGCCATCGTCGGCGCAGCTGCTCGTTTTCGCAAAGGGTACAAAGCACACACACGCACACAGCAGCTCCGAATACAAATACGACGAATATATTAATTCGTAAGTTCGGATAAATTTCAAACGCGTTTGAATATTCCGGATCGCGCGCGCATTACAGGTCGTATATAATATAAATCAATGACGATATCACTGCGCGCATGAAAAAGGCGAATCTCACTCCGAAGTGCAGCGTTAAAAAAATTCTGTCGCAGGCTAAAATTAATTATAGCATCGCACTCGAGCGGGTAGTTAGCGGACTGTCCCTACTGATCTCTTCGCGAAAGAAAAAAAAAAATTACGAGGGATTCCCCGTCGCGAGTCTCGTGCTTTCACCTCAGGTGCGCAGCAGTAGTATAGCAAGTATTGCGGATGAGGCCTCGCAAGAGGCGTGTCGGGATTGCTCGGGCTGCGCGTGTACGTGCTGTAAATTATATCATTGCGCCCCGTGGGAGAAACGTCGTGGCAACGTCCTCGGGGAGCTTTGGCTCTGTTTCACCTCCTGTGTGTACGTATACATATATGTGGACCAGCAGTTAGTGTGTATAGGTATATACATGCACATCGCGTATAACAGATACGCTGGAATTCAGTTTCTTCAGTAGACACGTCTCGTCGCGAAAGGGGGTTTTGCGGTGCACTGGTGGTTCCAAGGGATTGAAGGGATACCTCCGATCTCGAGATGAGTTACGGAGCGATTTTCCGATTGCGCGCGAATTTCGTATAGGATCGGGGCTGATGTATCGTATTTTTGTTTTGCCCGAGTAAAGTACTCTGGAATGTTTGTTATCTCCCTTTAAAAAAAGAAAAAAATAGAAAGTGGTGGTTTTACCTGTGAAGCATTTGAGGGGCATTAAATCACCTTTAAAAATCAAACATAAAATTTTTTATTAAATTGTTGTTCATAATAGTTTCTAGGGGAATTAGACTCCTCAAATTAAAAGTAAAAGATTATCTATTTATTTAACTATTGTAAATGACAATTTAATAAAAAAATTTTTTTATATATCGAAAACGTAATTTCATATTTTCTATAAAAATGATGGATCGCTTTGTGTTGCAGATGGTATCGGAGTCACCGCAATTTTGGAAAAAGAAACTTACTCGCCTGCGACTCAAATGGAATTTTTCGCAGTGAATTAAGGTCGACGATTACTCGGTGAGTGACACATACGTAGCGATTTAATAAATAATGTGTAAAAATATGTCATGAAATATAAATGTGTCGCAATTTCAACTCGATGGTTAATACAAGCAGCTTTGCGCCGAGAGCCATCGCGAATGATGAATTTTGGACTCAATCGCGTGTATATATATACATTTTATTGGCTAACCGATCATGTCCAAAGAATTTTTCACGCCGGATAACCATATGCTGCTATAAATGCGTCCAATTTATATAAAAAAGCATATATATATATATAATTAAACCATCGCGTAAAAACTCACCGCGTTATAGATTTTTGCAAGTCTATCGTTCGCTGCGGTAATGCGCACATGCGCAGCTTGGCAATCAATCAAGTATATAATAGCTCAATAATTTCTCTTTCCTCGCATCCTGAGATTCAATCGAGCTCTCATCGCGAGCACGTGAATTATTAAGCTGTATTCCATTCGGATTATTAATTTACCCTCTAATAAGCAACGAACGCCCGATATTTCATATCTCAAGTAATTTCTTCAAGTCTGTCACACACACTCTCTGCTGTATTCTCTCGGCCACAAATATCCTTCCCAATAGAAAAAGGAAGAGAATCACGAAAGCAAGAAACGAATCTCGAGTTGCAATAGACACATCGGCAATGTAATATCGTCGTGAAAATAGTACGCGTTCTCCGCTCTCGACGACAGCCTTGACCTATGGCCTATACCGACGAGTGTCTCATTCTCTCTCGACAGCCGAGATAGTACTCGGCGCGCACGAGGAGGCCTTGCGGGAGCAACTCGGCACTTTCTAATCAGGATGAGAAGAGCCAGCGATGCCGATAAAACGAGAGGGACCCCTCTAAACAGCCTATAAACCCTGTTCGCACCCCCTTCAGTACACACACTCGCTTCGCTATACTGCTCCGCAAACAATCTGTTTGCAGTCGCTGCTGCCGCTTTCGCAACCGTATTTTTTCGTTTACACTGGATTTATGTATATAGCCGTACGTATACACGTATACATAGAATGCGTGCACCACGAGACGATCGCGAGCGTTTCAAGGATTCGACCCCTCTCGCGTCCCCGCGATCACTTCCCATTGTCAGTTATTGCATTCCAGTCCAACTATTTTCAAGTGCAATCGTCTCTCAGTCCCTGCACTGCAGCTTGTATCTCTCTCTCTCTCTCTCTCTCTCTCGCGGGCGATATTGAATTGTCGGGGGCGGAGAGTCTCTCTCTCTCTCGTCATTTTTCCCCGATCGAACTTTGCTTCCATAAGAAAGAAAGTCTGGAAATTTTTC
Organism: Philotrypesis tridentata; assembly: GCA_018906965.1. NCBI lineage: Eukaryota > Metazoa > Arthropoda > Insecta > Hymenoptera > Pteromalidae > Philotrypesis > Philotrypesis tridentata. The sequence continues at coordinate 1,810,321 of JACCIB010000019.1, read as the reverse complement.
ATACGTCCCGTATAATGTCCTTCGAGCTTTCCAGGAGGTGCACAGCAGGTTATTTCAAAGGATTGGTCTTTTTCTTTTGTTTTTTTTTTAAGAAAGTTAGGGTCAGTTGGGCTAAATTATTCGATGACACTCGTATTTACAGCCCGGGAGAATGCGAAAGTGTCGGAACGTGCGACGTCGAGAGGCGATCACTCCCCGGTGTGTCGTTACATACGCGACTGTGCGAAAGAAGGCAGTTTAACTAGGTCTTTTTGCATTACCTCCTCGCGAGGAAGGCGTTACTTAAAATAAATTTCCTAGGAGACAGCTTTCTTACTGTCCTGTGTGTAGCTCACGCGTTGCGTCAGCAAATCTCGTGCGTGTAACCACTGACCTTGTAATTTATAGTCGTAGTGTCGAATCCTTCATCGGACGGAGGGTCGGACACGTTTTTTGTTGGTTTTGTTATGTTTGTAACAGGATTGCGATGGCAAACATGAAATAAAAAGGAATTAGGCGTCCTCTCTTTGGGCCTCTTTCTTATGGCTAAAAGTCGCGCAATAATAGGTACAATCAAAATTAAAATACAAAACTTTTTTTGTTACAATTATAAAATTAACGCAACCGATAATCGAAATTTACGTAGTAATTGATTAACACGCGAGATAACTTTTTAGTCAAAAAAATCATTATCCAAACAATTAATAATAAGCAGAAATAAGCTGTTATTATGTTTTCGATACTGCACTCCAATAAAAGAAAAAACTGAGAATATCCTACTTTCGAAAAGTTTTCTTGTCCCGCGATATGTACCACACAAAACAAAATTAGATGGACAAAGGTCACTTCTATATATATACAGAGCAGAATGAATTCTGCTCCTGATACGAACCTTTTCGATAATAGTTTTTACGTATATATTGACAGAGCTTTTGTTGAAAACACTCCATTACTGCGCATACCCCGCAAGACGCTTTTACCCGGGAAAACATTGCCGTATCTTTGGAAAACTTGGCCAGGGCCGAACGGGATATTCTCGCGCGACACACTACTTTTCGCGGGCAACGCGTATATTTCCATATAACACGTTTCGCGCGCTACATAACGAGCAAGTTTTTGCGGAGATAAAATTGCGGGGAAGAAAGTGCGAGAATTACGAAGTTATTCCTGAAAGATTAATCGCATATAAAAGAGCTATATAGAAAAGTCGAGTCGCGTAAACGAGCTCTCCAACGCGCGGACGTGTCTTATTTATAGAATGAATTAAGCTTATAACTTTGTAAGAAAAAGTTATTTTTATACACACACTCGCGATCCTCGAGTTTATACATGCTTTGATGCGAAGTGCGTGGGAGACGGCGAGTCGCACGTGTTGGAAGTGATAGTACTTGTATTCCTTTGCGGATGGCCTTATGGGAACACACATTTCACATTCGTTTGATCTCCGAGGATTTCTATGTTTATTTTTAACCTTTTTTTTTCTCAACGTACGTAACGAGAAAGGCCCCAGTATTTCTGCGCGAAAATTTTGGTTTCACACACGCGCGCGCGAGGAGCGCCTTTTCAAGTTTTCGCTCATAACAAAGAAGGGAGAAATCGATAATCGAGGTCAAAGGTCTTTACACTGTGGCGTATTGATCGATCAGCTAAGAAAATATCTGTCTGCGGCTTTTCGCTCATTTATTCACCTACTTAGCGCGAAATTGGAGTGTATATTTTATTTCTATTATTATGTAGATACATATAATTTTAATCGTTTTAGTATTATAAAAGAGTTTAATATAAAAAGTTGAGGCGCGACGTGTTCGCATCGCATTATTTTTGCAGTGAATGCCGCCAGCGAAATACGTATCGCGTTGATGGTATAGTTTAAATGGAAATTTTATCGCCAATCAATTTTTATAACGTTACAATGCGTTATATATATATATATCACACATTATAAATTTAATACGGCGGGCCTTCGTAAAGCTGATAAGGAAAACATTCGAATGTTTTGAAAAGTTTTTATAGCTTTTTAAGCTCGCGAGCCTTCCAAAACTGGGTAGGAGAGTATATACAGAGAATCGAAAACCGATGTATATAAGTCCTTTATTTATCCTTTCGCGTCCGCCGTGCACGCTAAAACTGGTTTATCAAAATATTGCAGTATAGTATTACGTTTAATTCTCAATTTTCCCCTTTATTGTCGAAATATCCGCGAAATTCGCATAAATTCGGGATCGAGCGCGGACGTGAAAATCTCGTACGGGTATAATGTATATATACAACCGCAATACGCGTATATGAATGCGCGGGGGTGAAGTGAAAAGAAGTCGAATCGACGCGTCCTCTAAAATAGTGTGTGATGTCTGCATCAAAACGCAAGATTTCTTTAGCCTCTACGGGCGTACATAAGGGCCCCGTCGCTGAATAATTAAATGTGCATCGCGCGGCTGTATGAAAGGCAGCCTAATTAAGATCCAATTACCCAAGCGTATATGTGCGCCACACAGACGGTGGCGGTATCCTATCCGCGCTGTATAGACTCTTGCGTGCAGTCTATACACATATACTTTGTATACATGTATATTATGCGACGAGGAGCTCAAGCGTAGCGCAAATTATAACCGACGCCCTTATATGCATTATACGCGCGCCGCAGCGGCAAAGAAATTTTCAGTGCAGCTTTCAAACCGTGTTCCACTCCTCCAGATGGATTTTGCTTCAACCCCCTCCCGAGGAGTGGGTGGCGCCGTGTTATTTCGAGTCTCGACGAAATTTCGAGGTGTGCACATACTTGCGTAAACGTAGTTATACTTCGGCATACAAGTAGGGTATTTTTCTGTCGCGACGCGTATTTTGCGTAGGTCGTCCTGTATACATAGGATATCGCGACATATGCCAATATGCCTTCGTGGAATGTATGTATGTGAAGGTTCTTAACGTCACTTTTCAGTTTAGCGCTACTCTCCCTCTCGTCACAGCTTCGTCAATATTCCAAAGGGACTACGAGATGTATAATACACGGAGGCTGGAGAGGTCTTATCGCGGAATTTTATTGGCCTTCAAGTCTCGTTCTTTCCTCTTTTATTTGCGTGTATATGTGCAAATCCACCAAATTTCGGAAACAACTTGGACGGAAAAGTTGCAAAAAATTTTCTTGAAGACACACCTTATACCAGATCTGTTTTTTCTCGTTCCTTAGGTCATTTTGAAAAAGAAAAAACTCGCGTACCATGGCCGATCGTAGGGTATACTTTCTTCCGGAGCAAAAACGAATACTTTGAACTTTTAAAAATATTTCATTAGAACAAAAATGTCTTAAAATTTATAAAAGAATGCTCTGAAATTTTTTCAGATTTTTAAAGGACGTTTTTCGAAATTTCGACTATTTTGAATTTTCGAAAAATCAAAATTTTGTATCGGATCAATCTGAAAAAATTTCAGAGCATTCTTTCATGAATTTTAAGACATTTTTGTTCTAACGAAGTATTTTTAAAAGTACGTAGTATTCGAGAAAAAAACCTATAAATTCTTTTTTTTAATTATTTCTCGTTTTTCGAGTCGTTTTTGCTCCAGAAAAATAGTATACCATACAATCGGCCATGTACGCGAGTTTTTTCTCTTTCAGAATAACTTAAGGAACGAGAAAAAATAGGTCTTGTAGGCATGCCTTCAAGAAAATTTTTTGCAACTTTTTCAACCGAGTTGAATTTGACATTTGGTAGATTTTCACGTACATGCAACAACCATAAACGTATAGATACGTAAACACGAGTGTGCACAAGCGCTTGATTTTTTGTTTTTTTGACGTTGTATCTTTTGTATAAAGTACAAACGTAAAGCCGTGAATACCGATGTGGATTATCGCGAAGGAAGCTATGACTTTGGAGCATCGGGAATATCGCTCTGCACGTCGAGCATATATATAGGAAAGGTGTAAAGGCTCGCTTCACTCTCGCTCTCTTTCCTCCCACTGGGAGATTCCGGAAGTGGAAAATAATTCTTTTTCCAGCGCGATATAAATCACGAAGCCGCGATAAATCCTGTCATTGCCTACGTGTGTAATTTCTTCTTATAGGCTCTCACGCCTTCTTCGGGGAGCTCGTGCTCTCTCTCTCTCTCTCTCTCTCTCTCTCTCTCTCTCTCTCTCTCGAGGTACAGCAGTAGTCTCGACGTAGCGATGGCCAGACGTGAAATCGTTCGTTCGGAGCTGAGATGCGAGGATGTGAGCGCGTTGATTTGTGTTCATAAAAAGAGCGATTTTATATAAAAGATGATTTTAAAAATGTGTCGATTTAAATTTGATTGATGAATTAATTGATTACGACGAACCTCATTATACGTACTCGATTATTCGGTGATTTATAAATCATAGGGAATCCTATACTCGTCAGCGCGCAAGATTGAACAAATATGGATTTTTATTTAAGCCGGAATATCTACATTCATCCCATCGTACATTTCTATCCTTCGAAATGTCGGAGAATCTGTATATCGACATAGTAGTCATGCCAGAAGTGTATGGAAATTATTTTCGCGTGATGGAAAGATTGTATACGTCATTATCGCGTCGAATACTTTAGAGGTGATGAAGGTTTGTTTGAGACGAGCAGATAAAGAAAGAAAAATGAAAAATGGGACGACATTTTTTTAATCACGATTTTCCACGTTCTAAAAACAGCTTTACGTATAAATTTCTCCTGCTTGGTACAAACCATCGTCTTGCTTTTTTATCCGATCGTATAACAAGCGCGAGTTTTACGCTATTTTTTTTGTTTTGCTTGTTTTCGAAAATGTATACACATCCATACTGGATTTTCATTATCTCGGTCCATAAATTACGCTAATACATTACGGTTTGCTACTTCAAATAATCGTAAAACTCTTCCTCGACGAGAAATCCAGTGGAAAATTAAATAGCATCAGCACATTTATTTTCATTAACAAGATACAATTTTCTTCCTTATTATAACTTATCATCTCCACCGCGTCAGATCAGATAAAATTTCCACCTTCAGCATAACGCTCTTTTACAAACAGACGATCTCGAAAAATACCATCTCCCAGCGCACAGGTCGTCGCAGTGACCGCACGCAACATGTCTCGAAACGGCCCTCCAGACGCGCATTCGAAAAGCGATCCCGCAGAACAAAGAAGTCAGCGCAACGCCCCGCGCGCTAATACCCCGCGGCCGTCGTATATACTTAGAGTTGGAGCGAAAAACACGCCCCATCATATAGTAAAGATAGCGCCGGGAGCGATCAAAGACCTCGCGATCTTTCCCGAGGCACGTTTTCTCCCATTTTATCTATATACGATTCCTCGTCTGCGTCTATATGCACATTTACGCAAAAATGCTGCATCCCGTCTTACGACGACGCTGTCCTCACCGCGACCTCATCGCAATAAAGCTTATACACATATATCGTATGGATCAGCTGCATAATAAGTGCGTACATACGTGTGCGTGTGTGTGTGTGTGTGTATAATGCGCCTTAGACGCGGGGTATATAATTGACTGACGAGACGGGCGAGCGGTGTGGGAAAATCGATTATTCGCGTATCTGGCATCGGCTCGTCGGCCGCCGCTGCCGCCGCCGTCGCCGCCGAGCTGCATTAAGCTTAATGAATATTGCACCTGACGGCCCGTCCGTCACGCGCGGGTTTCGTTCAAAAAGAAATATCTGGCAGGTTGCGAGAAAATTCTTTATTTTACATTTAGTGTATATGGAAAAATCCGCCAAAATAATTCAGATAGTTGCAGCGGAAATCGACCGAAAAAAAATCTCGTGAGACTCGTCTGGGGCAGCGTTGTTTTGTGTTCTACAGGATCCCCAGAACACGAAAAAAATAGTGTTTCCACGAAATCGAATGAGTGTTTTTGGATATTTAGATGTTAGTGTAAAAATTTACAAAAAAATTCGTTTTTTTAAGCGGTTTTTTTTTTCAATCCTTATTGAGAGGGAGAAGGAATTTTATTTTTACCGTCGCAAATATGCACAAAAGTTCACAAATTTTATGAGCTTTTCAAATATTAGTCGAGCTTTTTTGTCTATGATTTTTTTTAACAAAATGACGGCGGTTTTTGTGAAACAGCGTGATGTTAAACTTTGTTGTGAGCGTGAGGTTAAACATGATTTTTTTTCTCGAGAAATATGACCTTAACGAAAAAATGTTATAGAATAAAAAATGCTTAAAATGACTCAAAGAATACGTATGAATTTTTTCAAAAATTATCGAGCAAATTTTGAATTTTTCCAATTTTCACAATTTTTAACACACAATTTCTATAACAAATAACACAATGACTATAACATCACGCTGTTTTAAAAAACCGCCGTCATTTTGTTAAAAAAAATCATAGACAAAAAAGCTCGAATAATTTGAAAAGCTCATAAAATTTGTGAACTTTTGTGCATATTTGCGACACTAAAAATAAAATTCCTTCTCCCTCTAAATTCGGATTGAAAAAAAACCGCTTAAAAAACTGAATTTTTTTGTAAATTTTTATACACAAACATCTAAATACCCAAAAATACTCTCATTCGATTTCGTGGGAACATTATTTTTTTCATGTTCTGGGGGTCCTGTAGAAAAAAAAACGCTGCCCCAGACGAGTCTGACGAGATTTTTTTTCGGTCGATTTCCACTGCAATTGTCTGAATTATTTTGGCGGATTTTCGCATATACATATAGAACGCGGGCTGCGCGGGGGACATCAATTACATTCAATGGTGAAATTGATATATGTACGCGATTTATTTGTCAGATTTTTTCGGGGGCTCGGGATTGATCAGCGACTCGAATGTTTATTCAGTAGATGCATCGTGAAAGATTGGTCGTATGTTTTTTATGTATGTATGGAGTTTGGCGTTGTGATACATTTTCGTCATGTTATAACGATTCGTGAGACGGTATGTGTGTGTGTGTGTGTGTTTGCGCGCGCGCGCGCGCGTGTGTGTGTCAAAGGGATTACTGCAATTGCTGCAGGGTTCATTAGTTCAATCAATTATTTTTATAGGGATGGTTGAGTATATACTTTGATAAATGGTTTTTCTATTTATCAGCCATTCTATTCTAATTGGACAAGCTATTCAAGACTATACATACGGACACTTTACAAATCCACTAATTTTTCGATCGAACACCGCGGCTCCTGAACGAGAGAGAGAGAGCGAGAGAGAGAGAGAGAGAGAGAGAGAGAGAGAGAGCTGGCCTGACAAATTCAACAGTAAAATTCGATTATCCGATCGAACGAGCCGTATATATATATATATATAATTAAACAAGTTACCGCATGCAAAAGGAACATAAATAGAGATACGAGGATTACTCGCGAAATTAGAACAGCCTCCGACTCTTCCAAAAATATAAATATTTAGCTTCTCACAGCCTCTGCAACGCTTCAATTTCAAGCAGTCAGTCTCCAATCCCCGAAGATGCAACTATAGGCGTAACGGCCTCGAAGCGCATCCAAGCAGTCGATGTCAAGTTCAACGCGACTTGATGCCACTATCAGAGCCTCCGCTTTCAAAGTATATCCCTATACACTTACGTATACATCCCAACCCTGACAATCAGCGAAATTAAAATCGTTTAATTTTGAGCTCCAAGCAATTTCGTCGTGTCTATCATCGATTGCAGTACGGATCGGTCTCCGAGCTGCAGAGCTAGAAACAATTCAATCGACTGTACACACTACACAGCAGCAAAGCAAATGCGCGTCCGAGCAAAGTGTCGGGAGCGGAGGGGGAAGGGGGGATAAAAGCCGTTCGAAGCTGAGAGCTCCGCTTCCTCGCACTTAAAAATAATGCGCCGGTGTGAAGCCGGTGTATATATATATAGAAACGGACCGAAGCTATTCAACTCGGTCGTAAGCGCGAGGCGTTATACGCGTCGTGCGGGTGACCCCCCCCCCCCCCGGGGCGTATCGGGATTCCCTTACGACGGTGTCCCTTTCGAAGTGGTACACAAAAAAAAATATCCGGTGGTCGAGGGTATATCGCGCTGTGCAGGTGCACCTACCTATTGTCACCCGGATTTTCGCGCCCGCCCCGGGGCTTGACATTTTGAATTTCGCGCCTTCCCTATACAAAGCTCCGCGCTAACGATGCCCCTGCGGTGATCGTCGGTTTTTCTTTTGTTCGCCCCGTTTGTCCGGTCAAATTTTCCAGCCAAAAAGAACAAAGGAATTGGCGTTCCAGTTTTTTAGGGTTCGTCGAAAAATAAAAAAATTGGATTTCATTTAAGCCTCGTATATACATAAAACTTTAAAGTTCGAATTCAAGGGAAGCGCTTGTCTCACGTCCGGCCCCATCACTATACACTGCTGCGCTGTTGCAAAAAGTTTCGCTCGCGGGCGAGCAACTGTCAAGGTGCTGCCCACCTGTACCGACACGTCCGATCGATTAATATACAGTTATATATGCAGAGCCGCGCGTATACGTGCAGATCTGGGTTACTGTCATAAGCCTCGACTGCGCGCGATCCTCCTCGCCCGTAAGAAAAAGCTTTATCCTTCTCATTGCCCCTCTCCCTCCCCTTACTTTATCAGTGGGGGTGGCAGTTACGTAAGGAGCCGAATGCACTCGGACACTCGAGTTCAGCTCGATTCCCGCTTAATTCTAATAAATCCTCGCTGAAGTCCCCTTGATTCGCATAAGTGCATAATCTGTGGTATATAGACCCCGATCGAACTTTCCTTTCGTTTCCTTCTCTCTCGAAAAAAAAAAAAAAAATCCGCCGATAAAAAAACGAGGTGGTGGTGGTAGTGCCCTCCTCGGCGACGACGTCGCTGCAGCAGCAGCAGCAGCAGCAGCAGCTTCTTTATTGATTGGCCGGCAGGTCGTCGGGGCGCCGGTCGATCGCAGCGCTGCTGTCGCGCCGCGAGAGGTGACGTCAGCCCCTCTCTCTCTCTCTGGCGGCAGTTATTGATCCTCGACGGCGCCCGCGCACTCGACGCCGAGGCCATTTTCTCGCGCGCGCGTGGAGCCCCTGCGATGCCGTTTGCGCGCTCGATGCCTCTCGCGACGAAGATGAAGTCATCTGCGTACACACGCTCGAGCTGCGTCTGGCTTTTCGCGAGCTTTTCTTTGGATGCGAGGGGGGGGGGGGTGGGGTAATCGTGGGAGTCGACTGTATATATACCGAAGCCCAATAGCGCGGGGGTAAGTTGTCGCTTAACCCATTGTTCCTTGGCTGCGGTAGCTATTTTACATAATGAGCAGTGTTAGCGTATAGCGCGGGCGAACCTTCCCTCTGTATATAGAGATTGCTATATATACATAAATCGGAGTGTTGAATAACTCGATTCTAAAATCGTATGTACGACTATTTCGATAACCACAGCGTAGCCCGAGCAGTTAACACTGGTTTGTTTCTGCGACGCATTATGCACGCATATATTGGCTATATGCATAGCTATATATATATGTGATACACAGAAAAAAGAGCAGGGCACTAAGACCACGTGCTCGCTACAATGTAAACTCGTTTTCTCGCCATCGTTTTACACCAAAAAAGAAAAATTTTGGTTTTCTTCTCTTTCTACATGTATACCAAACTTTTTACGTTCATATCACGCGGAGACTCGCAACGCAATCCCCGCGCGAAATCCCGCATATATCGTATATATACTATATACCTTCACTCGCGCGCGCGCGCGCGCGTGACGATCTAATAAAGCTCGACGACTCGTCGGCGCTGCGTGTTGGTGTATAGCCGTTAAAAAATAAAAAATAAAATGTTGTGTGTCAGTGGCGCGCGGCTACCGGTGCGTTACGAGGCTTTTCCGCCGGAGAGAGAGAGAATCGACGTTATTCCCCTCTTGGCCGCGAGCGCTGAGGAAAAGCACATTGTGTTATGTGTGTGTGTGTGTGTGTGTGTGTGTGTGTATACAGGTATACGTGTAGAGGGAGCGTATAACCATTTGCAACGGTGCGAAAAATTGATCCGTCATCGACTCCTTCGATAAGGCGGACACGTGTGACCTACTATATACTCGCGACACGGAGAGCGAGAGAGAAAGAGCGCAGAGAGGGGAGTTTTTTTAACGGCGAGACGGCTCCTTTACTTTTGTGTGGGACAAGAAATGCGCGCAGTCTTGGGGAAAGAGGATTTTCTTTATTTTCGGGGGGGATTGCGAGGAACCGATGACGGTGTATAAGGTGATGTATGGAGTGGAAAAAGTGCGTTTGACGGATGGGCTGCTTGGTTATCTTCAAGGTCCTATTTGGGGATGAATAATGCCACCTGCTGTCCGACTATTTTCAAGCGGAACTACTGAAATTCGCTTGTTCCGTATAGATTTTTAAGGAGCATAGCGTGCAGTTACGCTACTTTTATTTTTATTTATTCATTGTTGTTTTGTTTCTTGTTTTTTGAGACACACTATTAAAAGTAAAAGTGTCACGCAGCGACCCACGCGTTCAGCCGTTATTTCACGCTCTGATGTACTTCACTTTTTTTTCGAGCTCGCGTTTCCACGGCTTTTAGCATAGATCCCAGCTCTACACAGGACAATTATAGGAAAGAGCTCCGAACGCGCAGTGCATCGCGAAACGAAGGCATCACACATCGACTCCCCGAAAAATCCCATTTCCTCGGAGTAAAGCACGCATGCATCCTCTTCATCTCCACGTACATATACCTGTACACTGCACACGTCGTCCTCTCGAATCGATAAATTTCCTCTGAAAATTCGAGAAAGCCTCTCCCTCCTGACCTCCTTCTTCGGCGTGTTGCACAGACCGGAGGAAGATCGCAGTCCCTCTCCCCATAAAGATAAATTTTGAAATCCGCAGCGCGCTAGTCACACGCGGAGGGGCTAATCCGGATCTCTCGGCAAAGTTTGCACACTCCTCAAACACGGGGTAGGGGGGGGGGGTGTGGGTCGCGGAGGGGGGTGAGGAAGAAAGATCGATCGACGATCGGGAGGGAAATTTGCCTTATATACAATATACGTCGCGCGAACCTGCGCATACACGCATACCTATATATATTTCGCGAAGACGTCCGTACTGCTGGTTATATATAGGTGTCGCTGCCGTCGTTGCGGCGCGCATGCGCCCCAGGGCAGGGGGTGGTTTTGAGAGAGAGAGAGAGGGAGAGGGTCGGCTCTCGCGCGACGAGGACGCATCGTACACCGTGCGGGGAGAGGCGCAGAGAGCGAGCGCAGTCGAGAGAGAAGAGCAGAGCCATCGAGGCCGCGCGGACGCGATGTCCGCCTCGACGACGAGCTTAGAGCCGAGAACGACGACGACGACGACGACGACGACGACAGCAGGAGCTCCTGTCGGTTTGGCTTCGACTTAACCCCATCCATTCCGGACGAGTGTCGTTAAGAGAAAGAGAGAAAGAGAGTTTGGATTACACCCAGTGTCTGTGCGCAGTGCATTCAGTGCGTCGATACACACACATATATAATATATATACGCGAGTGTGCCCTACTGGAGAGTCGACGAGAGCAGCAGCAGCAGCAGCAGCAGCAGCAGCAGCAGCGCAGCCCGATAAATTGGACGGAGAGCTGTATATAGGGAAAAGGGTAAGCTCGACGTTGAAAAATCGATGTTTTGCATACGTGCGGCATAGTCGTACACACGGAGACCGAGTGAGAGAGAGAGAGAGAGTTGCAGACGCAGGTTTAGAGTCGGCGCCTCGCGCGCGCTCGAGTATAACGCTTTCCATCTTTCCTCCTCTCTCTTTCTCTCTTCGCATATGCCCCCGACTCGTTATCGATCACAGCCCTCCCCGCGGCGGAGTTTCGGCCGCGTTGCAGCTCTCCCGCGGCGTATGCACTATACTCCGTCGTCGCACATCCTCCTCCTCCTCCTCGCCGGGAGTAGCAGCTCTCTTTCTCTCATTGATCAAGCGGCTGCTCTCGCAGGACCTTGAGTGAGAGAGAGAGAGAGAGAGAGAGCCGCAGCTCCGCGATTACGCGCTCGGCTGCATTATGGATCAGAATTCCTTGTGCGCTGCGTCGGGCACGCACCAGCTGACGCACCTGTGCGAGCCTCGAAGCAATTACGCGCGTAAGTGGAAAAGGGCCGGATTTGGCCGGACGTGCGCGGTGTATGCAGTTGCGCGGTTGAGCGCCCATGCACATGTATACGTATATGTTCTCGCCCGAGAACTTTTGAGTAGATAACTGCGGCGAGCCTGCGCTTCTCCCTACCCCCCCCCCCTTCTACTCTTTCTCTCTCTCTCTCTCTCGGTTTTGCGAAATCGTTACACCCCGACACTATGCTGGCTCGATAATTCAAGCTGACTTTCTCTCTCGCTCTCTGCTGTGTGGGTATGATGGGTGGGGGGTGCGTATTATATGTGCAGAAAAGCGCGGGAAGTTTGAAAACGATGAAAGCTCTCTTCTCTGTGCTTCTCGCGCGGTAATGGCATTGTATATAATACACTCGAGAGAGACAGAGAGAGAGAGAGACAATGGAAGCATGCGGGGCAAAGAAGAGAGAAAACCTTCTGGCCTTCGCGATGTGTATATGTATACCTATCCGCTGTATGTATATATAGGTGTATTGGAGAGCTTCGACGCCCACTGTCGCGCGCGGCTGACTCATTCTGCCACGGCATCCGGGGTTACGCCGCGGTCACGGCTTCTCTCGAGCTCTTTTTTGTTTCTCTTTTCTTTCCTTTTTTTTCAGTGCTGCATGCGCGGCCCTCGCTTTTTTGGGGTCAATTCGCTCGCGAGAGCCGGGGGTGGGAGCGCGCGAAGAGCGAGCTTTTTCGAATTTTTTATTATTGATGGGAGGAGAGACTGCGCGGGAAGTTTGGCCCTTAAATAATTCTGCTTTCTACTCGGTTTTTCGGTTTCTTTTTGGCTGGGCAAGCTAAACGGCTTTTGGCTTTCTTTTTCTTTTTTGAAAACGAGTTCTAGCCGCGACGTGACTGAAAATACGATTTTCCCAAAGAAGGATATTTTTTATTTTCTAATCTTACGACTATAATATATCGACATGTGAACCATATAGACGCGTGCTTTCCATTGTGCTTATAGGCAGTAATCAAAAATTCACTGCGTTGTACACGCACGCAAATCGGGGAAAATGTAAAAAAGTCCCTCGAAACGGATGTCTACGTGGCTTTTGACGTCAGGCGCGAGTTAAAAGTGTAGCGGCGGACATCGCCTTGACTTGACGTCACGCGTCTAGATAGACCGAGTCGTCGTTCATTAAATACTTTTCGTGCGGTGTAATAAACTTTCGAGACACGGAAACTCGGGGAGACGTTAATACAGTCCCCCTCGAGGTATATAGTCCATAAAAATAGCGTCGACGGCATTTCCGAAATATTTAGCACCGCAATCAAACTTGAAACATTACTCCTTATCTCTTCTCTCGGTTCTCTCCTACATATACCGCGTACGGGAGATCTTCCCTCTCCGACTTGCACATAAGGCGAATCCCCGCGATAGGGCCATCTCCTCCAACTCCGCCCATGGAGAATCTCCAGATCATCGGATATATATATGTACAGGTATATATACATCGCATAAAAAGCCCGAAAACGAGTTTCTAACACTAGACGTTAGCCGGTTTATTTATCGTCGGGTCGTTGCGAGGGTGTAACACTCGTCGATTTGTACCTTGGTGAACGTAAGCCGTGTCTTGAGCTCTTGTATCTTAATCCCTCTTGGAATATCGGCCGTTAAATAATCGGAATATTATATCCTTGATTGCGCGAAAATTATTACCGAGGCGTAATTTTCAACAATTCAATTCCCAAAGTTTTTCTCGAGTCTACGCTTACACGTAACTTATTCGACTTCATAGGAAAATTATTTCTTCCCCTATGCAAGCCTCCCCGCTTTTCAACTCCAACAGCTGCTATAGGCATCAAGCCCCAACAATAAAGCTCTATATACAGCGCGCGTAAACGTCCTTCGAAGTAGAAACGACCTACGCATAATCAGACATCGCTATACACGCAGGCGAGTTTCCGTCGTGTCGCGTTCGACGATTGCCTATTATGCACCTTTCCGTATATATATGCGTCCTCGGCGTCATCTGTCGACACGCGTCTCTCCGCCACACTCCACGTAGCTTTTATCTTCATCACCGCGGAATCCTATATATATAAGCTTTGCTTCTACGGCTTTTAACGTCTTGTTTAAGGACGCCGTACAATGGCTGGATTTCCGCGGCTGCTTTTCCTCGGACTTTTCCCTCGTTGTACTCTCTTTGGCGCGCTCTTTGTCGAGCTTTTTGCGGCTTGCCGTGTGTGTCAGGCGGATATATAGGGTGTAATTAACGGCGTCTTTCCGCGCAGGTGTTTCCAGGGCCGCTGCGAAACGTATACATAGTCGACTTGAAAGAATTTAGCGCCACAACAAATGAATTCTGGGCAGGTATACTGGTCTCGTGTATGTTCGAGGCGGAAAATTGTTGGGTCAGCGCGAAAGGCTTGTTTATTGTTTTATTTATTTATTCGGCCGGAGTCTGCAGAGACATCATAATTATATAGCGAACAATCACATTCTGAGAGGCAAAATAAAATTTACCTGTACACGTAGGCTCGATATTGTACACAAAAATATTTAAACTAAGAACTAAAAAATTATATTAATAATAGAATATACAGAATGCATACAGACCATTCTTGTTGCCTTAAACCGAATAGACTAAAATTAAATATTTAAACTGAAAATTATAAGGCCCCTTATTTTCCAAGATTTAATTAGACGAAAAATTGCAAGGATGATCCGGTTAATTTGCACGAGTATATATACGTTCAAGCTCTTCTCGCAGATATTTCCTCCCATCCACGCGGTACAAAACGTCATACGCCCAGAGAGCAAAGAACCTGGAGCTTCGTAAAATCTATCCACACACGTACACGCACACGCAGGCTTACACATATACATAGGCACGAATCTAACGGCTGTTGTTCGCTCCGGCGTTATATCTCGTATATATACACTCCGGCTTTATTTCTCGTCGTCCGCCTCCGGGGCGTTATCGCGAGAATGGGCCCTGCCGGTCAGCCGCCCCCGTTACGCCGTTCGCGATAAATCGCGAGGTATATACTCTCTTTCTCTCTCTCTCTCTCTCTCTTTCCTTCGTATAGGTGACGTCTTCGCATTTCTTTATTTACGGCTCCCTTACGAGCTGACGCCCGACTATCTCTCGCCGTACGGATGTAGTTTTCTTTTTTTTCTCGAGGATCGAGACGAGCTTAGCAAGTGGATATACACACCGAGAATTCAGAGTGAAGACTTATTATTTATCGAGAGGTGGGGGAAGGGAGGGGGAGGGACATTTATCCCTCGATGGCAAGGAGACCCAGGAGAGAAAGAGAGAGAGAGAGAGTATATTGGTCTAACGACGCAATTCATTATGCATCGGCGCTCACGCAGTCGTATAGCAATTACTCGCCTCGCTCTGGGCTGCGACGTCCATTAATTACTCCGTCGCTCGACGATTAGACTTAACTGAGAGGACTAATCGGCTGCGAGGATGAATTTTGACGAAATTCGTATGCGAGTTTTACGAGGACGGCCTTGGCACACATTCCATTTGCATATACGTACACACGCGCGGGTGTAAAATTGTCGCTGTCTCTTGAGGTGCAACTGCATATTAAAATCGAAAGTGAAGGTAATGGGATTTGTCGCGCTGTTTTGCTTTTTACGTTGGACTTTATTCGAGTATCGAGCGAGTTGTTGTAGACGTGTGCGGTTGTTTGGCTTGTGCGGCGGGTTGTAGGAAAGGGATATACTTGACGTATATCATGGTCGAGAACGAAATGTGGTTTTGGAAATAGCGGTGGGCGATGCGGTTTGTTAAACTAAAGCGACTTAACGTTTTGATTGATGAAGTTCATTATAAATCTCTCGGAAAGTTAATAAATTGATTTTTTTTGTTGACGAAATACCTTATTTTGTAATACTATTATAACCTTTTTCTGTGTATTATCATTTTAACACTTCAAATATGATTTATAAATGGAAATACTTATATTGTATCCAATATGCTCGGCAAACATCATCAATCATTTTCCGTGAATAATTAATTAAAATCAAACTTTGAAACTATCTTCCATCTTTTTATATTGCGTTTACTTATAGAGGCATCCAGAATACGCGAAGCCCACGATGAAATTGAAGATAAAGCGATGGTGCGTATATTGTTGTTAGACAGTTAGAGAATAAATAACTAGACGTTATTGCCAAAGACCTGGAGTTACCTTTTTCGTTTGGATGAAAATAAACACGTCTATTTATTTCATCTATCGAACAACTCGATTTTCTCTTACGCTGTCATGCAAACAATATTCACAGCAGCATTGATCTCGTCGCAAACATGGTGTGACACGATATTTGAGCTCTATAATATGACATTTTTAATTTTTGTTAAGACTGCCTTATCGACAGTCTTCAACTTATTTACTGGGATAATAAATACAATAATACTCTAATTTAGAAATACTTACACTCAAGTTTTAATTTGTAATGAGTAATGTGCCAGTAAAATACTTAGATTCCTAACCACATTAGAAGATAGTAATTTTAAGCTTAGATTAGAAACAATGCATATAAATTAAAAATTTGTATAACTATGGCATTTACATCAATATTCCGAACTTGTCTGCGACATTGCCATCGAGATACGCGGACTTGCGTCATAAGAACAACGTCATCGCGATGCGAATTCGAGAAAGTCAATGTCGCTACTTATGCCAATGAAATTGAAACGTGAGTCGATAAATTCACCAAAAACTGATGAAACAAACGTAGAACATTATTGTATATCCCTTGAAGAATCGGCAGCAGCCAAGCACGCGACATCTTCTTTTTTCCTTCCACACATATTTCACAGCAAATATATAATCCCGGACATAAATCAGGATTACGAATCGATAAACGTAGCTGCAGAAGAAGAGAAGCGTCTGTGTTTGCGGTTGTTGCTCTTTCTCCCCTCGATTCCGGTCGAGTCCCCAAAATACCGAGACTAGACATACAATACGTTATTTCTCTCGTTCGCATCTGGATTAAGTCCGACAGTCGGACGAACACCGAAGTTCCTATAAGAAAAAATTCAATATCCACTTTTAACTTGGTAATTACAAAATTCTAAGGTTTTCCTTTCGCGTCTTCTGTTGCAGAGAGGTGAAGCTATCGAGGCGAATTGAGCGAGGTCACACAGGCCCGAGGCTACTCCGACCGTGAAAATGTCGTCGGTGAAGGTAGCCGTGCGGGTTCGCCCCTTCAACATGAGGGAGATAACCCGCGAGGCCCAGTGCATCATCGAAATGGCCGGCAACACCACCTGTGAGTACATCATCCTTTACAGCTTATACTGCACTATTCATTTCTATCGATGTTGATACCAGTGATGTTTCTGCCGCGTTTACATCATAATTTCGAAAAGCGATAATTAAGAATAATGCAACGTGACTTCGCAGTGCTCGTTTTCTCGTCTCTCGTAAAGGATGCGTGACGAATTTTTTATCGTTGTACGTTTCCAAAATTACAAACAATTATACTTTACGAATCCAAGCTCTCCATTCGAAAAGTTACGCTAACTAGAGATCGTTCGGAAGTCAGTATCTCGAGCTTTATTATTCAGCTTTTGTATCTTCATTGAATGGCAAATGAACTTCCATGACGAACGCGAGAAATAAAGCCAGCAACACGGTGTATATGATAATGTTCCAGATGACGCTCCTCATATACATACCGCCAAAAGACATAACTGTTTCATATTTCCACGAAAAATATTCTATCGCCCATATCCACGCGGGCTTTATTACTTTATCGTAATTATGCATATAAATACAGGCAACAAAACGGAATATTTTAATTTCGAGAGTGAGTAACGGGTTTTACCCTTGACAGAACTTGAGAGCTTATATACAATATCGATTCAGCCTCTCGAATCGCATGTACGATCCTTTGAAATCCAAGCGCAACTTTACGCGAAATCAGCTGTAACATATTATACGTACGGAAATCCGCAGCTTGGAATTTCCCCAAAAACATCGAGTCGAGTGTATACCACGAGCCAAGAAATCTCAGTTACAAATCGTTAATTCTCGAATAAAAGAAGTACCGGCGAGAAAATCGATCTTCGCCCTCTTCTCGCGAGACTCAAATCTAATATCTAAACAAAGTGTATTATACTTTTAATCTCTCGCGGATCTACATAATAAAATCCATCCCTCTATAGAAGGTATACGAGCCTCTCGCTCTCTTATCCTCCAATTTGCAATAGGAGCCGATGCCACGGGGCACGAATTCATCTCATCTCTCTCTCTCTCTCTCTCTCCGACGAGCCGAAGAAGCGGCCATGTTGCCGATCGATACAACCCTCTCTCTCACTCTCCGCAGTCGTGACTCAGAGCTGTTTTCTTTTCCGACCTCGCGACGCCCCGCGCAACATTCATTCACCAATATCACTCCCTCAGTTCTCTCTCTCTCTCTCTCTCTCTGGCTTATTCGCGTATGTATAATTCGCGACGCGCGTGCGGGGGATCCTGGCGCGTTTCCATCTCTTCCTCTCTCCGTATATGCTCCGGCGACTCTTATACGCGATTAGTCTGTCCGGCTGACGTTGTTGTTTTCCTTTTTTCGTTGATGCGGATTTTCGAACCTTGAGGCGATTGCGCGGCTCTTTTTTAATTCGCGGATGTTTGCGAGCTGTTTTCTTTTGGCGCGGATGTAACGAGCGCGAGACTCGAGAGGGAGAGGCAGTGGTTGCGTTCTTTGCAAAAAATTGTGTATACGTATATAGTGTAGGCTCTTGGAGAGAGGAGGAGAGAGCGAGGAAAGCGCTGATTCGAGAAAATCGAAGAGAACGCGGCGAAGATTATTTTTAACTTTGGTGCAGAAAGGATACCGCGAGCTCGCGGCATTATTCATTTCATTCGCCAACGTACGGCGCGAGTGGGCGGCCTCTTCCGAAGCTTCTTGGGCGTTTTCTCGTTATAGAGGGGATACAGGATATCGCTCGCCTCTTTATCGAATTATCCTCGAGTGTAGAAACTGCACTTTAAATGCATATCGATCGATGTACCGTTTCTTTTCTCAATTGTTTTCAATTTTTAAGAAACTAAGGACAAGACGAATAGTTCGTCGAATCTTACGATCTCCACTTACGTATACGTACATTAGAATGCAATGTAACGAGCGCGCGAATCCTACGTCTCCTATAACGCGATAATCGGACGCGAATATCTGCAACTCCAGCGAGGCTTTTGCTACGCGCGATTTCCAATCCGATCCGCTGTCGCGGAGTAAACACGCGCGGATTGAAGCAGCTTCGAGAGCATCAGATACAGAGCGAGAGAGAGAGAGAGAGAGAGAGATAGCGAGGAGGAGCTTTTGCATTTCGAAACTGCGCAGCTCAGTCCCGCGTCTATATACCTACTCCCGTATATATAATGTTTCTTATATATACGACCAGTTCTCCTAGAATATAATGCACGTTTCGAGGGTCCAAAAATCGAAGTTATTTTTTAAGCTAGAGGTTTCGGACCGATCAGACT
This sequence comes from Philotrypesis tridentata, assembly GCA_018906965.1. Classification (NCBI taxonomy): domain Eukaryota; kingdom Metazoa; phylum Arthropoda; class Insecta; order Hymenoptera; family Pteromalidae; genus Philotrypesis; species Philotrypesis tridentata. Next base: position 1,790,863 of record JACCIB010000019.1, on the reverse strand, counting down.
TTCTTCTGTAAGCTAATAGATAATCAAAAATGTAGAGGAACAATATGGGAAGCATGGAACATGAGAAAAAAAAAAGAAAATCGGCTCTACGGATTTTTATTTATTTATTTATTTATTTTTTTTTTTAATGGACGCAACTTTTGATCAGAGCATCGAATCTGGGCATATTTTCTTTTAAATTGGAGCTCTTTTGTTGTACTTTATTTCGATGCATTAATTTTATGTAAAATGAAATATGGCTACTAGTAACTTTTCCCATGTTCCTCTGCACTTTCGACTATCTTTTGGCTTACAGAAGAAAGTCCCATCGGTTCGAAACCTCTAGCTTTAAACAAAAATTTTTTATTTCTGTACCCCCGCAAAGTGCATTTTTCTATGAGAATTGGTCATATACGATCGCATATATAATGCTCTGCATTATACACACATGTAGGTCGGTGTATATACTTGTGTTGCTGCAGCCTCTGCACTCGACTATCGATTCCGTGTATAACACGCACGGAATGTGTGTACATAGCAGACCGAGATTACGGACGTTAACGCGTTTCGTTTCCGGTCAATCTCACCTCGTAATATCCGGCAAGAGAGAAAGAGGGAGAGAGAGAGAGAGAGAGAGAGAGAGAGAGAGAGAGAGACGCGACACGTCTGCCCTTCCTGAATTGATGTGTTCCTTGAATTGATTGTGCCGAACGTTCATTATTGTTATGCGAAAAACTCTTGGTTTCTCTCTCGGTCCCCGCGACGAGAGTTTATTTTTTCCACTGTGTCTCCTCCTCTCCAACTGTAATCTGAAAGAGAGAATATACGGGGATCAGATTGCACTCGAGTGTATAGTGCGTTCCAAGATTCCAAGTTTACTTTAGGGTGAAAGCCCGGCTTTTGCAGATGCATCCAGCCGCAAGTGTAGGACACTTTAAAAGTTTAAGGCCGCCACTCTGGCGAATAATGCAAAGAAGTGCGGTCTTCGCGTTTTAAAAGTTCGCGCGCCTGTATTTGAATTTGCGAAGACCACCCCGGTAAATGTATACGCGCATATTCCGAAAGAAACTTTTCGCAGTCGTAAACGTTCGAAGGATTCCATGCGGCTGCAATATGTTACTTTTTAATAAAACGTATTTCCCCGATGAACTTTTGCATTACTGCACCACGTCGAGTTTACGTTTACTTCGCCGTGCAACCCTCAGCACTTGGTTTTTAAACGTAATCGTGGATCGTAATCGTATTTTTAAGTATAACCGTTGCCTCGTTAAAGGATTAAGTTCATGATAAATATACACTTCGCGCTTGCTCGATAATAAATCAGCTCTGGTGGAAGTTCAACGATAAATCAGTCAATTTATCATTGGGCTTCGAGCAGCAGTAACAGCGTCTGAATGGGACGCATCTCCTACACCCCAATCGTAAAAATTAATCATCTCCGGCAGTAACAATCCCCCCCATTGTGATACCGAGAGTGAGAGAAACCACGACGCACTCGCATACATATATACTGCAGAGCTCGATCGAGATTGTCGTAGTGACGTCAGTGGTGTGCGCGTGTGTTGCGCGCCATATACGTCTACAGAGGATGAGTATATACCGACAAGAAACTCTCGCCCACACTGAATTTCACCCTGAGCTCGTACATACTTTCCAGACACGTGCTAACGAACCCGTCAGCGAGTTGTCCCCCGCGTATGAAAGAAAGCGTATATATACTCTAAAAAAAATGCGGAATTTCGCGTGCGTATATGGGTGAAAAAAAAAAACGAGTGGGAAAACAAGTTTACACGTTGGAGCTGGGAATGAAATTACAGCTCATGGTGTGTACTGTGTTTAAATAGACGTTGATTCGATTATTAAAGCTTTGCGTCATGTGCGACGAGGTTCGCTGATTTTATACGTCGTTGAGGAGAATCTCGTAAAATTTCAGGATAGACGCTATATATACGAAAGTTTTCTCGTTGTTTTCCATCTCGGTGCGTATAATGTTGTACAGTCTGACGCAATATTGACACGGACTACTCGAAACGATTTCTTTCGCTTATACAGTTGGACGCAACGACGAACGGAGAAGAGTCAATTTACACAGAGTCGCTTTTACGCGAGAGAGTAGCGAAACGAGCACTGCGATGTATTTTAAAACACACACCACGAGAAAAAAAGTATACCCCCCATCCCCCCTTGTTTTTCAGCAATATCAAATCCCAAGGCGCCGCCGGGAACGAAGGATGCGATCAAGAGTTTTAACTACGACTATTCATACTTTTCTATGGACGTGAGTATCCCGCGATGTGTGGCATATAATAATGCCGCGTAATTTCTTTGGAGGAGATGAGAAAAACACAGGCTCGCGTGCGATGATGAAATCGAGAAAAAATTCCGTGCACGTACGGGAGTCAAGCTCTGTGTCCTGTAATATTCAACGAGATATGCTCTATCTGACGAGGTCATGAATTTTCGATGCCTCTCTCGCAAGCCTGCGTTTTACTCTCTGCGAACGTATATAATAACGACAATAGCAGAGCCTCGACGGTTACTGCTCCCATTTCTTCGGATGAATCCTAATAACGTTCCTCTCTGTGTGTGCACTCTCGCGTCGACAGCCGAACGACGAAAACTACTCGACTCAAATTATGGTCTACAAGGACATCGGGGAGGAAATGCTCGAGCACGCCTTCGAGGGTAAGCACCGAGGATCCGCTGACAATTTTCAATTTCCTCATCTTTTACTTTTTAATCGGTCGCTCATAACACTAAACATTCGGTCAACCCGTCTGCAGGCTACAACGTGTGCATCTTCGCGTACGGCCAGACCGGGGCCGGCAAGTCGTATACGATGATGGGAAAGCAGGAGGAGGGCCAGGAGGGCATAATTCCCCAGATCTGCAAGGACCTGTTCCGCAGGATCGGCGACAACAGCTCGAACGAGGACATGAAGCACTCGGTCGAGGTCAGCTACATGGAGATTTACTGCGAGCGCGTGCGGGACCTTCTCAATCCCAAGAACAAGGGCAACCTCCGCGTCAGGGAGCATCCACTGCTCGGGCCCTACGTCGAGGACCTCTCCAAGCTCGCCGTCATGTCCTACGAGGACATTCACAACCTCATCGACGAGGGAAACAAAGCGAGGTCTCGCATTTTTCACGATATAGCTTATAGTCTTTTTGCATTGTATATAATACTTCCGGCTGTGAGTTGCGCAAGCTATTGTAATTAATCGGCGAATAATACTTAAGAATACTTATGTATGTACCTAGGTTTGGTATACACATGCCTTATAGGTTCGGCACATACCTAACCTAGGCGTGTGTACCCACCTTACGTATATACACCTACACCTAACCTAGGTACATACTCCCAATCTAGGTATATATACCCAACCTAGGTATATACCTAACTATTACTTTTTAGAAATAATTAATTCGAAAGAATCAGGCCCTCGTGACCAATATGAAATAGGCATACATTTTTTTTCGATGTAACGTCTTTGATTGTAGGTCAATACGTCAAACTTATATCCTAACAGAATCGCCGAAGAATTTTTTTTCCAAAAAAGTTTGCTCATTCCGCACGGATGTATATAATAGCGAATGCGCATAACGACGTGTAATACAATTTGTTTTCTTTTACCTCGATGATTGACAGGACGGTGGCGGCGACGAACATGAACGAGACGTCGAGCAGGTCGCACGCGGTTTTCACGATATTTTTCACACAGCAAAAGCAGGATAACGCGACGGGCCTCGTCACGGAGAAGGTCAGCAAAATCTCCCTGGTCGATCTCGCGGGCTCGGAACGAGCCGATTCCACCGGAGCCAAGGGCACCAGGCTCAAGGAAGGCGCCAACATCAACAAGAGCCTCACCACGCTCGGCAAGGTCATCAGCGCCCTCGCCGAGATCGTAAGTTTTCCTCTCTCTCTCTTCTCCCAAGGTAAACTCGCCCCTCTTAGAACACCGCGATTTCATTCGCTGCTTTTCTTTTTTCAAATTTCCCGCTGCCTTGCCCTTCGCTAATACGTGGCTCGTCGACTCTCAAAGGCGGTAAGTCTCTCATTTACACAGAAAGCATCTGGATTTTTTGTTTGAGAAAGTAACTAAAAAATTAAAGACACAAAATTTAATTAAAAGACGGAACATTGCTAAATTGTAAATCCTCGTATTTTCAAAGCCTGTAGTATAAACTCGTGCAATTCAAACGATTCGTATATAACTTCTTCTCTCGCGCAGGCATCCAAGGACAAGCGGAAGAAGAAGGCCGACTTCATTCCCTACCGAGATTCCGTGCTCACCTGGCTGCTGCGCGAGAACCTCGGCGGCAACTCGAAAACCGCCATGATCGCGGCCGTCAGTCCGGCCGACATCAACTACGACGAGACTCTCTCGACGCTGAGGTAATGCGTTATGAACTGCGGACGGCTTTGACCTCTATGCGATATACATACGTGTATGCTTGTCTCCGCAGATATGCGGACAGAGCGAAACAGATCGTCTGCAAGGCTGTGGTCAACGAGGACGCCAACGCCAAGATCATTCGCGAGCTCAAGGAGGAGATCCAGAAGCTGCGCGAGCTCCTCAAGCAGGAGGGAATCGATTATCAAGAAGGTGAGACTCCCCGCCCTTATGCCATATCTTTATCGCTCTGCGCACTGCAGTATACAACTCGTGTTTTCTATTTCATTACGTATATATTGACGCATTAACTCGAGCTTTCTTTAAGTATAAAACACACTAACTTATCTATACATTGTAAATATAGTACTTCTAATTATGTATACTAACACGTAATTCGTCTGTCAATCGATTTCTCGTCAATTGTGTACAATTACTGTGCATAACTGAGTCAGAGCGCGATTGTTATTACTATTATTATTTATTATTATTATTATTATTATTATTATTATTGATATTTGTTGATTAGCGCGCTCGTATAGTTAAAATAAGATTATCTTCGTACTTCTGATCACGGTTTATCTACGGATTGCCGACTGTTTTTTTGTTTATTGTTTTACTTTGATTTCGTACTTTACGAATCTAATCTACTCGTATATTATACGACTATAATATATAGTGTTAATAGAATATTATAACGACATTAATAGTAGAAGCGTATTTATATACATAAAGTAGGCAATCCATTTACCAGAAATTTTTTTCTTCCCTATTTACGCAACTCTGCTTAGGGCCAGACGGCAAAATCACTTACGAAAAGAAAGACTCTAGTAAGTAAAACCAAAAAAAAAACAAAAAAAAACGCAAAAAACTTAAAGCGATACTTGCGAGCAAGCGAAATTTTCTTTGTATCTTTACGAAAACCTGTATTTTTTTCATTTATTTTTTTATTCTCGTACTTTGTCTCACTCACGGCTTTCAGTAATATGTCTTTTGCTTTCTTCGCTCACGGCACACATTGTTGCAGCGTAAAACCGTAAATATCTTATACATTTGTGTACGAAGCAAGCGACGTCAAGTTCGCGCGGAAAGCTCGTCGAATAATTGATCGAGGGAGTGTGAACGTTCTATATACTTCTCGGACTGTTAAGTTTTTCGTGGAAAAAGCGCGCGCGTTATACATATAAGTATACACGTATACAATTCCGAGACTACGTGGTGCCAGCTTTCGCCATGCATCGATGCATTTCACGTACGCAAGCTCTGCGTCTATACGCTTCATATACATGTATATGTCCGCACGTAAAGGATTGACACGACAGAAGTGTTAGTCTTCGCATTGTAGGTATAACCGTAAAAAAGAAAACTATCCGGGAAAATCGTCTCGGCGTCGGATGTGTATTTTCCATGTCTGTATATAATTGCAATGACTGACTCTTTTTTCGTGTATTTATACATACCAATTAGGTGTAAATTTATACACATCTGTGTATCGACTTTGCCACTTGTGTCGGATAATCGCGATTTACTGCACGCAGCTCTCGTTGTGCATAATGTACCTTTATACCTTTATGTACCTTTATGTATTATATACATATGACACGTAATAAGAAAGAGAGAAAAAGCGAGAGACTTGCGTGCGAGGTGAAGCTTTCGGTTCTCCCTTTATATCGACGATATACGTATATAAGTAAACATCGTGCAACGCGTGATTTTTTATTTTTTGCGCTCGCGGCTTTCGAGAACGCGCTGTTTCGACGCAGCTTCTTCGCGCGCCGGAGAGAATGTGTATATAGAATCGATTTTTCGAGGTGCAGTTTCGCCGAGAAAATCTAATAAGCTGTCCCCGTAGCGCCGCTTTGAAAGCTTTTGTAGAGGTATTATACGTATATAAATTGTAAAATTTGGCTGCGGACGCCTCACGCTCGTTTTTTGGCTTACACGATGTACCAACGCAATGTATTGTATACATTATACATTATATACCTGCGGTGCGCCAGTCGTGTCTCGCTATAATACGTATTGTGTAATGCGAGAGCAACGATGTGCGTGGGTTTTATAAGTTGCGCTCACAAGAGTATCATGATTATATTATACGCAGACTCTGATGCTTATATGCATTGTATACTTATACTTGCAATATCCGAGCCACGAGTGCGTTGCATGGCAGTTTGTTTTTTTCACAGCAGAGCGAGTATGTTATATATTCTCTTTATATACGCTTCTGTGTGAGGAAGTCGTGCAGTGCGTTTGAATAGGAAAAGCTTTTCTTTTATTATTATTACGAGAAGAAGTACAGCTTACATCTTTTTCAGTGGTTTTGTATTGCGTTAACACATAGACACGTGTATGTACACTCGTGTACACTCAGATCAGAACACATTTGACTTTTATAGCTTTCGGTGTTTATAAGAGACTCGTGGTGTCAACTTTCTTTTGAGGAAAAAAAAACAAAAAATTAAAGAATCGATAGTCATTGTACTGTTGACACCACAGACTGAGCGACTATATGATTGTACGGCGCTGCACAGAGTGCAAAAGCTTTTTGAGAGGCGCAAAGAGAGTTAGGTGTTTATATAGAACGAGAGAAATCGAGGTTTTAACAGGGACGTGTATTTTTTGCGCAGGAGACGTTACGTGTTTTATCCGAAACGCAAAACGGGAGGACGACATGAAGGAGTCACGGCAGAGGATCCCTTCCCACGGGACGTCCACCCTGGCCGAGGAGGCCGTCGAACAACTGCAGGCCTCGGAAAAGTTAATAGCAGGTGAGAAAGAGATTCTATATTATACTTGTATACGTATTCACGTAAGAATGAATAGACTTATTTATTAATTAAAAAGGACTTGATTAATTCATTTCTTAATACCATTTCATTTTTATATACAATGGTTTATAATTTTGATCAAACCTAAGTTTATGCCATGCATTACATCGCAAGGTTCAATTAATGCATTATTACCAGGAATTCGACTTAAATTAATAAATTTAAAATAAATTAAAATGAATGTTTATGAACCGCCAATAAATCCTTCTCACATTGTATTCGCACAACTCTGTAAGTACATCTAACAATGCACGGTTGTTTCTGTCCCGCGCAGAACTGAACGAGACGTGGGAGGAGAAGCTGAAGCGGACCGAGGCCATACGGCTGCAGCGCGAGGCGGTGTTCGCCGAGATGGGCGTCGCCGTGAAGGAGGACGGCGTGACCGTCGGCGTCTTCTCCCCGAAAAAGACGCCCCATCTGGTCAATCTGAACGAGGATCCCCTCATGTCGGAGTGTCTGCTGTACTACATCAAGGACGGCTTCACGCGCATCGGCAGCGCCGAGGCCAACATTCCCCAAGATATCCAGCTCTGCGGTCCGCACATTCTAAGCGAGCACTGCGTCTTCGAAAATCACGAGGGCCTAATCACCCTCATGCCCAAGGCCGGCGCGCTGATCTACGTGAACGGCCGAGCGGTGCAGGAGCCCCTCCTGCTGAAGACGGGCTCGCGGGTGATCCTCGGCAAGAATCACGTGTTCAGGTTCAATCATCCGGACCAGGTGCGCGAGCGCCGGGAGAAGAGCTCGCCCCTGGCCGAGACGCCGGCGAACGGCGAGACCGTCGACTGGAACTTCGCGCAGATCGAGCTGCTCGAGAAGCAGGGCATCGACCTCAAGGCCGAGATGGACAAGCGCGTGCTCGTGCTCGAGGAGCAGTTCCGCAAGGAGAAGGAGGAGGCCGACCAGCTCTTCGAGGAGCAGAGAAAAGTTCGTTCGCACCTTTCCCTCGTTATTTCGCCCGCGCGATTCGATCTCCCTCGTCTTAACTTCTCTCCTCTCTTCATTTCCCCTAGAATTACGAGGCACGAATCGATGCCTTGCAAAAGCAAGTCGAGGAGCAGAGCATGACGATGTCGATGTACAGCAGCTACACGCCCGAAGACTTTAATAACATCGAGGAGGACATCTTCGGTAAGTCGTCCACCCTCTTCTCTCTTTCTCGTCTCTCTAATTCTTGATCGATTAATCGATACGACAATGTCCACGTACATAATAACACATATGATAATATTTTTATCGCACACATGTCATCTATCTCTCTCACAGCGCGCAGAACTGCGATTCTACTTGTTTATACTTATCTGTACACCACCGTCTACATCATCTCTCAGCCAGCATGAATCTTTTTTTCCTCCACGCATTTACGTCGCCTACACAAGCGTATATCGTGATATACTTGCGCCTTCGGCAAACTCGTTCGATGCGAAAACCACAATCACAAATCAACACTACTTCGACACACACTTGTCCACCTCCCGATTGATCTCTTTTCTGCTTGGCTTATCTGACTGTCTCGCCCGACGATTGCTTGTTATTTCAGTCAACCCATTGTTTGACGCAGAGAGCAACTGGGGTGAGCGCGAATACCAGCTGGCCAGCTGGGCCTTCCGCAAGTGGAAGTACCACCAGTTCACCAGTCTGCGGGACGACCTCTGGGGCAACGCCATCTTCCTCAAGGAGGCCAACGCCATTTCCGTCGAGCTCAAGAAGAAGGTACGTTCTCTCGTTTTCTCGTTAACTCTTTTCAAGCACTTCCCCCTGCGCTCGTCCAACCGTTCGTTCTTCTCGCTTCGCAGGTTCAGTTCCAGTTCACGCTGCTGACCGATACCCTCTACTCGCCCTTGCCGCCGGATCTTCTACCGGCCGTCGAGGACGACGAGGACGAGGAGAGAACCTTCCCTCGCACCATAGTCGCGGTCGAGGTTCAGGATCTCAAGAACGGGGCTACCCACTACTGGACCCTCGACAAGCTCAGGTACTTGAGTTCTCGATTGCACATCCGAGATAGATGTAGGATAGTTATCCTTATATAACGTATATACACGACAAAGTTACTCCGCTTATTAGTCTACTACAAATTTAAACTGTAAGCTACAAGCTTCAGCTGCAGAACACATTTTCAAAACGATATTGAAGTACACGCGCTCACACTCGTATGCGAGCTTCCTAGCCGATTTATTCGATAAACGCACCAGCGTAGAGAAAGCAAAGCTATGTAATGTAAGGAAAATCGGGAGTATTAAGATAAAAGAGACTCGTTGTGCGCGGGGACCGACACGCGGCAAAGGGAATATCGGGGGATACGGCACGAGTATATGGTGACACAGACACACACACATCTCTGTGATTGGGCTTTGTAGAGAGCGCTTGGAGCTGATGCGCAGTACGTACAACGAGGACTCGAGTCCGACAATCAGCGACAATTGGCCGGCGGAACTGGACTTTTTCCAATACCGTGATCACGCTAGTCCGAAGCTAATGCTCGCAAACCTCTTGCCCTCGAGGTTGGTCCGCGCACACTAAGAGTCAGCTGGCTTGTGTTGGCCGTCGACGTTGCTGTACCGCTGCTACACCGCTGTCACTATGATTATACGCTTGTTGCATCTCGCTTTCTGTCTGTTACGTTCTTTGCGCCCCGTGTCCGACCATTCCGACTTTGTATCACTTTTGGCACGAGTGTCCATATAGCTCACGTTAGGCTGTAAACGCGCGAATCGATTGATTCGTACTTTTCGTAGCGCATTATATGTACGTCGATGCTCCTTTACTACGTCGTTATTTCCATTGCCTCGTACATCCTTGTATATCGATCGGATGAGCATTTCAAATATGTATGAGCGCGTCGCCCCCGCGAAATTTGAATGATGGCTATAGCCTCTCAGGACTGATCGACTGTGTATACATCTTCTCGCCGACTTTTATGCACCCCTCGTGCGATGCGCTCTTGCTAATGTACCGAATGAATATTTTTCGAGGCAAGAAACTCTCGTCTCGGCTACCGCTGCGTTCAGTTTAAAAAGAGAACATTTTCTAACGTAATCGCGCTTCATTCGCTACGAGTTTGCATTCGACAATTGATTCGCTTAAGCTTATAAAAGTATCGAGTTCACGCGTGAAAAATTCAGTCTACTAAGAGCCAGCTTAAGCTCGTATACAGAGTAAGAAGCGTTGAAATAGGTCAATATATCGATTGTCGTTAAAACGCCCGATTAGTTTTCCAATTGTATACAAGTCGCGCTGTTTATTGCGGTACGCTGAAACCGTGTTACTATATTATTTCTCCAAAAATTGTCTTCGAATTTCACTTTTACACTGAATTGTGAACTATACCAAAAATCACACGATTTATCTCAAGAGTCCAATGTCCGGCAATATCCCGGTCGCACAGCATCACAGCAAAAAATGTCACTTCAACACGCCAATCCAATAAATAAAGTCACATCCGCTTGGACGCGCATAATCAGCTTGAGCGGATGGAGAACGTGCGATGCTTCTTTCACCGTACAGTATACGTGTGTCTTGCCTCCGAACGACTCGAGCAGCGCGACGAGACAATCAGATACGACTTAACGCTTCGTCTCTCTTTTCGCAGGCAAAGGCTGGAGCTGATGCGGGAAATGTACCACAACGAGGCCGAGCTGTCGCCCACGTCGCCGGATTACAACATCGAGAGCATCACCGGGGGCGATCCGTTCTACGACCGATTTCCCTGGTTCCGCATGGTCGGAAGGTGAGCCTTTCTCAAAACCTGTTCGTGTACTCTTGCACAAAGTTCAAAACTGTAATTGGAAATTTCGTGCCGCAGATCGTTCGTCTACTTGAGCAACCTGCTGTATCCGGTGCCGCTGATCCACAAAATCGCCATTGTCAACGAGAAGGGCGACTTGAAAGGATACCTCCGGGTGGCCGTCCAGGCCGTTGTAGGTACGTCCCGAACGTTTGTCACTCTGTACGCGTAACGATTAATGTAAATCGTCGATATCGCCCCTGTGCGTCGACGATAAAACGGCGATTGGCACAACTTTAACGAACACCTTTTCCTAGAAGAGGAAAACAGCGAGTACTCGAGCGGCGTACGGCAGTCGGCCAGGATCGCGTTCGACGACGACCTCTTCGGCACGCAGCGGCAGAACCGGCGCAACACCCTGCTCGCCCAGACCCTCGAGAAGAACCAGCACCAGCAGCAGATCATGTCGCAGGAGGAGCGCGTAGTCGAGGGCCAGACCGAGAACAAGGAGGCGAAGAGCACCGAGAGCTGCAAGGAGCTGAAGGAGGACGAGGAGGTCGGCGACGCCGACAGCGGCCGGGGCGACAGCTCCGTGTCGAGCGACATGAAGGAGGAGGAGCTACCTGAGCATCTTCAGCCTGGCGCTGAATTTACCTTCAGGGTCACAGTCTTGCAGGCCATGGGCATCGCTACCGAATACGTCGACATCTTCTGTCAATTCAAGTAATTTGTTTTTCTTTCGGATTGTCGATTGAACAAGGCACCCGCGTATATGCAGCGCGTTATTCACGGGACGACGTTTGGTTTACAGCTTTTTGCATCGACATCACGAAGCATTCTCAACGGAGCGCGTCAAGAACACCGGCAAGGGAAATCCACCTGGTTTTTACCACGTACAAAATGTAATTGAACGTTCGAGCCAGTGTTTTGAAAAAGAAGCTAATTGTCTCCGAATACTATAGTCGATCTTACGTGTGCTCTCTGTTTTCCAGATAACCGTCACGGTCACAAAATCGTTCATAGAATACCTGAAGACGCAGCCAATAGTCTTCGAAGTCTTTGGCCACTATCAGCAACACCCTCTCCACAAGGATGCTAAGCTGGAATAGTAAGTTGGACATTGATTTATTCACCTGTAAGCGAGGCCTTGAAGTCCTATATTTATAACTCGCAACTCGCGCGGCACATCCAGTTATGGAAACTGCGCTGCACTCTCGGATCGATTACACCGCTTCGAACAACCTGCACAGAGTAAATAACAGTTATAAAAGAGAAAGCCCCCGTTTTACGATTGCAGCGTGCGCCAGCCTCCGAAGCGGATGCTGCCGCCGTCGATTCCGATTAGCCAGCCGGTGCGCTCGCCGAAATTCGGTAGCGTGCTGCCGTCGCCGTCGACCTCCCACGTCCACGCCAAGTACGACGTGCTCGTCTGGTTCGAGATCTGCGAGCTGGCGCCGAACGGCGAGTACGTGCCCTCGGTGGTCGACCACAGCGACGATCTGCCCTGCCGCGGCCTCTTCCTCCTGCACCAGGGTATCCAGCGGCGCATCCGCATCACCATCGTGCACGAGCAGGCCTCGGAGCTGCGCTGGAAGGACGTGCGCGAGCTCGTCGTCGGCCGCATCAGGAACACGCCCGAGCCCGAGGAGGAGGACAACGACTCGTCGGTGCTCTCGCTCGGTCTCTTCCCCGGCGAGTACCTCGATCTGCCGGGCGACGATCGCTGCATGTACAGGTTCGAGGCCGCCTGGGACAGCTCGCTCCACAATTCCGCGCTGCTCAATCGCGTCACCTCCTACGGCGAGCAGATATTCATGACCATTTCGGCTTATCTCGAGGTGCGTATCGTCGTAGAGCGTTGTGCGCAGCGGCGAGAAATATCGATTGATTCAATTATGCACCTACGATTGACAGCTGGAGAATTGCGGCAGACCGGCCATTGTCACCAAGGATCTGAGCATGATCATCTACGGTAGGGACGCGCGAGTCGGCCCGCGATCTCTCAAGCACTTGTTCAGCGGGAGCTACCGCAACCAGGAGGCCAATCGTCTGAGCGGCGTCTACGAGCTCGTTCTTCGCCGCGCTTCTGAAGCAGGTAGCCCAGGTTTGTCTTGTCTGGCCCTTAGAACCTACACCCGACTAACGTCCCTCCCTGTTCTCCTCCACTAACACTGCCCGTTAGACGATCCATCGGTGTCGTGTCGTGCTGTCTTTGTGTATCTCAATGTTTGTCAGTATCCTCGAAGAACAACGCCTCGAAGTCCTCCTGTCGAGCCTCACTCAATTCCTTGGGCTTTATCTCGTTTCGCAGGCGTGCAGAGGCGACAGCGCCGAGTGCTCGACACGAGCTCGACCTACGTACGCGGCGAGGAGAATCTCGACGGCTGGCGACCACGCGGCGACAGTCTCATCTTCGATCACCAGTGGGAACTCGAGAAGCTCACGAGGCTCGAGGAGGTCGAGCGCGTCAGGCATACCCTGCTACTGCGCGAGAAACTCGGCATCGACAAGAACACGTTCTGCAACAAGACCGTGCACGACTTCACGAAAAGCGAGAAGGTGCGACTGCGAAAACATAATTCAGTAGCGGAATTGTATATACGCGTACGAGCTGAATCGATAGTCAAAGCCGCGATCGTTATTGACTTACACAGGAGGTGTGCAACATGGTGGCCAAGGCGACGAACGAGCCGCACGCCAGCCCCGTCAAGCTCAAGAAATCGACGAGCAAGGACGTGTACGAGCCCTGGGAGATGAGCGAGCACGAGAAGGAGATCGCGAGCAAGTACGTGAAACTGATCCAGGGCAGGATCCCGAGCAAGGAACCGATCGTCCTGTCGGACGTGTCGCCCAGCGACGACACCGTCACCGACATGACCACCTCGATGATGTCCTCGGTCGTCTCCTCCTCGTCCCAAGAGTCAGTATATCCCCGATTATGCGATTACAAGCAGGTAAACTTTTTCCACGTATGCCTGAAACGCCCTGTAGCGGTTGTCTCTGCAGCCTGTACACACATAATCGCGCCGCTATCAACTGCTTCTCCAATCTATCTCTCCATATTACATCAAACGTACTGTGTGCAAACATCTGCATATATACACGAGACTAGGAAACTTTGTTTGCTATAACTTCAGAACATCATGTACATAATAATACATCATGCATTTATATGTAAACAAATAAACATGTACTCTACGGCAGCAGCTCAAGCGCAGCTTTTCTATTAGTCCACCACGCAGTGTCTCAACATCTTTATTATTTTCCGTTATCGATTAAGTTGCCCGCGCAAGCTCCACATACATCACTCGGTAAGCATTGGATATATTACATAAGAACCATTGGTCACGTATATTATTATACATTATGCGAGCAAAAAGAAAAATGCAGAGAACAAACGAGCAAAGGGGTGCGCGTCTCGGGTTATACAGGAGAGGTGTTACTTGCAGTCCGCAGGAATAATAGTGAAGAGCAGGTCTAAGTCGTGCATCTTTAGGTTGAGCTCGCCCGAGCGCGCGAGGCTTCAGGAGCTGCAGGAGAGCATCCTCGCAGGCGGCGGCGGCGGCGGCGGCGGCGCAGGAAGCGACTCGGCCTCGGCACCGGCGCCCCTCGGCGCGAGTTCGCCCCTCAAGGAGAACCTCGTGCTCTACGCGCCCGAAGTCGAGGAGATACGCATAAGTCCGGTGATCGCCCGGAAAGGCTACCTCAACGTCCTCGAGCACAAGACTAACGGATGGAAGAAGCGATGGGTGGTGAGCTGAGCTTTTCTCTTCTCTTCCCGTCTCCTTTTGTTCTGTCGCGCGAATCACGCGTGCGCTTAGCTACAAAGGAATTGTCATTCTTTCTGTCTCCAGTCGGTGCGCAGACCCTACGTTTTTATTTTCCGGGACGAGAAGGATCCCGTGGAGAGAGCGCTCATTAACCTGGCGACCGCCCAAGTCGAATACTCGGAAGACCAGTTGGCCATGGTGAAAGTACCCAATACTTTTAGGTAAGTCCGACGGTCGGATGCTGGCGAGCTAAGCGCTCTTATATATTATATGCCTGAATATACGTCTGTTTCAGCGTTGTTACGAAGCATCGGGGTTACCTCCTCCAGACACTAGGCGATAAGGAAGTTTACGATTGGCTTTACGCAATCAATCCTCTGTTGGCGGGACAGATAAGGTCAGTCGATCGAGGCATTATAGTAGAGCGAATAATTGGGCGACTATGGATAAAATGAATGATAATCGTGCGCGAATCACAGGTCGAGACTGGCGCGCAAGGGACCCGGAGCCAACGGAATACCGATCAGTCTCGCGCCAACCGGATCGACGGCCACTGGCGTCGGACTCGCGGATACTCAGGCCCAAGCCAAGTGAGTGGCAGACTCGCTGGCCGAGATGATGGGCATCGTCGCCAAGGCCTCGAGGATCGTGCTGAATCGCTCTCACTCTGCCCTCGAGTCGCGGGATTTCTGTAGCTTTGGCTTTCCGATTGTTTTCGACTGACGACTTTAGGCGGATCAGCATACATTATAGACACATTTGTAGGCACACACACACACATGCGTGCTCTCGCTCTCACCGGCCGCTTCCCCGCGCGGGAAGCGTTGCGCACCGGTTGAGTCGAGACAGCACAAAACGACGCGCCGTACAAACAGCATAAGTACATTAATTATACCCGGCTCATACGACGCAGCCATTGAATGCAAGCTCACCGGGATCCATCATGATGATCATGATGATAATGATGATGAATGAACGAACGAACGAACGAACGAACGAACAAATATGAATACACCGACTGTAATCGATAAGCATATTTCGCTGCTGCACATCACCTATTATATGATGACACACACACAGTGCGACGAGGAGAAATAAGCATTATACCCTGCTCGTACACTTGCCACCTCCTCTTAATTCTGTTGTCTAATCCTCATTGGTATATTATATACAATACTCGTATAGGCGGTATATATAACTCGAAGGGGAGCGAGTGAGAGGAGCGCGGAAAGAAACTCGGTCGTCCAGCATCCTAAATAGCACGGCCAGCGAAGTAACTGCACTCAAACACACACGTACGTGGACGATGTTCTTGTATTAGATCTTCGATGCAATAAAGAGCGAAGCTGCTCTTTTTAAGTACACTCTACACACTCTACACGCTCTCACGCGTATACACCTACACTGACAGTAAAATACGACATGCAGACGCAGTTACACAGTTACATACTCACAGAGATACTGAAAAAAGAGCCACAGGAAAATTGACATTAATTCATGAAGACAAGAAAAAACAAATGGAAAAAAAACTACTCTTCGTAAAAATGCTTTGGTATATTCGGAAAGAAACATACATTCCCCTTGACGTTTCTAGATGTAGAGAACGAGAGAAAGAGCGAATGAGAAAGATATAAAGAAGCGTCTGCAGCTGCTATAAAAAAATGTTGCATGAATCCGAGAGCAAGATTGACAGAGCGTTGAGAGAGAGAGAGAGAGAGAGAGAGAGAACGATGACAAAGTCAAAGCAGGAATAGGGAGTGCGATTGCGATACCCGCATATTGTAACGCAAAGAGCTGTGCGCGCGCGCTATCCCTATATGTAAATACAGCGCGCGCGCCGAGAGGGCCGTATCCTTCGACTGTAAGAAAAAAAACGCTCTCGCGCTTCTCGGTGCTACCGCTGCCGTCCGCTCTCTCATTTCTCCGCAAGTAGATATTTTTCCATACTCAGAGACAGAGAGACGACGCGGCGGAAAACCGCGAGAGCGAGACGCGAGGAACAAAGTGAGAGAAAGATAGATGATACCTGATGAGATGGCCGAGGTACGGCAGAGAGATAGAGAGAAAGAGCGAGAGAGAAAGAGAGAGAGAGAGAGAGAGAGAGAGACAGACGCTCAACACTTAACAGTATGATTTCTAGTCGAGAAAGAGAGTGCGTGAGAATTCAACGAATGCGTGTAAAGTTTGTGTGCTGTAAGCTCGCAATCTGTGCAAGCTACTATTATTAATTATATTATACCGCATACTTTCGTTATCGTTCAAAGCCATTGAGATACTGTTGATTAATTATTATTGTCATTATTAATTATTTTAACTATTACGGATATATGATATTATTATTAGTGATCGATCAATATTATTATTATTATTATTATTATTATTATTGAAATATTATGATTGCGCAAGCCCTGACAAGGCGGTTTCTATACAAGATAATTTTTGATCTCGAGATACAAAAGCTTAGCGGCGAGGAGTGTGCGAAAGAAAGCGATCGTGAATCGATCGATTTATTATAAATATTAATTAAATGCGTTAGAAGTATAAAGCGTAGCATCCCGAGACGCCGATGCGGCGAGACACGAAACTCTCACATACAGGCTTGAGGCTGGATCGATCCCCCGACCGTATATACGTGCAATTGTATAAACGTATGTATACGATCGGAAAACTGGAGTTTCGCGAGCCGCAGAGGCGCGCGCGCGGTTTGTTACGCCCCCCCCCCCCCCGCAAAAACCAGTTTCGCTTGCTGACTGTTGTAGCGTTTAATATTATATATATAGTTTTATTTTGTTATCGATTGCAGCGATCCGATCGCGCGTCCGAGTACGTATTTTGCGCGCGTATTGCCACGTGCAAAATGGAAAAAAATGGAAAAAAAAACAGAAAAGGAAAAAGAAAAAAAATATGTACTCGCGACGCGTGCCAAAGCGATGAATTACATTGATGAGTGTCGACGAGCCGCCAACGTTGTAATACTCGTGTGCGCGCGCGCGTGCAAAGGGAGATTTTCTCTTCGACTTTAACTACAAAAATAGACGCGCGCGCGCGCGACACGCGCAGACACTGAGAGTAAAATACAACTGGAGCATATTATACTTATTACAAAAAAAAAACGCGGAAAGGGGTACCACGGGGATCGGCGAGGTGGATAAATTGTAAAAGAGAATATGGTCACTTATATATATAAATAGTTATATATAAATATATACAGATATGCATAAATCAATTTAATATAAACAACGTTACTACACGCATTTACGAGGAAGCGCAGGAGGAACGGAAGAGTGCGTATACGAAAGGCGAGAAAAAGTGCGAGCGAGGCGAGGAATGGAGAGCATAAATAATTGAACGGTGTGCGATGGAAAACTATGGAGAATAAAACGAAACGAAAATTGTCACTGTGAAGAATCTCCGATTCACTATTGCTCTATAAGTATAAATAAAAAGTAAGTTCGTGTATTTATTTGTATGTTACCAACAAACTTGGATTCGTGCAGAGCCGTTTTATTATTTTCGTTCGGATCCTACTTGATCACCTATTCGCTGAGAAGGGCGTGGGAGAGAAAGATTGTAGAGAGAGAGAGAGAGAGAGAGAGAGAGAGAGAGAGAGAGAAAGCGAGAGAGAAAGAGACAGGCCACTCTGAACCATTCATTAATGCTGTAACGTGTATTGATTATTACGATTACTTGACTTACACACTAGATCTACTGTAAGTGGTAATTAAAGTGTAATAAAACCGATTAATAAAAGCTTACAAGATTGGAGGCTTCATTTACACCTTGTACCTTACCCTCGTCTTTCGTGATGATATACGTGATGATATATGTGAAGATATATGTGCGTTTCTGACAAATGTGGAGGTTTTTCTGTCAATGCAATATTATCATGAAACTTTTCATAGCTCGCAAGTTCTCTTGGCAATGCAATAATTAGTTTTTAAAGTATTTATTTAATTTTTTAGTTATTATTAAGTTTTTTCTTTTTGCAGTCAATTGATTTACTGTTTGTGTCACAGTCTCCATCATGCAAAACCGAAGGAAAATTTTGCCTTCGTTGTATTTTTAAATTCACACAATTTTGAAAATCTGATGAATTCCCTCGAGGCAATTTAGAAATCAAAATCGAAGATTATCGTGATACGAATATTCTGGAACTAAGAAAGATTAATAATGAAGGTCTTCATGTGCTCCTTTAAGAAATAATATAATTGCACCAATATTTTCATGATTTTATAATAGGACTCTTATTTTTATTTTCATCTAATTCTAACTTTAGTAATTAACAGATTTTGATGATTGTTTAATGTGAATTTATTGGCCAGTCTCATTTGAGGGTTTTCATGGTTCATATGACAAAAATCGTATATACGTTTGTTTAAAAAATATTCTTATTTTGCGGTAAAATCAAAACTTCTAATGACGATTATTAATGAAATAAACACGCGAATTTCTTGGACTAAGCTTATACGTGCATCTATATCTTGTTTGAAATACATAAATTGGCATGTGCTTAGTTTCTTCCTGTAAGCGATCGAATTCCACGTGTGCATTTTTATTGTTTCGATTATCCATTGTCAGTTGAATATACGTCAATAGAATTCCATCATAGTACTGCAGAGAGTTGAAAATTCTGTTTTAATTATTCTGTGCAATTTGAAACTGTGCATTGGCACGTATATGTGCATAGATTAAAAATTGCAAACACGAAATCAAAAGCATTTTAGAATAACATTAAAGCTTCTTCGAAATTCAATTCAAGTCTAGCTTAAACGCTGTTTTTTCTAAAGCCTATTTTTCCTAACGTGTGTAATTTCCCTGTCAGCAGAAAATAAATATATCCTGTATTATATTAATCGGCATCAATTGAAAAAAATCCTTGTTTTTGAGATTTATGCTAATTAATAAATTTTTATTAATATTCAATTTTTTGTCACATCCTTCATAAATTTTAAAAGGTAATAAAACATTCTGCAATTTTACTTCATTAGATTCCTGTATTATATTAATCGGCATCAATTGAAAAATCCTTCTTTGCGGGATATATAGATATTAATAAACCTTTTTAAAAATATTAATTATAATAAGGGAATAAAACATTCAGCAAATTTTACCTCATTAGATTAGTCAAAATTTCAAAATGGCACTGCTCACGTCAATGTGGAATGTGTCGTGATTCCATTTCTGCGTTTTTTTTTATTTCTGCAATTATTTTTTTTTAATTTTGCACTTTTTTAATGTTCATAATAGTGTTTGAAAGATAAATTTATATTCTTCAATTTGACCACATTATATTTGTCATAATTTTAATATTATCATTGCTATAGGCGTTTAATTAAAAAAAAGTGAGACCGTATTAATAATTGGAAATATGTGCATATCGGAAACAACTCTCCCTAAAAATTGCAAAAAATTTTTTTAGAAGGCGCACCTACCAGGCCTATTTGTTCGCATTCCTTTGTTCATTCTGAAAGAGAAAAAACTCGCAAAGCGAGCAAAAACGACTCGAAAAGCGAGAAATAATTAAAAAAAATTCATAGACTTTTGTTGAGATTTTACTGATGTTCTACGGAAGGAATAGAAATAAAAGACGCAATGACTTTTATTTATAAACTATTTAATCCAGCTTATACCTCTTTATTATCGAACTTATTATACAAATTTTGAAGTAAATTAGCATTCATTAGAACAAAACTTTTTTCAGACTTTTTAAGGACTTTTTTCGCATATTGAATTTTCGAAAAATCAAAAATCATACCGCATCTCTTTAAAAAAAATTTAACAGCATTCATTGATGAATTTTGAGATATTTTTGTTGTAGTGAAAAAATTATACAAAGCTTTTTTATGATTTTTCTCGCTGAATCGATTAGCGTAATTAGTTATTCAAAATGTTCAATTTTGTTGGCAATTTATGTTAAAATAATTTTGCAATGAATAGTCCAATAAAAAAAAACACAAAAAACACGAGTTTTTTCACTAATGCAACTAATGACGTTGTTAGTTTCGCACTAGCTATGCTGGTGTCACCATGGGTTTTAATGGGTTAACATATTTTAAAAGCATTTTAACTAATGATAATGTGTTGATTACAAAATATTATGCTACGTAATATACTGATTTCTGTACAATTTTATATGCATATTTTATATTTTGGGAAAAGTATTATTTAGGAACCGCATTTTAGGAAAAACGTCCTACAATCAAGAAAAAGATTGTTTAATAACTTAGAAATGAAGTGAAATTATTCAAAGCATTCGTGTTATTTATTGTTTCCATAAAGTATCGCATGAAGAACTTTAACTTAAAAAAAAGTAGAAGATAAGAGCTTTAATTTGAGCTATTAAACTTGGAAATGGGTCAATTGTATCGGAAGGCCCGAAGACTTGAAAAATGGCGAATTTTGCTTATTTCCATGAAATCACTCGATTTTGGCAAATACAGAGATTTTTCCCTTTTTTCAAACGCCTAAAACTTTTGATCGAGTTGTGCGTTTTCAATGTTTAATAGCTCAAATTAAAGCTCTTTTCTTCTACTTTTTTGTTAGTTAGTCCAATTTTTTTATAACATATAGTGTGCTATATACATGCTTTCAAAAAATCATTTACCTGAGAAGCACATATATAATATGGCTCACTGCTTTAAAAATTTTTAATCTAGACTTATTGTCAGAAAATTACAAGAAAAGAGCTTTAATTTAAGCTATCCACCATTAAAAACGAATGCCTGGATCAAGAGTTAAAAGGATTTAAAAAGAAAAACGTAAAATTGGCTATTTTCGTAAGCGCCTGAAACAGTGTTCATTGTCTTCAAATGTGCATATCTTTTGATCAGTGCATCCGATCCAGATAATTTTATATGCAAATTAAAGGTCTTTTAGTGTATTTTAAGTCTGTGTATATGAAAAAATCTAAATAATTATAACACTGTAGATAGTGCCCGTTTTTTAATTTTTAGAGCAAAAATCGCAATCATTTTTTTCGGTTTTTCGCCTGTAGCTCTTTGTTGGAATAGGGTTATGCGACAAATAAAACTAGCAGGGTCCGATAGGCGTTTCCTCAAAAATAAAAAAATGCAACTTTTGGACCGACTTGTGTAACACTTTCCGGTGGATTTCCACATATATGACCAATTCTCATAGAAAAATATGCCTTTTGGGGGTCCAGAAATCGAAATTTTATTTTTAAAGCTACAGGTTTTGGACCAATGAGAATTTCTTCTGTAAGCTAAAAGATAGTCAAAAGTGCAGAGGAACATGGGAAAAGTTACTAGTAACCATATTTCTGAACCATTTTAAGTACTATTTTACAATAAACTAATGCGTTGAAATACTCGAATAATGACAACTACGAATGTTTCCGAGGCACAAATAAAATTTCAAATTATGCAACAGTAGAGTACAATAAAAGAGCTTTAATTTAAAAAAAAAAAATCAGATTCGATGCTCTGATCAAAAGTTATGCCCATTTGACAAAAAAAGTAAACAAAAATCCGAATAGCCGATTTTCTTTTTTTTCCACATACCTCCCCATGTTAAATTCTAATTTTCCATGTTTACCATGTTCGTTTTCATTTTTGACAATCTACCAGCTAACAGAAGAAAGTCTGATTGGTCCGAAACCTCTAGCTTTAAAAAAAATTTTCGATTTCTAAACCAAAGAAAAGTGCATTTATTTTTTGAAATTCGACATAATTATGGACTACACAAATTATAGAAACAAAAATAAAAGTGTTTTACCGAAATAAGCATCAACCGAAAAAAAAAGAACTATACTGGAATTTATCGACAGTTGCAACGTAACGTCTTGTTAGGCAGTTGCGCAATATGAGTCACCTGCGCTATAAAACCTATTGCTTCGTTTGAATACACTGTCAGTTGCTTCTTTGAACCGAGATGATGTCGAACGGTAGTCAAATGGACGAACTTTATCGGCGATTGGGCGACGATCTCGAAGAGAAACTACCGATGATCGAACGAAGCGAAATTGCCGGATACTTTGCTGGGAAGACGTTGTTCATTACCGGTGCTACCGGTTTCATGGGTAGATGCCTCGTGGAAAAGCTGCTCAGAAGTTGCTCTGGAGTCAGACGCATCTACATCCTGATGAGGGCTGAAAAAGAACGAAAGCGTGGAATTGAGGCTCAAGAAATATTTTAACAACATGGTTACGTAATCCTCTAACTTTGTATTTGAAGAGATAATATCGTCGCTTCCAACAAAGACCAGCACAGTTCAAAATAGGTCCACATTCGCAATGTTATACCGAATACTTGCAATTAATTTGTATTTTCATTCGGCATACATCACATTGATCACGTGGCAGTAGTTTGAATTTATTGTCATAAATGAGAATTGACAACTGAAAATTTGCTATTTTGAACTATACTGTGCTATATATAGTCTTCGTTGGAAGCAACGACATTGTTTCTTAATTGTATCAATGCTTCTGCTCTATCACGTCGATTTGATGATTTTTTTTTTTTTTTTAATTAAATTGCCTTTTTAAACGGCGCGCCTATACACCTATTGCTTCTCCCCTGCGCATCATCCCTTCGAGCCAAAAATCGTATTTCTCCATTGATTTTCCCAAAGGCACGGAAGCATGGGGGGGGGGGGGATTAATAGTGAATTCGCACAATCTCTCACAGTTGTTCGATCGACTCCGGGAAGCGTGTCCGAAATTCGCGGAGAAAGTAACGGTCATGGCGGGCGACGTGTCCGAGGAGAATCTGGGACTGTCGCCGGAAAATCGAAACACACTGGTGAACGAAGTGAACGTGATTCTCCACAACGCGGCCAACGTGATGTTCAACGAGAGGGTCGCGGTGTCGCTCTCGAGTAACATTCTCGGGACCAAGTACATGCTCGAACTGGCCGAGGAGTGCCAGCAGCTGAGGGTCTTCGTGTACACGTCCAGCGCGTACTCGCACTGCTACAGAAAGGACATAGACGAGACGTTTTATCGGATCCCGGACGATTTGGACGCGGTTTACGAGGCCATAGAGAGGGACAAGAAAACTGAGGGAGGCATGCCCAAGGAGGCTCTGAAGGCTATGTTGGGAAAGTTTCCGAACATTTACACGTACGGCAAAGCCTTCTCCGAGGATCTCGTCAGGCGCTACGCGAAAAGAAATGCCGACTGCACCTATGGTGTTTACCGACCGAGCATAGGTATTATTTATACGTTAAAGTCTATATTGTTGAGAGGAGCAATTATTTGCGAAAAGATTTTCATACGAGATTCGTTTGACAGTTTTTTCCGCGTACAAGGAACCACTTGGCGGTTGGTATGACAATTTCAATGGTCCGGCACTTCCCTCCATCGGTGCGATGACGGGCATCGTGCGAGTCTCGCCAAGTTTCTCGGGTGTCGTGAATGATTTAATCCCCGTCGACATGTCCATAAACGCTTGGCTAGCAATTACGTGGGATCTTGGCACTAAACTGTGAGTTAATCGATATCTCAATTTTCATTATGCGTATAAGAGTCGAATTTCAATCAGAAAAATGCACTTTTCTTTGGTCGTCTAGATTGGCTTTTGGTTGCCAGTAACTTTTCCCACGTTCTCGCCATTTTTTATCATTTTTTGGCTTACAAAATTATTTTTTTAATTCTGGACCAAAGAAATTAAGTGCTTTTTTGTTGAAATCTGATGTAAACGCTTTGGATTAATAATATATCGATCGCTATATCATTATACGGTAATATTCACGGCAGGAAACTCAGGGACGAGCCATCCATTTACAATTACGGCAGTTCTACTTTGAATCCCGTGAACTTGCAGAATCTATTCAAGACCATAAAAAATACCAACAACACATCTTCGAAAATGGTATGGCTACCTAGGATAATATTCACTTCGTCGCGTAATCTCTTCTGGGTGTTGCACGTGCTGTTGCACTTCCTTCCCGCGTGTCTCGGGGATCTCGCACTCATGGCGCTCGGCAGGCGAGCTATGTAAATTTTCTTTGTCTTTAAAATCCAAATTTATACACGCGTAAACGCGCGAACAATTAATTTCAATTTTTTATTTATTTTTTTTTGTTTTCTTTCAGGTTGGTCTCCATCTTTCTCAAAGTCACGAAAAATTTCGATACCATATTATTCTTTGGATTCAGCGACTGGAGAATTCATTGTCCGAAGACAATGGAAATCTTTGAACGCATGAACTACCATGACAAGAAGTTATTTGATTACGATATTCGCAGCGTGTGCTGGAAAAACTACGTGTTCCTTGTGTGGCGCGGGTTAATGACTTTCGTTTTAAAAGAAAATTTGCAATTGAATGCTGGTCGACGTAGATACAATCGATTTTGGTACGCGCATTACGGCTTACTAACGACAGTATTTATTCTGCTGTGCTACCTTTTTGTACATGTAACCGGTTTTTTTGCTTGATATCTGCGGAAATAAATCTATTCCAGACAAATGTTAAAGTTTTTCTATCATAATGCAATAATCGCCACAGAGATGCTTTAACTTTGACGTCTTTACATTTCTTTAGTAAAGGTAACGTATAATATGAAATCACCTGTAGTTTTATGATTTTATGAGGATTCTCTTATTTTTACTTGTATTTATATATCTAATAAAAATTAAAAAATTAAAATTAAAAATAAATATAATTTTAAGAATTATCAAAGTCTAATTTAAACTTTTAATAAACCTTATTATTGAATAAAGCGATGGCATGAATTTTGTATTTCAAAAATATTTTGCTAGTATATCAGGACGTGTTAATTAGAAGCGAGCCTCAAGAGCGCAAGAAAATTATATTCGAAATGACGATCAAGCTTGAATTTAAACGAAACTCGGAAACTACTCGTGAAGTATAATGCGATTGCGTACTTACATACATATATGTTGATACCTTTGGAATCAAAAAGAATTCTGACGAAGAGTTCTATCGCAATCAGTGTTAATGACGATTATGAATGAGCTTAAGGGGATGTCGGAACTAGCGTGACCGGTTATGACTGGCAGTTCCAACTTTTTATAAATTTTTAAAAATCAAACTGATAAGTAATTGTTCGTAATCGTACAGGCTATCTCGCAAGACAAAACTCTTTTTATTCAATATCTAAAAAATTTTTAATTATTAATTTATTGCATAAAAAAGTGACGGTCACGTTACGAATTCCCAAAATTCATATCGGATAGCCGTTCTAATTTCACGCAAAAATTATGAATATATGCAGAAATTAAATGTGACATATTATTACACGCGGATTTAGGTCAGGTTGCTATAAAAATTGCTTTTCAAATATTAAATTGTTAAGGGTATGCTGAAATTTGTGTCATAAAATTATTTTTCACCGTAGCTGTATATAAGTAAGAAATATATCCTTATTAACGATCGATCTACTCGTTGAATATACGACTTCCTTACATTAAGAATTGCAGATATTATCAAATCTACAATTTTTTAGCGGAATCATATATATATATATATATATATATATATATATATATATATATATATATGTGCATATTCATCCTATTTCGGAAACAACTCACACGAGCAAGTCGCAAAATTTTTTCTTGAAGGCACACCTACCTGACCTGATTTGTCTCGTTCCTTAGCTCATTTTGAAAGAGCAAAACCTCGCGTACATGGCCGATCGAAGGGTATACTTTTTTTTGAAGCAAAAATGACTCGAAAAACGTGAAATAATTGAAAAACAAGAATTTATAGATTTTTTTTTCGAAAACTATGGACTATTATAAAAATGTCATTAGAACAATAATGACTTAAAATTCATCAAAGAATACTCTGAAATTTTCTCAGATTTTTAAATGACGATTTTCGAAATTTCGGTTTTTTTGAATTTTCGAGAAATAAAAAATTGTGTCGGATCAATCTGAAAAAATTCGGAGCATTCTTTGATGAATTTTAAGTCATTATTGTTCTAATGAAATTTGTATAAAAGTCCATAGTTATCGAGAAAAAAAAATGTATGAATTCGCTTTTTGTCAATTATTTATCGTTTTTTCGAGTCGTTTTTGCTCCGGAAAAAAGTATACCCTTCGATAAGCCACGTACGCGGGGTTTTTCTCTTTCAGAATTACCTAGGAACAAGAAAAATCAGGTCTGGTAGGTGTGCCTTCCAGAAAATTTGTTGCGACTTGCTCGGGTGAGTTGTTTCCGAAATAGGATGGATATGCACATATATGCACTTTGATTCACATACCTATAAGTATTTAGTTAGTAAGTACTAATGTCGAGCTCTGCTGATCGATCACTGCAGAGCTTGCAAAGCTTGCAATGTTGTAATACAACTGTCGCTGCGCGAGCCGCGGAGGTCGTTGCAATTGTTTTTTGGTTGAGTAAGTACGTGGTGTCGCCGCTATCCATCAACAGCGCAGCTGTTCGACTGTGTCGTCATCGACGACCGACGTCAGTTTGGCGTGTCGTTCTAGAGAAAATCCTGTCGATATCGTCGTTCTCCTGGGATCATTAGTCTTTTTTATTTATTAAGATGTCTTTATCAAGGTAAATAAAGTTAGATTTATATAAAAAATAGGCATTTTTAGAGTTAGCGAGTAAGATGTGTAGCATACCTCACGTTGAACGATCTTAACCTAAAAAGTTTGGGTTCAATACTACATCACAATGACGTTTAAAAATGTTTTTATGATTATGTTTGTTTACATCTACTTGATTTATAAATCAACAATAATTGACAGCTGTTAGAAACAGATGAAATGTATTAATACATGTGAAGAACAGGAAGAACAACTATATAAGTTTCTCATTTGTTTACATTAGAATATTTTATTCCTATTTAAATATAAGGGCTCTTGTTGCATATAAAGTTAACAATTATCATTAAAGTATTAGTATCCAATAAACTTAAAAGGAATATGTTATGTATTTAAGATCAGAATAAGTAATCTGTATTATTTTCAGTTTTCTGCCAGCTCCCACACAAGTTGTTTGGGATAGAGAAGACGAGGCCAGGGAAGCCAAACTCAAGCAGCGTCCAGTATCAGCTCTAGTGAAGGCTGTTATTAGTGCTCCACCCTATGGGCAACGCAAAGGTTGGGTACCACGAAATGAAGATGACTTTGGGGATGGAGGAGCATTTCCAGAAATTCATGTTGCGCAATATCCACTGGGAATGGGTGAAAAAGGAAAAGAAGCAACAAGCAATGCCCTTGCTGTTCAACTGGATGCTCACGGCAAGGTCAAGTATGACTTAATTGCAAGACAGGGCCATTCAAAAGATAAAATTGTGTACAGTAAGCTCACTGATCTCCTGCCAACTGAAATTTTAACCGAAGACGATCCAAGCAACCAGAAGAGAAGTTCTGAAGAAGCTGAAGAAACAACAGAGCGCACAAGAAAGGCACTTGAAAAGATTACTGAATCAAAAATTGCAGCAGCAATGCCAGTAAGGTGTGCCGAGAAGCAAGGACCAGCACAATACATTCGGTACACTCCATCACAGCAAGGTCAATCCTTCAATTCTGGAGCCAAACAGCGGGTGATAAGAATGGTCGAGGCTCAGGTAGATCCTATGGAGCCTCCAAAATTCAAAATAAACAAAAAGATTCCCAGAGGACCACCTTCTCCTCCAGCACCAGTAATGCATTCGCCTACGAGAAAAGTCACTGTGAAAGAACAGAAGGAATGGAAAATTCCTCCTTGCATCAGTAACTGGAAAAATGCCAAAGGTTACACAATTCCATTGGATAAGCGACTTGCAGCTGATGGACGTGGATTGCAGCAAGTTCATATCAATGAAAACTTTGCTAAATTAGCTGAAGCTCTTTACATTGCTGATAGAAAAGCAAGAGAAGCTGTAGAGATGAGGGCGCAACTAGAAAAGAAATTAGCCCAGAAAGAAAAAGAAAAGAAAGAGGACCATTTGAGGCAGTTGGCCGAAAAAGCCAGAAATGAACGTGCTGGTTTAAAATCAGCAGCCGTTTTAGGTAAGTCAGTTAGTTATTTACAAAATTCGCATTATTAAAAATTTTGTATTAAAATAAAATATTTTTTCATGTTCAGATAAGAACGAAGAAATTCGCGAGAGAGAACAACTTCGTCAAGAGCGACACAAAGATCGTGCGCGAGAACGTAATTTAGCTCGTGCTGCTCCTGACAAGAGGTCGCGACTTCAACGTGAACGAGAGAGAGACATTAGTGAACAAATTGCTTTGGGTATGCCGGCAAAGAACGTCAATACAACTGGTGATCAAGCGTTCGACCAAAGATTATTCAATACTACGAAAGGAATGGATTCTGGATATGGCCACGATGACGAATATAACGTGTACGATAAGCCATGGCGGGATACAAGTTCTATTGGATCTCATATTTACAGACCTAGTAAAAATATTGATCAAGATAACTATGGCGAAGATTTAGAAAAACTAAAGACTACAAGCAGGTATGTGAAATTATTTTTGATACTATTTATTGATACATTAAAGATATTGATGTGTAATAAGTAATTTTACTTCTAGATTTGTACCCGACAAAGAATTTAGTGGTACTGATAGAACGGGCGCAAGCCGTTCAGGTCCAGTCCAATTTGAAAAAGAAGAAGAAGATCCATTTGGTTTGGATCAGTTCTTGAAACAAGCCAAGAGGGCAAGCAATACAACGGCGAACACAGCGACAAAGCGTAAAGATGATCGTGATCCGAAAAAAGATGATGCTAGAGATAAGCGAAGAAAACATTAGTCACTAAGTTATACACAGTTTATCTATTTCTTCATTTTTCTACATATTTTTTTTATGAAGGGATTTAACTGTAAATACTTTTACATTTCATTGCTCATAGAAGTATGAACATTACGACTGAAGAAGCTATAGAAGTTAAGCTTCATCATTAGCAAAAATTTCAATGAACTGCATCTGCGTAAATGACATAAAAGTCGCAATTATAACTTTTATATTATAAAGTAGAAGTTATTTTGAATAAATAACAGTCAACTTTATAATTTGAAAATTCGTCTTTATTTAAATAAACTTTTTCACTCATTTATCTACCACGTTATACAATAAAATTCTCAATTTATGCAAACAATACATTTTTGTAATTTTGACATCAATGATCAATACGACAATCATTTACAAGCACACGCCATCGCGCACATGGGTGCGACGCCATGGAGATGGTGAGTGTTCTGTGGCAGACGCGCTTCCAACATCATTTGGGTGAAAACTGTAAACAAAGCAACCATGCTGTCAACGAAACAGCCGGGAAAATCGTGGAAAGAAGTGAACCGAGAGTTCAAAGAACGTCGGAAAAAGTGGCGAGAGGAGCGACTGTTAAAAAAAGTTCGGCTCGAGGAAGAAAAGAAAAATGAGGCGAGCGTCGAGAAGGCTTCAGCCGAAGAAAATACTTTTAAGGTTAGGAGAGTGTCGACGGTGAGCATTGCCGTACCCGGTTCGATTTTAGATAACGCGCAGTCCCACGAGTTGAGAACTTACGTGGCCGGACAAATAGCCAGAGCCGCTTGTATTTACAAAGTTGACGAAATCATTGTCTTCGATGATAAAGGCGATGTTACGGAGAGCGAGAAGAAGAAATTGAGGAGGGACGATGTTCTGGGAGAGGCCAGACCTGGTTGCCTTCAACTGGGAAGAATTCTGCAGTATCTGGAGTGTCCGCAATATTTGAGGAAATACTTTTTTCCCATACACAAAGATTTGCAGTATGCTGGATTGCTCAATCCCTTGGATGCGCCCCATCATCTTAGACAGCAGGACGTAAGTCTGTACAGAGAAGGAGTCGTCAGTAACAAGCCAGTGAAGGTTGGAAGAGGATCGCTGGTAAGTAAAATAAGTCTTTTTGCACAAATAAATGATGATTGTAGTACAAAAACAATGTTATGCAAAAATATACTTATTCACAGATTAATGTAGGACTACTTACTGATGTTAGAGTCGACAAAGTTCTCACAAGTGGATTGAGAGTTACAGTGAAAATTCCAGAGACACAAGAAAATCCTAAAAAGCCTAAAGGAATTATTGTGCCTCCATCACTGCCAAGAGCAGATACTGGAATTTATTGGGGATACACAGTTAAACTTGCTTCTAGCCTCTCAGATATATTTTCAAAATGTCCATATCCTGAAGGCTACGACCTTTCCATTGGAACATCAGATAAAGGAACACTTGTTGATGAAATAACTCCAAAAAGTTTAAAGTATAATCATTCTTTAATTGTATTTGGTGGTTTGGCTGGAATAGAGGAAGCAATTGAAGCTGATTCAAATCTTGATATTGATGATGCTTCATTAGTTTTCAACATG
Source organism: Philotrypesis tridentata (assembly GCA_018906965.1). Lineage (NCBI taxonomy): Eukaryota > Metazoa > Arthropoda > Insecta > Hymenoptera > Pteromalidae > Philotrypesis > Philotrypesis tridentata. The sequence goes on along the minus strand of JACCIB010000019.1, from coordinate 1,759,902 downwards.
TACCTGAATACATGTCCACAGCAAGGATCAAGGACAATAAGAACAGAAGAAGCTATTTTATTAACACTCGCTGAATTAAGAACTAAATTAGACCCAGTGTTTCCACCTTTGGATAATCCACAATTTCCTCAAGAGCAACAGGTTGATTCTAAATGTAATAACAATGTCGATGATGACAAAGTGGATACTTCAGAATCAAATGATTCTGAATAATTTTAAGAGTAATTATAAGAATATTATTTTAATAAAAATTATATAAAACATTTCAATTTTCTTTCTTTGAACTACTTTTCCAAAGCATTATTTACAGTACATTTTAAATCATGAATTACTTTAGCTGGATCACTGGAATTTATGACTGCTGTTCCAGATACAATCATGTTTGCACCGGCCTAAAAGTGAAATTAAAATTTTATATCAAGAACAAAAGCTACATACAAGTAATTATTAAAAATTAAACTTACTTCAGCACATGCATTAATAGTACTTGGTCCCACACCTCCATCTACCTCAATGTCTAGATCAGGATAATTTTGTCTCAACCACGAAACTTTTTCCATCATTGAGTTCATAAATTGCTGGCCTCCAAACCCTGGTTCTACTGTCATCACCAGAACCATATCAGCCTCGTTTATGTATTCGGTGACAACTTCAACAGGTGTGCCTGGTTTCAGAGCTACTCCCACCTTTTGTTCAATCAATATAATTTAGTAACAAATTCTCAGATTTAGAAAATTAAAAATCTGTGTATCCTCTACCTTCATACCAGCTTCTCGAATCTTACGACAAACCAGAGGAACATCATCGACAGGCTCTACGTGGAATGTGTACTGATTTACACCAGCATCTGCCATTGGCTCGATCCACTGAAACCAAAAGAAAATTGCTTGTTCAACACAATAAAAGAAGTGAATACATCTCTGTTCAATAATTATTCAAAAAAACGAAATAATTACCTGCTCAGGCTTCGACACCATCATGTGCGTCTCGAAGAAGGCGTCCTTGACTTTCGACCTCAGGCACTTGACCAGCGGATGGCCAAAGCTGAGATTCGGCACAAAGTGCCCGTCCATCACGTCGAGGTGAAGATAATCCGCGCCGAAGTCCAACAATCGTCGGCATTCTTCGCTCAGCTGCGATAGGTCGGCGTTCAGGATCGAAGGCCCGATTTTGGCGGTGACCTTGCCCGGCATTGTTCTGGAGTTCGACGACGCCAGAAAACGAAGAAATCGCGACGAAATCAGCTTGCCGATCGCGATAGCGAACTTTGATTCTGCGTATTATACTATAATGTATTTATTAGTCTTACGCGCTACCGGAGGATGTGCGCGAAACCGATGAGGTTTGAGATTTCGTTTCGGAGCGCGGATTCGCGGAGCACAGAAGACAGAACAAGTGCTGAATCAGTTTGTGCTGTTGACTATGAGTAAGTATACTTGACTATGGTAATTACGCTTAAACTTTTAAGAAATTATGCGACAATGTTGACTTATCGTAAAAAGCTGCTTGATAGAAAAAGTTACAAAGATTTAACGTAATTACTTTGGAGATAAGAAAACTCCTTTATTTATTAGCGTTATACCTATTTTTCGGTTCCTGTTATTTATATTATAGTCTCAAAACGCGTCTTCTGCTCTCCCCCCCCCCCCACTGCTATTCTGTATACATAATCAGCTGATGATACTTTAGAGTAACAGAGATTGATACTATAACCAAAGCGGCGGCCGAAAATTTCTCGGAGCTGCGTCTTTTTGATGTAAAAAATGTCAAATTCACAGCTTTATTTAAAGTCCGGATTTCCAAGGGCTCATCTTGGAAATGGAATCGGAAGGTTTATCGGTCAGCTGCAGAGGGTCACCCTAAAATTCTGTAAAAATCATGGAGATAGTCGAGGCATGCGGTAAGCAATGCATAACCTATTTTCAATACTCGTCCAGTAGTTTTATTTTTCTATTTGCAAAAGCCAACTCCTCGTACGTAAATTTGTAGTTTTCCATTTATTCCACTGCGATTCCCGAATTAGAGATTAAGAATAAAGTGTATAAGTAAAAATTATGGACAATAAAATTGTGTAAAATTATTTGTAAGCTGTTTTGTATTTTTATGAACATTTTTATTATAAATAACATGCGTATGTAATTTTTAGTGACTTCATAGAGCATGATCTCATCGATTATGCCAGAGACAATCCTGGAGTTGTTGTCTACTGCAAGCCCAGAAGACACAGAGGTCCTGTTATAAAAGCTGAATATCGTAGGTATTTCTTTTACGAAAATCCTCAATATTTTAAAGTTTGAATTATAGCAATGTAATCATATTTTTAGTCAATGGACAGTCGCATTGGATACCTTGTCGTAAGTTTAGCAGAGAAGATGTAATAAAATATATGGAGCTTGTGCGAACACAGTCATATAATGGTTCAGAGTTGAGGCTTCGTAAGCATTGGCACACAGAATTTCCATCTATCCAAGGTCCATGGACACCTTTGACCAATAGAGACCCAAAATGGAATATTACCGAATTTCCAAATGCAAGTATATTGTTATACAAAAACTTAAGTATTTCAATTTTAGACATAATATTTATTTATTTCTTATTGCAGAAAGAACTGGGAGCTTATACTAAAGAAGGTCCCACGGCAACAGAAGAAATCATTAGGTTGTTTAAGAAACAACAACTTCAAGAGGAAAATAAAAGTTTAGAAGAAATTAAAGAAGATTTGGAATCGTAATTAATTCAGTTTTTACATTACTTTTTAAAAATAATTGTTAAGTTGCGTTTGTATAAATACGAAGGATATATAAAAGAATACATATTGCTTAGAATTAACAGTCTCTCTCTTTATTATGCTCGCCAATCAATACAAAACAATCAACAACGCTAATCAAAATTATGGTCAGTTTAGCAATATTTTATTGCAGCATTATGCAACATATTTCCCTCACAACATTTAAGCCTTAAACTTTTATCAAATTAAAGTTTCAAACTTATTGAGTATTATTATTTTGATTTCATTTACAATTATGGAAAGAACAAATTCACAAAAATCTTTTTGTGGCAAAATGAAAAAAATATTAATAAAGAAAAGACTGCGGACTAGCATGTTGTTTAACGTATAATTACGTAACAACATCAAAATGCTATAATTTAATCATGTTTGACGCAAGCACTAAGATTAAAATCTACTATAAAAATATATTTTGATAGTTTTGTTTTAAAAATATAGGAGTAAATGTGTATGTTTGTGTGCTAATTTTCCGTTACTTTTTCTTAAAAAGGAGCATAAAACTTATTTTCAATCTCTATTACTAGGAGTTGAATAATCTAATAAACGCAATCTACTTTGTTTCATGCACAAAATTCTTCCAACTTCATTCATTTATAAAAAGTAGAACACCTGTAAAAAGTTATTTTTGGCTGAAGTGGTAACAAAAATAGCATCGGGAAGCTCTGAAAGACATTAGAATAAAAAATAACTGAAGCTTTCCGATGCAACATAAATAGGAAAACAGTTTATTAGCTAATACTTAAAAAAACTTGAGAAAAAACCTAGATTCTTGACAAAATCCTTACAAACGTGTAGGAATTCATATTGAATTCGTAATGTTTCTAACGATTTTATAAGTATTCTTGAATGATTCAAAAGCATGCTTACAAAACTTTCAAAACATCTTTTATCCTTAAAAAACACACTCGTTCAGTCAAGAAATATGTGCACTACGCAGTCAATCTCTTGCACTAGTTCTATCAATACATTCACAAACGGTTTCATACTTTCAAAGTCTTTTTTCAATTATTTACACATTTGAAAATGATTAATGTCCATTTAAATGAACTGACAAGCAGTCAAATAGAACAGGCTTCGAAATCGAAGCGTCGTAGCAGTATTCTTAGGAGATTAATGACGACAACTGCAAACTTGACAGTTTATTCAACTTTTAACCGTTTGCTAAACTCTTCTTGCTGCTTTTCCCGCCATTCCTTTTTAGGCTTCATTCGCTTGAGTTGCCCGTCCCTTAAAATGAATTATAAAATTATTAGTTGAACTAAAAGTAAAGACAGCTTCTTTTTAAACTTTCTTAATATAAATTCTAAATTACCATTGAAGATCGACGAGCCCTCCTTGCCTTGCAATAACCGACTTGACTCTGTTAGCAAAATCAATAGCGCTTTCATCTTCTCTCCTGTACATTGGAGGCAAATACCAAACTTCACAAACGATTGCCCAGCTTGACATCATCATGTACAAGTACTGAAGCATGGAATACCTACTACTATTCCAAAATGCATCACCAAATCGTGGATCATACTGCAGCACAAAGAAAAACAAACTTTTTTGCAACAAACAAGTAAACAGAAATAACTCAATCCATCAGTACTCTTATTTACCTTAATGGCAACTGGATAAATTACACCGCCAACTTCAAAGCTACCCTTCTTGAATTGCATGACGGATGTGTTATTAATACACGTTCCTTCCGGGAAAATAAGAATAGGTGGATTTTTCGGATCGGAAATGTGCATCTTTAATCTGTAGCGAAAAAAATTATGTCGTTATTGATATTTACTTAAACTATAATATTGAGAGATTTCTAATGCCGCATTACCTTTTTGTCACTGCTTCTCTGTCTTTGACTTCTGATCGTTCGAACCAAATGTGCGGAGATGCACGGGCGAGAGCTCTTTGCAAGATTCCCAAGAAACCTCCATGCCTTTGTCCAATCTGTAGAATTAGTAAAACAAAGACTTTTATAAGCAATTTTCGTTTGCATCGACATAAAAAAATTTATTAGAAACTGCAGTGCAAAGCATTTGTACGAGATAAAATTCTAGTTAACAAATAAATAAATTTAACGTTTCAAATTTTGCACTACATTTCAGAATAAATTTTCAACAATGGATGATCTGATACATTCAAATTTTCATCACAAACGAAGATTAATGTTGTAAACAAAACAATGTACAAAAAACATAAAAATACGTGTACTGTGTCGCATGCAATGGATGAGATAAGAGAGTAAAATTGGTAAAATTGATGATAAACCTTGAACATAGTGTGGATAGAAAGTGTATAATAGTCATTACCTTGATCAACAGGTTATAACTTTATCAAAGTACGTGACGTGAAATTGTATGTATAAATGTTGAAAGAACGTGAAGAAGAATATGAAGAGAGGTAAGTGAGAGTGAGAGAGAAGATGCCACGAGCGAGAGAATGGGGGCGTACCAGGGAATAGCAATTGTCACACATGAGCACGAGGGCGTCGATGGGCGAGGTGTGATTGGCGACGCAGATGCCCGTCTTGGGCCTGTTCTCGGGGTTATGATAGGTAATGACCGAGGATAGGGCGCTGGACAGCACGGCGAAGCACATTATCAATACCCGCTGGTTCAGCCAACGCTTAAACTCGCTGTCCGGTACGTAGCCGACTATTGCTGTGCAGTATGTCAGCCACATCACCTGCGTCACAAAACAGAGAGAAGCCCTTGCGCTCTTTTTAATGTTCTCACACGACTCTTGTCTCTCGCATATGTGATATGTGTCACAACAGCATACACTATATATGCTCTAACACGCATACACAATTACACACACATTTTAGCTGTTACAGTAGTACATACGAGGGGTATTGAGAGACTTCGATAAAAAAAAATAAAAAAAATAAATAACGATGCTGATGAGGCACGCAACCGTTTATTCGACATCGACTAATGTATGATGCACCTTGACGTGATTTATAGATATCTATGCCGCCACCACGACGACGACGACGACGACGACGACGACGACGACAGAACTCGCATAAAACACCATGTAAGTGGACCAAATTTTTTGTTGTTCTTGAATGAGCATATGAGGCACACTGTAATATCGTCATTATCTTTTTACCAAGGAGAACGTTGTTTCAGTCGACAAGATGCATACGTCAATAGTCGAGGTGTGATTTGCCACGCAAATTCCTGATTTCGGCTTATATTCCGGATTGTGAATGGTAATCAGGCTCGACAGCGATCTCGACATTATCCGAAAGGACGTGCGATTCGCGTAGTCGCATGCCCAGCGTTTCACCCAACCGTTCGGCAGAAAGCCGATACAGAACATTGCGGTTATCAGGTACAATACCTATGGAGCCCGCTTGTTAGTAAATATTTCTTCTTCCATAAATATTTTTATTATTCAAGACTTTTGATATATCGACGGTCCCCCCTCGGGTCACATCGATTTTGCTTTCGACAAATTAAATAGAACTATTTAATGCAAAAAAAAAAAAAATATTTTGTTAATTTTCTTTTTGCATTTGTTGCCTGCACAAAAAATATTTAAATTATCAAATTTATTTTCTCAGGACGACGTAATGAAAGTAAAAATTTTTTGCTTTTATCGTACGGCGTGTACATCCGTTTAACATCAGTCCGTAAGATAATCGAAAATGTTCAAAAGAGAAAACGAAACAGTTGTTAACAAAAATTGTACTACACGTTTACACTGTACCAAAGTATTTCTCTAATATTCTCTACAGATTTTACCTCGAACCGAAACGGGCAACTTTGAAATTATAATAACGTCGACTAGAAAATAAAAGTTGGACTTATTCAAACGCTTTTCTTTAAAGCTATACTATGTTCCATCCAAAAAGTTAAAAATATTCCGCAGATACTTACGCCCACGAAGCAAATGAGAATTCGCAAGGGTAGAAGGAAGCAGTATCTCATGAAGAATCCGCACATCCAGATTACCGTCAGCTTCCATGAGATAAACTCGTAGCGTCTGTTTGTTCGCGTTAAAAGATTCCAGTTCTGCAACGCAAGATTAATTTTCCATTACGATTCTGTTTTCGCCCGAGATCTGCGTCGACAGATTCAAATGCGCGATACACATCGATAAAGATATCAACCTTCAGTTCTTCTGCCTCGAACCTGGAAGTCACGTCGTCCTCTATAATTGCTTCGATGCCAGCTCGAATATAACCAAGACATATCGCAGGCTCGAATTCGCGTTTCAGCGTTTCGAAAGATTTCTTTCTTGATATGTCAGTCTAAAAATAAACAGGCGCAAAGCTATTAAAACATACTCGTCGCGTTCTTTCCTTTGTGAATCGCGTAAATTAACTTAATTAAAACATGCTCTTTCGCATACTAGTTGAAAAGTCTAAAAAACAATAGCAGCTGCTTTTATTGCAATTAAACTATAATAAATAGTTTATTATCAAAGAGAATTATTATAGTACTACTGCGAAGAAAATTAATTAACGAAAAAAATGGACGATTGTCTCACCTCTTTGGTCGCCGCGAGATGCTTGTTGAGAAAGTTCTCGGTGTTCGGTCCGCTTTGAGGATTCGTCTCGTCCTCGTTATCGTGATTCTGCATTTCGGGCTCGGGCACGAGGATGAGATCTTTGGAGCGGGCAATTACCGAATTCCCGATCGCCCCGTTCTGCGGCTTCTTATCGGCTTTGCAAACGCTCGCGTTGACATTGTCACGCGGACTGCTCGGGGACATTCCACTGGTGTCCTCCTCCTCCTCCTCGCTCTCCTCGCCCTCGACCGTCCACTTGCCATTTCTCTTCCTTACGTGCTCGATGTTCTGCCTGCCGTACTGCAATTCAGATAAATTTGTCAATTATATACAGAGACGAATCGAAACAAATGGCAATGAGACGCTGTATCTTATATATGTTTTACTTTTAATAGTTACGCGACGACGAATTTTGATTTAGACGCAACAACGTACGTTTTCACATTTTTTAAGTACTTCAGAATTTTTCTTTTCAATTTCAATTTTTATCTGATAGTTTCTTTGTATAAATAATAATTACTTCTTTGTTTTAGTGCACTTTAAATTGCGTTATAATGTAATCGGCTATCTACGTACATTCTTATCAATTTGACTGTTTTTAACGAATTTGATGAGCATATTATATGTATAATGCGTGTATCACATTGAATGACAAAATATCAAATATGATTTAGTAGTACAGACAAAAAATAACGACAGAGGAAAATAATATTGTTTGAATTGGAGTCGAAAATCTTGTTCTCTAAAATCTGTTTACTTTTTTGTATCATAAAATTATATTGTTCGCACAATCCGATGAGATTAGATTCGTGGCAGAATTACTAAATTTTGTGATGGACCGATGACCTCGAAGTCACGAGACTTCACTGAAGCTTATCGACAAAGATAAACTTGTAATTGCTGTTACAATACAATTATGCAAGTATCAACTTCACACGGCGAACTATCACTATATAATTTGCATCAAATTCGGTAACTAAATTTTTAAAAAATAACTTCAATAATCTGTTTGTTTAATTAGAAGATATATTTATATGTATAAAATATATACAAATATTTATCGCTAGAAATTTGTATTATCACATCCGTTATAGTCAGCGTGCACCTCACTGGTTTAAATAAAGGAATCCCAATTAGTGGTGCTTGAAATGCTCGAATCACTTCTTCAATTATCCTTGTCTTAGTGATAAAATTGCATAATTATTTTGTTGACCCAAACAGTTGTATACTTTGTAAACAACGTACAAAAAAAACAATGATTGTTTTTGTAAAAAATGTTAAGGATATCAATATGAATTATTCATTGATAAGATTGAATAAGCGATGGAATATGTATAATAAGCATAATATTATATCCGTAGGTAAAAAAATATGTTTATCGTATTACAGTTGATATTTAAAGGACGAATTTCAAGATTTTAAGTTGAAGCAAAATTCCATTGCATGATTATCAAACGTTACATAATAAAACAATAATCGTCTCGCGTTAATGCACATCTAAGATTTAACAAATAATATATTTCTAAAAAGTCAAATCTGCTGTTTATATATATAGATTAAAATTGCTTAAATAAAAAAAAGTATATAAATTCTTATTAACATTTCAATCGATCGCTATCGAAAACAACAAATTTATGGTATTCGCAAATAATCAATTGAGACATCTCGCATTCGCCACGAAAAATTATAGAATATTTTTTCCAGAGATTCGCTTGCTCGATCGAAAACGTTGATTTCAAGGTATACTTTTTTCTGGTCACTACGTGCACCAGATAGTCGCGTGTAGTGCGGATATAGATCTATTTTCGTAGAGATACACACACGAGGAAAACTTTTTACGTAACCACAGCCATTCATTCCAAGCTATGAAATCTGAAAATCGCACATGGCTACTCTCGACACTATATCGATCGAATCTAATCCTCTCAATGACTATCGCGATTATCGGCCTAAAACTTTCACGCCAATCGCATTAAGATCTATATACTATATATCGTCACGTCCACTATAATTCGCTATATATATATGAAATCTTGCCAAGACTCTCAAGCACACACGCCGAGTCATTCCGTCATCACATCCTTGACTTTATATTCTCAATTCACCTTCTCTCAAAACACGCATAACAAGCTTTCGAGCCTACACGTATACGCAATATACCCATATATCTAAACATCGCACTCAACGCGAAACTTTTCCCCAAATCGTCTTATCGGCGCGATAACAAGTGTGCGGCCTAAGTACTCGAAAATTCGAGGGTACAGAAAAAAGAGATACGAGAGTCGCCGTCGTCGCAGGTGAAATTGCGCCGGGCGCCGTATATTTATATATATACACTATATACAGTGCAAAACCGCACACGCGCTCGGCGTCTCAGCGCCGCGTGAATGCTCGGTCCTCGACAGCTGATCGACGAGAGAGCCTTATCGCGCGTCTCTCCGACAAGGCACCGCAACGACTCGATCTCTTTTTATGTCTTGTAAAATAAGAGCTCGTGCGCGATTCGCCGCACGTGGACTTTGCTCTTTACGCCGAGATGACTCAGATCATTACACACTAGTAGAGTAGGTATATATATATATATGTATACACAATATACATGGCATGTAACGTATATTCATAACTTATATTGTTGCGCGCAACGCAAGAGAGAGAGAGAGAGAGAGAGAGAGAGAGAGAGAGAGAGAGAGAGAGAGCGTTTTGTGAGCGCGCATTTTGCAAGATTTGTCGCACTTTCGATTCTCTCTCGGCGGTTTTCGCATTTCTCGCCTCGTTGCTGTAGGCCGTGACACTACATGTAATAATTTTCTGCGTTAATTGAACAAGCGCAGCGATTTCGGCGGGGACATAATTAAAAGTCATGGGATGCGGTGTGTATACTACGGCTGGGCGGGCTGGAAATACCGAGCGGAAATACAGGCCCCCGAGAAACAATGCCTTCGACTTCTCTTTACGGCGTGAAAGTTGGTGGAATGGTGAAATTATAATTTTAGAAGTCCACGGAACCTTTTGCCAATCGGAGAATATATACAGATCGATGGCTCTATTGTCGGGAGCAATTGGTTTTGTTGGAAAGATATATGGATGTTAAGATGTATTGAAGTGTGTTATATATATCTGAATTTTATTATTTTTTTCAATTGAGTTGGTAAAATATGAACATTAATTAAATCTATTGTATTATACCCTGCAATAATTTAATGCAACTTTGCTCGACATTCCATTCGCTCTCTCTCTCTCTCTCTCTCTCTCTCTCTCTCTCTCTCTCATCAATATATCTACAAATTTTCTTTTGCATATACGTTATCAAGACATCAGTACATTCGAACAGACATTTTCTCATCCTATATGTTTTCATTGCTACCTACACAAACGTGCTACTATGTATACTTACTGCATGAACTTCGAAGTGTTAAAAGTTTTGCTTCGATAAAAGTCCGATAAATTGAAACTGAATCACGTGTACGCGCTTTTTGTTTATGCCAAGCGCGGAGTCGTCGAGAGTTACTAACACATCAACTAAATTTCCGACAGTACAATCGAGAACTCATTATGCTTACTTTAGTTTATACAACGGAAAATAATTGTTTTCGATAACGGTATATACACATGCATTGCGATAAAGTTGAAAAACCCAATCAGCTGTGTACAGCACACGCGTTTAAGGAAAGCCAGCGTTTCGTAAACTCTGTAAGTAAACGATGTTTAATAACTGTCAATTAATTTTTACACGAGTACACAAGTGTATCGTTGGGAAAAAGCAAAGCCCCTCACGTACATACATACTTAGCATATATACATATATAGTAATCTACTCGAGCGAGAGACCTCTCGAGATTTATAAAAATATTTCCAGAGATCAGAGACGTTCTATTCAGCCGAACTCCATTTTGCCTACGCGTACGTGAATAATTGTGAAGATGATTTGCATTTTTTTCAAATCGTGTATACACAAAAATAGACGCACATTGCGTAAGTACAAATATGACGCAATATCACGGTGCAACGATTCATCGATTCAGGAAACGGTATACATGTATCTCCCGCAGACGAATCTTAGCTCCGAATAGCTTATCGTCTTTCTTAGATTAAACACAGAGGGAGAGAGAGAGAGGGAGAGAGAAATGACTTGAAGATTCGTTTGCCGCGTACATTATATAGGTAGGCGGGGGTTTATAAGCATAATCGTTAAAATTATCGTTAAAACATAACGAGCGAGGCAAAGTTTTTTTAGGACTTCGATCGCGTATCTTCTCTCGCGATATACTGCGCACATTGTCGACGTTTCAGATCTTGAGGTTTAAACAAAAAATATCGTAATTTGTACATACACACTTGTCGCGCGAGAGAGAGAGAGAGAGAGAGAGAGAGAGAGAGAGAGAGAGAGAGAGACACGCAAAATTATTGTTGAACTCGTGGCGTTTTCCTATATGCGTATAGAATTTCTATAATAAACAATATAATAAGGTATGCATATAACGTAAAAGGGTAAATTAAATAGTCGGCTGTATCCAGTGAACGAATTCAGTCAAACGAATCGATATCAACAGTTTTATATACGACACTCGATTCGCGTATGTACAATTGTACATACATAACGTCGGCGTGTATATACTCGGAACCAAAAAGAAACTTTACCATGAGCCACTTTGCTCGTCGTGTGTGCGGAGCATTCGTCCATTAAATGCAGGACGCGAGCGTTACAGCAAGTGATTCTCGTCGACGTCCTTATTATTCGACTTGCATATTCTATTTTAACGTATATATAAGTACGCGAAGCAGATGTGCGAAGAAAATGCAAGGCTCGGTACTATTCGACGGGATTCTCGGAAAAGAGGGGTCGCGTTCGCCACGAAGCCTTATGGGGTGAAACGGCAGAACCTGTTATTACACGCGTCGTCGATGTGCTGGATAACGTTTGCCTCTATATAAAAGTACACTATGCTCGTCACGACTTACGACGATCCGGAGTTTTAATTTTGCCCCGAGAATCAGCTGAACGCTTCGTCGACGAGAATAATCAGAGCATATAGGCCGAGACTTCATTGATCAGAGCTACGGGTTCTTGTTTATGGATCGTCTCAAGGTGCACCACTTGCACTTGGCTCTCTTGCATCCTTCACTCAAAACCTTTGAAAACTGCAAAGGACGCGATTTTCTACCTACGCTGCGCGGAAACATCTACTTATACGAGTCGCGCGCTCTTCTCCGAAACTGATAAGTACACGTGTGTTCCCCGTATTCGCCCGTGAAAACTAAGTGTAACAGTATAACAAGGGGCAAAAATAAAAAACGAACGTCATCCCTCCTCCGGGGGGGAGCAAACCTAACCTCCAACGTCGTCGTCCTACTCTCGCTCCAAAAAGGAAAAAAGGATCTTCGATGCACATCGCGAGAGTTCGAAAGACTTACGCGCACTTTGCAATACCAGAGCACTGCGAGAAAAGCAACGCACAGAAAGGAGTCGCTTATGAGTACTAACCTCGAACAGCGCGAGCAGCAGCTTGATGTAGAGCCTACGGACGCCGAGAGACTTTCCCATCGAGGCCAAGAAGATGATTGACAGGAGGAACATGAGAAACGGCGTGAGCAGCAGCGAGAAGCCCACCGACAAGACTGACCAGAGCACAGCCATTTTGCGCACTGACAACCACACACCAGGCGGTCTCTCTGCACGACGGGAGAGATTAACAGCTCCTGTAATCGCGTACTGCGTAGGTATGATGTGATATCTATGTATAGGTGTCCGCTGTGTGCTTCCGACTATGATGGGATGGGGAATGGATCGACGAAAGGGATCGTCGTCGACGACGACGACGACGACGACGATTTACGAACTATCAACACAACCGCGCGCTGCACGCGACACGACACACGAGAGATCCTCTCCGCTCGAGTCACGGCGATACAATGCTGCGATGATGGGCAGCCCGCAGCAGTTCGACCGCGAGCGTAAGTATATACTTATAACGTTCGTCACACACATTGCGCGCGCGCGCAGCGCACTTGGCGACTTGGCTACTTTGATATAATATGGTCTCTTCTCTCCTTTTCTTCGCCTGATGATATACTTATCTTCTCTTCGTGCTATCCGATAAGTGCTATATATCTTATACGTAAATATATCTATATATAAGTGCGTGTAATCTTCTTTGCTGTAATATTATAATTTTTGTATGATGCTCGCGACATTCACGTACATGTATACCTATATACAGATTTATAATATACGTTACAACGTATACTATAATATATATAGATATACACCATATCATATGAGATCGCGCCTAAAATTATAATTGTATGCGTTTTTCGAATCGGTCGGTCGCTAAGGTGAGTATAGCGACTTACCGACGCTCGGACACGCAGCGGTTCGGTCGACAAGGCAGAGTTTTGTATACCATATTGCAGTTTTCTTTTATTTTTAAACAGAATAAGTAAGCAATTTTTCGTGTGTACACGCTGGAAAGCCGAAATGCCCCGAAAAATGCAGTGACCCTCGTCAAAGCCGAATGTTCTGCGAATTTTCGTTGAAGAAGAGCAACGCTCGGACAGACGAGCAAATAACGTCCAGTCACTCTGCAAATTTCAACTCTTTTGTATATTATACGCATACGCATCTCAGTCACGGAACCAATATACGAAACCAGTACTATATTATACCTCTGTTGTAAAGAGACGCGAGATATATTACGTGCAGCCGATTTTTCATTCTTCGTAAACGTCGCCTCCGCCTGTATACAGTACTTATACACATCCGATGAATACGAATAGGGGCGACGCCGAGTCATCAAAATTTCTTTAAAAATCGATTCGAGAGAATGATTCCTTACTCGTACTTATATATTATTTTTGTCGTCAGCGAATGTGAGTGTGTACGTAAGAAATAAGCGAGGCGAATTTTGCATTTGGAGCACAAACCGCGCCGATCTATCTCGCTAATGAAGCAATTTGACGATACGAGAGAGAGAGAGAGAGAGAGAGAGAGAGAGAGAGAGAGAGAGAGAGAGAGAAAAGATAAACAATGCGACTGCGTAACAGGTGTTGCCGACGCGGCGGCGGCGGTAGCGGCCGCTATATGTTATATCGTCGCTAAGATCGCCGTCGAATCAAAGGCCCTCTCGACTCTGCATCGGCGACGATCGCGAGCAAGCAAAACGAGCAACGTCGAAAAATACGAAGATAGTCGTTACACTTATACGAACGCAAACACGCGTACATATAGCGGTGCGGTGTGTACGTTGTACACACACGTATATGTATTTTATACATCGAAACTGGCGTGGCGCAGCCTCGTACCAGCTCGTACACATTATATCCCGTGTATAAAAGCCAATAATTGACGAAGAGGGTGATTCACACGTATATATACATCGCGCGCGCGGGGCACGGGCACAGAGAAAAGCTTCTGCTCGACGCGGCGGCGCTTATATTAGCCGCTATACAGTATACATATATACAATACAGGCACCTACGCCGCATAGCTACGTCCCTGACGGCCAGTGTCCAACACACACAGCGACAGCAGCCAACTCGAAAGACAGACTGTTGCGGGCTTGCGGCTCCGCGGCCGCGCGCCCCCTCCAACGATCGCTCTGTATATATATACACGTACAACTATACATATATATAGCTATATCCGCGCGTGTATGTTTGGCGTTTGCGCTCGCTGCTCGCAGCGCACCACAGCAGCAGAGCGCAGCGCGCAGCGGCGACGATCCGTGCCTGCGACTACTACGGTGGCGGCTCGGCGGCGGCGCACTCAACAGATTGAGCCATTGAGGTGTGGCCAGCGAACGGCGGGCAGCCATTTTCTTCGCTATCTGTCGCGGCAGGATTTTCAGGTAAGTGTCGGCCCTGTGCTCGGGGATTAATTAGATCGCCTCGGCGAGTCCCCCCACCTCCCGCGAAACTCGTCGTCCTCCCGGTCGCCGCCGCCGCTGCCGACGACGATCGTCCGCCTGGACGGAGGCAAGCTTCTCGCCCAGGAGGGACACTGCTTGCGCGGAAGCGCGCCGTTCGTCCCTCTCACTCGCTTGTGTGCTCTGCGGCTGTCTCTCTCTCTCTCTCTCTCTCTCTCTCTCCTCTGCCTCTCTCTCCCTCGCGCGCGCGCACACACACACGCAGACCCACACTACTCGCTCGCGCTCGTCATCGCCGTTCCTGCACAGCTTACTCACTGACTTGCGCGACCATCATCGTCGGTCTCTCTCTCACTCTCTGACTCTCCAGTTTTTCTCTCGTCGAGACGCCTCTCTTCGTCCAGATTCGTCGCCGCTGCTCTGCTGACCGACCGGGACCCGACTCCCGGGGATCGTACACGGAGGTAACGTAAAGTGCGACGCTTGCGAGAGTTTATAGTCTGCAAACAATCGTGCGAGGGGGACTGCTTGCGCTTGTATCATATACTCGGACGGAAAACGGACGCCGAGAGTCTGTGTGTAATTTTGGAGCAAGCGGACCGAGCCTTCTCTCTCTCTCTCTCTCTCTCTCTCTGTATCTTGTATATACTGTACTGTGTAAGTGTGCGTCGCGACTTCGGAATTCCCGTATTTTTAAACGTCGTTCAGAGACGACCGCTCGACCGAATCCTCGGCTTCGAGGAGTCGCATACCCCGCTGATGCGAGAGAGAGAAAAAGAGTCGTACGAGTGTGAGTGCGAGTGAGAGAAAGAGACAGAGAAAGAGGGCGAGAACTCGAGAGAGAGAGAGAGAGAGAGAGTGGGAGTGCGTGTCTGTGTGCGTGTGAGCGGAGACGCGTGACACCCGAGCGTCGCCTCCCGGAAGTGAGCACCGAGACAGCCTCTTCGAGGCCAAGAACCTCGGGCGCGCTTCTGACTCCTCGTCTGGGCGCGTATTTTCTATATACCTCTTCGCCAAGGAGAGAGAGAGAGAGAGAGAGAGAGAGAGAGAGAGCCACTTTACCACTCTGCCTCTGGTGAGGGCTTGTCTGGCTTGCTTGACAGCCACAGGGGTACATACATGCATACTCGATTTGGAAGCCATCATTTTCGACGTTTTTTTTTCTCTCCTTCGCACACATAATACCATGTATACACATATGCATACAGTGCATACATACGACTGGCACACATTCGCTTTGACACAAACTGTAATAGCTGTAAGATTGATTGAATTGAGGAGACACGAGAGATCGAGGAATCTAGATTGACTCTTGTTTTTATTTCCATTCGCAAAAGGCTCTGCGAGATCTCTGACAATTGTAGTATGTGATGCATAACGCAACTAGAGAAGACCCCGTAAGCGAGAGGGTGGGAAACAGACTCAGAAAGAGTATTCGAAAGATGGGATGCATTATAAGTACACCCAGATCGGCTGATTCGGAATATCCTGGCTCAGGTATGCTGCAGTTCTTCTTTCACGTATGCTTTTACGATGCTGGTTAAAATGTTCTCTAGGGTTTGCTAAATTTTTAACTCTTTTTTTTTTCACCGCTGAGGTTCCAAGTAGCCAGTAGGTATAGCTTTTTTTTTATCTTACTCGAACAACGCTTTTTTTTATCTTATTTTTTTCCTTCGCTGTTTATCAAAATCATAGAAAAAGTTGAAATTCCAAATCAAGATATCAATCTGATCTTCAATTGTTGGAATGTAATTTTCTTCTCTGATTCTGAAATTCATTATTCTCATAGTTCAAATTGTTATCTCAAAAAAATAGTGAAACCTGGCTTCACTACTGGCTGGCAAGCTGATATATAAAACATTCTAAACGCTCCATGGATGATGTCACCCTATATTTTTTTTTATCTCAATGAACTCCTCAAGACTCTTTTCTCTCTTGCATACCTGTACAGTTGCATCAGTCTGATAAATAAATGGCCGCGGATTTTCCGCGATGCGCTACTCTGCAAAATCAAGGGAGATTTGTTGATTCCCTATCTTATCAATGTTCCAGATATGGATAACAATATTCATAGTTTGACAGCGTTACATTAGTCAATGTCACACACTTGCACTCTTTGACACATTTGATTAACACACAAATGTCATCAGCAGGGAGCCTAGCAATTCCAATGTATCTTTTCTCCTGTCAGTGACAAATATTAGAATTTTTTAGGCTCTCATGTTATTCGGTACTGGGAAAAGTAGATGCTAGTTAGAATCATTTATAGGTTCGTAAGATACTGTAACTTATGGACAAGTCTTAAAATTTATTATTACTTAATTTATAATTTGTTATTAACAGCACTTTTATTACCAAGTCAATTTGTAATCATAATATCATAAACCTGAAATATTTATTTATACATATTCATGATGTTATTGGATCATTAACTGATAATGTTTTGACTGTATTTTTTGTTTATTGGATTACATATAACATATATTATATAATTATGTTCTATGCTGACTGCAGTTTATGAGGGATTGTTATTTATAAATTCATCTGTTATGAGATAGATATTGCACTTTGTTACTTAAAAAACATTGCATATTTCATAATTATTAAATGGATGAGTTTCTCACATCAATAGAATGGCACATTGTTCAGCAACTGTGAATATTTACTAAAATTGTAAAAAACTAAATAGATTTGTAGGTATGGATTCATATAGAATGTTCATACTTCATTAAAGTAGACGCCAGATTATTTAGAGTAACACTTAAAAGAAAGACCTCCAGATGCTGAAAATTAAATTTTAATGAAATCCCAATATTTGTTCCAGGATTCATGGCAGCTATAAGGAAGAAATTGGTGATTGTTGGCGATGGTGCCTGTGGTAAAACTTGCTTGCTGATTGTGTTCAGTAAGGATCAGTTTCCTGAGGTGTATGTGCCTACTGTTTTTGAAAACTATGTAGCTGATATTGAAGTAGATGGAAAGCAAGTGAGTAAAACTTTATGTTGTTCTTAAATTATATATAATTATATGTAACTATGAACATATATTATGCACACAATGGCTAACATACCATTGATAAGCCATATCTTTTCAACCAAAGTGAAAACTTCTTTTCAAAAATATAACCAGATTAATATTTTATTATTTAGAATGAAATAACAAGTTTTATTTTTATGTATTTATTCTTTTGTAAATTTCAGGTCGAGCTTGCCCTATGGGATACTGCAGGGCAAGAAGACTACGACAGACTTCGCCCACTGTCATATCCTGACACAGATGTCATCTTGATGTGCTTCTCCATTGATAGTCCCGATTCCCTTGAGAACATTCCGGAAAAGTGGACACCAGAGGTCAAGCACTTTTGCCCTAATGTACCAATCATTTTGGTTGGTAACAAGAAGGATCTGCGCAATGATCCAAGCACCATCAAGGAACTGGGTAAGATGAAACAGGAGCCTGTCAAGCCCGAAGAAGGCCGCGCTATGGCTGAAAAGATCAGTGCTTTTGCTTACCTTGAGTGCTCTGCTAAGAGTAAGGAAGGTGTCAGAGAGGTCTTTGAAACAGCGACCAGAGCCGCATTACAGGTAAAATAAAATTTTATATTTTTTCAAACATTGACTTAATAGTTTCTAATTTAAAATTTAAACTATTAGTTTAAACTAATGCAATCTAGTAGCAATTATTTTGAATCAATAATGTCAAACATTAAATAAAATTTGTTTATATGTACATGCCACCAAATTTATTAAGAAACTTAGAAAAAAGAATATATTTAAAAAATATACTTAGAAGAATATATAAAAAGATATGTTATAATAAATCTGATAGCTATGAATTCCTAATATCGAATGAAATTCAGTTTACCACTTAAGTTTTGATTGCAATTCATTCATGTAAAAAAATTATAATTCTTGATATTAGTATTTAATTTTTGTTGATGTTTCATTTTAGGTCAAGAAGAAGAAGAAGGGACGGTGTAGGCTGCTTTAAAGTGTAATGCCAAACGGGCCCGCCGCCGAACGGGTAAAATAAGGAATTGCGGGGCTAGCTGTACCAAAAAGCTAGTCGTCATGCCGGAGGCCCCAGCATAAACTATAACATAATATCTTATCTTTAATTATTTTACATAATACAAAAACAACAAAAAAAGAAGCAGATGCAAAATGGAGAACAACATGAAATGAAAATGAGAAACCTCAGCAGTGGCAGCAGCAACTCGCTCAGATACGCTTCATCAGCGAGAAGCAATATGATGCATCTCAACAGACTTTACTAAGAAAAAAAAATTGAAAAAAAAATCGATTTGATATAGTAACTAACGCACGAGAGAGAGAAAGCAAGGTCAGTCAAATCGGACGAAAGGATCTGCACTGAATTACCGACTGTATGTACGACGATTTGTATTCTGCAGCGTTCAAGTAAATCATGCACAGATTTCAGAAATCCATGGAATTGCGATAGAGAAAATTGAAAAAAATGTTTGATAATCGTTAACACCGACAAAGTTTTTATGCGATTGAGTCTGTCATTTTATTTTGTAGTAATTTTTGTTACTATTCATACCATTGTCGTCGCCGCACACAATCAATATGAACAGTTTTTTATCGCCGAAATATTTCAGTCGCTTTTGATAAACATAAATGCTTCACCTTACGCTTTTTCTTCTGTAAGCATCGGTTGCTGTTTCTACTACAAAGAATTACGAGTGAAAAGTAAGATGTAGTGTATACGAGGATAAAAGACCTCGTTATGCATGCGAATTTACACATACTTTTTTGAGAATTTACAATTACATTTCCTTTCTTATTTTACAAATGAGTAAAATGGATTTAAAACAACAAACCTGTGTCAAAAGCAAAATGAGAAAATATATGAGACGGCTTTGAACTTTAAAATACTGGATAGGTTTAAATGTATTATTATATTATACTATATTACTACCATTATTATGATTATATATTGCTATTATTATTGTAATACGAAGACATTGACATAAGGAATTGTAAAAGCGGCTATATTATATTTATGTACTCCGAAACTATCCTTTCATCTCTCGGTATTGATCGTCAAACCGTAAAAAAATGGTCCTCCAATTCCAGATAAGATGCATAACACTTAGGGGGAAGTAATAATTTGTCTAATTTTGCTTGTATTTTGCTGTTGCTCGCTGTCTTGGTTAAAAGAAAATGCGTGAAGCGGTCTAGAGAGCTTTGCTTGAAAATTGGAATAGCCCTCACATATATTGTGAGACATATGATTGCTAAAGCGCATTGTGTGTACGTCGGAAAAGCGAATGGCCGTCAAAGTTGTAATATGTCGATTAGGCCTTTTTTACTTTTGATTAAACTGAACTTTCGACAGATTTTTGTCAGCTTTTATTCTAACAATTTAACAAAGAAGTAGATTCTTTTCTATCTATCTCTATTTCTCTCTCTCTCTCTCTCTCTCTCTCTCTCTCTCTCTCTCTCTCTCTCTCGCGGATTCGTTATTACATTAACACGTTACGGAAGACATAAATAATCTTAAATGAATTATAATTTTGAAGGAGAATGAAATCGTAAAAAACAGACTGCAGATTGTATAAAGTATATACATATTTTTATTCTCGTTCGGATATATATTATATAAAACGCGTGTCCGTGCTACTTATTAGTTCACTTTTTTTATACATATAATAAATTTCGCTAATTATAAAAAGTATAAGCGAATTATTCATAAATTTACTTTCATTTAATCACAATGCCGAGAATATTGCACAACATGTTTGAACTACATCTATTTATATATTATTCATAATTTGAAGATATTTTATCAAAGTCGAATAAAGTGGTTATTATAAAATGCTGTTTATAAAAATACTTATTATGAATTACCCGTAGTGTTATGAATTCGAGTTTAAACAATTCTAATGAAATGCTGCAAAAAATTTTATAAACAGTATTTTCAAAGATACAGAATTAATTTTTTTTATGTACTTTTGTATCTTTTAGTAGAGTTTGACATACTTCATTAACATATTTTTAATAATGTGCAAGCTGAATTTCAGTAATTGCAGACCGTTTATGTTATTGATATTCATAATAACAATCTTTTATATAAGAATACGATTCATCTCTGACGACTATTGTACGACATTTTCAAAGGTAAGTTTCCTTTACAATGATATCGGAAAATTAATTATTTCGCTCACTGCATGATAAAATAAAATTAACAAAATATTTCTTATAATAGGAGAAATTCAGAAAAAATCGTCACCTCGCACGAAGACAAGTTGCCATTTTTAGAAAATCAGGATAAATCAGTTCGTCAAGGATCTGATAAACTTGAAGTATAATTCTTATATTCAAGTTTTTCAAATTTTTGATCAATTGATTTACCCTATAAGTCTCTCAAAATGGCAAATCAAAATTGGTCTCTTTTGAATTGTCATAGACATCGTACGGGGCGACGAAATGATCGATTAGAGCGTGTATTATTCGACAATAATGTTGAATATATTTTTACGAGCTCAGGCGGTATAGTATAATAAAGTATTCAAAAATTTCAAATTATTAAAATCATTATAATTTTTTTTTAACAAAAAATTTATTTACTACTGTTAAATTTTTTTAAAATTTCACATCCACATTGCAAAAGAATTACTCTACTGTACTTATTTGTTTTAAGATTGAAACTTACTTAAAAAATGTAAAACATAAAAATATTTATTTAATGTTATTTTTGTGAGCATATACTATTATTACTATAACTATACTTAATAAATGATACACTATATGTATACATAGATATTTTTAACTTTACTTAATAATCTGAATCTGAAATCTATGGGGTACATCACACCCAAATTCCAAGAATCCCTTTGAGGAATCCTCCATATGGCCGATGGCGCCTGGATATACTTATATATATACAATTATACCTGTAAGTATATATTTTGTGCTATAAATATATGCGCGCCTGCAATCTCTCCCCCAGCCCTGCAGACACAATTGTGGACTGTGGCTGTTAATCATGTGGACTGGTTAGGTTAGGCCACTGTAAATATGTGTGCATTGTGTTATGCGCCTGCAAGGCGTAAGTATTCGTAGTTCGTACAATAACAATCGTAGATTCACAAACGCGTTTATAAATATAACGTAGATATAGGTATACCTTTAGGCGCCTACTCAACATTTACATTTTGTTTTTACAAGGTTAAGAAATGCATTTGCATCTAAATAAAGCTCATCTGTTCACGTAATAATGATAGCTGCAGTGTAAAAATGCAAACTCCAGTCAAGTTTCCAACAGTGTCTTTCTGCAACATCGCTGTTTACAAGTGCGTATCTTGTTTGAATAAGTTTCTATTACTGGATACACGTCTATCGTTTCTTTTATTTTTTGCTCTTGAAACATTTGCATTATTTATCGAAAGTGTTTTTCTAGATGCCATACAGAATTTCCGTGAGAATTAGAATGGCCTGGTAAAGATGAAACTATTCAAACTTATAGTTCATCAGAAAAACTTCAGCGGTGAAGATCTGATTATTAATCCTAAGGATTATCCCGGCATAAAAACTGGAGATGTCGTTGAAATATATCATCCGGACGATGAATTTAGTCGCCTCCTCCTTCAGGTCACTTCGTTTAAGGAGGACTTGCAAGGCAGAGAAACGATTAGCGTTGAGTATAACATAGCGAACATGTTTCAACTTCGAACCTTTGGGGATGTCTATATGAACGTTGTTAATCCTGATGATGTGGCTTTGGATTCTGTAGAAGTGACATTCAAAGACCAGTATATGGGTCGCAGTGAAATGTGGAGGCTAAAAAACAGTTTGGTAAGAGTGAAGTATGATTTTATAATTAGGAGAAACCTTGACAAAGCAAATAATTATTAATTGAATTCAATTTTTTTTTCAGGTGAATACATGTGTTTATATGAATAAAAAGATAGAATTTTGTGGTGGCAGTATAAGATGCCAGGTGTATGAAATGTGGTCTCAAGGTGATAGAGTAGCTTGCGGTGTAATAACAGATGATACTAAGGTTGTATTTCGTTCATCAACAAGCATGGTCTACCTCTTTATTCAGATGAGTTCTGAAATGTGGGATTTTGATATCCATGGTGATCTGTACTTTGAAAAAGCTGTGAATGGTTTTTTGGCTGATTTGTTTCAAAAATGGAAGAAAAATGGTAGCAATCATGAAGTCACAATTGTTCTCTTTTCAAGAACTTTTTACAATGCTTCCAGTCTTGAGGAGTTTCCTAATTATATGCGCGAGTGTCTGCAACAAGATTACAGAGGAAGATTTTATGAAGATTTTTACAGAGTAGCAGTACAGAACGAGCGTTACGAGGATTGGAGCAATGTGCTTGTACAGCTGAGAAAGTTATTTACTGATTATCAAAAAATTGTTTTAGAGTACCATCAGAAACCAGGAATTACCGTTCCTAAGGCAACTAATTCCACGGCGGCTCAGGGGAATTTTTTAGAAGTATTAAATATGTCCTTGAATGGTAAAATTATGAATTTCTTTCACAAAATCTAACAGATTTTGTTTTGTAAATATTCACCTAAATTTAAAAAATTTTTTAGTTTTCGAAAAACATTACTTGGATCGTAGCTTTGATAGAACTGGTCAACTGTCAGTCGTAATAACACCAGGAGTTGGCGTTTTTGAAGTCGATAGGGAATTAACAAATGTTACAAAGCAAAGGATTATTGATAATGGAGTTGGCAGTGATTTAGTTTGCGTCGGAGAACAACCTCTGCATGCAGTACCATTGCTAAAGGTATACAGATATATGTGCCTAACATCCATTTGCATTGTCATTGCGTATAAATGCACTAAGTTTAGTTATAATAATTCCACGTTTACAGTTTCACAATAAAGATTCATCTATGAATGTACCAGACGACTATAGCATGCCACATTGGATAAATTTGAGTTTCTACTCCACGAATAAGAAAATACCGAACTCAACGTTCATTCCTCGCATTAAACTACCTCAACGAGTATCCAAATGTTCAGGTGAAAAAAGTAATGGCAAAATTATAAACAACAAAGGCAGAATTTTGCAAGAAGAGACTCGAGAGTACCTCCACAATTCTTTCTTCGATTACGATGCCTACGATGCTCAGGTCTTTCAACTCCCGCCAATACACACGTCCAGTTTACAGCGGGTATCGACAAGAACAAAAAAAACAAGCGTCGTTTGTATGGAGACACACAATAATGCTCAAGCACTGAAGCTGTTAAAGAGGAAAATGTCTGATCCGGATATTCATCATCCACCACCCGAGAGCCATCCATCTGCATTGTCAGCAATTGCATCAAATACAAGTTTGAGAAGCGCTGCTATATCTATTCCATCGACAAGAACTGAACCTGTGACGAGCAATGGATCTAACAGTGAAGTTTCTGGTAAATTCTTTAACAAGACTATTCTCATCAAATAGTAAGCATTATGCATTAAAAAACAAAATTTTGAATTCGCAGAAAAAAATATCACCGGCATAGCAGCAGTTTCGCGAACATCCCTGAAGAGTGATATAACAGACGGTGAGATCTCGCCACCGTTCAGACCGGTAGTCGGAAGCGCAGGTAGCCCGACCAACTCCGTGGTTCATCAACCGGCAAGTGGACTGCGTCCAAGTCGTGCCCTCATCAACCCCTTTGATCCATCACACGTCACGATTAAGTTGACGAGCAATAGACGTCGTTGGACTCATATCTTTCCCAAGGGTCCGACTGGTGTCCTCATACAACAGCATCACTACCAGGCAGTACCCGCTGCTGCTCAACAGAAGCAAGATCGAACTAACGAAGTTCAGCAAAGTTGCGTAACTGCAGATGCAACGTCGGTGCTCAGTAGCTCACCAGCTGAACAGAGCTACTCCGTCTCGACGTCTATGTCACGCTCGGCCTCGCAGATTTGTTTCAACGAACGTAGGCTGCCAATTAGCACTTTTATACTTTGTTTTCTTTCTGTGATCATTGCTCTATAAACACGACTTTTCCAGAATCCAAAAACAAGTCTCGCATGAATCTTCCGTTGACAAACAACATCGACAAAAGAGCGAGTGGTTCGAAGAGTCTCACGCTCCTGTGGGGTGCCACGGGCGAGCAGGAGTGGACGCCAGCCCTTACGACGGGTACGTATTCTCAATGGAAATACGCCCATTATCTTTTGAAAATCATTACCAGGTACGAAAAGTATCTGGATAAATACGAGAAAAGAAAATATCTTGACTTTTATTTCATAACGTTATCACAATAAGCTCGAATGTTTCGTCGAGTGCGTCATGAGAATGGCATGCATCGGAAAAATTAACAGGAAGTGAAGCAATGTAACTCTGGAAGGACATCAATTTTTTTTTAATACGATTATACGGTTTTTGTATATCCATTAGAATCTCATGGAACTGAGTACGACAGTCGTGGAACGAACTGCCGAAGATGCTGGGATGCGGTACTGATTCTGCGTACGATTCGCCAGTAGTCAACAGTACGAAAGTCTGAACAGCGTCTCTTGGCATTTCATTCTCCGATGGAAAATTTTTTTTCGTTCATTATTCATAAACGCTCGCTTCTTGTGTGTCCTTACGCTAATCTTACTTCATTGACGGCATCACGATATCAGCCTTACAAAACAATAGTATTTTCAACAAATTTTAAATTTCAATGTTTTACACTCATAGATGCAGATAATTTATTGAGATTAAATTTATTACGTAAATTAAATGTGACGCATCGGCGATATTCATACGTGATTATTATTATTATAATTATTATTATAACTATTATTATTATTATTTATAATATTAATATTATTATTATAACTATTATTATTCTAAAATGTATAATTACTTGATTATAATTGTTTGTTTTTAGTTTAAACATAGTGATCCTTCTTGAAACAAGATCAAGACAGAAAAGTTTCTCGAAATTTTTTTTTATTTTGTCTCTCATTTTTTGACGCCTACGACAAAAAAAATGTACGACTTTAGAAATCAATTATTTTTGTATACTCTTTTTTTCTTTGCATACACACGACAAATGAAAATTTTGCAGAGATTTTTTTGAGGATCAGTATGATTAGATTTTGGAAATAATACGCTTATTCAATTTATATTTCCATGCTGTGGTACGTTCTATTGGGGATGCAACGCTGGATTTATCGACGCGCGTTCGATGTGACGACTATGATGTCACTTTAAACAGCAATCATAGGTTAGCGACACATACATTACCGAGGGGTTTGCTCGTTCGGTTGTGGTATATACAGATACTATGCAGAGTAAATTACGTTGATTTTTGTTTTTTTTTGTCCTTTAAAACTCTGCGTAGACTCACTAACTGCAAAAGCCTTTTATATACAGCTTCCTCAGACTCTTGTTTTTTTTTCTATCATTGTTATGCCTATCGAACTGTATATTTTTCAGCATCTCTGCTCATTTATGCATGAATATCACAATAGTACTTTAAGGAGGCAACGAGTTATACTATTTAAGTATGAATATAATTACGATTTTTTAATCGAAGTTATAAAGTGGATTCTATAGCTTTATGAATACCGATTAACTTTGTGTCTCCTTATAAGTAGAAACTTTCACAAGCATCTAATTTTAGTACGACAAGCACTTTCTCTCTATAATTCAGCATGATACGAAATTCATTTACAATTACATGCATTATTAGACGCGTAAGTACATAATCAAAAATCACCTGTAGTTAATTGCATGCGTTTGTCTGTTCGCATTCACTCGACTGATTCACTTGTACTAGTCGCAACAAAAAAATTCTTAACAAATGGATATTGAAGATGTCCGAAAACTGCATTAAAAAAAATTCGTAAACTGTATATTATTCAAAACGTCGATCTTAGCGCACGCAAAGTGTATTACACAAAGAATTTTTGCACAATAATCCGTATCCTCGTCTTAAGCGAATTTCTGTCTCTTGTTGCTCTTCGAACACGATCGAACGCAGGCGTCGATTGGAAATCGCTGACCATCTCGGCCTGTCTGCCGATCACGACGGACTACTTTCCGGACAAAAGGAGCTTGCAGAACGACTACGTCGTCTCTGACTACAATTTGCTACCCGACGACGTCAATGCGGACTTTGCGCAGCAGCGAGCGATTTATCGGAAACCCCTGTCCACCGCTGAAGTCTTCAAGGAGCTGGTCTCCCAACGATTGGCTCAGGTTCGCATTTTATTGTTCTATGCGTAGCGCACTGCCGTAATATATTTAACATAAATTTAATCGAATAACGTATCGAATGCAGGGGTTCCAACTGATCTTACTGCCGCCAAACAAAATCCAGATTTCGACGCCTGGCTCGAACTCGGTACCACCGATAAGTTCCGTGATGAGAGGACGGCAGACAGACTCAGAGCACAAGGAAGAATATTTGCTGAGCATAGGAAGGATATTTCACAAGATCTCTTTGTGCGGAAATTCTATCAGTGTTACACGGTACAGGCCAAGGTAAACGTCGGTTTATGGTAGAATTTTACGTTTGTTTCGAAGCGTATCGATAACTGCAAAATTTGCTTCTAGGCATCCATATCCACCGTTTAATATTCACTATCGGTATCGATTTCACGCACCGCACCATGACACCTACGAGATTTCCTGGGTCTCGTTCACTACAGAAAAATTGGAGAATTACAACTGGAATTACTTAGACCATTATATATGCACGAGGGGTGATACAGATTTCGCTCTAGTCGAAGTAAGGCGTTCGCAAATGCTTTCAGTAACTAAAGGTTTTTACGGTAAATCGTTTCAACAGCTTTAACGTTGATATTGTAGGCTTTGAAGTATTGGAGGTTTCGGGTATTTCTACTACCGCTGCAGAACCAAGCAACGCGAAAGATCCTCGAAGGCTCGACTCACTGTGACATATATACACCATCTACCTCGACAGAACATACTACACTGATGGACGGTTTTCTCCGATTCATCGAGGGCTGGCTTAACAAAATCCGCCGGCCGCATCCAAACAAAAACTGGGTATTTCGCGCATTTCTTATTCTTAATTTAACGAGAACACTCAACAAAATCAATTGCGATCTCTACAGGAAGAGTGTAAAAATTAATGTTTTCTTATTGTTGTGTTCATTGTCGTTATTTTTTTATTTGCCACATACCGTGCGGACATTGTTTGACATTATATTTTGTTGTTAAAGTTTGTATATTTTCACAGCACTGCGTGGTCGAGTCAGTTGCATGAGAAAGCTCGGCCCAAAGCACTAATTTTGCAATAATATTCTCGTGTCGCTTATACTTGAGAATGAACAATAACAATAGACGTAGATGTTGATATGCTAATCAATAATATTTTTATTTAACAATTATGTACTTGTAGACGTTCGGGGCACGCGATATCGATAGTTTTACGTAGCATATCGCATTGATTGTGAATTTCTTACTTATTGTTATTTAATCATTAATCCATTATAATCGTAATTTTTAATGGGTTCCTGCACAACGGACCTTCGACAGATTTTCTCGTGTAATACAGATGTCAGCGGTAAGGACGAGCGACAATCCTCGCGACTGGATGTCCCCATAAGAATAAGGCAATGGCTCTAAAAGACTAACCTCGCATAAGCCTAATATCCCCTTACTCTCCTGCCGCTTGCACAACTATAAGCCATATACGAGAAAGGGTTGTCGCTCTTCTGTATACGCTCGGATCTGCGATAACTATGTGCAAATAAAACAGCCAACTTGAGGGGAGAGAGAGAGAGTGAAAGAAAGAAAGAAAGAAAGAGAAAAAAAGAAAAAAAGAGGGACAAACACACAGACACACGGGGTCGGCCGATAGTCAGCACGATATGTTTCAGAGCCCAACAGCTCTTGGCGGCGTACCCCCGAGAGATCCTGCCTCCCATCTGACCAGACGCAGGCACAGCACGAGCCTGGTATCCCTCACTAACCAGGTATTTTTCTCGGCCCATCATCTCCCGCGCAACTCACTCGCCTTTTACAAGCTCGTCATTTTCATTATCTTAAATATATAATAACGTATACGATTGTATTCTTCATTTGAGTATACAATGTTTTCATGTACTTTCTGAACGTTGCCTTTCTGTCGTTGCTCGGGTGTTTTCAATACACAAAAGGCTGTCCTAGAAGATAATATATATTCTGATGTACATACATTTACAGGGTGTATAAGGATTGGATCACACAATTTACATGCACAACACACATTAACACAGTTTTCTTCTTCTGATTTTGATGCTGTACTTTTTCTGATAATTTTTCGCTTCATTCGCCGCCTTTGATTTACCCAAGTTTCAAAGTTTGACGATTGACATCCGTATGTTCAACGTATAATGATATTCCCAATATAGTCTTAATAGAGAATATTAATCAAAAATGCAAAAAATTAATTGAAGCGTTTTGATTAAAATGATATGCAGCAATTTCATGATTTACATTTTCGGAAGTTTTTAACTTACGGACATATTATTTTATAAACATTATCAATCTTGAAACTTTGAAAATCGAAATTTCTTAGCCAAAGCTTGCTGTTACACGTGGTGTGTTATCGTTACTTTGTTGCTATTCATATAATATATTAAAAAAAATCGCTCACAATCTACTGGCACAAAACAATAACACCAATAATATTACAAAATAATATAATAATAATAATAATAATAATAATAATAATAATAATTATAACGATGACAATAATAATAATTTTTATTATAATAATAATTATGATAATATAATAATAATGCTGATAACGATGACGACGACGATGAAACTGATAATATACAACATAAAATTCAGCAAACTTGCAGAGGGTTTATTCACTGTGCGCAGCTCTACTCTTTAACCTTCACTATTTTTATATACATAATATTTATAAATATATATATATAAATCGCCACCCCCCCCCCCGAGAGCTTCCCAGCTCTGCAAAAAAAAATCTTGCATAATATATATCTAAAAATACTTGTTATAAGTACCAAGCGGAATGAAAAGAAAAAAAAATGTCTGTTTTTTGTTTTCTCTCTCTCTCTTTCTCTCTCGCGTGCGCCGCTATTGCAGACCAGCCTCGTGGGTAGCTCGCCTTTTCGGGAACGACTCGGCAGCAACCGCCTTCCCGAGAAGCCTAGACCAAGGTTTGATATCGTTCCACACGCTAATGCCTATATGATGTGTGTTTGTGCAATGTGCAACTTATCACGGTAGATTTAGGAAAACTTGTGCTAAAAACTGTACACTTCTGCGCACGTATATATACGCTGCTATATCTATATGCACTTTGCAGGTGGCTTTACTATTATACTTTATGTGTGTGTCTGTGTCTCGGGGTAGAATTGGGAATGGCATGCTTGATAATTTTTGAATATTGGTATCTGCGATCGTAGACCTTTTTTGTGATTTGGTTACTTCGATATCGAGAAATCGGTATGGATTGGTAACTTGTAATATATAGTGAGTAGCAATGAGAATTTTCTGTTATATGTATAAACATCGCTGTTTCTCTATCTTGTTCAGTCATTAGGTGATCCCATTGTAACCTTCTCATGAAATTGGCTTCCAATTCCATTGGATCAACCAGACAATTAAATAATGTTTTTCTCTGCATCAGCTGTAACTTTCTCAAATCTCAAGTTTCTTTCTATATTAATGTGCACTTCTAGCTTAGGTTGCAGACTTTCAATGTGCGAGCCTGCCTTGGTTTGCTGGATTCGGGTTACTCTTTACGTTGTATTTTTTTCATTTTTTTTTTAGTTGCCAGCTGTCATCACATAAATAAACATTACAAAATACTTTCAATATATGTATTAACGCACGATTACTCGGCAAAACCTTCGAGGAAAAAGTGCATCTTCTCAATTACGAATAATTACGTAGATTCATTGTGTTACGCATATATATAGAAATTCGACTTTTTCCTTGAAGCCTTCTTCGTTCTCATTAATTAATTTATTTATTTATTTTTTTAACAATTTTGAACTTTATTTAATATCTCCTCTATAAAAATATCTGTTGCACTGTAAACAACTCATTTTTCATGAAGGTTGTGCGTGAGAGAGTGACGGGGTTCTTTGTACAGGAAAAGCACGTAGTGAATGCATCTGCGGCTGCTCGCACTTCCCTCGACACTCCTCGCCACATACCAAGCAGGTTTGTCTCTACTCTCTCGCATTATTTTTTTTCGTACTTATACATTACTTACTTTACTTATACTCACTTACTTGTCTATACAACATCATGCACGAGTCTGATAATAATTTGAACGCTCAAATTCCTATCAGTCACGAATGATATTTTTCTTTAAAAAAAATTTTTTTTACTTTTTAACACACTCGCTCGCTTTTAATACGCAACAATAAACTAGAGCTGTGTACAATCTCTTGCATCGTGAGTACCGTAGACACTATATATAGATCGTGCAAGTTTGCATACGTAGAATAGACATGTATATGCGATTGTAAATAGTAAAACATGGATGTAATCGTGAAACGATGCTTTATAACAATCGACTTTGGTCCGTCGGCGCAGATCGGGATCGAAGGTGATGGATCGCGGCCGAGTGTCGCCGGCCAGCGAGGCCGTACTGCCCCTGTCGATCGAGCAGCAGCAGCAGCAGCAGCAGCAGCAGCAGCAGCAGCAGCAGCTTCAGCAGCAACAGCTACAGCAGCAGCAGCAGCAACAGGATCACCTGGAAATCAACGATGAAAAGTAGGGTGACAAAAAAATTGTTCCCACAGACTGTATTATTAATTGCGAAGAAAAACTTTAGTATACATATAAAAATAATGTGGAACGTTTCGTCGCAGCGTCGCAGCGGAAGTGACGAAGATCAAGAGCACAGCGGCGCACAGCGAGATCCTCGAGGCGATGCGTCATCCCCAGTCGGGGGTTGGTTTTCTCACTCAACACCCGTCGCTGCCCAGCCAAACGTTCGTCAGTGCCGACGCCGTCCAATGGCTCAACTCGCACATCGAGGGCGGCGTCACCGTCGCCGCGGCTATCAACATAATGAGGGTTCGTCTATATGCCTATAAACATCGTCTCGATAATTCATTCGAATCGATCGAAAGTTACATGGACAAACGGCTCTCTTGCAGGGCATGATCCAGGAGAAGCTCATCTGCCACGCGTCGGGAGACTTCTCGAAGCCGTTTATCCTCGGCTTTTATTTGTACCACATCGTACAGGACAAGGACAGCCAGAAAGGTGAGGATACATCGATTTTTTGACTCGCGTTCGAAGAATAGATTTTACCTGCTGGTCTTACTCGTTAAATTCTGGCGTTACAGGCAGCGACTACTCACCTCCACTGGGCGACCTGCAGAGCTTCGAGAACGAATGGGTCGAGGTGGAGATGCGCGCGCCGAAAAGCTGGTGTGGACCACAGTCGACCAGCTCCTCGAGTCTCCTCTCGAACATATCTCATCCGATCTCGATACCCAGCTGTGATACCGTAGACGAATCGGACGTGCCTGCCTTTCTCAGAAACGACCTGGATCTGTCCGATGGCTCGGACGAGAGAGATTGGACCTGTGCGTTTATTTCTGTAGATTTTGAATCTGTCGAGTGGCGAATCGATGCGCTGATGATCGTATTTTATTGTCTATATAGCACCGATGTACAAACACACTCACCTGGACATCGATATTAACAACAAGAGCGATAGAATTGAGTGGGGACATCTCAGGTATCAGTCGATTTTCAAACCGGACCATTCGTACGAACTCGTCGTACAGTGGGTGGCTGCTTCCGGTAGCATAGTAGCTGATCTCGTGAGTTATTTCGCTGAACAATTGTGTATCGTTGCGTATGCTTTTTCATTTCATTGCGTATTTTTTTTTTTTTTTTTTTTTTGCTCTTTTTGTGCAGATATTCATCTGGCAGCGAAAGGCCCAGCTCTGCGGTATTCAGATGATACCGATTCCGAGCGATTTGCTGGCGTTACCGTTCACCACGAAAAGCGATCCGCTGCGCGGACCGATTTTCATTCCCCTTGACACCGAGTGCCTCATGAATGGCAAAAGATATCTCTTCGACGGTAAGCCGTGGCGATTCGTCTTTACGTACACTCGTCCGCTTGGATATAAAAATTTAACGACCGACTACTTTGCATCGCAGAATTTCGCGAAGACACTTACGCCCAGCGACTGTTTCTCTTCCAAGAAGCGATTCTACAGCGTTTCGGTTTTCTGCGTTGCGTCATAGAGGGCAACGAGAACGTCCACCAGTACGTGCACGTGACCGGCAATGCCTTTATCCTGCTGCCATCGACCGTGAGTCCACGGCCCCGGCAATACACCGGCACTAGCGTCACTCGACGCGCGGCTGGCCAGAAAAGATATCCGGTACACGCCGAACAGCCCAGTCCGCACGAGGCGTACATCACCAGGCACGTGAGCGGCAAGAATAAGGAAGATTACAGCATGGATCGACGGGTGAGCAGACGAAATAAACTCTTTTTTTTAACTTAATTACTTACACTTTTTTTATTTCGTTACATTTGTAAAATAAAAATTGACATCGCTGAAATACATTAATTTTTAGCGAAAATAATGCGTACATTTAAATACATTTCAAAAAAATTACATCGCATTTCAGATGGGATTCCTCTGGTCTTGGAATCACATGCTGAGCCGAAAGTGGAAGTATCCCACGACGAGCACCGGCGATGAACTTTTCCAGAAGAAGATCATCCAGGATTTCAGGCACTTTTGCTCAAACGGTGACAATCGGCTGAAGAAGTTCTGGGAATCATGCTGGGAGCTCAAAGAAAAATTCTGTACAAATGCAAAATGATTTGTGGATCATGTTCCTCACTTCAAACCTCGTGATCACGCGGATGCGCTTTTCTAGTCTTTATTGAGCTACGAGACTCCGCGATTGTTTTCTTTAAACTTTGATAAGCTCACTAAATTTTGAGAGAATAAGCAGGCAAGGCTCGTTCATATTTTCATAGATTACGTTCAAAAAGCCCACATGGCTGTTAACTAACTCTTTATCAACTTATCTAAACGAGTTAATACAGTTAAAAATTGTTATTTTTGTTACTTTTGTTATACATAAACACTGCACGTATTATTCTGTACAAACGAAAATGAGGCATTGACGAAAATAAGTACACACTGTTTATATAAAACCTCGATTAGTCAATACATTTCAAAATGATATAATAACAACAAAACGTTTTGTACTGAAAATATACAATATAAACGAATAAAGAAATATCTTACGCAAATATTGAGTTTTCTTATTTAGAAAACTCTAATATAAATAATAATTATAAACAAAGCGTTTATATCCGCTTAAGCAAGTGCTTACAAAGTACATTCTATGCACCTAGTGACTAAAGATGAGTAAATCATATTACAATCTACTTCTTTAATAAGGCTGCTTTGAAGGCGGTGTTGCAAAATATTTCTTATTTTTTCTCATGAATGATTTCCTGTAATACAAACGAAATTGTTACTCTATATTGTCTATGTATCGTCATTTTTTATTTGTTTTTTTTTTCAACTTACGAAGAACTTATAGGTGTTTGAAAAAATCCTCTTGAAGTTGTGCGTTTTAATGCTTGAAGCGATTCCGTAGAGGGTGTGTGTCTCAGTTCTGACCCTTTAGGTGTGCCGATACCATTCATATGTTCAGGATTAACAAAATTCGCCCAATAATCTGATGGTATATTCAGTAAGCTTTCCACGATCTAAAAGATATTATTATCAATATATACTATATATAAAATTTTATAACTGGTTAAAAGACCGAAGATGTTTTCGTACCGCTACTTGATTCTTCGTTTCCGAGAGCATAACTGAGGGTGACGGATGTTGACAGCTAAAACCCACCAGGGTTGGTCCAAAGACCTTTGCTAGATTACTTATAGGCATCTTACACTCAGGTGTACTAGAAACCCTTTGCAAATGCAGAATAAGGAAAGCCAGAGTATCGCGATTGGGTTGCGGCAATTCTGAAATGGCTTGATACATCGCTGCATCAGCATCCTGCTTGTCGCGAATGGCTGACGCCCGGGCAAAGTCGTCAAACAGTGCAACAGTTATGAGAGTCTCTTTCAATGATCGCAAAAAATCTTTCAGAGTCGAGCAGATAGTAGCGATATCAACTTCTGATAAATTGGGTGCACCGCGACCCCTCAAAAATCTTTCTTTAAGATTTTTGACATCGGCAGTGCCGCCATTCACGCGATACAGGCCTTGCTCATTCATACCGCGTAGCTCGACTTCATTGATGCAGTGAACGACGAGGGAAGGAACCATTGGCGGCATCCTTGGCGTATAATCAGCGATCGTTCCCTAATGAAAGACAAGTATAAAGTTAAAAAATGTTATACTACTGATTATTTATAGTAAATTAAAATACAAAGCCATTTAAAATTTTCACGTTTTGTATTTCAATTTTTGAAAAATATTTTTCCCAAAAATCTTTAATAAGCATTATTAGTTTTAATAAAAAAAATAAAAAAAAAGAATAATGTTTGAAAAATAATTTATTAACCGAATATTTATAAATACACTATCTAAATCTCCATTACGAATTGAGTCATTTAGTAGTCAGTTAAGTTCAAGTCCACAGTATATCTTATCTGGTATTTCAAATATCACGTACCGATATGCCGCGAAGTGTGGGAGTGTTTCCTGTTGGGACACATGGGAGCGGCACCAGATCTTTACACTCTAAATGGCATACTGCCCTGCAATCCCTGCATTTGATAGCAGCTTTGCCAAAACGAATTCTAAAATAAAAAAATGTTTCAGTATGGATTTTAGGGGATAAAATTACAATAAAAAAACCTTATTTTATAACTTTATATTACCTTTTACCACACGGTGTGCACACTTCGGGCTTTATCACATAGTTTTTCTCCATAAAACTGTGACCTCTCGTAGATGCTTTAGTACTTATTGTGTAGCCACCGATATTTGGACTGGGTTTGAAACAATTTTCGGAATCAGAATTAGAAGTCATTATATCTGCTTTTGGCGCCGAAGGCTAAAAATTCAATTAGTTCAAGTTAAAATACTAAATTGAATAAGTTAAATTTGAAGCAATGCAAAGATTAGAATTGGCAATTAGATTTACAATTGGATCTTTATCTGCTTGAGCGCCACGGGATTTGCTGCTACGTTCACCGCTCTTTCGCCTTTTACGCGAGCTGTTCATTTGCTGCGACGAAGAGTTTTGCTGAGGATCCTGATTCTCATCCCCAGGAATCGCCTCGATAACCGAAGACGCCGTAATCGCACCGTCTTTTGGCATCACAAGGGTCGTGGTAGCCACGATTCTATCCGAACTGTTAAGATCGACGGCCTTCTGCAGTGCGCTCCTGCGTCTCTTGTTTATCACATATTCGCCGCTGGGTCTATGTTCCTTCCATTCCCGTTTTTTGTGATTCTGTTGAAGTATGATACTTGTGTCCAAGTCATCCTCAGACTTGGAGAAGCAGCTATCGCTTAGCAGGGAACCAGTGGAGTCCAGCTCCGTTATTGTGTTGAGTCTGAATTTAGAAACAAGAATTAAATGTCAGTAATAATGAAAATTTAAGAAAGTACAGAAGATTATAAAAATATTTTTACTTGTCATGAAGATGGTCTTTTAAATGAGTATTACTGTGACGTCCATTAAGTGTTGTGTTGTTTAAAAATTGCAGTTTTTCTCTAGTTTCATCATTCAGATTTCTACCTCCGTCATTGAGTAAAAGATCTCTCACCAATGTAATTTGTCGTTCCTAATTCAAATAAATTTAATTAGAACCAAGTACTCTTTCAAATTTTGTTACTGGTATATAAATTGAGATGGTACTTGTACTGACCAGCTCTTACAAGATACAAATCAAGAAAGAACTTTTATGAATAAAAACTTACACATGCATTACGCTGTTCTTCAGCAGTTCTCCGCCGTCTCCTCTCATCATCCAACAAACGCCTCGCATGACTTACTTTATGTTCTAATTTGGCTGCTTCATCGTGAGCTTTCTCCAATGCAGAATGCAAACGCTGGCACTCTTGCACAGAGGCAAGCCACTTTTGCCGCATTTCTTCCTGATTGATTGCAAATTGTAGAAACTCTAAAAATTAATAAAAAATAGGCTTGCTAAACTCAAAACTGTACTATTACATCAAATGGACGACAGAAAAGTTTGGCAACAGGCATAAAATGGGTAGCTCTAGAATCCCCTGATCACAAGCAATTTAACTTCAGAGGCCTAACAGCTCAATCCATTTTAAACATGCCATTCACTCAAAACACACGCACAAAGCTTGAAAATGGACGCAGCATCGAACAGCCGCTTCGACTGCAGCCAACAGACACAGCCGAGCCTCCGCGGGCGTCCAATTCTCAGCGACACAGCATCCCCTCAATTTTCCGACCCAAAGCCACCGACACCCCCGAAAAAACTCAACAAGCTACAAACCTCCCTCGCAGGAACCGTTGACGAGGACATTCGTGCATCTAACGAGCTCGTCATGGCTCGCCAGGATGGACAGGGACGACATCCCCAAGGAAGCCTCGCCGAATCGCGTCCCGAGTAAAACTGTAAACGTGCGTTAAATGTACAATAATTACCGCCTCGATCGCGCGCGTTACACGAGGGGGACGGTTATATACTTATGGGGATCCGATGCTGTGTGTTATAACGCAACAGTCACGACATTCAAACTACACGCGTTATATCCGTTGACAGAACAACGCCGCCCGACAAGGTCCGCTCGCTCGCTTTTTTTCCAACGGAATGCAGCGGCTACAGCGACCCCGATGGCGTACACAGGCCGTACAGCGATGCTTTTCGAATTCCGCCAATCGCGCGGCAGCCCGCCGACGACATCTTGGCTTCTCGAGCTTGGGCGACACGCCGCTAGGGGGTGCGCGCGAGTTTTGAGTTATAGGGGAGAGGCCGTAATATGGAGAGGGATCTTGATTCTTGATTCGCAAGGTACTTTGGTACACATTAGGGCAATAGGGCGAGAGAATAGCAGGTGCGAAAGCAGTTTCTTTTCAAAACTACGGTGCTGTTCGAATGGGAATTCGTTGCGCGGTGTTCGATTGAGATTGTCATCGTTCGAAGACTCGAACTACGTAATTATAAAATGCGACAAAAAATAAGTGTAAAATCTTGTGAGGAACGCGACGGTCAGAAAAGAAAATGTTCGACGTTCTTAAAATACAAACTACATAGGTATACTGTATACGCATCATTTTCAGCTGTACTCCGGCAACGATACACCTGACGATGACAGCAATTCCGCAGCATTCGCAGCCAGCTGACACACATATACTTACTCCCCGTATCAGCAAAGTCGGCAACCCTATATGCCCCTGATGCAACGGATCCTCCCCCACGCGCGCGCGCGCGCCCGGCGGGAACCCGATACGCACGTGTCTCGAGAGCTATGCGCAAGCGCCGCCGCAGCGGAGGAGGTATCGCAATCACACAATACTGCGCGCGCGGAACACCAGCTAGCTCGTTCTCGTCGTGCGCGGAGCCAAGCGACACGAGAGGGAAACCGAAAGGAGCAGTCGACGCGCGCAAGCCGCAGCGTGAACACATTCTCCGGGAAGGAGCCTACGCAAGCCTGCGCCTCTCGCAAAACCCCCTCCGTACATATTCACACGCACTTCTCGCCGTGTCGCTCGCTGCACGCACCGAGCATCGTCTCGAGATCATCCGTAATCGAAGCGCAGAAAGGCTTTTCTTTTCGCATACATCGAGGAAGTTCAAGTATATACAGTAATAGGGCTTCGTCGACGACGCAAAATCGGAGCTTAGACGCATAGGACACATACTTACGTACGCACGTATATCGCGTGTCCCGCTCGATAGCGCGAAGGTCGCCGGAGAAAGGGGCGCCTTGACCTTGGAGTCTCTCTCTCTCTCTCTCTCTCTCGTTTAATTCGGTACACAACTTAATATACGTTGGAAGGATGCCGGCCGACGCGGAACTAAGCACGCTGCTCAGCAGGAGGCAGAAGATCAACGACGATCTTGAGGAGGGACGCGAGGTGAAGAAGCAGTACAAGTTCGTCAACGTCTACACCGAGTTCCACGAGCTCAGCAGGCGCGAGATCAAGCAGTACGAGCAGACTTTCAACAGGTCAGTCCGAATTCTTCTTCCGTTTTTTTCTCTCTCTCTCTCTCTCCTCTTCTCTCTCTTCTCGCTTGGAATCTCTAAGCCGTCCGCCTACTGCTCTCTCTCGCGTGTATTGTGTGTGGAGTGTATATAGCTCGGTTATTGCTACGGAGAGAACGAGTTTTTGGATTATAGCGGCGTTGAAAAAGATTTTCGTATAATACGGGAATCGCCCGCTAAATCACGCGCTAATTCCGAGAATCGAACTTTGGCGTATTTCGGTTATTCTTTTATCGTTGCACACAGGCGCCGTTTAAGTGTGTGTATATATTATGGTATTGCCGCTAACGCGAAAGTCGACGCCGTTAGATGCAATTCCGCGCCGGTTGTATTTATGTTAATCGTTATTCGTCGTAAACTTTTTCAGACGTACTTATATTCTTATACACGTGACTGCGGTGTATCCTGTTTCATAAATATTTAGGTATATAAGTATTATACCGTCACAGAAAAAAAAACACCTCTAAACATCGACGTTGACTGAATTGAGCTCGAATTTTATCGTCCTGCACACACGTTCGCGCGTCCGCAGCTCCGATTTTTCACGCGAATCGCTCACTCCACTGACGCAGTTTTCATTCATGAGTTGCGTATACTTACGCAGCGTAAGCACTATACTCGTGCATTATCCGCGTAAAGAGTCGCCTCTGAGAAGGTGTATACGTACCCGTGTATATATACGTATACCCAGACTGGTTTACGTTTATTGCGAGAAAACGTCTTTACGGCTGGGAATATAAGTATATATAATGTTATATAGTGTGCAGCGAGTACCTCCTGTTCTCTCGGTTTTGAGAGACAGAATTGCCTATAAATTACTCACTTGTTTGCGCTTCTCCTCCATTCATGCGCTTACGTCTGTTACGAATTTTTTTTCAACGCTTGCATCAGCATTGCTTTTTATTACATTTTATGTATACATATAGAGTATCCGCACACTGCGCGGAATTATTCTTCATTTTCGCTTGTTAAGGAAATTCGCGCTAATCGAAAGAAAAAAAATTATCTGAGTCACCTACACTATACTATACATGCGATATGGAACGACGCGTACAACGATATTTATATATAGAAAAATCCAGAAACTATAAACAGAATAAATTTCGTAGAAAAAGCTGAGGGGTTTGTTTACGCTGTATACCTCGCTGTATACACTATCACAGCGTTGCGAATCGATGAGTCGCGAGATTTCCGCACTCGGGGACGATAAGAGGGAGGTATCGCTCAACTGAAATTGAGAGGAGCATCGCAACCGCAAGTGAGATTGTATATTATTCGATCTTATCTGCGGCGCGGGATTCGCGCGAATAATGCTGCGCGACACGACGACGATTTAATTAAATAACTTTCTAAAAGCAAATCTGCTCGGATTTAATTGCTTTATACTATCGCTTTATGCTCCGTCTCTGTATATATAAACGACGATCGTGTAACGAAATGAAATGTCGATTTTGTAATGTGTATAGAGTGAGTTATAAGGATTAACGGGAACTAAGTAGAATATATACAAGACAAGTTTCAACGATAAGAAACGTGAACTGTCCAAAAATATCCACGACTTATCGGTATATAATGGAATGAAACGACTCGCCGCGTAAACGAGGTAGCGGCAGCACACGACGCTTCACCTCGATCTAAACGTTGAAAATTATATGTAAGTAATATTTCTATATGAAAAGTCCAAAGCATTGCATTTTCTCGTTCGAAGAGCTCTGCGGTTATAGGCTGTTTAGGGGTACGTTAATTCGTTCGTCGGATAAGATAAGACGTAAATGGGTTAATAAAGTGTGTCACGAAGTCGCAGTATTTTTCACGCAATAATATACAAGTATTATAATACACGACTTATACATGCATTTTCTTTCTTTTTCAACGCTGCTGCAGCAGCATAGCTTATTACAACTTTTGCGCATGTATAAATCCCGTATCATGATGATAGAGTTTCTACGTTACATTTAACCGAAGTACTAATTAGAAACGCGCGTATCTATATAACGATTACGCATATACTTAAACCACGCGTACATATATGCGTCTCTCTAAACCGTATACGTGTATAATGTATATATCTATACATTAGACATATACGTATCTCTCACGGCATCGTTTATCAATTTAGAAAAGTCCGCGATAACGGTATAAGGCCGCGTGCGTTCCGTTACAATCAATAAACTTATACATATACATGCATATACATACAAACGCGCAAATACGAAACTCCGACTGAGAATAAACTGCACAATTGCAATTACAATGGACGTGCGGAGATTGCATCGATATCCTGCGCGCGCGCGTCGACTGCTACTTATATATATGCGGCACTCGCGCTCAAAGTCCTTCCGTCAATCCGCGCCGAGAGTCGTAAAAAAAAAAAAACGATCCGCTCTCAACGGGTCGAGGTATTCAATCTCGCAGCGGTGTGTACCAATATAGTGTCCCTATATACAACTATATGCTCTTACGGCCGACTGAGAAAAAAAAATGTTTATTTTTTTATAATGTTCGTGCATTAAACTGAGAGCTGCGCTGCGCATAAGGCGCGACGATTAAAAAATTTAAATACACAAGAGAGTATATATAGCGCGCCATTGGTAGATATACCGATAATACGGAAGCAATTTCCTAATCTCAAGTATCCTCATTACCCATTCCGTATGCGCGGTGCATAAGCGCGCGATAAAGGCGCACCGAAAGCCGCTACTATATAGATATACGCGTGCGTGCCTGTATACTATATATATACACGTGGGGCTGACTGTCAGGTGCATATATATATATATATATGTACAAATATTTTATTGCATCGCTCGTTGAGATCGAATAACGATTTCTCGTGAAAGCGCTTGGATTTTACTGTCGGTGACATTCCTGGACGCTATAGCAGTGCACATATAGTAGTGAGTATATTTATATATAGTATACCCATCGACGTCTCTTTAATCTCCTCAACTATCCGCGATGTGCGCCAACGCCGAATGGCTTTGAATTACCTGCGCAGTCTGCGCATTGTTATATATTTACACAAACTCAAAACTCGCGTGAATGGCGAATCGTGTATGGGTATTCAATAAAAAATTTTGCAATTTTCGGAGATGATTGGTTTCTTTCCACTATTTCGTAGATTAGCACATATACTCCCGCAATAAGCCAATGGGACACACACCGAATCAACTTCAACTGGAAAGCATCTCTCTCGCGGTTCGAGCAAATCCGTTTCTGGATTTGGAATTTAATATATAGAGAGGGAGATATGAGAGCTAGAGAGAGACGTTATAATACAGTAGTAAGCTTTCATGCGAAACTATATAGTGTTTCTGGTTCACCTGGCGCCAGCAAAGTCCGATTCTCCTGAGCACCGTGTACATCTATATATATACATATGGGCGACTGGTATGCGTCGGTACATTAGTGTACTATATATATACGAACGGGGGCGAAAAAATGGCAAACTGCAGTAGCAGCAGCCTCGGTTAAGTGTACCTGGAAAATACACGTGTGCATTGTATAGTATACGCGTATAATATACACAGCTGTGCTGGGGTTCCGTTATTTCAGTGGCTCTTGCGCTTGCTCTCCTCTCTCTCTCTCGTCGAATATTATCGAATTGTGCAAAGCTATACAGATTGCTCGTCGTGTTTTCTCTCATTCTCTCTCCTCACGAGCTCCCGTGGCTTCTTTTCGAAAATCGTTTGTATGCTAATTTCACCGGAGGTTTTCTTTCGAGGCTCGTAAACTCGATTTCTGGCATTTGCCACATATATATACTTGCGGCACGAGAGAGAGAGAGAGAGAGAGAGAGAGAGAGACTTTTTCGTGCGCAGCAGCAGCCTCCTTTTACGAGTGTCGGAATCGATACGCGATTAATTTAT
This sequence comes from Philotrypesis tridentata, assembly GCA_018906965.1. Taxonomy (NCBI): domain Eukaryota; kingdom Metazoa; phylum Arthropoda; class Insecta; order Hymenoptera; family Pteromalidae; genus Philotrypesis; species Philotrypesis tridentata. The sequence continues at coordinate 1,716,735 of JACCIB010000019.1, read as the reverse complement.
CCTTGTTCTTTGCGGCGCTGCACAAGTGATCGCGTGAGCAGGAAAACTTAATCAAGGCGCTTTCGCTTTTTCAAGCGCGAGCGCGCGCTGCACAAAAGGCTTTGCAGAAGATTAAGTTTGTATGGGTGTGTGCTGTATATCGCGCGATTATTTCTACTGCGATTTTAGTGGAGCTAAATGATACTGTGGAAATCGAATCGTATTATACTCGATATACAAAAAGATAACGAAATTCTCTCGCGACGAGATCGACCGATCGATCCTTAATATAACGACTCAGAGTCGCTGTACACGGCTGGAAACAATCAACGCCGCAATTGGGTTAATAACGTTTCTAATATCACGGCAAAAGTGTGTACGCTTTCATAAATCCTTGAGACACTCGACGTTATATACTTATACGTTATTCCACGTCGCAAACGATGAACCGATCTAGCATCTTTCCAAAGCAGCTGACGCGCGTCTATATATTATAGTATAGTTCCAAGAGAGACTATAATATATGTAACCCTCTGCGCAGCGAATATTTTTCAAGCTCCCAATAGCGCACAATGAAAAAAAGAGGCACATCCGGCGTGCAGTGTGCTATACACACCGCTGCTCTTTCCCCCGCTGTGGCGAGAGGCCCGTATGTCTATTCTAAAGAGCGAATTACACTTTTTGTTTTTCGCATCGCCTCACTCTTTCTCTCTTATACTCTCAGAGTTCGCGTGTATATACCTGTACATATTCGTATAGGCACGAGTGTACACCTGCACTCGGCACGTGTCTCGTATACATATATATAGACAACGAAAAGGGAAAGGAATTCCCTCGACAAGAGTCGGAATACTCCGTTTATGGAGTATTATAGTGTGCGTTTGCGTCGTGTTGTAGGTGTACATTGACGTCGAGATGCCTTGAATGCAGTATCTGCCTGCGCTGCTCCGATGAGACCTGCGCAGATATAGCGACTTCCTATTGATATATTGTTGCGCGCATGTATATAGCTATATAGCTAGAGAAACGAGTATTACCTCGGAGTATTATATGGAGGCTGATTCGCGCGGTGATGTGAAACATGAGTTAGTCGCGGCTTGTCGTAATCTCGTTGAGATATTGTCTGTGTATAAGACGCGGTCGATTCTTCGAGTTGATAATAAATCGTGTATAGGTGCAGTATATGTATAACTATACCCGTTGCGCGCAACGTCGCGACGTCTCTGCTCTACGCGAATTATTGGCTTGACAGTATTATCTTCGTGAGCTTCGCGATTAATTTATACGCTATAAGTTATGGAGAATGGTGCGGATGGCTGTGTGTAAATAAATTTTGGTGTACACTTAGAATTTTTTTACGCGCTTTCAGTCGTAAATTAAAAAAAACTACGTGTTGCAGGCTGAAAGACGGTGCCGTATATAGAAGCCGCGTATTGATTAATCAACGAAATCATGACCAAATCGCCGTAAAAGCAGTTTAGCCCCAAACTCAGCTAATCTTTTACAAACGTATATGGACTCGAGCCTATTGTCTACCCATCGCTCAGCTGATCGATATCACTTCGCACACGTTCGTACGATAGTAATACGCCGAAGGCGATCTAAGCGAAGGAAAAAAAAGCTTCCTTACTACTACGTTTACAGCTATATTATTTCCCGCGCTCGGCAATTTTTCACGAAATCCCCGCGAGGCGCGCAACGACTCTGCGAAAGAGCTGCCTGCGTGTTCTCTTTCGACGTCGGAACGATTTTTTCTCTCTGGGGCTGTAGCACACACACGCGAGAAGAATGACGTGTCGCGAACGAAGCACAAAGGCCTATTTTCTCTCTGCTCCTCTCGAAATGTAGGTCAGTAAGGGGGGGAAGCAGACTCGCCCTGGGGTGGCTCTCGGCATCCCCACGCGAATTTTTTTTTTCGCTCGCGGTGCACATACCGGGCTCGCTTTTCTTTTTAATTGCGTCAGCGCAAACGGAATTTCAGCTTCGCTTTATACTCGACGAACGCGATATCGGATATAGTTGGAATTTTATATTGTCTATTTTATATTTCGATGTGTGCATATGTATGTTTTTATGTTATTGCGCGCGATCGTTATTTTGCGCGACGAGGGTTTTATTATTGAATAGAAATGTGTCTGTCGTAATTCTGGTGGATTATACACGCAGTAAAGTTTGTGCATAATATATAGTCAGGTTTTTAATCTTGTATTATGCATTTTTGAATTGTTGAGGGTTTGCTTAACATCATTAATTATTCATCGATATTAATTAATTTTACTTCATTCATTTTGTATGAAATAATGAAAATTATATCCTATAACCCTTTAAAAAGTAATTTTAACTTCAAACAGAGATATGAGAGGAGATATTTTTCAATTCACATTAATTATTAATTGTTATACATAAATGTGTTGTAGATACATTGATTTTGAATTTAAAAAATACACACAAACTTTCAATTATTTCAAACTATACAATTTAAGACATAAAATAATCTTTATCAGAATATTCTTTTACGCACGTTTTTTGAACATTATGCACACGAAAAGTGGTTACGATCTCCATATCCAAACAACTCGTCGTATCGTATAACCAACGCTTTTCCCTCGAATAAACATAAAACGCATTCCCCTTCCATCCAACGCGTTCCAACGTAAAAGCTCGGTCAACCTCTGCCAAAGAACCGGACCGGCAAAAACCTCGTACCCCTTAATTACCTCACATCTCATAATAACGTGTAAAGCTCCCTCTTAATACTCGTATACACACAGACACACTGCACACTCCGGGCCATCGCGGCGATTATACATGAGACGCCGCTGCAAATCTCCGAAAATCCAGCCCATCGCAGCCTATACCATATGCATTTCAGAAAACGAGCATCGCTGACCAGTCCTTTTAGCTGTGAGTCGCGTCTCAAAGAGCTACGCGCGCCTCGTCTTACCTTCTCGCGATGTCGAGAGCGCACACATAGTCGAGCTCTAAAACCGTCGGTTACCGCTCTTTCTCCGCGCCTTTACGACCCCCATGTATAACTTACGCTAATACACTCTCCCGCCCGAGAGACCACGAATTTAGCCTTTCTCTATTTTCAGAGATACCCGAACTCTCGCCCCGCCGCGGCGCGCGTAACGTGTATTCACGTATGCATATAAGTCCTGCGTGTATATATATGTATACACCTATATAATTGGAATGCACAGACGCGCGCGCGTTTGTGTATTATAACGCGGGGGCTTTCCTGGAATCGTCGCGTCCAAAAAGCGATGCAGCAGTGCGGCCGAGAGAGATGTCGACGCGCAGAGGAAGAGAGAGAGAGAAGTAATTTTCGAGGAGATACTAATGGGAGCTTCATCGGCAATCGATTTTCTAGGAATAGACGTGTACTGCACTCGACTCTCGCGCGCGTCCGCAGTTGTGTCGTTATTTCGCGAAAGTCCTAATTATCCTCTCTACGGTGAGAGAGAGAGAGAGAGAGAGAGAGAGAGAGAGAGAGAGAGAGAGAGTTTTTGCCAGAGGGATAATGCGCGCAGAGAGAACTGCAATTATGCATCGCCGTTCTCTGAAGAACGTGAGGTTGCGGGATATATTGAGTTTTACGAGTCGAAAATAGGTTTTTTCTCTCTCCGGCTTCGAAGCCGCGCGATCCGATGCGCCGCGCCGCGCCAGCTGTCGCGACGACCACGACGACGACGACGTTCGGGTATATATATACATAATACATATACCTATATACGTTCGCCGTCTCGAAGAGATCGGCGTTTTTTTCGTCTCTCTTTCTCTCTCGCGAGAGGTGTATAAGCTATATACGTATACATACACACGGGTTTTCTCGCGGCTCCGAAGCGGCTATTGTAACACACGCTGCACGCATAAGCGTCGCCTGTAATAAAAACTGATGTTGCGTGGGTCGGCTGAGTGCGTGTGTGTATATAAAGCCGGTGCGGCTGGTGCGATCGTGTATATAGCTATACGTGCACACCCACGCACGAGCTCTTTCGGCTTCCGCGTGGGCTTCGCCGGACCTCCCCGACGAGACGTGTTCGCGCACACTTGGGCTCAACCCTTCCCTATTATGTATACACATCGCTCTGTCCTGCGAAACGCATCGGTGCGAACGATCGATAGTCGTCGAGCCGATGCGCGCATGGAGAGAGTGCAGAATGCGTGTTTGAAATTAGCGAGAGGGAGAGATGGGTTCGAGCGATCGCGCTTGAGATTTTAAATGGCATGAGAGAGGGAGAAAGCTTGTGCGTTTATAGTTTTTTTTTTAAATTAGTGAGATTTAATTTATTAATATTGTTAAGCGACGTTAAGGTATGAAATCTTCTTACGGGATGAAATTAACACCGCATGTGTGCCTGATTTGCAATTTAAAAAAAATATAATTTTTTTTACCTATAAGTTATAAAAGGCGACATTAAATCATTATTTTTACAAATTATTATCACTGCACAGCCGAAGATCACGAAAACCATAAAATTTTATTAGCCAGAAGAATCTTAATCTAGTCAATTAATCTAGGCAAATTATTCCAAATTAGAAAAGCAAAAGTTGAACGACGATTATGTACATATTTTCGTTTCAATCAATTCTATAAATTAAATCAACCAAAAAATACTTGTCGCGACACATTTTATACGAAACTTTCGTGTACATAAAGCGTATTATATTTTTATGTCCTCGAACTATTCCGAAATTTATAGGGTTTTCCCCACCCGACGCTCGATACAATCAATCAGAAAATTGAGAAACATGTATCCGCAACGTTACATACACACGTCAATGGTGAATCAGCACAACGTGTCACGGCATTTAATTCTTTTAAACTGCGAGAAGCAAACAGCGCTCGTTTTCCCCTCTGATAACGGAGAAGCTATATATATGCGCGTGTACAGTGTGTACCAAGATAAGAGTACAGTAAAGCTATATGCACGTGAGCAAAGCAGACCTTGTGTACAAAAACAGTAGCAGAGTCTGCAAGAACGTGACAAATGAAATTTTACAAAAAAAAAACCTTTCACTTTTTCAATCGAAGGTGAAATCCCTCTCAAAAAAATATACGTATATAATATATATGTATGTATATAGACACTTGGCGAACACGGAACATAAATTCGAAATAGATTTTCGAAATCTCCGCGTACATAAATTCCGGTACGGGCGACCCTTTCCATCTCGCACCGAAGATCAAACCGAGATAAAAACCAGATCGCGGAAAGCGAATTCTCCGCAAGGCCGCATAGCTGATTATCAAAACTCTTCGCCCGCAATTAATTAAACGCGCGCGCGCGCGCGTCTCATCGCTATGTACAAGACTTTCACCAGCCCGCGCAAGGACGTTGCTCTACTTCGTCGCGCTTCACGTCTTCAAGTATATAATATTATGTTTTATTTTGCGTATTATGTAGACGTATACGTCTTCGCGGCTTGTGTCCCGAAAAAGACGCGAGGCAAAAAGGTATAACAACCGCGTCGCTTTGCGGCCGGTGGCGTCTTTCGTCACTCTCGGGAGTCTCGGGGCCTCGGCGACGTCTCGACGTGCACATATACATATATAACTGCGCTGCCGTGCTTTTTGTCTGGAAACGCGTGGTTGCGTTTCGCGCGCGTGACCCATATATTATACTGCAGAATCAAATTGTATACGGCCCCGCGCGAGATTGCGTTTAGCTAATAAACGATAAAGGATAAAACACGGGACTATATACGCACGTTTGAAATTAATTATGCGTCCGCAATAAGTATACACACAAAATGCAGGATCGTAAACGATAATGTATAATTTCGTGTAACGTTTCGCGTGTATGATAATGTACAGGATTCAGCGTGTAAACAATCGTACACGAAGCTCTCCGCTAAATTTAGCCTCCCTCTTTCTCGGAGCACAATTTAACAGCGTGAAAACGGTATAAGTAAGCAGCGGCGCCGCGATTTTTATCGTCCGACACGTACGCGCGCGCGCGCGCGCGCATTTGCACGAAGAATAAATATTTATTCTTCGTATATACATACGATTCTCGCTCGCTCGCAGAGTCGACTTTTTGCAACTCAATACACGCTGCCCTCGTGAAAATGTCAGGCCGAAAGCATTAGCCGCAATTCAATAATGCGCGCGCTTACACACATCGAATATTCATGTACTAATTAATTTCTGCGCTGCGACAGCAGCGGCGGCAGTGGTTAATCGCAAAAAAGAAAAGGCCAATTAAACTTATACATGTATATTGTATACTGCATCGCGGAATAATTAATGGACGCGCGCGCGCGCGTCTCGTTATGTATACCTGTCATAAATCGCAAATAAAAAAAGAAAACGCATTACGCGCGCGACAGAGAGGAGAAAACTTGGCCGCGCGACGAGTCGAATTTATCGGGCTCTGTCTCTCTCTACTCTCGGATCCGTGCGCGCATCGAAGGAAAGGAAAAGCCGCGTATTTCCATTATGAGAGCGCCGCGCGCGCATTCAAATTAGCAGCCCGAGCGATTATAGAAGGGGGGACGATCGCGACAACGGGAAAGTCGCGGATTTTAACGAAGCCGTGTTCGCAGACGTCGAAATCAATACTCTTTCATTTATATCCAACGAGCGTGTGTGCGAGATGGATGGATTTATGATATGTATACATCGATGGACCTTTGGATTTATCGGGTCGGACGTGTTTACACACGCGCTCCGAGCGATTGACAAAAAAAAAGAAGAAATTTCTTGGCCGATGACTTTCTTTTTATTTATATGTACAAGCACAGAATTGTCAACAACGCCGGAATGATTTACTCGGAGACGCGGAAAAAAAGGGGAGCCCGACGTCTATACATTGCACAACGGCTGCACACTCGCGCGGCGCAATTGCGCAATATGTCGTCGTTCGACTTTATCGTCCTTATAAAACGCTCGCTTGCCGTCGCAGCTCTTGACGAACGTCTCGTTTCCCGAGTGCAGCAGTCCGCGGCGTGCAATTTTCACTCGCAATTTATATACCTATATATACAAGCATCTCGCGCTTCTCGCTCGAACCCCAAGCCGAACAATTAAACTGTGCTCCCGACGAGTGTATTATAAAAACCGTTTAAAAAGCCGAGATCGTAAAAGTCGTGGATCGACTGTATGCGTCTAAGGAAACTCGCGCTCTCTCGTGTATATATATAGACGAAAATTCGTGTCACGTTTCTTTACGCTCTGCGCGCGCGTGTCACAATGCGCCGCGCGCGCGGGACCGCGTATAAGAATATAGAACTATATATCTGTGGCTTACAGGAAGAACCACTTAAGTGACATTTTGGTGTTTTCGAGAAAAAGCGATTGCAATGTTTGGAGTAACATGTAAGATCGAAATGTCAGAGAAAAGATCTAAGTATTGGCTCATTTGATTAGGTATCTGATACGGATACAACCGTAGTATTACATTTGTAAATAGTTTCTTTCTCGACGCCCAAGCTAAACAAATTACTCGAGTTAAGTGGTTCTGCGGGAACTTTGCAGATAAGTATGGTTATGCGCTCACTTTCTTTGAGGGCTCGTAACTAACGTAATTTGCGATTAAAAAAATTCGGGCGGGGCATATTTTTAAAGTTTAACTCATGCCCTTTCCAATGGTATAATTAAAATTTTCGAAAATTGTTATTAACAATGAGAAAAAACGGTTTAAAGGAAAAAAGCATGGTTTTTCCACAATTTTTTGTTTTAATTCGAAATTTCAAGAACGTTTTCATTTGCAATGTATCTGGAACCCCTCTAACCAATGGGATAAATGTCCAAACCTAAAAGATGCGTGATTTGGGGATTGATTTTGAACCTCGGTGTGGTCAAACTGGCGCATATTATAATTGAAAATTTTTTACGAAGACTTTTACGAATTTTTTATTCAGAAACCACGCACTTTTGGAAAAAATTTTCAAGAGTAATAAGTTCTTAGAATCAGCTAAGGAATACGTATGAATTTTATCAGAGCGATTCCAGTAATTTTTTTGTTTTTGCAAATTGACAATTTTTGAAAAATTTAAAAACGTTAAAAATTTTTTTTTTAATTTAAAAAAACCGACGAATACATCGGTATAGGTAATTAGATATATATTATACCGCTTTAATGTACTCCACACGGTGTATCTCGGACAAAAATAAAAAAAACAAGTGCACTTAAGTGGTTCTGCGGTAACATTTTTACGAGAGATGCAGTTAAGTGATTATGCAATCGGCTGGCATTTAAAATATTTGTGCATTTCGGAAATCCTACTATTGTACAATGAAAAAGGGTACTAAGAGCACCTCGAATTCGACGCATAAAAAAATTTTTCGCAAAATGTCACTTAAGTGGTTCTTCCTGCAAGCCACAGATATATACCTATATAACTGGCTGGCCGCGCGCGGCCAAGATGAAACTATTAGACTCCGCGAGTCGCAGAAAAGTAGCCGAGAATTAATGTAAATCGCGCGTGTACACGTTGTGATGTATACTTGACGTTTTTTAGTCTTGCGCGCGACGCGGCTTTGCGCAATGCGATGTACGCTCGGTTGAAAAACATTTTTTGTTTTTCCTCTCCTTTTGTTTTCTGCACAGAGAGTCGCGCGAGAGAACGTGCAATAAACATGAAAATAATAAATCGCCCGCGACGTCGGTCTGATTGTAACGCAAAGTTGACGAGCGCAGGACGCTCGGCGATTAATTCTGGGAGATAATCGGCCGGCCGCGGGCGCGCGAATATTCGACTGCTGCAGACACGGACGGCGCGGAGACACACAGCTATGCACACGTTGCAGAATTGACTCGGTGCGCGGTGTTCCTCTTTTGCAACGAACGCGACGTCGTCGCGAGGCACGTCGTCGTCGGCGTGTGTGACAAACAACGCGCGGGGGTGCAACGACCTCGACGACGACGCCTTTCTCTCGTCGTCCGCTGCTGTGCAGCTCGTAGCATGTGCGCCCGGTGTATTGTGTGCGGACGTACAGCGAGCAATACCTGTACGTATATGTACATTGTACACAGAATGTATATACACCTATATGTTTTATATATACCTGTATCAGGATAATATGCCGCGAATATAACCGAGTTACGTATCATAGTGTGCGATACAGCGCGCGTTTAAAAGAAAAGTCTCCGTGGCACACTGGTCGGGAGGTGTACACTTATATCTGTATGCGAGCGCGACACGAGGATTATGTGGTATAACGGAGTGTGTCGGGAGAGAAAATGAGAGAAATTCGAATAGAGCTGCAATTTTCCTGTTTAGGCTGATTATATAGGGGGAGGCATGTTATGCTCGGTGCGCGTGTAAATTTTGATGCAGAAGTATAGGCAGTGCAGTGGGAAAGCTGGTGGGTTAAAAGTTATACTGTATAAAATATATTAAAGATGGGGCGTACGTCCTCGAGCGCGAATTTCACTGTTTAAAGTATAGTAAAAATTCATTTCTGTAGATAGTAAAAATTGTCCAAGTATATATCACACCTTTACTATATAATAATTTTTAACGCGACAGGCTTCTCGGTGTGGATCTTTTGGTTGAATGTTGGGCTGGGCCAAATTTTTGCAAAGCGAGAGGTAGATATTTGAATAAAATTAATCATCTTCGAAGATTATGATTCGTTTGACGTGTATATGCTTCTATAACAGATGTACAATTAAATATAAATGAGTATCAATTAGCAAAAAATGTATTTACACCTTACAACTATAAATCAAATCATCGTCTTTAAATGCGTAAGTTTTTTATTCATAATTATAGCCAATAGAATTATTTACCGCTACTGCATATATAATCATTATTGAGTTTATGCTCAGATTTATGCAGCTTCTTCAGACATCTCAAAATCTTCAATTAACAATTCAAATTTTGTGACACTACATACATAGAGCAGATGCAAAATTACTTTCTTTCTGTTTAAATCAAAATATAGAATAATAATTGCACAATAAATCACGATAGACTTTTCCTCCATTAAATATCCAAGTGTTCATTTACCTCTACAATAAATTAAGAAAATTTCTAACGTGAATACGCAGTGATTTTTAAAAATCTCACTATAATATAATTCATTGCTCCTTCTCGACAGCTATATATACCTTACGGCGCGAAATTTGAATTCTCAATCAACCATACGCGAAGACCCCCCTCGAGATGGATCTCAATGTTAAATAGTATGCGCACAAAGAAAAACAACTTACGCGAAAGAAGTTGCTATCTGTCATCGCCCGATTTCGCCATAATATAACCGACAGTGTTTACGTCTACGAAATATCCGCGAAAAAATTCTCAGCTGTAATGCAGGCAACAATGAAGCGTATAGAGAGCGTCACGGCTTTCGCTCCTTTCCGTCGATTTTTTTTACGTAACACCAGTTTATAATCAGAAGCCGCGTTTTATATAGACGTTGTTTAGGTATATTAGACGGAAAAAAATCGGTTGAATCGTCGCACGTGCGCATCAGCGCCGAGTTAGCGGAAGCAGTGAGAGTTTGACGTTACTTAAAGCATGGGAGCTACAATAGATAATTGAGCGCATGTGTCGGTGTGTGTGTACGTGCAGTGTGTACACTTTGTGGATTCCGCGAGAGAGAAAGAGAGAGAGAGAGAGAGAATATCGTGAGCCGATTTATCGCGCGCGGGTTTCTTTACACTTTCTTTCTTGAGGAAAAACATGCGCGGATTCTCGAGCTCGAGATCGTTGCGCGTTTGATTTTCTAATGGTATTATACGCTTTAGTCCGTATCTCATCTTTCTTTTTGTGACGTAGAGAAGCTATAGATACGTTTTTCGATCTTATATTTCTCATTGAAAATTATAATTAAATTGTACGCCAATTTTGTGGTATTTAATTGTTCAATTACAAGCTTGACGCACTTCCGATCCGTTATACACAATCGCGCATCGGTATTGTTACCTTTTTACAATGGAGCAATTTTTTTTCTTCTGATCCCGACAGCGTGAAACGATTATTTAATTGGGAGAGAGAGAGAGAGAGAGAGAGGGAGAGAGAGAGAGAGAGAGAGAGAGATGGAGAGCGTAAGAAAAAGTTGCCTCATTCGGATTAATTATGGAGGCGTTACGCCTTTTTCTTGCGGCTAATGCGATTGATCCAATAATAATGCAATTGTTCCAATTTAAAATTTAATCGTGTCATTAAATTGGACACTGCGCGGCCGGCGGCGTATAGAAATGACGTTCCACCGGATAAAGGTAGTCTACTGTGAAAACGTAGACAGTAAAGAGAAACGTCGCGGTGTGGTTCCAATTTTCCTGAAAATCATAATTACTTATTTATATAGTGATCTGTATTTAATTTTTTTTTTTAAATTTATGTTTAATTGTGTTTGGAATAAATGAATCGTTTAAATATTTTAACACACGATAGCTAACGTATAGTCAAATAAATCCGTCATCCATTCAAGCATTTTTCCACTAACTCAATTGAGTCGGCATTTGTTTTTCAATAAAGTCGCGCGCAAGAAACAATATTTCCCGTATATGTATCACACTGTCGTGTACATATTGACTCCGGACAGACAACCAAACGTATACCTTTACTTACACCAACAGAACAAAAAAAAACATTAGAGTATATTCATTCAAGCCTCCTGTACAATAAAAACGACCTATAACTGTAACAACTCGTACATTTCCATTTTCAGATTCGACGACGGCCGGGACGGTTTCCTGGACCTGGCGGAGCTCAAGCGAATGATGGAGGTGCTCGGCGCCCCCCAGACACACCTCGGCCTCAAAGCCATGATCCAGGAGGTCGACGAGGACGGCGACGGCCGCATCTCTTTCCGGGAGGTCAGTCAACTTCGAAGCTCTGCTGCTGCTGCCGCAGCTCTTTTCTCTATGTTTATTATTACCGACGCCGCGCGAGCGCGACTGAAATAAAATCGGGAAAGCCCGCGCGCGACTCTTGAATTACTCACGGCGCAGAGCGTATACGGCTTATTCTAATTTCATCGCTGAGATGCGTTGTATATGGTTGTGTCGTCGTCGCAGTTGCTGCATATAATAGCGTATACTCGACGGTGCAGCGGACACCGCGGTGGACACGGCTTGATTTCCGCAATTGGAAAACGATATATTATAGGGTAACGTGAGGTGATGCTCAACTTGAGGTGGAGGATATACTCTGCGGTTATGATGACGAGTTTGATGGAAGTTGAGCTGAGGGCTACTTTCGTTCGAATATATACAGTGGGAAAATTATTGATGATACAAATTAAATTTCTATCTGTAAGAGAGGCGTATCCTTTTTTTATTAAATTAAACTCATTCGTTTTTCTCCTTTAACGTACACCACGTCGCGACAAAGTATCCCCGCAAAAATAAATAATTTTAAAAGGAAAATTACGTATATATAAATATAAGTAAAGAGAAAGCCATCTCGTAAATCGACGCTAACGCGCTAATCCCCGCGCGCAACGATGTCAATCCAAACCGATTAAAAGTTTATTCCAAGAAAATCCATCTGCTGCACTCGCGCGCGGCTTCTGCATAATTTCTCCGATTGCACAGCCTAAATATATACGCTAATATCAGCTCGACTGCCAAGTATACTCGAACGGCCGGCTTCGATTAAATCGCGCGTATGAATAAACGTCCTCATTTCCTCCGCCATTAATTTTCCAACGACGCGTCGATTAAAAATTTAACACACAACGAATTACAATCGATCGTCTCGTTGTTAACAAGCCATTTTTCCAAGTGTGAGTCACACACTCACCCCTCGAACGCCAACTTTTTCGTTAAGTATTCTAGCCGTCGCGCGGCTCCAGTACTTTTAACGATATACGTACAGCGTATTCTCTCTATAACAGAGTCGTATTGGCAAGCCGCAAACGGCAAAACAATTCTCATGTAAAATGCAAGGTCGATCGTCTCTAATCTTCGATTCGAAACGAGTTGCCTCGTCGAGAGCGCCTCGGGGGTTTTTCTTCACCGCGCGCAATTGTATTACACGTGAAACCGCGACTATCTCTCGAATTATAATTGTTTGTACTTATACGTCGCGTAAAATTCGAGTGCAGCAAAAATAAAAGAAAAATTTACCGTGTCGTAAACCTACTCTCAGCTCTCCCGCTCCGCACTCGACTTTCCATATATACTCGTCCCTAATAACCCGCGACACTATCTATCAGCGCCGATCGTTTATTCGCGCGTAACACGGGCTACACACCCTTTTCTGCCACGTCAGTGAGCAAGAGAGAGAGAGAGAGACGGGCGTCAAAAGTGCCGTTTTTCCTAACTGTCTCTCTCTCTCTCTCTCTCTCTCTCTCTCTCTCTCTCTCTCTCTCTCGGGAGAAATTTTTTCACGTTTTTTTACACCTATATGCCGCGCGCACACCTCGCGGATGCATAATGAGCCTAGTGTATATATACTATATATGCGTTTCGCGTTTGTAGTACGACGAATGCCGCCGCCGTAGTATAGTAAGTAGTAGTGTGACTCATCGTCGGCTTTTTTCTTTTCTGTCTCTCTCTCCCTCCCTCCGCGCAATTTTCCTTGTGTATATGCCTTTTTTACACACGCGTGTCCAGGCGACGCGCGTTTCGCTCTTTCCGCTAAATATGCCTACCGGGTGTGTGTTAAATTAGCTCCGAGTGTAGTACACGTATGGAGAATGATGGTAATGATGATGAAGGTCAATTTGCGAAAGCTCGATAATTTCCTCGACGATTTTTAGCTTTTCGACTCTCTCGTCACTGCTGCCGCTACGGCTTCTGATGGATGCATGAAAAACAGCTCCAATTATCGACTCCTGCCGCGGCTTTCTTTTATTTTCTTTTCTTTTTGTTTTCTCGCTCGCGCAAGCGACGACGTACTACGTATGCGATTTCTCGCTCTTTGTGTATTATTGCGAGAGGCGCGCGCGAGACTTTTGAAACCGAGAGGGACAATGGATTTTCATTGTGCGTATGTACCGAGTCGCTGAAAGAGTTGTCGACTCTCCGCCATGTGAGACGAGAAAAAAAAATTTAATACACCGCCTCGTCCGGATACGCTTTATTTCCGGCGCAGCGTCTCTTTTTTCCGTGAGATAAATAACGCAGCGTCTCTCGCCGCTCCGAAAAAGAGCCCGACGATATTTTGTGTATTATAAAAAAGCGCGTCCGATGCTCGACTATATGTTACACCTCGTGCGCGCGTCGCTGAGCTTTTATTCGCGGATCGATACACGTGCTTTATACTTTCCTTCTCGTCGTCATCAACCCCCTCGAGCCCTATACTGCGTAGAATTCATTTGCATCGGCGGTTACTCACCCGCGCTGTGGACATGAGTCATCGATGATAATCTCGCGGTAAAGAAAACGGCGTGATACACACATGCCAATATATAATACGTAACGCACGGGACACACGTGTTCTTGACATTGCCAAATTTGGGTAATAGCCGCGAGAGAGCTGAGAGTCGCTTTTTTATTTTGTGTCCTTTGTCTTTCACCTTTTTCAAGTTCACGTGCTCTGCGTGTATACTTATACATATATATTGCACGTTATACTTATACACAAAGAGAGTCGACTGCATTATGCGTCATCGCGTGTATAACGAGCGTACATTTATACATACGTATATATATATATTTTGATACGCGAAAACTGGAGGGATCAGTAGCAACGAGCTTGTTTGTGTGTTACCGGATGTTTGCAGCTTTATATATATATATTTTTTCCCGTCCACATAGAAGGATGCGCTGCTGTATACATTACATTGGTTTTAATGAAAACGAGACACGCGCGCGTCCGACAAGTCGACGATGCGAGAGTGATTCGCACGCGCCGGGGGACACTGATTTCTTTGCGGCCTTTTTTTACGACGCGGTGCGGCAGGCCCGTGTATCCATTGTTTAAGCTCCGTTTTGAATTTCTTCGACGCGCACAATCACGCGGTGAGATGGACGTTGCGCTAATTGACCGAATACTATCAATATAGATTTTAAGTTTACGCGCACGACTTTTCTTTATTGCTTTTATTTTGTGTCGGTATAGACGAAGGAACTATTTGATTGTTGTGTGACGAAAATGGAGAAAAAAAAGTCCTCGAGAGTATACATAGCTTCACGCGTGAATCCGCATGAATCAGTGATCTACACGACGTTACACACGGAATTATAGGAAATCGTCTGTATCAAGCGCTGTATCTGCTCGCGTTTGGCGCACATCATAACAGCGGCACTTCCAATGACTCATCACGCTCTTCGGCTGTGTATTATTGTTTATAAAGATGCCGCGTGCTATATTTCGCGGCCGTTAGCCTTATTCTTTTTTGAAAATATTTACATGCTCCATATAGACACGTGTGTGTACCTCCAAAGCCATTTCCATTGAATCATCAATTAAGAATAACTATATATATACACCGCGCGGAACGTTATAGATATACGCGTGTGTATTGTGCAGCGTATAGGATACATATACGCGTAAAATTATATCCGCGAGCGCTTTTTAAGAGAGCATTTTTTGACTAATTAGATGGACTCGTATTAAAGAGGCCCAGTTTGTATAATTATGGGCGAGTTATATACGATTTGCGCGCGCGCAAGAAACCGCGCGGACTTTCCGCGCGCTAAATTGACGTACATACAATTAAGAGGTAAACGCCGCGAGTTGGAATTTTATGAGGATGGTAATAGCCGAGTTTTTATATACGCTATATTTATAATGAGAAAGCCTAATAACAATGTATATTGGAGTTTAATGGTACAGGGGGGGGGGGGGTTGGGGAAAACGTTTTTTTTTTTTGAGAAACACACGCGGCGTCTAACACGGAGCTGTCCTCTTTTCCTTTTTGCCGGCAGTTCCTCCTGATCTACCGTAAAGCGCGAGCCGGCGAGCTGCAATCGGACTCCGGCCTGGGACAACTGGCGCGTCTCACAGAGGTCGACGTCGACGAGGTCGGCGTCACCGGCGCTAAGAATTTCTTCGAAGCCAAGGTTCGTCTACACATCTGTGTGTGTGTGTGTGTGTGTGTGTGTGTGTATATGTATTACGCTTGTAATTGTTGTCTTCGAGCTTGTTGTTTATTTTTAAAAACTGTGAACATTTCACTATATTAGTGCAATAGAAATGAATTTAAAAGACCCTTCAATTTAGGGGGTTGAACGCTGATTCTTCGTCAAACAAATCTGTTACCATTGGTGATGGAATTAAATATTTCATAGCTCATTATATACTCATTTGGGGCACTTTTTACATTTTTTTTTACATTTTTTCAAATAAGCTTATGTGATTTTTCTTCTCTGCTAGAAACGTTAGCAGGAAACCGACTGGAAATTAACAGGTTGTGTTAAAAAGTAGCTAGAAATAAAATGGAAAGCCGCTATCCAGGGGTACCTTTTTAGCAAGTTTTCAGCTAGAAACCCGTTAATGTTTAACTTAATCTCAAACATACGTATTTCGATATATTTAAAATAAAATTAATAACCCTGATAGAAAAGTTAGCTACCGAGTCAGTTTGCTTAGTAACAGAAAGCCACTGTATGTGCAGTTATACAAATAAATTTCGCGTTAACAGACCGTAAGCTACTAATAAGATGCGTCTAAGTCATTAATCGATATAAATATATAACCCTAAAACCAATTTTTTTGTCTTCTATGCACTATCATTTTAGAGGTAATTTGCGAAGATTATTTTAATTTTTATAATATTAAAAATATTATATAGCAAAAGTCCGTGACGAAGCAGTCAACGAACATCGTTGCGAACACTAACTAAAAGTCCAAATATCAACTACAGTGACTTAAATTAAAGTTAATATGTAATGAAAATAATTTAAATAATAAAATATTCATAACTTTGGTATTCTATATTTCAGTGTATTAATTGAATCATTGTGAAATTTATAATATTACAAAAATTAAAACAATCATTGTGAAATTTTTAATATTACAAAAATTAAAACAATCTCTGCAAATTAATTATAAAATTGTAGTGCATAGACGACAAACAATTTGGTTTTAGGGTTATACATTGATTAATGACTTAGACGCATCGTAATCTTATTAGTAACTTACAATCTCTTACCGTGAAATAATTTCTAAAAAAATTACATAAGCTTGTTTGAAAAAACAGAGAGAAAAATTTTTCAATAAAAAAGTACTCCATTTAAGTTATAGTACAGCTTTCAAGAAGTCAAATGAGATATCAAACGTTTCATTTCGTCCACTTAGAGGCTCATAATTGGGCCGCAGCAAAACTTCAGTAAAAACATGTCCCAATGGTAGCAGATTTGAAGAATCAATATTGTTATCGAAAGTCTGAACGAACATTTTAAAACAAAAAATTCCCGTTATGATAATTGCACAAATGGTGAGATTTTTACAGCTTCGCAAAGACAACGCTTTTTCCGACCGTTAACCTTGTCGTACAGTCCCCCCTTAAACGTAACAAGTTTGCCTCTAAATCACCATCGTAAAATCGAGCGTCCATATAATTAGGAAAAATTAGGGGTAAAAAGATGCACGCAAAAAACTAATGAAATACCGAACTTTCAGATCGAGCAGCTGCGCAAATCGAGCAAATTCGAGGACGAGATCCGCATGGAGCAGGAGGAGCGAAAGCGGGAGGAAGAGGAGCGCGCCGCGAGGCGCGAACAGTTCCGACAGCGGGCTGCTATTTTCGGCAAAAACTAAGTCGTCCGCTCTGCTGCTGCTGCGGGCGTCCTCTCCGAGAAAAAAAAATCTCCCCGCGCGCGCTCGATTATCCTATATTTGCATTGCACGCCCCTACTGCGTTGTATATACTTGTATATTATATATACGCGCAGAGTCGATGAGAAAATAGACACTAGGCGATTCGGCGAACGTTTTGTTCGATTTGAGAGAAAATTCTTGTTGGAATATTATGTATCGGGTGTATTTAGAGAGAGACGTGTTATCATTGTGAATGCAATCGTTAAAATTTGTGCAAAGTGTTTATTTTTAAAAAGGGGTATGTTTACAAGAAAATATAAGTGAAAAAATATAATGTTGCGAAGGATGTTTTGGGGAGGGGAAAAAAGTGTATTTTATTAGTAGTGTCGATTCGAAATTTTATTCTATATGTGTAAGCTTGTTGGGCGATTAATCATGCGAAGGGGATATACACGAAATTTTTTAGAATTTATTTTCCGCTGCCGTTTGCGTACGATACAATTGTAATAGTCAAGCCATCAAGTTAACGTACACTTTTTATTGTCTGTATTAACGTACGCATATATACTAAATGTTATGTTGTTGTTGCCTCGTGTTTTTACTGATAGACAATTCGTGTTTATTATATTTAATTGAAGGAGAGCGCATAACGTCGTGTAGTAATACTTGCATTACTATTAGAAAATGCGTCACAATTTATAATCAAGCACTAAAGCTGAGTATATTTGCCAAGGCCTTTGTCACAGTTGAAAGTGTCGATGTTTTACCAATTACTATTTTTTTATCATATAGCCAAACTGCTTTTTTAAATAGGAAGAAACACTTTTTTAAACATGAAAATCATATTCATATAAAAAAACTAAGCATATACGATAACTATGCGCCTATGAAATGCGCCTATAAGCGTTTTGAATTGCTGAATTTATTTGAAATTATTTTTGCTAAGGTCAAATGTTCATTTTAATCATTGTGGAAGCAATAAACGCATAGACTGTGAGCGTTTTTTAGCAAACTTTTTAAAGCATTTACGTCAGGTGCATTTTGGATTTTTTTAAAAACGGTATTATCAAGAATACATAAAAATAAGGAAGAATGAATAAAAGAACACACAACGACTGACGCACACAGAGACTGTAATATGTCCCCATACACGTCTCGGCGCACCTCCTACATTATATTACTTTTAACCGTTTTTTAGATTTTTAGGTTTGTATGTATTCAGATTTTACCGCCGAGATAAGTAAGATTTAGCGAGGTTCTTTTTCTAGATGAAAGCATTGTATATAACGAAGATTGTAAACGTGAGCCGCTGACACTGTATAGATTTTAATCAGGTTTTTTTAGAATCATTGTTATTTTAATGATAATAATATCAGCGATAGATTGCCTAATACTGCATACTTATTTGAGAAAATGTATCTGTTATTGTGATAAATAAAGTCTCAAAACTAACTTTATCTCACTGCGCTAATTTTACCTATACTTTACCTGCAACCACTTTCTTCGTTATTCCATCATGAAATTAAATGAATTTTAAATTGTCCATGGTGAGTAGAGCACATCAAGTACCCTTAATAATTATTTACCCTTTTTGTTTTGTTTATATAATTAGTGTCTTAACAAGGATCAATTATTAAAATCACCGAAGAACTCGGGAATGAATTACTCCATTCACAATTCCATTCATAAGTTGTACAATGTAAGAACATACATATGCACTTACGTTTAAGTATAGTAGTGAGTACACGACAATAAACGTTTATTACGTTATATGCGAACGTGGTATATATATGTTAGGTACAAACGCACATATATACATTCGAATTCTCTCCTTATTGTACTGTCTACAGTGGTATACGAGGGACTATTCAAATATTCGATAAGAGGTAATTTCATTATAAACTTACAATTTTTTAGACGATTTTTTAGTAATTCCATTAGCATTATGTCTTTGAACTCTATTTAAAAAAAATTGTAGTTTAGATGGCAATGATTTTTTATTTTTATGATAAGGTATGAATATTGAAAGAAATAACTTTAAATTTGTTGTATTGTTGTTAACAAGCACTTTATTTTATTTTTTAATTGTAAAAATATAAAGATAATAATTTAAAAACGACATGCTCGCAATAACGTATACAAAAGAAATCTGAAAAATCTAGAATACAAAGTTTAATCTATTGTCTGTACAAGTTCATGATATCAATATAGCCTTTAAAAAGGAGCCGCGCTCTATTATTCCCCCAATGGATTGCTTACGGATTATCACGCGGATCCTGCAATCTATGACCCAGAGAGATCGGGTAATGAGCGATAAAAAAATATTAAAGTTTGTAATTACATATAGTTATATTCAGTGATAGGTTGAGATTACAAAATCGGGATAAGCAACTGAGTTGTACTCTTGGCTTGTATGTAAAAAAGAATTCTAATCGCATGATTAAAAATATATATTTCTTCTTATCCTAAGAGAAAAACGAATTGAACGTCATATATTCTTCTAAAATAATGACATATTTGATTTTTCAGTCCAATAAATTTGAATGAGTAATAGAAGTGAATGAATTAATGTACATCACAATAATTATCGTTTACATTATTAGGCGCATAAAAGTTATCCGCGACGTCCTTTCATTTAGGTAATAGAGCCAAATACTTTTGAAAATCTGGCAACACGCATTCACGAGGATTCAACGGTTTTTCTGACATTAGAGCATCATTCAGGTATTGAGGTGGAAAGCACATAATGCCTTTGTTCGCCATCGTTGCCCATTCCACTTGTTGATCGATTTGCTTTAGCTGAACGAAGCAATGAGTTATTTTTTTATTTCTTGGACTACTATCGTATGGTGGTCTGCAATTCACAAATGAATTAATTATTGATAAATATTTCAAAATTTAATAATGAAATTTTTGATTGAAAGAAATATATACTTGGCTTCGACAACAATTCCACCACCTGCATGAATGAGCCTTTCGAATTGCTCTCTTTTTTCCTGTGGAACAATTAACAAGGCAACCATACCTCGAAATGCTCCACCAGGATCCTTAAGTAATTTTATACGCCACCTGTGAGCAGCTGACATTATCATCTTTTCATTTTCACTGCTTGGATCTGGTATTTTTCCTATGCTTTTTGGATTTCCTAATTCGAATTCTTCTTCCTGCAAAATTTGTAATACAATTAAATATTTAATATTTATTTTAAATAATTTTAATAGTTAATAAATTATGTTCATATCAAGAAGCATTTTCTAATTTGTTGGTTTTATAGATCAGCAAATATCTACTTCAATATTCAATTTCAAATATAGTTTATGAAATTAAAACGAAAGACTTTTTGTATAAACTGATTATAAAATATAATAAACACGATCATCGTTACTCACATCTACAAATTAACGTTAAATAATGATAAGTTATTAAAGTAAAACAGTACTCACGTCTACAAATTTTTTTTCATCACGACATGCTTCTACATAAAGGTAATGCAGGACCCATTTTCCGGAAGCAATGCTACCGAGTACCTTCTCATTTCTTGCTGGTTTCAGACATAGCAAATGTGTGGCTGTTATATCAAATGATGACTCAGTTGAAACTTCGCCACCCAATTCTTTTATGAGTTTTTCGGCTATTGCCTTTTCCTATTAAATATATTTATAATAAAACAAAAGCTTCATATTTTCTTATTAAATTTTGTAATATACAAACCTTTATCCCAGAAAACATAAATTTAGGCTTTGATACAATTTGCCTAGTTGCTAATGGTGCGTTTTCTAGATCATCATCATCATTTTCTAAATCAGTCAATTCCTCGGTTAAAGTTGACTGAAAGAAAGTATTCTTTACTTTATCTATATTTATAGCGAATTAATAGAATCATTTAAAATATAATCTACTTACCCGCCTTTGTGGTGGAACTCTTTTAACAGGATCTTCCCATCCTACTGAATCTGGTTGAGATTCTTTTGCTAAACCTGATGCAAAGATAAAATAAAAGTAAAATAAAGGAATTAATAAGTAAGTAAAACAAATATTTAATATTTAATTACTCACATCTCACTGCTTGATGATTTGATTCTAAATGATACGGTTTTGTACGGTCGCTGTTTAATGATTGTCTTGATTCTGGCGTATTAGATGCTTCTTTAAGTAAATTATCTAATTGTTCTAATTGTCTTAAATAACACAGGAAACAGCATTTTAAATAAAGAATTGAGAATATTTAGAAAATTGTGAATACTGTTATTGGATTTACCGTTTAACTGCTTGATTATTCGGAGTTTTATTCGGACTGTTTTCCTCCGAAAACGACAGCTTTCGGTTTGTAATTACATGATTAGATTGAGGCTCATCTATTCTATTCATTTCAACTATAGTATTTTCATTTTCAGAAGCATTTTTCGTCTTGTCAGCCTACATGAAAAAGTACATTAAGAGCTTAAGGTTTTTCCATGTATTTCTTTTAAATTTTTTCATTGTTTGCTATATCTTACCTGTTCTGCACCGAATCGTCCCGCAACGTAATCCCATGCTTTGCGTTTAACTTCCGAAAATGGCTAAAAAATTTTGATTAATAAATAATTTGTTATAATAATGTCATTTAAATATTTTTCATCTAAACTAACCGTACTGCGTCTTCTTTTCGGCGGAGGCTCCTCCATTGGTATGTCTGGAAAATGATCTATCCATTTAACCCAACCTTTTCGAGTGCGCGGTGATGGATTATCTTTGAATAATTGACCATAAGGAGTTTCCGGTGTCGAAATGTGAAAAGGTGATTGCGGAGTTTTGTCGTTAATAAGATTGAGGCGTTTATTAATCGCGGGCGTTTTCATTCCATCTTCATTAACATCAGATTTCTAAGTATTACAAAAATCGGTATCAATACTTGTAACAGTTTTATAAACAATATATATTGTAGGAACATTTACCGATCGGGTATTTGGTTTTGAAGAAAGTTCACCTGGTGGTCCCATCAATTTCGTAGCATTATTTTCGTTATCTATAATTTTCGGCCTTTCTGGAGCTATGTAAAAGAAGCAATATACATGAATATATTATTGACGCATATAGATTGAAGTATTATGCACCGAAAAGTTATAAATTTTTCTGCAAAAATTACCCATAGTTTCGCCTACAAGATATTCAGATTCGTTTATGAGTTTCAATTTAGCAGCACATTGAATGAGCCAATCAGCCGTTACCGCCGGTAGTTTCCATTTTACCGCTGCGTTATACTTTTCTCCTTGAGGCATTGGACAGATTAAGTGCGTACTGCTATACGTCTTTTTTTGAAGATTCGTTTTGCGAGCAAACGTATCTTGGTATCTGAAAAAAATTCACAATAATTTATTTTATACTTAAACTGTATTTATCTTTTACTTTCCATTTTTAATTTTATGGTACCCCCTTATACCTGGCTCCAAGAGCTTCTGATAACTCGGATAGATATCGTCGTTCAACTCCAGCATACGTGCTCATGCCTATTACACAATTTGTTAATGGTTTTATGTTTCGTGAAATTGTTATAGGTCTATGGAAATATTCAATGTTAACTAATTTCTCGTTATCTATACAATCTTCCTATAAACATATATTTTACATAAGATATTGATGAGGTGAGTACAATTTGAATGAAATACTTTATATACTTGATATACTTACAATAAATAAATTTGTAACGACTTCTCCAACAGTATGTTTTAGTTCAACGCCAAACAATGGTACAATACCGTAATCAGGAATACCGGAATATTTCCGATCAACTATTTTTCCACCCAACTCCCGAATTTGACCCATGATTTGAATCAATTCTTCATCTTCAAATCCAGTTATAATAAATACCAACCCTTAAAAAAACAATTTGTATCAATTCATTTTACTGAAGATTGTGCAATTTACCGCATAAAATATTTTTTACTATAGTACCTTTAAACAACTTTTGGCTAATAGTTGAGTCTTGACTAATCGGTATTGCACTATCGTCTCGAGATTCGCAATTCATACTTATTCGAATATCTTTCTTAGTTGTGTCATTCCAGCGCTCAGAAATTGATTGATTTTTTGTTAAGTTGTAATCATTTTCAAAATTTTCATTACTTGGAAGTTTCAAAATTTCTCGTAGACTATTATCTGGTTCTAAATATTATAAAAGTTTGTTTTAGATTTACTTTAATAGAATATGAGACATTAAATTTTTAATTCAATTCTAATTACCAGACATAGAGTTTTGAAGGTACTGCTGAACGATTTCCGAAGCTTCATCATTTTCAGGCTTTTTCGTAAATTTACTGTCATCAAACAGTGGTGCAACTGGTATTTTCGGCCTTTGTAATAACTGTAGATTCTATAAAACAAATTTTAAATATTGTTTTCAAATGAATAATCTAGAAACATTTATTAAACAAAGATATAAGAATAACAATACTTTTTTGCTCAAAGGAGAAGGAGGTTCAGCAGCAGCTTGTTGAGCTGTATCTTTATCATTGAAAAGAAAATTGTCTTCAAGTGCAGGAGCTTGAATTTTCATACATTCTTCTAACCATTCAACTTTTAAAATATAAGGACTGTAAAAATATCAATTATTGAGCAATAATCTAAAATTTTGAAACATGTAGAATGTATATTATTAAAAAGTAAACATACTACAATCCTTTAGACTTAATTATTCGTAAATCTTGGGTTGCTTTCATTGCATCACCAACAATTACATGAGTTAAAGCGTCCGAAATTTCGTCTAGACGAGTTGCACTTCCAACGTTTAATATCCTATTTAATTTATCTCTATAATTTGATGAAAAACCGGTTAAATAAATCTAAAAAATATTTAAAAAATAAAAACATATATATATTTATTGATAAAAATATTATGTAAAGGTAATAATAAGAACACTGTAAGATAAAAGTATGAATTACATTGCATCCATCCAAAAAAGGACCAGCCTTTTTTGCTTCTGCAATATTTAGTCTGTTCAGAACTGTAATGTAATTGGTTTTACAAACTGAAGATACACTTTCTCTTGATAATGTTGAGCTCATTATAGTAGAACTCATTGTGGTACCAGAGGCTAATGTCTCATCTACAAAATTTGGATTATCACCAGGTATTACACTTATTGAAGAAAAGTTTAGTGGTTCATTAGCTAGAACAAATAAAATATAAATAGAAACCATAAAAGATAATTATTACTTTTATTAGTACTCTATACAGAAAAAATCTTGTACCAGTAGATTTCTCTGGAGTAGAACATGCTTGAGTTGATTTGATTTGATAATTAGTGATAGGTAATGAATAACCAGCTTCAATACTTTCATATATCCATTCAATTTTTAGACAAGGGATACTGTTTTGCATTGCATATTTTAATTTATCACTTAATTTACTTGTTTCCACAGTAATTACAATTTTTATTTTTGAGCCATCTAATACTCCCATAAATTCCTATAAAAAAAAAGTTTTAAATTAATTTGTATGTATCGAAAAGCATAATTGAAATCCAAAAAGAATTACGTACTCCACCATAGTTATTTATTAATCTTTTTACTTCTTCTTTTTTGCTCCTTGGAAGATTTGTAGACGTGACAATCAGATTTAAAAATACTGGGCACTTAAATTTATCAAATACAGTATCAGATGCTGGTATGTTTTCTTTCATATTTGTGTTCCAAACAGACTCAATCCACTCAATTGTAACAATTTTGATGCCTAATTCAACAGCTCGCTATGAGAAAAATTTCTTTTTATTGCTTATGCATATAATAAGTTTTAACCTTTATACTATTATATATCATAAAATCTACCTCATATTTTGCAGATATAACAGTATCTGTCACTAAGTGTGTTACACTACCTCTCAATTGTCGTGTAAATATACCACCCATATATTCAACTCTTTTCTGTATTTTATTCTACAAAAACATTGTGAATATAGTAATTGATAATAATTTGTTGAAATACAAAAATTTATAAATATCCTTAAAAAATTACTTTTAAAGCTGGATTGAATCCAGATGCACTAACGACAATATTCCTCATAGCTGTATTAAAAATTGGAGTTGAACCATCAGGAATTGAATCTCCAGTCAAAAAGCAAGATAATAAACAACGGGGACCAATAATCCTACATATTTAAAACAATGCAATCGTTTAAAAAATATAAACGGACTTAAACATGTACATCTCATGTAAATAATTTACTTAATCTATATTGTTTTGATTGAAAAATTGCTTAAATGCAGCGCATCAACTCACATGCATTTAAATTCTTGAAGCTTCTCAAATGTTTCTCCTGAAAAATTCTCGATCACAAAAACATCTTTCCTCTCTGGCTTCATTTTTTTGCATCTTTGTTCCGGAATCCACTCTGGATTAATATCCCAGTCTGGACATTTCTGCAAAATGTTTAACCATTAAAATGAAACTCTACAGCATGAAATTAGTTGAAAAATTGATAAATCATTTAACGTACATTGTAAGCATCCCACATATCCTCATTGCACTCCGTTTCACTCTCACATCGACTGGGTATAACAAAGTACACATTGACATCGAATGCCGTCTGATTAATATCACCTTCCATGGTTCAAAAGTTAATCATTCCAATAACTTCTTTAAAAAATCACCTCTAAAGGTCCTTCTGGCAAAAGTTTATGTATAAAACCGTAGATCTAACCTACCAAAGTGAACATCGTATGGAAATGTAAATTCAAATCCTAAAATTACATTATCTACCCGAATATGCAACAGAATAACGAAGTATTCGAACTGGGCATTAAATTCTTTTTTTTTTAATTAATTAAAAAGTCGCTAGAAACCTAAACATTCGTCACAAATAGACTATCGTGGAATAAGACCTTATTCTTTTCCCGCGTTTTGACGTTATAGACCGTTTGTGCCGTTTGCGCGCAACAAAACCTAACTGTTCCTGAATCCCTGACGATCGTATACCTATACCTATATAGGTATGATAGATATATATATACTTTATACTTGTAGAATCAGCTGATTTCCGAATTTACAAAGCACGGTTTCTTCAATATTTCAGAACTGCAGCAATATTAATATTTATTATCATGTAAAACCATTATTTTTTGTTACTTATACAAAAACGTAATCAAATGCAAGTGTTTGTTGTATTTATAATTAAATGCCTTTGAAAATTAATTGCTTTTGTATGTTGCACGTGCGGCTTGTAGAGTATATCAATGCTTCTGACACTTTTGCTAATGCAAACAAATATTAATTAATTAGTTAATGAGTTTAAAAATGTCCGATCTTGAAGATGGAAAAATTTTAAATGCTTTTCATCTCCTTTCTCAAGAGTCTAAAGGTACTATTAATTCTTACAATTGTTAATTAAAGCTTTTTAATTTAAAATCTCACGTGTTTATGTTTATACAGAACTTTATTTATCAACGAAAGTCGCAGAGGTGAATGAAATCTCTCCGCTAGCTTTTTATCGAAATTATGTATCAAAAAACGTGCCAGTGATCATAAGGGGTGGAATAAAACACTGGAATGCTTTACACAAATGGACGATACCCTATTTCAAAGAGAAGCTAGCAAATAAATTAGTGACTGTAGCAGTAACACCAAACGGTTACGCCGACGCTATTGCCAATCAAAAAACATTGCACGGTGAAACTGACAAAGAGTTTTTTGTCATGCCGGAGGAAAGATTCATGACAATGAGCGATTTTTTAGAAAAATTAGAAAATCCACGCGACGATAGTGTATTCTACATACAAAGGCAAGATTCAAATTTCGAAGATTTTTCTGAACTCTGGAGAGATATTGACAGTGATGTAGCATGGGCAACAGAAGCTTTCAATACAAAACCAGATGCAATCAATTTTTGGATGGGGGATCAAAGAGCTGTTACATCAAGTTAGATTTTTACTTAAAGTTTTTAAGAATATAACAACATTTTTATAATCATATTTTCACATTTGTTCCACAAAGTGCACAAAGATCCATACGAAAATATATATTGTGTGATCTCTGGAGAGAAGGAATTTATTATACATCCACCGACTGATTTGCCATGGATTCCGCACAAAAAATATTGTTCTGCCATATACAAAGAAGTGCAACCAGGACAGTGGATTACTGATACTCTACATTCATCCAGTGTTCCCACAGAAAATGATAACTTTGAAAATTTGGAAAATCAAACCGGTGACAAGAGTGATATCGATTCAGTATCTTGGATTGCTGTTGATCCATTAAGTCCTGATTATGAAAAGTAAATAATAAATAATTTTTTTCATATTTTATTATAATTAAATCCATTTTAACTAAACGACTATTTAAATGGCTTTTATTAAAACTTCTTTCAGGTACCCAAGGTATAAAAATGCAATTAGAATAAGTGCTAAAGTTGGCAAAGGTGATATTCTTTATTTACCTTCACTGTGGTTTCATCATGTGCAACAATCGCACGCTTGCATTGCAATAAATTATTGGTATGACATGGAATATGACATAAAGTACGCTTATTACAAGACTTTAGAAGCATTATGTAAATAGTACAAATGAGGCATTTTATTGTTAAAAATTAATATTTTTATACAATTACTCATAAAGTTGAAAAAATCTGTTTTCATGAGTAATGTGTGAATTGAATAAAAAAAATTGTTTTTTGAAGAAAATTTTGCAAATTTAAGTTAATATTGATTTAAATATCCTACAAAAAAAATAATTCATAAAATTATTTATGTGGGGAATAAATAAATCTTTGTTCTTTTCATAAAAATTAGCTCATTTTCATCGTGATTATAAAGGATAGGCAATTTAAAAATATCATTTCATCGAATTTAGTTTTTGTCTTTTTTGTTTAACTATTTTTTTATTTAAACATTTGCTTTCAGTACCGCGATAATATATCGACTACATATATATCGCATACATACTTTACCGGGAAAAATTCAAAATCGATAAGTCAACATTTCTCAAGTATAAGATATTTTAAAAATTTGCCTAAGTTTTAGAGGCCAATATTTTATTTTAAAAGTATATAAATGAAGAGCGAGTGCTAGCGAGTATAGTGGAAGCTGCGCAAGGAATTTTTGAAACTAAAATTTCAAGGTTGGCTCTCCTGTCATTATACATTATTATTATTATTATAATTATTATGCGATTATAATATATTTCTACGCAATTACATATTTATGTCGAATTTATTAAAATTTGATTCTTTTAGTAATAAAAAAAAATTAAATTTTTTTTATAATCCAGAGCAGCTTGTTCGATTCACAGATTTTTCTACGACACCTGCTGATAGCTAAGATAAGACAAAATTTTCTCCCGCAAATTAATTATTTTTTCTACACAGCAATTATCGTTAAATCCATATTACAATGTTAAATCTCGCATATAGTACCTATAATACGACTTAGCCGCAACCAGTTTTTCGTTTTCCCCCGCTCGCGCTGCGCGCTCAGCATCGCAAACGCAAACGCAACTGAGCAGATCCGCGCGACCGACGACCATCACGCAACACCGCGGGCATGACGTGAGTTTTTGGATGGACACAATCGCGTGTGGTGGTCCAAGAAAAGAGTCCGAGGCAACGCATAGCCCATAGCGAGTGAAACGAATCGAGATCGTCGTGCTAAGCAAAGTATATACCAGCGACAGAGAAATAAACGAGTGAGTGTCTCCGATAACTATCCAGGACGTAAACGAGACGTGATGTGCAGCGAGGAAAGCTTCCCCGGCGGATCCTAACCTCGCTGTAGTCGTGCAAGGTCCCCTAATCTCGTCGCCTCCGCCCTTCACCCTTTTTGCTATTTTTGCAGAGAATCCGTCGGGCGATTCTCTATCGCGAGTCGCCGAGATCGCGTCGCATAGCCGGAGTTAAAAGAGCGAGGAGGGAAGAGTCGCTGCGAGGGGGGATACAGAAGAAGCAGAGGTTTGTGCATGAGATACCGATGACGCGAAAATATTACAGCGCGATTCCTTCCCGAGAAAATTCGGAGCGCGTACAGGGGGGTTCAGCATATTTTTGGGAACTGCCGAAGAACCAGTGCCTCGATATAGGTGACCGAGAGATCTCTCTAACTCCGGCCGAGTGAGACCGCGATCCTTCGGAGCAACGCGTTGATCCGTCCCGTATATAGACACACCGTTCTCTCTCGATTCGTCCCCGAGCCTTCTGCGTTTTGAGGTTAGGACGTTCTCGGACTTTCGAAAATTTCGTCACTGCGCCCCCGTCGCTTGGTAAACAGACCTTTTCGATGACCCACGATCGTCGGCTCGTTTTCCCGAGCAAATCCAGCCGTCCGAGCTCTCGGATAAGCAAACTAATCGCTATTTCGCTGCTGCATCCAACAGAGTGACTGGGCGAAATTCGGGGTGGAATGGCCGGCGCAATGTTGTTCGAGCGGGCGCAGGCGGTGTCTATGACGAACCGCAGCGAGGGCATCAACCTCCTGAACGAGATCGTCTCCGATCAGACCATCGGCATCGCCCAAGACGACGAGGACAGCATCCGGGTCAAGGAACAGGGCATCCTTCAGTTGGGCGAGCTCTACAAGAAGGAGGGCAAGGCCAAGGAATTGGCCGACCTGATCAAGGCCACCAGACCCTTTCTCAGCCGTATCAGCAAGGCCAAGGCAGCTAAACTTGTCAGGTCCCTTGTCGATTTCTTTCTGGATCTCGAGGCTGGCATAGGCATTGAGGTCAGTGTACAAAGCATTGACGACGATTCCGTACATGAGAGAACTTTGTGATTCTGCTGGCGATAAACAGATAAATCTCATTGAATGTTACAAGATTTTAATAGTCTAATTTAATGTAAAGCACGAATATTGCCTTTTAAGTGGACTAACATTTTTTATTTTATTTTGTATACTGTTGATTCTCGTTTAGATTTCTAATGAATTCAGTGATAACCATTTGTAGAATAAATATTTAGAAAATTTTTGGAATATTTTCTCAATCAAGGTCTTTGGGAACAAAACAAGTTCTTGAAATAACTTTGTTTGACTCAGTTCTAAAAATAAACAATGCAAACAAATGTCTTTGTTTTAAAAGCTTTCTTTGTTTTGTGTTCGCAAAATCTTTTCTTTGTTTGGCTTTTTAAAATAAGGATTTAGGAATGATATGTAACTATCTCATATTTTCCAAACAGGTACAACTATGCAAAGAATGTATAGAATGGGCAAAAGAAGAGCGCCGTACCTTTTTGCGACAAAGCTTAGAGGCAAGACTGATAGCACTATACTTCGACACTGGCATGTTCGCAGAAGCACTTCAACTTGGTTCTGCATTACTGAAAGAGCTCAAAAAATTAGATGATAAGCAACTTTTGGTTGAGGTTCAATTGCTTGAAAGTAAAACTTACCATGCCCTGAGTAATCTTGCTAAGGCAAGAGCAGCACTAACAAGTGCTAGAACTACAGCCAATGCCATTTACTGTCCACCAAAAATGCAAGCTGCTCTAGACTTGATGTCCGGTATTCTACATGCTGCTGATGAACGAGACTTTAAGACTGCCTATTCTTATTTTTATGAAGCTTTTGAAGGGTAAGAGGGATCTTATTTTGTAAATATTTATATGTGGATAAACTAATCTATACCATACAATGATTTATCATACTTTTTCTTCTGCAGTTACGATAGCGCAGACAGTCCTAAAGCTTTAACTGCATTAAAGTACATGTTACTTTCAAAAATCATGCTTCGTTCACCCGAAGACGTCCAAACGATCATGTCGGGTAAACTTGCAGTAAAATACGCTGGACGTGATTTAGATGCAATGAAAGCTGTAGCTGAAGCAAGTCATCGGCGTTCTCTTGCCGATTTTGAAGCTGCTGTAAAACAATACCGTCAGGAGCTAAAGGAAGACGTTATTGTGCGTGCTCATCTAGATTCGCTTTACGACACAATGTTGGAGCAGAATCTTTGTCGAATTGTCGAACCCTATTCTCGCGTTCAGGTATAAAGTGACTCCCTTTTTTTTCCTAAATGGCTATGTTAAATTTTCTTTTTAATGATTAATATTCGCTACTTCAGGTGAGTCACATAGCATCGTGCATATCTCTTTCGATTTCGCAAGTAGAGAAGAAACTGTCGCAAATGATTCTGGACAAGAAACTACGTGGCGTTCTCGATCAAGGCGAGGGAGTACTGATTGTCTTTGAAGACACGCCAAGAGATAAAACCTACGAAATAGCATTGGAAACAGTACACAGTATGGGAAAGGTTGTGGACACGCTTTACCAGAAAGCCAAGAAGCTCACCTAGCCTTATTTAACTGAAATTTGTACAATTAACATTATAATTATTATTATTACTATTAACGATTAGCTCCGTATTAAATACCGTCGATGAATTGCACTCTTTTCTTGTTTTGCATTGGCGAAGTTTGCAATTATTTTTACCATTTTCAACGGTTTGCCAGTTTCTGTACTTAATCGTTGGAGAAGCAAAGTCATACACCAAATTTCTTTGAATGAAATCCTGAAGAAAATTGTAGTGAAACCATTGTTTTTGAAGATATATTTCGCTTTTTGAAATTTGATAAACAATTTAAATAAATAATCGAGTAAAATGCAACGATTTATTTTTCACTAACTTTCGTAATGGTTTGCATAAGCTTGAGTTGGCAATTTAAGCCAATAATTATACCGTTTATGAAATCAAATAACACTTTTATTTCTGGTTGAGAGCTAACGTTTTAAGTCATTAGAACGTGTATTTAACAGATGAATACGAACATCTTCTTTAACCGGATCTAAACTCTTCATGCATTTTTTATTGTAACAAATATTCTTCTTTTGCGCTCTAAACTTCTCAAAACGATAAGAGAAATAATGAATTTTCATCGCGTAGGGCATACAAAAATTCTCTTTTTTTTCATACAATATAGTATATTTCTTAACGATCGATATTGTTGAATGGGAGAGCTTTTCAATTTCCAAAATTCCAAAATGTTTTTAAATAAAAAGTGGAAAAAATAATAAAATTATAAAAGATATACAATCAATAAAAAAAGTTATGGTGCTTGCAAGTTCTGAATTATTTCAATCATTACAAATAAATGTTTTGTCGACGTTTATTATCCAGCCTTTTGGAGAACGGCACTTTTCGTTTTAAAACATATTTATCGAACAAAACTTGAATTTGCGAAACTGCGGGAATGTCTTCGTATTGCCGCGAACATTTTTTCAGTATAAGTAAGGTGAAAGAAGGACACGAAAGAAAGAAAAGGAGCGAACCATGACGTCACGCCTTCGAAGAGATTGCACTCGACCGCTATATATTTCATTGGCTCCTCATGACGTCATATTATGTACTTGCGCAGCATCAAAGGCCATTTGTCTTTATTACAGCGCTATATAATACATTTTACAGGTACACCTGGTACATCTAAACGTGCGTCAATGTTCTAAACAAGGTCATAATTACGGATTAGCATTATCTCGAGAGAATAATTTTGAAAATTATCGAAAAAGCACCGAGATAATAGTAATTGCGCTTCGATACTTCCTCAAAATTAACGTTTGCACATTACGTGTAGGTATATTATACGAGTCAACGCAATTGATCATTATTTTCAAAATTTATCTAGATATTTATGAATCATCTCGCGCATGATACAAGCTGCTAACTATAGGAAATCTGACTAAGTGCACGGCGAGTTGCAGTAGCCTCTTCGCGATGGTCCCCGCAGTGGAGGAATTAAATTATTGCTGCGATGGCTCGGATGATCCTTTGAGGGGGTCGTTAACACAGAACTGCAATGATTTAAAAATACATCTGTTCGAAATAAGATTTATATAAACATGTGACGAGGATCCAGGAGCCTCGAAGCTTTTTTCGTGTGTATGTACTTACTTTATTGTAATAATTATCGATTTTTTTTAGCGATCAAATAAATTATCATGTTTTTTTAAAATCGTCCTTAATGAAATAAATGCACTTCTTCGCAATCATTTTTAAATTACTAAAAAGTAAATCATGCAGTGAGTAGTACGTAAAATAAGAAAATAATAGTTAAGCTTTCTTTCTGTCGCGTAAACTAAAAGCTTTAACCATGCAACCGCTCGATTAAGTTTTTCAAAGTTCATTTCCAATTCAAATACACTTTGCAAAGTGCTTGCGCGGGTGCACAATGCATTCGCAGTCATTATATAGTGGAACGAGGACGTCGTCAGCCCAAGAGCACACATAGCCACCCGGTCACAGCATATTTCTGAAACCCTACAAAAAAAAAAAAATAAACAATGTAGATTAATCCGTCCCTGTGCCAGTAAAGCGTATACTCCTACGCTATATACACGCTCTGCACATCGGCCAGCTGTCTCTCACACGCATCTCCATAAATGCATGTATATAGCTATATGGAAAGGTATACCTATATAGGTATAGATCGTCGACTCCTCTCATGCACTTAGCGGGAGCCCCTCTGCTCCCACGGAAGCGCGAGATCGAAAGACCAGTGAGAGAGAGAGAGAGAGAGAGAGCGCGAGATCTCGTCATAGCTCATATGCCTCATAGCATAGCCTATCGTCAGCAGCAGCGCCACCGCTACGTTCACTGCTGCTGCTGTTCTTCGCGGCAGATAACAGTCGGGGCTGCGCCGAGAGCCTGTGTACACGACGAGGCTCGAGTCGCGAAAGTATCAGCTCTCGCGAGTCGTCGATCCCTCTCTCTCTCTTCACTTTTTCGCTCTCTTCCGCGCTGCAATCTCGGTATATAGTAGAGAGAGTATATATATCAATAGTGAGTGTGTGCGTGCGTGTGTCCGTGTCCGTGTGCAGCTTGTGCAGCACAGCAGCGCAGAGAGGAGAGACGACGGGACATGTCGTCCGTTCGCAGATAAGCCTCCCCGACGTTTATCGCGGACATAAACGACCTGCCCACGTTATAAACGTCTACGATACAAGCTGCTGGTGTTCGAACGTCGCTATCGGTGGTGCGCGCGCGGAGGGGACGTATAATACGACAATACGTCGCTGTTCGGCTCGGAAAGATGTGAATGGGCTGCTGCTGCTAGGTGGCCCCTGCGCGAGAGAGTGCGTTTTCTCGTGTAGCCCTGATACAGGAGCCCAGGAGCTGCTTCTCTCCAGAGGTAAAAATAGCCTGGATTTACGTTTAACGCACACGCGCGTCTCCAGAAGTCGCGGATCGCCAGCTCTCCTCTGGGAGAGACTCGTACGTACCGAGGGTTCGTCGCACCTTAACCTAATTTTCCCTCTCCCGGAGCTATAGTGGGGACTGCTGTGGGACTCTCTCGACGGCTCGCTGCTCTGTCGCGGGGGCCCCCAAGGCCTTTTCTCGCCCGCCGCGAGAGAGTCGAGAGAGAGAGACTTTTGTCATCCTCTTGTGTCCAACGGTGCACGTCCGCAATCTCTCTCTCACCTCTATACATACCTATAGTCCACTGTGTGTCCACGCACACTCTACTCTATGCTACTGCTTATCTGCGACCTGCGCGCGCTCGGTACTTACTTACTTTTTATTTGCGCGCGATTATACTCACTGCATGTTTATGAGCGGAGCTCGTGAGTCACAGTCGCGGCTATATGGAGAGAGAGAGAGAGAGAGAGAGAGAGAGAGAATGTCATCGCGTATTCTCTCCTTTACCTTGAGA
This sequence comes from Philotrypesis tridentata, assembly GCA_018906965.1. Lineage (NCBI taxonomy): Eukaryota > Metazoa > Arthropoda > Insecta > Hymenoptera > Pteromalidae > Philotrypesis > Philotrypesis tridentata. The sequence continues at coordinate 1,681,540 of JACCIB010000019.1, read as the reverse complement.
AACGCGCAGCGAACGGGCCTAAAACGATCTTGTCAATCTTTCCAGTTTGCCCAGTAGAGCCGAAATGCCAGCGCCTCCTCCGCCTCCGCCTGCGCCCACGTTCAACCTGGGAGGGGGATCTGCGGACCAGGGCAGAGGTGCTCTGCTGCAATCTATTAGAGCTGGCAAGGCCCTCAAGAAAACAGTGACAGTCGACAAGAGTGCTCCTGCCATTGGCGGTCAGTGCCTTCTCTCGCATACCATTACGTGTTTTCATAGAGGCCCAGCGACCGATGCTCACTGTTTTACTAATTTTAGGGAGAGTCAAAGGTGAATCTTCCAGCACGCCATCGGCCAACATCAACAAGGGTCCTGCACCCAATACCAATAGTATCAACAATGGCAATCCCATGGGTCTGGGAGGCCTCTTTGCGGGAGGTATGCCCAAGCTGAAGTCTACCGGTTTGAGGAGCAATTTAGCCGAGAGAGATAATGGAAATGTGCCTACCCACACAAACTCGGCCACTCTACCGAGTGTCAAGCGTGGACCACCACCTGTGCCACCCCCAGCAGCACAGAAACCTCAGATATTTTCACCAGCTGTTCCAACAATTGAATCCAGCACAAATCATAATCCAGATACACCCAGAAGTTCGTTTGGCAAGCCTACCCTGGCTCCCAAACCACCTGCAACGTCTTCCAATGCTGCGCAACAGAAGCCCTCACCTCCACCTAAAAAACTCACTCTCACAACAAACAATTCTGTGTCTAGGTAACGTTATTTGAATTTTAATCTTGTAAGTCTTTGCTAAATTTTTCATGTCGATTCGCATTATATAACATGCACAATATTTTGCATGCACAAAATTCTGATGCACAGTTGAATATGATATAGCATGAGAAACCCTACTTTTATTGACCTTATTTTGCTACGTACTCTTCAGCTTTTATGGCCTCTCATGTCCATTCGCGCGAAAAAGATAATTGGTCTCTAAAAAAGACATTTAACTAAATCCGCTTCAGTCTGAAATACAACAACGATTATGTCTGTTCGCATTACAAACTGACAGCAGTAACTAAACTGATAATGATACATTTCCGCCAATTTATTTGCATTATTAAATTTGAAAATGGACGAGTTGCGAAACGGTGATTGATAAAGAAACGCCCACAAAACGATCCCAGATATCCGTAATTGAATTAATCGTCTTGGCTTTGCAGAGCACAGAGTATGCGATTGCCCCGTTCACCACCAGTACTGGCACCGACGCCCCCGTCGCTCCATCAATCCCAGGACTGTCTAAACGAACCACAGCAGAGGCCAGTGATGAATCGAGTGCTAAGAGCGCCGGGAGTTCGGCCACCATCGCCACCGACGAGCCGCAGCAACGGTGGTGCCCCAATCACAAGGGTTGCGCCGCCACCCCCCTGTCGGGCTCCGACTATGCCACCTCCACCACCTCCGTTACCGCATCGTTCGACCTCCTCGGCCTCCTCGAACGCCGTGGCCGCGGCAGCGGCTGCTCGACTTGCGCCATCGGTACCACCACCTCCGACGCCGCCTACTCGTGGCCAGTCGCTGCAGCGCAATGGCCAAATACCAGTAATGACCCACTCGGCTGGTACCTCGGTGTTGGGTCCAGCTGAGTTCGAGGCTCGCTTCGCCGATATGTTTAATTCAATAGCCAACTTTCCGGCGCCCGAGCCCTTCCGCGGCCTCACCAAGGTCTACAACAGCAAAACCGGTGAGCCCAACTCGCCTATCAGCAGGGGCTATGGCATGTTTTCGCTGGCACTCAGGAGGCAGTCTTCTGAATTCGATTTCTGAACCTCGGCCTCTTCTTTTTACCTTCTGGTCTTGTTCTCTTTAGATGATTGAAAAGTGAATGGATTTATTTATTATTTGGATGTAAAACAGTTTAATGTGAAATTTATTTTTAAAATTTTCTTAATAATTAATGCAAAGCAGTCTACGCGACTTTCACATTAAACTCTTTTGCAATTACATACCTTTTTTAATGTTGGTGGAATGTTTTGAAAGCTATAGTAGAAATGGTGTTGTGCTCCTTGAATTCACGCAGAATACGTACCTTGACGCGAAAAAAGTAAAAAACTCGAAAACTAGTTGTTTATGTTCATAGAACTTTGTTGAGAAGTATAGTTTTTTTTTATTTTTTTTTTTAACATTATGAACATGATTCGTGGTGTGCATACTTTTATCAGAATTATTGCGTAGTCTTAGTTTCTACTTTTAATTGCTTTAAATAATTCTTTTGCTTTACTTGTACTAACACTATCGTTGACGGAAAATTAATTAAATGCTATAAAATTATTTTTCGCGATAAACATAGTATTTTATTTTTCACAACATCTGTTGTGCGTGCATTTCTTCAGTTTTTTTTAATTACGACAATTTCAATGTATATTGTTTCGTTCTTCAATGTACATACATATTTTATTATTATAGTCTATTAAAAGTTCTATGTGACTAGGTGTGCGAAAATCAAAATTTATATTTTTTAAATTATTTGGCACAGAGTTCTAGCTAAAACTAGATAAATTCTTATCATGGTCATTATACATTTGAGCTGAATTCTTTCATTTATAACTGCATTAAATATTTTCCCACGTCATTAAACTTTTTTTTTCTTCTTTCAAACAGCTTTTTATTTATTTTTTTTTTTTATGATAACGAACATGTTTATTAAAACAATTCGTATGTAAATAAGATTTTTTTATATGTAAATTCATTTATATAAATATTTAATGTTATACATTATACCTTTATTTATATTTTGTTACGGTATATTTTTCTCACGCGTTCTTTGTTTTATTCATTTGACAAGATTACTTGCAAATAACAATGTTGAATTTCATTTAATTTTATATGTTCATTTGTACAGATAAGTGAACTGCAAAAATATTCAATTAAGATATCTTGGGATGCACAACACCTCATAGTTTGTATTAATGTGAATTATGACGAAAAATTCTGGGCTCACATTGTAATTACTTGCTGAACGTGAACACCTTTGTTTATTTATTTACACAAAGCATGTATTGTTGCTTATTGACAGATACTGGTTCAAGGTGATAAAAGGTTTATTGTTCTCCTGGTAGACCAAAGTTTGATGCACTAATTTTTTGGTAGAAAATTGATGAATATTTGTGGTCAAGTAGTTATGTATACTCAATGCGTACGACTGGCTGTACGTCGAAAACAAATAAGCCCAGTTTAGTAAATCTTACATTTCTCGCAGATGACTAATCAAAACCTCTATACAAAAGCACTACTGTTAGTCATCATTGTCGAAGTGAACGTTTATGATATAGAGCTATAGAACCATTTGCCTTAACAAAGAACAAAGATATTTTTGATTAATATACATCGTCATATATCAGATGCGACTAACACAGAGGCTGCTATTGGGAGTCATTCTCAAATCATAACGAAAATCAATATATTGTTAGTGAAATTGTTAGTGTGTAATAAAAAAGTGTAAATATAGTATGAAATTGTAATGCATCGCATGTGTAAAACGACGACCTTGGCATTCCTGGTTTACTTTTTTATTTCTCAAGATTCTCAATTATTCAAGCCAAGGATATATAACTCTCCAAGCCGTAGCTATATAGGCAATCGGACTGCATGCATCCTTGGCTAGAATAAACAGAAGCAAACAAGCTAGCGTCAAATCGAAGCCTCGACTAAACAAACGCAATTGCCTTCTCTCTCTGCAAGAACATCTTGGCGGAACGTAACTCTGCTAACGCATAATCTAACTCTCTTTCTCTTTACTTCTATTATCTCTTGGATTGCCTGCAGCATGCGAGATGCATCATCGTCTATGTGCGAATGATCTACAAGCAGCACAAATCTAAACTGGCAAAAAATGTTCTTGACAAGTTGCAGCAGCGAAGCAGCAGGCGCCGGCGCCGCCCGCGCGCTCCGTCTCGAACGCCGGCAGTGCGCTCCACTCGAGGCAGGCCCAGCCTCCTCCGCCACCCCAGCCATCCCAGTGGCAGCAGCAGCAACAAAACGCCGCCTCCTCGGCCTGCTAAGGATGACTGCGCTCTTGTCTGTGCTTTCTCCTGTCCGTTTGTCGTCGAGAACAGCCGGCTAGCCATCCGGACGACCATCCCCCGCCTTACCTCTGACGACGACGGCCGGGACTCGTCTCCCTCTGAGAAAGAAACGACGAGAGTCGCCACGCATCCCCCAACCCCCTCGCCCCCTGTACTACCCCCTTCGCATATTATATGTATATGTTACGCATTGTATATTGTTTCATTTGATGGCATATGTGTAGAAAGAAAGATTGTGCGAGTGCGAGTGTACATGTGGGAAAGAGATAAAAAAAGCGTATTATATGATATATATATATTATAAGTGCCCATTAGCGCACAAATTATTGTTGAGGTGTCGCGGAGAACCGGTGACGATGAAATATGGAAATCGTTGCTTTCGCCCGAGCGAATCTAGAACACGACCACGACGATGACACACACACACACACACGCAACTATAGAGAGAGTTAAAGAGTTGAATCACGTACGAGAGAATTTTATCATTGTGCATAGTCAACGAGTTTTTCGTCAGTCTTAAAGAAATTTCGAAATCACTGTAAATCATCGTAACTACTTATTCACGAGATCAGTTGCCTGATTTTTCAATGTTAGTTTTCTTTTTTTATTAGTGGATTCGCAATTTTTATTTATTAATTGACTAATTAGTCGATCTGTTTTTTTATACATTTTTTTTAATTATGCAAGATAAATTTTTAATGTACACTACTTTCTGGGATTCTGAGTTTTATAACAATTTAATGTAATAGTTTAACGTGTACTCGCGACACTGTGGTACAAGCAAGAATGTTTAAAAAGTTGATTAACTCTACCGAAGTACAATGGAGTACAATTTCAGAGAGCAATCATGGAGTTCCCAAAATATTTTATTTTCTAAGGTTTCAAAGTGCGGTGTTCTTCGTTATAAATTGTTTTAACTATTTGCTTTCAACAGTTAACAATTTTTACTGCTATTTCTAAAGAAATATGTGATAACCAATTTTATTTAAGTCCCTTAAAATTTCAGTCTGCTTCTATGCGATATCCGAGTACACATCATATTCTATATGTATAATATATATACTTTGAAAAATGTAAATATTACATATCACGGAAGATTTCTTGGTTTCACGAGGGGATTATATCGAATGAACTGTTAATCTATTTGCTTAAATACCGAGGCAAAAAACACGTAAATTTTAAAAACGAGTATTTACTCATTCGAAAGTGGTCTCGTATATAAATATAGGTCATCACAATTTCATGGATGTGTTGACAATTAACTACCTTCAAAAATGATCAGTAAGATAAAAAAACCTGTAAAAAGTATTCTTTTTTATCAGAACTGCCAACGACAGATAACTGCTTTGAGCGCGTGTTTATTTTTTATGCGTAGTACATATAATCAATGGCTTTTATTTGTCAAACAGTTGCGATATCAGTGAATTGTGATAGAAGAAAGATTTACAGATTCTATATACCTTAGCGCCATTGACGACTTATAGTTAAAAGTCTGCGTATGTTTTCCATTTCCTATTTATCGCAAAACCTTCACCGGCGCCAGAGAAGCACATCTCTTTTTGAAGAAATTATATACATGCAGATACTAATTGAACTGTAAATTAATATAAAATTGTTTGAATATTTTTCTGGCATCGCTGATTATATTCACACGAGAGAGTATTAGCAGTGCTAGAAAAAAGATTTTTCCTATGGAAAGTTTAGCTGAAAATTAGTCTATATATGAGATGGCATGGAAAATTATTGTAACAAAAAATTGCCAAAATGTAATATTGCTGATAATAATAAAATTATTTGTACATAGAGGTTGAAGAAAATAAAAAATAAAAATTACTGCTACTGCTATTCGATGTATCGAAGTATAACAGATTAATTAATGCTACTAGTGTATTTGTTGAAGACAGTAGGTCTAGAAAGATTTATTATAGTTATTTTAAGAAAAGAAATAACAGTAATTTTTATTTTTCTGATAAGATTAAGTAACGATTAGAAATATATAAATCTCTTGAGTCATATTTAAAGCCCATGCATAGCCTGAATCTTTTTTCTGATGCTGCAAAAAGCAGTGCTTATGCGGCCGTATCATAGTATAATGTACTAAATCCTCGTAAGTTCTCTTAGATCCTATAAGCGCGTACAAAAAATCGAAAAACTAATACTGAGACATGACGATACACATTGAATGTATGTGCATAAATAATTATCTTGTAATATTGTTGAAAATATAGTAATTACGTATTTTAAAAAAAAGGAGAAATTAAAAACAATTTAAAGACAATGGTTTTAGCAATAATCGATTTTTATTAAATTAAACGTACAGAAACGAATGTGTTAAGCAAGAAGCGCGAGAGATGTTCACGCCTCGAGCTCCTTCTCAATAATTTGACGATATTCATCGAAGCCTCCTTCTATACATTTGACAGAACCTCCTCCACATACCCACAGTTCCTCACAAACCATTCGAATAAGTCTTTCGTCGTGAGAAACCAAAATAACGCCTGCCTAAAAATCAAACAAGACATTTTTTAATTAATCAAATGTTTTCTAACTTTGATAAAAACGTTTTCCGGCACAAAGTAAAACAAGATTTTGGTATTATTTATTTTAGAAAAACGCTATACAATATGAATTAACTGAAGCGAGTATAAAAGAAATACGCTTTCGCACTTACTTGACAGTTACGGATAGCTTTGCCAAGAGCTTCAATTGATTCAATGTCAAGATGATTCGTTGGCTCGTCCAGTACTAAGAAATTAGGCATAGCTGCACACATGAGTGCAAAGGCAACTCTCGACTTTTGACCTCCTGATAGCGAGTGTATTGTTTGAAGTGCCAAATCGCCACTGATACCAAAACTACCCAACATTCTACGATATTCTTCAATTGGTTTACCTAAAAAAACAATTTTAAAAAATAAGTACATAAAATCTCTGATCATCTATCTCGATTAATCATATTTTTTATTTTTCATAATATGAATAATTTAAATTTGGTTTGCACAAAGAATTTGCAAAACATTTTCATAAAAACTTCGGTAACTCGCAGTAACGAGGGGAACAAGCTTAAAACTTAGATAATTGAACGCAACAAGGGTTAATAAATGGAGTTCCGATAAAAACTAATAACGAGGGAACAAAGTTACGTAAAAGCTCCGATTACTAAATGGCGCGATATTGTGCCTCACGACCACTTAATAAATATCACTGACGATCTAATAATTGTCTATATATCGTCTTACTCACCGGGGAAATGATTCTGTAGAAGCTCAACTGGACAAACCCTGAGATCCAACTGATCAACGTGATGTTGGCTAAAATATCCGAACTTAAGATTGCGGTGCAGGTGGACAGTACCGTGGCTTGGACTAAGTGCACCCGTGATGATCTTGAGAAGTGTCGTTTTTCCCGCTCCGTTTTCACCCACGATACAGATACGTGACTGCAGGGTGGCGCTCAGGCAGACATTGGTGAAAAGGAAGTCGGTGGTGTTTGGGTAGCGAAACGACACTTCGTTGATCTGAAGTATTGGCGGGTTCAGGGGCTCGACGTCGGGGAATCGGAGTGTCACCTCGTTTTCCTTCTCCATCGGCTTGAGGTCTGGCCTATTATCGATTGGAAATTAATTTTTTTAGACAACTGACATGATTATTATATATCTTAAAACAGTCATTGAATAAAATTATTGCATTGTTGCATACATTTATGGATTCATTGAAAATTTGATTGAAATTCATCTTTTTTCGATATACATGTACGTACAGTTTCTCGAGCATTTTTATCTTGCTTTGAACGCTGGAGGCTCGATTAGCGTTGTAACGAAACCGGTCAATGAACTCCTGGACATGAGCTCGTTTAGCTTGTTGAGCCTCGTACTCGCGTTGCTGGTTCCTCTCGCGCTCGCCTTTCGTCTTGGCGAACTGCTCGTAATTTCCGTGATAGGATTCAATCTTTTGTGCTTTTAAATATAATATGTCCGTAGGAACCTGCGAAAATAATTCAATATTCATGTGATCGCCGACGAAAGCGAGTCATCGTTTCGAATCAACTTACAGTATCAAGGAAGTTACGATCGTGGGAAACGACGAGTAACGTAGTGGGCCAGGATTGTAGGTATTTTTCGAGCCAGAGAATGGCCTTGATATCCAACATGTTGGTAGGTTCGTCAAGCAATAACAGGTCTGGTTTGGAGAAAAGAGCTCGGGCCAGCGCAAGCCTCATACGCCAACCACCGGAGAATGCTTTTGTTGGCCAGGACTGCCTTTCCACCGAGAAACCCAGACCGGACAGGATTGTACTAGCGCGCGCCGGGGCTTTTTCTACTTCTGCCATCTGCATCGCCTCGAATACCTTTGCTAAATTTTATTAAAAATAAAAAAATTTAATGTTATTTTTTTTAATTATACCCTCTTGTGCACGCACAAAGAATTAATTGAGGTTTAATAAACACTTGTGCAAAATTTGTTGTCATAATAGTAATGTGTTTGATATTTAGAAATAAGACGAAGCTTTTAAACGAAAGAGTTGCGCAATATAACATCATTTATATTTTGATTTGATGTTTAAAACAAATTATTGATTATTGCGTATGTATCAACGGATTAAAACACAAAGACTCTTACTCAATGATTATTTGTTAAAAAGCGCCAACTGTTCAAGTACTACGGAATCAGATAACACTTTTCGGAGTAAAACAATCTTATCAAATTCTCACCTAATTCCTCGCCGAGAGCATCGTTAGCCTTTCCGCCCTCTTTCTCGATCGCCGCCTGTAACTCGGCTTCTCGGGCGAGCAATGTACTGCGCTCCTGATCCGACTGCAAAACCGATTCGAGGGCAGAAGTATCGTCGCCCGCGACTTCCTGCTCGACGTGCAGCACCCGCACGTGCGACGGTATTTGTAATTGTTTGCTGTTGACGGCAATCAATACATTTTTTTTTAGCAATCTGTCCGATCCGATCGGTTCACGGATGCAAATATTCAACGAATGACTTCACGGATAATTTTATTTTCTCTGGTATCGCAATTTCATTGATAGTTTATAGGAGATGTCAAGGACGATTGGAACGACATTGCGAAGCGGGAAGAGCAGCGCGTTTTTACATTTGAGATTTAATGAATAGCGCGTAGCTTTGTTATGCAATTAATGCAAAGAAATTTAAATTGAAGTCATTTGAAGAATCATCGCGTAGCTGAACGTTTTTTACCTAGAAATCATACGAAGTAACGTTGTTTTGCCAAGCCCGTTGCGTCCTACAAATCCATACCTCCTACCAAAGGCTAATGTCAAATCAGCACCTTGCAATAAAACTCTGTCTCCATATGCTACATCGAAATTTTCTATCCTAATATCGTTAGTCCTATTTGTACCACCCTTTGCTTCCATTCTATTGTCCTTTTTACTAATAACTTGGCTAACTGTTGCAGTTTCAAGCACAGGGAGAGGAGCGTTTTTGGCAGATGTTACGTCGCCACTGCGAATTTCTTGCTTCTGTTTCAGTTTGGCCTCTGCCTTTTCCAGCTTCTTGGCATCCACTTTCTGAAAAGTATTAATTAAATTTACATTGTGTTTCATGTTTATGTTGATATGAAATTTGTAAGAACCTTACCATAGCATCATCTCTTGTTGTGACCCATATACTCTTTATATCATCAACCTGCTCCTCCAGATTTGAGGCCAGTGATCCCATGTGAATAGGTACATTTAATACTTTGTTTACACCATTTTTTCGCCTCTCTATGCCTCCATTTGTGCCACCCTTCAGCATTTCCAACAACCGCTTGCATATTAGCCTGCAACGTAAAGCGATCATTAAACATTGAGCAATAGACAAATGTCATCAATTGTTATTAAACAATTTCAGTCATGCATAAATAATGAGCAGAATGCAAATTTACTGACCTAACCTCGTTTTCTGACTTTTCCTCTACCTCATGCAGAACCTCACCAATGGCCTCATAAACTTCGTCTGCATCCTCAAAATCATCCTTGGAACTATCAAGAATACCTGTAACAACATTAGAGCTTGTATTACTTTTGGAAACAGATTTTCATACGGACACTACAGAATCAGACTTTATTCGTACAGTAACAGTGGCTACCGGTCCACAACAATATTCAAACTTGCAAGCCATTCGCTCAAAATTTCCACGTAGCCAACAAAAATTGAGGGCAACGACCTGTACGCAAGCTCGCGAGCACACCAGCAAGGAAACAAAATTCATTGCGCGTTGCAACAATGCCAGGCAATAAAAGAGCACACAGTCTCTCTAACAGATTTTCCAAAATTCGCACCAGCTCCAAAAGCCGCGACACCGCGACAATCGTGGATCCCCGGCTCGGGACGCGAGAGCGGACAACCGATCGTCCGGCGGAGCGAAATTTTCCGCGATAAAGATAAAATCGGAGCGGAGGGCGATAGTGAATGTATATGGTGTTTGAGGTTAAACCGACCTTCCACATACTGGTAGAGCTCGTCGTCGATCGTCGGGAACAGACTCCTGATGTAGCTACCGCACACTGCCATCACAGACGGGAGGAAAAGTCGGTGTTATATTCGCGATAAGCCGCGCGTGTCGTCCGTTGCACACTTGCTCCGTGTTCCGCGATGGGGAAAATCTCGTGTGTGGCTCTCTCCTCCGTTTATAATACGTTGCGGGCTGGTGTTGGGGGAGAACAAATGTCAAAAAACGCGGACGGCACACGCCTCTCTCCTCTCGCAGTCTGCGCCGCGCTCTCACTCGCCTCTCTCGCCTCTCTCTCTCTCTCTCTCTCTTTCTCTCTCTCTCGTCGCGCGCTATCGTGTCGCGGTATATACCTACTTTCTGCGAATGTGTAGTGCTACTCTGTAGCTCCACGATTTTCTCCCTCTCCCTCTCAGCTCCTATATATGTCCCATATTCTCCCGCTGTATTCGACGAGATTATGCTGGGAGTACACCGAGTGCGACTGTACGTAATTCTTATTGTTGTATTGTTTTGCAGTGTTATTTTTGTATTCTGTGATTATTGAACTTGTTTTTTTTGTGTTCTATTCGCTCGAAGTTGTCCATTTTTATCACGTTACAGGTACATTTCATAAATATTCTGCGAGGAATAAGGCCAAATTTCGTCCTCTTTCATTTTCTGCAATCAAAACAATGTAATTCAAAGTTTACATCGTAAATCATCAATCATATGAGATATTAGAAGAGGTGACGATTCGCCAGGTAGAATTATTTTTCGCTCGATGACATGCGCTCCGAAACGATGGTTTGAAGCGGAGAGTATCTTTTGTAAAACCGGCACAATCCATTCACATGCATTTTCTCTCCATCTCGCTTTATCCAGCGCATTCCACGCACTATATACGGCTTAGATATACATATATGACATGATCCGTCTTCCTCTCACTCGCAGAGTCGCAGCTCGCAGCGTTGGCGCGCAAATCGTCATTTTCGAAACAAGCGCTGAAACGCGATATATCTATATCGTATCCTTGCAGCGGCCAAATAGCGGATGCAAAACAACGAACGGCCCGCCACGTGCACCGTGCGCACACCTGCTGATTAGTCGACGAGCGAGCGTAGATGTCCCTGTCGCGCCGTCATCATGAGCCGCGAAGGGCCTCCTTCATTCCTTCGCGGAACAATACCACCACGTCTCGAGGAAGCTCCACTCGCGAATGAGCGACGAGTCGTCGAATTGGCCGACGATCTCGGGAGCGTACGTGGGCAGTAGTATCAGATTATGCTGCGTTCACTGCGCGACGTCGAGCGCAGCGCAGCGCAGAAGTGTGTGTATAGTCTGCTCGCTCTGCTCTCAGCTCTCTCTCTCTCGCCATCTTGGATAATATAATCTGTCAAAGCTGAGTTCGCAGTGCGCGCGCGAGCTGATATGTCCTGGATCGATCGTCCTCTGGAGCACCGGATCCCAAAGCTCCTCCTCCGAGGAGCTTCCTGAAGCTCTGCTTCGCGGGTCGCTCTGATTTCCGTGTGAGGCCGTGCGAGGCCGTTCGTGAGAAGAGGTCGATTGTAGAGAGAGAGAGACGACTACGCGCAGTGTGTAGCAGTCTCGCTTTGGGCTTTGAAGCGGTGCTGCATCAGGGGAAAAGGAGGCGAAGATTGACGGGATGGCGACGGACGTCGAGGAAAGCGATACGGATGAGCATGAGAAACCCGGACCTGCCAAGAGGCAGCGGCTGCAGAGCGCACCCGCTGCCGAGGCCGATCAGGAGGAGCCTGTAAGTGTGACGTTTCTTGCTGGCTATAGGTGCTCTGCTTTAGAGTTTCTTTGTTTGGCTTTTCTGGCTTTCTGGCAGAGCTTTTGGTCTCTGCGGGGGAGTCGATTGGCTTTAGGGGGGTTCGGTACTCAGCGGGGAATTGCTTTTGAAGCTCTTACTGGAGAGGTAACGAAGAAAAGTAATTACCATATTTATGTAAACGAACAAGCTTCGAGAGCATAGTTTGACTGAAAAGATTAGTTGTTTTACTTGCGAATGGAATGAAGTCAAGCATAATTGAAGTCAGTTGTAAGGACAATGGTTTGTAATTGTTAAAATGATGTTGAAGATAATAATTGGGCTAATTGACTGCAGGGCAAATTAACCTAGCTTTTTGCAAGAGATGTAAACAACTGTGATATACAGATTGAGCATTCTATTGATTTATTTACGGAGTTTGTTGATGAAGTACTTATGAAGCTTTGAAAGACTTATCAATACAGATCTTACAAGGAATAGTTCAAAGTTAATAAAATGTATTCCTTATCTTCATACTATCAATAAATATATTTTTATTTCAGCAAGAAGATGAGGATCCTACTGAAGTAATTGATGAAGAGGAAGACAGACGTGCCAGGGAGAAACTGCAAGGCTGGCAGGCTTGTCAGGTTGCAAAAGGCTTTGTGGACAATACTATTAACCGGGTATTAGAAAATTACATAATGTCACCCCCAACAACTTATCAACCCTTTGAGGATCCCTGGTATCGTCTCTTTCGAGGCAATCAAATGGAAGATACAGCTATAACGATGGCCATTCGCAATTATGGTATTGGCCCTTCTCTAGATCTGACGCAATCACCTTCTCTCTTAGCCGAGAGAGTGTCTAATGTTCCTCAAAATTCTGAAAACACACAAGCGCCTGTAGCAACTACATCATCAGAAGCTCTGTTGTTGACAGATTCAGAAGCAGCTAGTACAAGTGGCAAAGGTAATATATTTTATTGTACAGAGTTTGCACCTTTTTTCCTTGTAAATCATGAATTTATATTTTTTTAAGTAGGCGACTGGCTAGATGACACTTACGACAGTGATCATCAACAGGACTTCCTGGATCGAGCTGTTGCTGAAGCTATTAAAAAGAAGGGATTGAGCACACTCAGCGTCGACTATGGTTGAGTAGGACATAGCAGAGTTCCGTCCGATGGTTAATTCGTTGTCGTTGAGCAGTGTCGATTCTATATATATACATATATATTTATTTATTTATATATACATCAACACGCTAAATTTTCTAAAACCTAACCATCGATGCGTCGCTCTATCTTCACTACTATATGTCTGTGTAACCTAGGTAATCTTCAAATTTAAGAAAAACCTACTATTTTAATTATTGCGGTATTTTACGCGATCATATTCGTGTACATCTATCGCGCTACGTCCTGACGTAAGTTTTTGCAAAACTGTGCCAGAAAGTCTTGGAAATTTTCATTAAAAAAATGTAGTTGAAAGAGTAGCGTTTTTAATGTGGATGCATGTCGAGAAGTCAAATTATTACGCACACGAAAAGTTGAAAAAGAAAAAAAATTTACGTCAGGACAGCGCTGATTCGCGCAGAGCCATTTATTTGATAGTCATCTTCTTTACATTCTAAAAGGAAGAGAAGACGAGAATCAAAACTCTCGTCTTTATTATACATAATGAAATAGTCTGAGAGGACAGGCGCTGCTAAGCTCCCCCTTTATTCAGTAACAGATAACTACTAATATCCTAATTGTAAATTATATAGAGCCATGTATATGAGGAGCGCAAAATAATAAGCCGCGGTCACTTTGCTCCGATGACTGAGAATACAAACTAACAATGAATTGAGAAGGAACAAAAAAATTATACGTATTGTTCGAGTAAAAGTATTATATTGTATCAACGAACAATATTTAATCGTGTAAGTTAGCAAATTACTCGCTCTGCAGTGATCTTTAGTTTACAAAGAGAACATTCCTATTAATAGAGTTTAGTCTTAGACTGATTTATTTTTTATTATGTACATGTTGATTGTGGAATTGATTTTGTATATGCGTTTAGTGCTTTTATAGCTACTATGATTCTACTTTGGAAATTAAGATGTAATTTTATTAATATCCTGAGTAGTCTTCTACAATTCAAAGTTTTATTATTTACATGTGTACGCTTTGTTACTCTGCTTTATATTTTTCAAAATCAATATACTTGATTTAGGATACGAATCGTGATCAGTAATAAAAAAAAATTATAAGTATACAACCAATCGTCTTCTATTCTTATAATAGAGTCTAACACCTAATAATAGAACAGCTAAGAAAGTATAAGTAAAAAGTATTTGTCTTTTCAAATGAAACAAAAATTTGCTACAACGTTTTCTGGTGAGATATCTTACATTCTCAAAACAACTGTATTACACATTTATGGTGATGTACAATGTACATGATAAGAGCAATAAGGATAATATATTTGAAGAATGATATATACTTTTTTCTTCATTTACGTGTACGCATATATGCAGATATTTTTTGTTAATGACAGTTATTGCGATTTCAGTTTACCCATCAAGGACCAAAACGCTTGATATTTTCACATTTGCTTTCAATGCTTGAACTTTTCGTGTAAACTTACGGAAGAATATTCTTAACACTATCAATTCGAAGGAAAAAAATCTATTCTCTCAGATGGTCTGCTTGCAATCGTCTTATTTCTGTTTCGGATGTATCGCATCAATCATTTTCACCAAGATTGCACGAAAAGTCTAAGCTGCGAAATCAAAGTTCGAAAGTTCTGTCATTTTGATCCTCACGTATTAAACAAATTTAAACGATCGAAATGCGGCGGCAAAGTGTTTCACGCCGTATACGGGCGCATTAAACGTAAAAAAATTGCAAAATAACATCGGCGACGGACTACGTACGAAAAAATGAAATAGAGCGGAAAACTGAAAAATCCTGCGGCGCCGCGCAGTGTCGCACGCGCGCGCAGTTATATAGAAAGTCAAACGTTCGCGCCACCGTCCGGAAAAGCATGACGTATGCAGCGTCTAATTGGCGGAGCCACTCGGTCAATGGCGATTCGCGGCCCGGTTCTCAACGGCGGCTCGAAAAAATGAAAAGTCAGAGAGCCGGGCTCTGAGAGATAGAGAGAGCGGTGGGGGTTAAAACGAGAGAGAGACAGACGGTGGCGTTCGCCTCTCCTTTTTCTTGCGTGTATACGTGTATCTCATTCGCTGGTATTATGCTTGGCTACGCGAACCCGTGTGTACAGTCCGATTGAAAAGTGTCGGAATACTCGTTCCGCCGTATCCCCAGGTACATATGTATACGTATGTTGTATAGAACTATGTATACGTGCATAATGCATATTGTATATATATAGGTATAAGTCTCTGCGCGGCGGCATAGAAGCTACTTATGGCTTTTTATCT
This sequence comes from Philotrypesis tridentata, assembly GCA_018906965.1. Lineage (NCBI taxonomy): Eukaryota > Metazoa > Arthropoda > Insecta > Hymenoptera > Pteromalidae > Philotrypesis > Philotrypesis tridentata. The sequence goes on along the minus strand of JACCIB010000019.1, from coordinate 1,665,828 downwards.
TTGTCTATGTCGTGGCAGGCGATTTACGTAACCAGAGATTAGACTGTATACATATCGTGTGTAAGGGTTCGGCTAAAGTTTAGTTTTTTAAATACGCGCGAGCACACATTCGACACGGCTCTCCCATACACTTACACATTTAGGTTTGATCGATTATCGACTATTTTTATTGGGAGCCGATGACGTGGACTAATTTTTTTTAGATATACAATATACATATACTATACTTTCTAAACATTGTGCGACCGCGAATATTGCAAGCTGCAATTCCGTGCGTATACATATATATACAATATATACAATACGTATATAACGTAAAGAAGAGTAGAAGTAACGATAATCGATATGGACAGCGCTGTTAAAATGTATAAATATATATCGCGGAGGCAAAAAGAAGAAAAAAAAGGGAGAAGCTCTCCCGCAAGTGCAAAGGGGTGGCGCGCGCGCGGTCTCTACACCCTCGCTCTAAACGCCGAAATTTACTGCTGTACTTTTCCAAAGTCCGCTCTCTATATACGTATAATGTATATATATGCGAACATCCCGGCGCGCATATCATCAGGGAAGGAAATTACCGATAAGGCTTTAAAGTGCACTAAAACCGTTCTAGATAGCACAGAAGCAGCTATTGTGCGTATAAGAGAGAGGCGCCGCAATGATTTGCATAAGAGCTATTCGAATTTTTTTTGCCGACTGAAAATTAGCCCATATTATAATATTCATGCGCGTATATAAACGTGTAAATCAGCGGCGTTAGAACGAACGAAGGTGCGAATTCCCCATTTGACTCGTCCGCGCGCGAGAAATCGCAACTTTTTATCCGGACGCTACCTATACCAGCGCAAAGCTGCAGAGAGTCATAGCGGAGGATACGCGCGCTTCATCCCTCTCTTTCATTATCTCGGCTTCGCTCTCCTCACTCCCTCTCTCTCTCTCTCTCTCTCTCTCTCTCGCTTCAGCTCTACGCTCTATATGTGCGTATGTACCAGTGTAGCTATATATATACAATATACATATAGGCATACGTTGGTGTGTGTACCATCTCCAGTTTTCCTCTCCTCCATCCGAAACCTCTGCACACATGTATACGCTTTGGAGTCTATATGTATAGAGGCGTCCTCGGATTTTCCCTCCCTCGCGAGAGCTGCAACAGCCTCGAACACTGTATATCATGCAGCTGTCGAATACTTATACACCTATTACACTGGCACGTAGTACGCGCGCGTATGTGTGCGATATACCTCTCGAAATGGTCTACACATACGAGACACAACTTGTGTAGTGTATGTATATATTGCATATAGATGTGGATATGCGGAACACTGTATAATGCCCCATATAATACAGGGAGAAAAAAGACGTCGGATACGCACACAAGCCGGTCTGCGGAAAATGCATGTATGCAAATCTGCAAAGGGGCTGTCACATATATATATATAAATACGTGTATCTGCGTATATGCGCGCACAAGTGTGTATATGAGGGTCGGGAAGAGATTTTCGCTTGCAAATGAGCGCGAGTGCCCTTTGCGTATTGATTTTCATTGTCGTCGCGACCGACGAACGGAGGAGCTCTCTTACTCTCTCGAGTCGCAGCTCTTTTTTTCCGGCGCGGGCCGCGCGTCTCGAATAAGAGAGAGAGAGAGAGAGAGAGAGAGAGAGAGAGAGAGAGAGAGAGAGAAAGAGATTGGAATAAGAGTTAGAGGAGAGCAAGAGAGATGGAATTGATAAAAGTGCACCATCTCGATATGAGCGAGCCGGTGGCGTTTTTCTGCTCTGCGAATTATGTGCTTTGGATATAGTATATTATATATGCAAGGTGTATATAACGCAGAGTCGAAAATCGCACTGCTATATACTTAAAGAGTCGACGGATAAACGAGACGAGCTTCGACAACAGCAGGATATATATACCGTCGGTTTAAATGAACAGGTGTTATTGTTGTTGAAAATAATGTCCTGATGGAAACTAAGGAGGGAATGATGGATGGTTCCTCTGATTATTTGGGGGTAATGATATTCGTCGAGGTGACGGTATATATACACATCGGCTTGATTTACGAATAATTTTCGTTTGTTCCGTCAAACCCGAACTACATTATATTAGGAAAATTAATCGAGTATTTATTACAGCGTATCGTATACATCTGATACACGTAAGCCATCGGGCTGCAACTGGATTGATGAAATCCGCAATGACGCATGATTTTCTTCTCGCGAATATTTTCACGCGAGGAATGATAATTCACGTAACGCGTCGATGTATCTATATACAATAAACGCGATCCAACCTCGGATCTAAGTCGAAGACACGCTGCTCATGTATTGATTTCAATTATTATACACAATGTGCGCTTGTAACGGGTGCGATTCGTAAACGCGAGGACATAAAAATTCAATCTTCAAAAGATCGTTGGCGCGGTAAAGCGTGTAAACCGCGCGCATGTATATATAATATATAATATATAATATATATTATATATAATATATATACTATAATTATATATAGTTTGACTTTGTTACGCTCTATACCAATTAGCGAGTTGCTAATTGTTGCATAATCGCGTACTCTCTATATAATGTACCGCAGAAAATGTCAGATTATATTTTATATATATTACTGTTTAGAAAACGCGATAATGATATAATATCGCACGAAGTCGTGGCGCACGCACGTGCTAACTAAATGTCTATTAAACGCCTCTCCATATTGAGATATAGACATTAGACATATAATGCTAAATACGCACTGCGCAAAAGTATAAATTATTTTTCGTCTCTCGAATTGTCGCGCGAAAAATCGACTCGATCAACCGCCGCCATATAAGTCGCGTACGATATATACACAACGAATCAATTCTGATATACAGAATCTTCGTCTACACGCAGCGTTTTTGCGTGAACAGGAGGATTACAGTGATTAGACTTATACAACGGTCCGAGAGAGCATAGCTCCACCTCGCTCCGAAGTCCGGTGCGTATATATATATTTATATATATACAGGTATACACATATACCTGCGCGCGCTACGAGAAAAAAAGTCTTAGAAAACTGCAAACTCCTCTTGTTGAATAGAGAGCTGCGCGCAGTCTATTGTGTTCCAGATTCCAGCGTCGGAGTTCAAACAAAATTTCCACAGCTGGCTCTCGAAAGGTACCACTTTTCTTCGGCTATACGCTATACGTGTATAATATATATACCTGTATATGTATATAGTGTATACAGTAGGTGATGGTCAGATGGTATACCTATACGGTGCACGCAGCGTCAAAACGGTGGCGAGAACGAAATCGAACGTTTATCGAAATCGCTTCCTCGTCCTCAGCTCCCATAAAGCATCAAGGACATAAGTGTACCGCCGCGTGCAATTGAGCGATGTACAGGATGTAAACGGCAAAAGCATCGACGTTTAGACGTAATAACGTTAAAAATGGAGAGAAGGAGCCGACAGAGCCGCAGTTGGAGTATAGGTAGTAGTCAAAGTCGTGATTTAAGCTGCATAAAACTACGCACTATGCAGAAAGTATACATATATACGTATACAACGGGCACACAGGCGGTCTTTCGCAATAGCGCGCTCGCGCCGCCGCCGAGTATCCTTCGCATTCCCCGCGCTCGCCGCGGAGCCTGGGTAAACATAAATTTCGAAAGGATTAAACCACCTGAATCGCGGAGCGTACGTCTAAGCGCTCGCGCAACGCCGCCGCTATGTATCTGCATCTTGTCGTATTCCCAATACGTGCATTACGTGTTTGCTTATGTACCACCTTTGGGCGAATAAAACCGGCAAAGAGGTGCGCCGCCGCCGCTACTGCTGTTCTTCTTGGTACCAAGTGCATCTCTCGCGGTTGAGTGTATAGCGAGAGCCGCACAATAGGGTTACCCGTGAATTTCGCACCTGCGAGGAGACAGTAGCTATTATACAGGAGCAGTAGATATTATACATCGCGAGAGAGAGAGAAAAGTATAGAAAGAAGCGGGGGTGGCGTCAACGGCGGTATACACACGTCGTCTGTTCGTGTACACGCTTATATACGTGTGAATAAGCAGCGAGGGATCGCGCGAATTGCAAAAGGGAGCTATATAGGCAAAGGACGCCTCGACGTGTGTGTCTGTGTATGTATATATTGTATGTACATATACCTGCGTATATAATAAAAAGAAAAAAGAGAGAAGAGTTTCTCCGTTTCTCTCTCTCTCTCTCTCTCTCTCTCTCTCTCTTTCTCTCTCTTCACGCGAAAAGCCAGTAGGTATGGAGGGAGACGCCGCTCGCGCTGTACAGTACACACTGGCGAAGTATAATAGCTGGCGTAGAGAGAGACAGAAGCTGTTGGCTTACGGTCATGTATAAGCGAGCGCGAACGAAAGAGCGAAAGAGAGAGAAAGATCGCGGAGCCGGGGGGAGAGGGGCTTCGGGGGGAAAGAAGAGAGAAGAAGCTCTTCCGCCGGTAGAGGGAGGTAGAGCGAATGAGAGAGAGGCGACGTGTGTGAGCGCGTGAGGGAGAGAGAGAGAGAGCGAGCAGTAGCGTATGCATTCGACAAACTGTGTGCTGTTCCGCGAGAGTTCTCTCTCGCTCGGCGACGGCGACGGGCGTGCAGCGCAGGCACGAGAGCGAGAAAAAGGGAAAGGAATCGCTCAAAGAGAGAGAGAGAGACTATACAACCGCTGCAGCAGCTCCTCGTATAATACGATACAACAGTAGTGTCGGTGAGTGGCGTTGATGCCGCCGTCATCAGCAGCAGCAGTAGCAGCATCGGGATCGCGTCGAGGAACAGCTCCGCAGCCGCCGCCGGCTGCCAAGTGTGACCTACCGTGTGCGTGAGACAGAGAGAGAGAGAGAGAAAGAGGGAGAGAAAAAACAGTGTTGTTTGTGCTCGAGAGTTCGCGCGCGGGCGCGTGTGTAACCGACCGACTCGTTCCACCATCATCAGAGACAGTGAGCTGCTGCTGCCGCCGCCGCCGCCGTTGCGCCGACGACGAGTTGGCTCCTTACGCGCCGAGTTAATTGGACTCCCAGCAGAATGGCCTCCGACGAGGAAGTCGACGAGAGTTTCGCGGGTGAGTATAGAGTAGCCCCGGCGTGTCTTACAGTCGAGCGCGAGCGTCTTCGGGGAAGCGGCCGCCTCGGCGTCATCGGGGAACGCCGAGTTTAACCTCAAAAACTCGAGTCGCGCGCTCGAGCGCGCGCGCGCACTCGCTCGCTCTCCCAACGTTCGCTATCCCTAACCTCTCGCCTCCTCGTACACACTTCGTTGTCTTTTCTTTACGTCTACGCGACGAGCCGCGCTTTTTTCCTCCACCTCGGAGCTCCCCAGCTCGTCGTCGCAGGGGCCATTTAATCGCGAATTTTCCCCTCTCCCTCCCTCGCGCGCACGCAACTTGCATTGTACGCGTACATTCTCCGGTTCGCCGCTTCACCTTGGCACTTGCTCCCGAGGAGAGTGAACGCTCGAGCGGCGCGCGCTACAAGTTAGCTTTCTTTGTCTTTGTACGCGGCTGCGAGAGAGGCACAGCAAAGTCCCACAGAGCGATGCCTCTCCGCGCGGATGACGTTCTCTATATACTCGCGCTCTCGGCGGCTATTATCTCTCTCTCTCTCATTCTCTCTCCGACTCCGAAACGGAGAGAGAGAGCAACAGTGTCAGCCGCCTCCGTTCTCCAAAAGGCCGCATCCGTTGCCGGTCGTCGTCGTCGTCGTCGTCGTAGTAGTCGTCGTCACCCTGTTGCACTTCCCGCGCGAGCCGAGGCTCGTTCCTGAAAAGCATTCCCCCGAAAAATTCCTTTCAAACTCGGGCCGAAAAGGCAACACGCGAGAAACTGTGTACAGAGAGTGAGTGAGAGAGAGAGAGAGAGAGAGACCGCGAGAGCGGCGGTGCGGCCCTTTCGAAGAAAATGGCTGCCAGAAGCGCGCTATACGCGCGCGCGCGCGCGCACTTACGCACACACGTGTAGCGTTCTGTTCTCGGTCTTTTCGGTGCCCGAAGCGCGGAACGAACGCCGATCGTCCGATATACAAGCTTATGTGTGTATACGTGTACGTACACGTAGGTGTGTAATGTGTATACGTGTAGAGCGCTCTCCGCGAGAGATATTCACGAAAGAGAAGCGGGTAGAGAGAGAAATTCATTTTGCACTCGCGCAGATCTGTGTGTAACGTTTCCCATCCCTTCCCCCCCTTGTTGTCTTTTCCTCTCTTTTTCGTCGTCTCCATCGTCGTCGTCGTCGTCGTCGTCGCCACCGCCGCCGCTGCTACTGCTTATACTTACTTACTCTCCCCTGCAGCAGTCGGTGTATAGCTCACCGAGAGGAATATTATTATATACATGTATACAGGGTACACTTACACCGGAGACGTGCGTATGTAGACGTGAACGTATAGATTGCGTTATACGTACGCGGCTAAAACAAAGCCGAGAGTCAAAGTTTTTTGCCCCTGACGTCTCACTTCGTTATCCAGAGACCTGTACAAAAATTCGTCGATTGTATACGCGTTCATGGGATCCGTATTAAACTAATACCCTCGGTGTATTAGTTGTACGATTTCCTTCGGGAGAGAAAGTATATCCCGGCTCTCGTTGTACACACCATCGCCACCGTGCATGTACATTGTACACCGAAGAGAGGAGACAGACTGCATTTTGCTCCGAGTAATAATAACCATGCGTTCGATGCCAACATGGTGGAGAGAGAATATCGTAGTTTTCAAGTAGTTAAGTAACGCCTTCTCTCCGCGCCTTGTAGCCGTGTGCGCGCGGAGGCCTATCAAGGCGATTCGCTCTTTAAAATATAAGAGATAAAACTGGTTTTTCGTGTACTACATTATACGCACAGCGCGGGAACCTGCACCTGACACACGGCGATGTCGACCACTGCTCGGGAATGCATATTATAAACTTTACACGAGAAAAAGAGAGACTGATCGCCTTAGAGCCTGATGCACAGCGTATAATCTGTTTGCTGTCCGGTTTCGGCGAGAGAGAGGCTGACGACTATCCGGCGTTCCGCGCGCGAGCTAATTGTCCTGAGTCATCATCCTGCTGCTCCAGATTTCTGTGTAATGAATTTTCGTTAAAACCGCGTCGTATCTACGTATGCGCGTGTATTACTATATTCCAACGAGACGAAAGGGACGCGTTTCGTCCAGGCTGTCGTCGTCGTTGTTGTTGTTTTTTTCTCTCGCTCATTCCCCGCGTGTAAGCCCTATGTGCTTTTTAGGACGCCGCGGAGAGAGCATTAAAATTATCGATCGGGACCGCTGAATGCAGATGAGGTATTGTTATGATACTCGTAACTTTGCGAGCGCGCAGGGATACGCCTATACATGTATACGTGTATACTCGCGCGCGCGCGCGTGTGTCTGATGCTTTCCACTGGTGGGCATATGAAAAATTGATTGGAATCGAACTTTCCTTCTGTCGTCCGATACTGTACGCTATATTATAGGCTCTGCTCGCGGTAATTGCATTGGACTTGGATACATACACGTACGTGTATAACGAGAGCCCCCCGCATAGAAGCGCTGTGCGCAGTGTCTTTTATCAATTTCGTGCTTTGCACGTGATTGCGATCTATAATGCGTTCGGATATGTACGGGAGAGAAGGATGTGCCGGGAAATCGTGTCGGGGATTGATTGTATTGGCGAACGATCGGTGGGTGTCGTTATTGAAGTTTTCTTTTTTTTTTTTTAATGACCGTATATCGCGCACGGCTCTACTGAAGAAGACGAGACGATCGAGTTTTTCGGAGAAGAAAATTTTGTTATCTGCGCAGTTGTGTGGTTTTAACGGTAAATCGACTGAAGAGGCGTCGATTGTTATCTCTCGCGTTATGTAAAGCATCGCAGCGTATAATACACACCCGAATCGAAAAATTACTTCCAATACGAACTCCGCGAAAATCGCAAAGCCGCACGGATAATCATCCCTCTCGATATTCTCACCCCCCACATCCATAATTCATCCCCGAATATTCCCAATTAAGCCTTTGACAAGCGTATATCAGCGGTGTACGCGCGAGAGGAAAAGAATTTCGCGTCGGAAGAATAATCCTGCATTATTTTGGCGACGCCTCATCTGCCATTATACATAATGTACACTGGCAACAGCAGCAGTGGCGGCGGTGGCGTTTCCCCCACTTTTCTCTCTCTCGCTCGCTCGCTCGCTCGCTCGCTCTCCCCTCGGGAAAAAGACAGACGCCGAAACGCCGCTCGCGCGCGGATGTACATTATAACGGTTTTTCCTTCTTTCTTTTCTCGCTCGAGCTCTGTGTGCGTATATATGTACAATGTACATGTATACGTGCGACTGGATGTATCTCTATATATACGCTATGTATCGAAAATTTTCCGGGACGACGATGATACCGCGCTTTGCGAGTATCCTCCTTTTCTCGGGATTTTTTCTGTTTTTTTTCGTTTACTCGCACCATTTTTCTTTCGAAATCGCTGGAAGGGTTGGAATTCCCGTTCGCCCAGTATGCCGTCCTAGCTCCTGGAGCGCCGAGATCGATATTCCCTCATTTGCTTAGCGTATGAGAGGCGGCTTGGGGGGTGGTGGTGCTGTGGGATGGATGGGAAAATTTTCGCCGTTGGAGAGGAGGAGGAGGATTCTGTTCCAGAAAATTCGCTTAATGCTGTCGTTGCGGAGATGAGGGGGGGGGGGGGTGTGTTCTGCTGTTGACGAGATGGCTCTCGACAAAGTAGTTTTCGGATTTAATTAATATTTCTCGGGGTCTATTTTTGAAAAGAGGCTCACGCTACGGCTGAGAAAATTTCGGTTTTTTTTTTGTCGAGAAAATACTGCCCTGCAGTGTTGAAGGCGAGCTTATTTTATTTTTTAATTAAATTTTTAATTTTAGCTTTGCGTATGCTCGACTACATTATTCAGTCGCGAAATATTGGAAATCCATAACTTTCACGTATACTCTTTTTGCCTTTTGTATGTATATTCTCGAATCCTATAATTACATTCTCTTTCACGAGCGAAAATTTTCTGTGAAAAGTTCGGTTAGAATATTTTTTTTTTTTTTTCTAGAACAATTTTAATATTTTTTCGAATTCTCATGCACGTACGCAAAGTCTATAATTTTTCTCTCTTTTTATCACGACGCGTCGCAGGAGAAAACGAGCGCGTAAAGCGCACATTATATTCGAAAAATTTCGCTGATGTTAATTCCGAGAAAATTGCAAAATCGTCGTAAATGTGACTGACCTCTATAGCATGCTCGTTACTTCTCGCTTTTTTTGCAGTTGTCCTCGAAGTTATTTATAACTTGTTATTGTTTCAATCGCCTCTTGATGATAATAATAATAATAATAATAATAAATCTCTTGCTTTCTAATTTCCGCCGTTCACTCACATATATATATTTTTAACGAGCGAGAATTCGTATGTATCGCCGAGAAAGGCTATACTCCGCAGCTGCACCGATGAAAATATTAACGCGTCAAAAATCGTTTGTTCTCAGGCGAGGACGAGGTCGAGGAGTCCGGCAATCAGGTGTCCAGCGCCGGTCAGGCAGTGGAAGGTTCGTCCGACGCTGAAGATGCACAAAGACTAGTAAGTATCAATTGCGAGGAATGCGGTTGAAAAAAATAAAATAAAAAATAAAACCGTTATTAATGAAAATTCCTACTGTTGACGACAAAGGAGGAGGACGACGATTACGAGCCCGAGGAGCGCAAGAAGAAGAAGGGCAAGAAACGGAAAGCCCGAAGCGAGGACAAAAAGGGCAAGAAGAAAAAGAAAAAGAAAAAGTCCGACTCGGGAGATGTAAGTGTTTAACTCAGAGAAAGAGCCGCTCTTATCGCGGGCTGGTTCTATATATACATAATCTTCGATCGTCGAGATAACGATCGATAAAGGCACTTCCACGAATTGTGTACTGATCGATCGTTCCTTCTCTTTGGCAATTCAGGAAAGCGATTTCGGAGGCGGCGGCGGCGGTGGTGGCGGCGGCGGCGGCGGAGAGAACGCCGACCTCGCCGGCGAGGACAGCGACTACACGGGTAACCGCAAGAGCCGCAAGTCCTCGTCGCGCAAGTCGTCGAGCCACTCGACGCCGGCGCCGACGACCCAGGGCCAGCAGGAGCCTGCCACCGGGATGCCCACGATCGAGGAGGTCTGCAGCACCTTCGGCCTCACCGACGTCGCCATCGAGTACACCGACGCCGATTTCCAGAACCTCACCACCTACAAGCTGTTCCAGCAGCACGTCAGGCCACTCCTGGCCAAGGAGAATCCAAAGGTGCGATTTCGTGTCGCTTGAATTACCGATTCGGGATTGTGTTTCAACTTCTTTTTTTTTGCGAATCAGGTACCGATGTCCAAGTTGATGATGCTGGTCGCGGCCAAGTGGAGAGACTTTTCCGAATTGAATCCGCACACGCAGCCCGAGGTCGACATGTCGACTCAGTCGATCGACGAGGACAACAGGAATTCCAGATCGAACAGAAGCGCCGTGGCCCAGGACGAGGACGAGGAGGACGACGACGAGGATAGCGATCGCAAGAAAAAGTCGCGCAGCTCAAGGACGAGCAAGAAGGGCAAGAAGACATCGAAAGTTCCGACTCTCAAGATTAAGCTGGGAAAGCGCAAGCGAGGCAGTTCGGTAAGTTAAATAGCGAGTCGCGATGGTTTTGCAGCGTTTTTAAAGTGTCGCTCGATTAACATTGCTCGACTCGGCTTTTGCAGGACGAGGAAGTCGAAGGAAGTGGACCAGGATCCGACAGGGACTCGGATATGGAGTTCGAGCAAATGCTCGCCGACGCGGAGGATGTGCCGCCGGTTGAAAACAATACTAAAACAGAGGAGACGAACGCCGAGGCGCCTGCAGATCCGCCAGTGCGCAGGAAGGCGAAGACCAAAATCGGTAATAAAACGAAGAAGAAAAAGAAGACGAAGACTACGTCCAAATTCCCAGACGGAGAGGTGTGTAGTTGATTTATAGACAACCTTGATTTTGGTTAGTAAGGCAACAGCTGACGTTAATGAACAATCGCTTATTTTTTCCATAGACTGATCACCAAGACTATTGTGAAGTGTGTCAGCAAGGTGGAGAGATTATTTTATGTGATACCTGTCCTCGAGCTTATCATCTTGTTTGTTTGGAACCTGAATTGGAGGAGACACCCGAAGGGAAATGGAGTTGTCCACATTGTGAAAATGAAGGTATGCGTGATTTTTGTCAAACCTTTAAAAAAGATGGTTGAATAAGGAAGGGATTGAATAAACTATTGTATGAATTTAGGCGCAGCGGAAGATGACGATGAACATATGGAGTTTTGTAGAGTTTGTAAGGATGGCGGTGAGTTGTTGTGCTGTGACAGTTGCACGAGCGCATACCATACGCATTGTTTGAATCCACCTTTGTCCGAAATTCCTGATGGAGATTGGAAGTGTCCTCGTTGTTCGTGTCCGCCCCTCTTCGGCAAGGTCGCCAAGATACTGACCTGGCGTTGGAAGGAAGTAATAGATCCACCGTCCGAAGAGCCCTCGACGAGCAAGGCCTCCACGTCTGGAAAACCGCGCAAAGTTCGTGAGTTCTTCGTTAAGTGGGTCGACAGGTCGTACTGGTACTGCGACTGGGTCACCGAGCTGCAGCTCGATGTCTTCCACCCGCTTATGTACAGAAACTATTCGCGCAAGTACGATATGGACGAGCCGCCCAAGCTTGAAGAGCCTCTCGATGAAAGCGATGGGCGTGTTAAGCGACTTAGGGACGTTGACAAGGAAAACCTTGCCACTCGCGATGAGTACAATCTGGAGGAGCGTTTCTACCGCTTTGGTGTCAGGCCTGACTGGTTAGTTGTCCATCGTGTCATTAATCATCGACTGCAACGTGATGGACGTGCCCTGTATCTGGTCAAGTGGCGCGAGCTTGGTTATGATCAGGCCACCTGGGAAGACGAAAACGCAGACATTCCAGGCCTCAAGACGGCTATCGAGTATTATCTGGACCTGAGGGCTGCTAATTGTGCTGATGGTCCTCCTTCTAGAAAGGGTAAGAAGGGTAAAGGTAAAAAGTCCAAGACGAAGGAGATTATTGATGACGAGGAAAGAACACCGAGGAGATACACTCCGCCTCCCGAAAAGCCAACTACTGATCTCAAGAAGAAGTACGAGAGACAACCTGAGTACTTAGATTGTACTGGCATGCAGTTGCATCACTATCAGTTAGAAGTACGTCTATCACATTTCCACCTTTTTATATTCTGTATTTTAATTCTCTAAGTACAATTTTTAATATCATTATGTTCTTTATAGGGTTTGAACTGGTTGCGATATTCGTGGGGACAGGGAATTGACACAATTCTTGCCGACGAGATGGGTTTAGGAAAAACTATTCAGACAATTACATTTTTATATTCGCTTTACAAAGAGGGCCATTGCAAGGGTCCATTTTTAGTGTCAGTACCACTTTCGACGATTATTAATTGGGAAAGAGAATTTGAAACTTGGGCTCCAGACTTTTATTGTGTTACTTATGTTGGTGAGTAAATTTTACTTTAATAAACCAACATTTTGTCCAACCATCAAAAATGCTTATTGCTATATTTTTTAATTCGCAGGTGACAAGGACAGCCGTATGGTGATTCGAGAAAATGAGTTATCATTCGAAGAAGGTGCTGTTCGTGGTGGTCGAGCATCTAAAATTCGCTCTTCGCAAATTAAATTCAATGTCTTGTTGACAAGTTATGAATTGATATCGATCGATTCTGCCTGCCTGGGCTCTATTGATTGGGCTGTACTTGTTGTGGATGAGGCTCATCGTCTCAAGTCCAATCAGTCTAAGTTCTTTAGGCTGTTAGCTTCATACAATATAGCATATAAACTACTTCTTACGGGTACACCGCTGCAGAACAACTTAGAAGAGTTATTCCATCTGCTAAACTTCTTGTGTCGTGATAAGTTTAATGACTTGTCGGCTTTCCAGAATGAATTTGCCGATATCTCGAAAGAAGATCAAGTGAAGAAACTTCATGAGATGTTGGGACCTCACATGTTGCGACGTTTGAAGGCTGATGTCTTGAAGGTATGCTCGTTTTATCAGCAAATTTTTAAGAAACGTAATATTTTATGCGATGACTAAAATTTTCATTTTCTGTAGAACATGCCAAGCAAATCCGAATTTATTGTGCGAGTAGAGTTGTCGCCTATGCAAAAGAAGTACTATAAGTATATCTTGACGCGAAACTTTGAAGCTTTGAATCCAAAGGGTGGAGGTCAGCAAGTTTCGCTACTGAATATCATGATGGATTTAAAGAAGTGTTGTAATCATCCGTACCTGTTCCCTGCGGCATCGCAAGAAGCTCCGACTGGGCCAAATGGCAATTACGAGACTTCGGCTCTTATCAAAGCCGCTGGCAAGCTTGTCTTGCTTAGTAGGATGTTGAAGAAACTTCGAGATGATGGTCACAGAGTGCTCATATTCTCGCAAATGACGAAAATGTTGGATCTGCTAGAGGATTATCTCGAGGGAGAAGGATACAAGTATGAGAGAATCGATGGTAACATCACAGGAACGCAGAGACAAGAAGCTATCGATAGATTTAATGCACCCGGAGCTCAACAATTTGTATTTCTGCTATCGACCAGAGCTGGTGGTTTAGGTATGTAAATTTAGTATTATTTTTATCAAGAAATGAGAACGTGTTAATAACTTTTCTTGATATTTGTAGGTATTAACTTGGCAACGGCCGACACTGTGATAATCTATGACTCTGATTGGAATCCGCACAACGATATTCAAGCCTTCAGTCGTGCCCATCGTATAGGTCAGGCCAACAAGGTCATGATCTATCGTTTCGTTACGCGTAACTCTGTTGAGGAGCGTGTCACTCAGGTAGCCAAACGCAAAATGATGCTTACCCATTTGGTCGTAAGACCCGGTATGGGCGGAAAAGGCGCTAATTTCAGCAAGCAAGAGCTCGACGACATTCTTCGGTTCGGTACCGAAGAACTGTTCAAAGAAGAGGAGGGCAAAGAAGACGAAGCTATCCATTACGACGACAAGGCTGTTGCCGAGTTGCTTGATCGTAGTAAAGAAGGTATTGAACAGAAGGAGAACTGGGCGAACGAGTATCTCAGTTCGTTCAAGGTCGCATCATACGTGACGAAAGAAGGGGAAGCTGAAGAAGAAGCAGATACGGAGATCATCAAGCAGGAAGCCGAAAACACTGACCCCGCTTACTGGATCAAATTACTACGACACCACTACGAACAACAGCAAGAGGATATCGCAAGGACATTGGGCAAAGGCAAGCGAGTCAGGAAGCAGGTATGCCGATATGTGCGTTACACACACAGTTACTGTTTTGTTTATTTTAAAATTGGTGATTTTATCGCAGGCGGTAACCATGATGGATGTATTCATTTATTTATTTTATTGTTGTAAATGATTATATTTTGTTAATAACTGTAGATGCAATGTATTGTTATGTTACTATACCGTCGGCAATGGTATAATCATCAATTTCCTATACTATAGATATTTATTTTCATTATTTGAATAAAAATTGAAAAAAATATTAGCAATTCTTAACAAGAATTATGTTTTGCTCAAATCAATTAATTTTTATTGAAATAATTTATAAATTAAGATTTAATTTTGTTTTTTTTTTATTGATTTTATACATAATCACATACATGAATATTTACATAAAATTTAGTTGTAGATATTATTCGAACGCTTCTTGACCTGATTAGAAGTCAATTGCTCGGAGTAAAACTGCATTGTAAAGTACCTTTAATGTTTATATTTTTACTCCAATCAATGGAACTCTCAATTGATATGTATACATTTGATATTGTTATCCCTATATTATTACAATGTTTGTATAGAAGAGCCAAAGCTGCTTGAACAGTATTTCTCTAACGATCGATATTTTCTCGCAATAAATTTACAGGTTAATTACAACGACGGCGGTGTAACCGGTGATCAGGGCACGCGCGATGATCAGCCTTGGCAGGACAACATGTCGGACTATAACAGTGACTTTAGTGCGCCGAGTGACGATGATAAGGAAGACGATGACTTTGACGAGAAGGGCGAGGGTGATTTGCTCTCGCGTCGTAGTCGCCGTCGGCTGGAGCGGCGCGACGAGAAGGACCGACCTCTTCCACCTCTGCTCGCTCGGGTCAACGGTAACATCGAGGTGCTTGGCTTCAACGCGCGACAGCGAAAGGCATTCCTCAACGCGATCATGCGATATGGCATGCCGCCCCAGGACGCCTTCAACTCGCAGTGGCTTGTCCGTGATTTACGAGGTATGCGTTCGAATAACTAAAGAGCTTTGTTATCACGTTTCTGTTTGCATCGCGCGAAGGGATGTGTGCAGGAGGAGGCGATGATGCACGATTTTCATTAGCCTTTCACGGTGTTAACGAATGGCGCGTGAATGTAGGCGACCTGCACGTGCGCAATTTGCAGCCGTGTGTGCAGCCTCGCGTTGTATTTGCCTAACAATTGGCGCGAACGTGGTTTCAGTTTGCCTGGGGCCTAGAATTCTGAATGAATCTTTGAAGCAAACATTTGAACATTGCGTCTTCTAGCATGCACTATTTTTTTTGAAACGCGTTAATTACTTCACGACAAAAACTAAACTTATTGTGATAGCTACTGTATAATATTTCGCCGATTGCAGGAAAATCGGAAAAGAACTTCAAAGCCTACGTCTCGCTGTTCATGCGACATTTGTGCGAACCCGGTGCCGACAACGCCGAAACATTCGCAGATGGTGTGCCGCGCGAAGGTTTGAGCCGTCAGCATGTACTCACGCGTATCGGCGTCATGTCGTTGATACGCAAGAAAGTACAAGAGTTCGAGCATATAAATGGATACTATTCTATGCCTGAGATGATCCGAAAACCCGTTGAACCCGTGAAGACAGCCGAAGGTGGTGCCGCGGCAACGGCTACGACGCCAGCTGCTGCTGGAGCAGCAGCAACGGCAACGAGTGACGGAGCAGCTACTGGCTCAGCGAGCAGTACCAATGCGACAACACCTGCTACCTCGAACGCGCCCAGCCCCAGTCCCGCAGCAACACCGGCACCGACAACTGACGGAGCTGCTGCTGCTGCTGCTACTGCGGCTGCTGCTACTGCTACCGCGACTAAAGAAGATGCGAAGGACAAAGAAGGTGCAGGTGAAGAGAATAAGGAGAAAGAGACCAGCGATGGTGTCGCGGTTAAGGACGAGGCCAAGGAAGATGAGAAACCTGTCGAGAACGCCGAAGAAGATGGAAAAGAGAAAGAGGAAGTGAAAAAGGAGGAAAAGGAATCTTCAGCTGAGACGGATAAGCCAGCGACTGATGCTAAGGAATCGGAGAAAACAGAGGCCAAGGAAACGGAAAACGCAGAAATCAAGGAAGAAAAATCTGAGGAGGTAAGCTTGTTTAAGATAATTTTTTTGATCTGTGAAAACCACGATTAAAAGTTTTTTTTTATTTTAAAATTAATAAATTTGACATTTTTTAAGAAATCTGCTGCAGCGACTGAGAATTCAGAAGCAAAAACCAAATCTGAAGCCACAGAAGAGGATGTTGTTATTGTCAAAGACGACGAGGAAGAAGTCAAGGAAGGTGAAAAGAAGGAGGAATCCAAGGAAAAAGAGAAGGACGCAAAAGACAAAGATAGCAAGGATGGTGCCGACGCGGATGGTGTTAAGCCTAAGAGGAAGTTTATGTTTAACATTGCGGATGGAGGTTTTACTGAATTACATACTCTTTGGTTGAATGAGGAAAAAGCAGCAGTGCCCGGTCGCGAGTATGAAATTTGGCATAGGCGACACGACTACTGGTTGTTGGCTGGCATCGTTACTCACGGTTATGGTCGCTGGCAAGATATTCAGAACGATATCAGATTCGCCATCATCAACGAGCCTTTCAAGATGGACGTGGGAAAAGGCAACTTCCTTGAAATCAAGAACAAGTTTCTGGCCAGGAGATTCAAGTTGCTCGAGCAGGCTCTCGTTATCGAAGAGCAACTGCGTAGGGCTGCTTACCTGAATCTTACCCAGGACCCCAATCATCCGGCCATGAGTCTGAATGCAAGGTTTGCAGAGGTTGAATGTCTCGCCGAGTCTCACCAACACCTTAGTAAGGAGAGCCTCGCTGGAAATAAACCTGCCAATGCAGTATTGCATAAGGTAAGGCTGATTTTAGCCCGGTCGTTGACTTGCGTTTATTCTTTATCTTTCATGTAAATGAGCGTACGTATTATCTTCGCTTATTTGCTTTTAGGTGCTTAATCAATTAGAGGAACTTCTTTCTGACATGAAGTCTGACGTAAGTCGATTGCCAGCTACTTTAGCTCGCATACCACCTGTAGCTCAGAGACTACAAATGTCCGAACGATCGATCCTCAGTCGATTGGCAGCAACTGCCCCTGGTGGCAATAGCACGCAGACTGGTCAGGCTGCATTATTGGCACAACAATTCCCCCCCGGTTTTACTGGTGGTCAAATACCGGCCACATTCGCTGGCGCCGCAAACTTCGGTAATTTCAGGCCACAATATTCAGTGCCCGGGCAGCCACCTCAAGGTTTTGCAGGTTCGTACCGATTCTCAAATCGAATTTTGGTTTTGATAATATTTATAGCGAAGAGACTAATGAACTCGATCGTTTGTTTTTTTTTTTTTTTGCAGCTTGAGTAACATGAGCAGCAGACTTTGCAGCAGTACAATGAAAATCATCAGAGGACTCGCAGCGTCCAGGGCACATCACATTTTGGTCTGATGCTGAGAGAATGAATGGCTAGCGCGCTGTGTAATCTTATTTTTCATAAACCACACAATTTCTAGCTGAATTCTCACTAGATAAGGATCTTTTAAGGATATGCGCTAAACGTAAATAAATAATAACAGTACTATCCTAAACAATAATTGAAAAGACACGTTTCTCCTGTATTTATTATGTGTATACATTCATCGAATCGAAAAAAAAACTCTTTTGTATTGTCAAAATATGGATATGGATTTAAGCGATCGTTCATCCCTTCGATCGGTAAGAACATGAAAAAAAAATGCGCCAGCGTTTATCGTATGTAATAAGTACACCTTAATTAAATTTATTTAAGCAAAACTGTATTTTTATTTGGAGACTAAGATAAACTTTGTTCGAGGAATTTGTTGCTTTTTATTTGTTTTCCTTCCTTTCGGTTTCCCTCCCATTTACTTCTTGTAAACTTTTATTTTCAAAATTTTACTTCGTAAACTTGCCGCAGGTTCAGCCGTGATCTACGTTATCGTGATGCAAGTGGCACACATACTTGTATATTTTCTACACATGTATTCTATATTAGGTATAGTATATAGAATGTTTAGTGTTTACCTGCAGTCAGTATGTCGTATAGTCTCGCGTAGTTTCAATGTTTGAGGTTAGGTATGAGCTTCATTTTTAATTTTGTAAAAAATGTTTTCCTCAGTATGTTGCAAATAATATGGTTTGGCAAGCGCAAAATCTCCAACTCCTTGAGTATATACGTGAAGACGAATACCGGGAACACCTTAGCCGTCGATTTAGATCCGAAATGGGATATTCGAAACGTAAAAGAAATTGTTGCTCCGAAAATGGGCATATCGCCAGACGACATAAAAATTATTTTCGCTGGAAAGGAGTTGCACAATTCCACCATAATCGAGGTACAGAATCATTTTGCGATTGTCTACGGATCATGTCAATATTGCAGTTTTTCAGTTTGAACGTTTTTTTTTACAGGAATGCGACTTGGGTCAACAAAGCATTTTGCATGCAGTTCGTACACCGAAGAGATTAGATAGAACTACTATTTCTAGTGACACGATTGCAGAATCGATTTCCGAGTCTGATTTAGATGATAGCTCAGGTAGTAAGCCACTGAATGAGACTTTGACAGATTTGTCTCTAGAAGAATCTACCGAAGATGATTCCAAAAAAGAATCCAAAACGGTAAGTATAATAAATAGGATCTTTTAATGAAATATCTCAGTTTGATACTGCATAAATAATAAAGTGAAATTTCGATAGAATAGGAGGGACAAGGAAAAAAGGCTCATTTTTATGTTTACTGCTCGTACCCTTGCAAATCAGTGGAAGCTGGTAAGCTGAGAGTTCGCTGTCGAGATTGTGGTGGTGGAGCAGTGACAGTCGATAGAGATCCCCAGTCATGGCCAGATGTTTTGCTGCCCAAGAGGATTACCGTTCACTGTGAGAATCAAGATTGCTTGACACTGGTAAATCCCGATGGAGAGATCGATTCACAAATACACTATGCTCAGTTCTTTTTCAAATGTGCAAATCATACGAGTCTAGGAGAGAAAGATGAAGCTGTTCCACTGTACTTAATTAAACCTAATCTCGCTAAAATTCCTTGTTTAGCTTGTACAGATGTCCAGTAAGTATCGCACATCTAAAAATTATTTTTCTATGCATACAGTAGGTTCATTTACTTCATCGGTGGTTCAGCAATGATCATCGCTGCACTTGCGTACATTAGTAAATGAACCTCTCTGGCGAGTATCCGTTTAAATCAATGTTACTAACACGTGAAAATGTTGACAGAGACACAGTTCTGGTATTCCCCTGCGAAGCCGGCCACGTCGCCTGTCTGGACTGCTTCCGCAACTACTGCACAGTTCGACTGCAGGAGCGTCAATACGTGTTCGACAACGAGTCGGGATACTACACGCTGGCCTGCCCGGCCGGTTGCGCCAACTCTTTCATTCGTGAAATCCATCATTTTCGCCTACTGCCTCCGGCGCAGGTTTGAATCCCATATTTTTTTTCCATTCACGCGCGCGCACGCGTGCCTGTATACGCGAATGAGTAATCGAATATCGACGAAAATTCACTTGACACGCTGGCGCTCAATGGGCCGTGTTGCAGTACGACAGATACCAGCGATTCGGAACGGAAGAGTACGTGATAAAAGCGGGAGGACTGCTCTGCCCGCAACCCGACTGCGGCATGGGAATCATACCACCCTCGGCGGAGGAAGGGACCAGCGAGGATGACTGTCGGAAAATTCAGTGCATCGGGGGTTGCGGGGTAATTACACTTGTTTTTATTACTATTATTATTATTATTATTTTTTTTATTATTTTTTTTTTAATGAAACGTCCAATACGTGTGCTATAATATCAATAACATTATTGATATAATATTATTGGTTTCAGTACGTCTTCTGTAGAAGATGCCTACAAGGTTTCCACGTGGGCGACTGCGAGAATCAGCCCACCCCGTCGAGCTCCAATTCAGCTCGCGACAGCTACGTTGTAGATCCACTCAAGGCCAAGGACGTGAGTGTCCAGCACAAAGCTTTCGATATCGCGAAAACACTTTGTATACACAGTGTGACCTGAATCCGCATGTGACTATTGTCGCAAACTTCACACGACAAATGAAACAATTGACTGGATGTAATGTCACGGAATTAGCGCGCAATTGCGGATTTGGGTTATAGGCCGTGTTCTGAAATTCATTGCATTCGAGTGATATATGTAATATACACTTAGCCATACAGTGACAACCTTCTGTTACCAGGCGAAATGGGACGAGGCAAGCAAAAAGACAATAAAAATATCGACAAAACCCTGTCCGAAATGTCGTACGCCTACCGAAAGAGACGGTGAGTGCCGGGACTATTCTAAACGAAAGTAAAAAAATTTGAATAACTCAACGAATCGTGCCTTTTTCGTCTGTCCCCGCAGGTGGCTGCATGCATATGATATGCACAAGGGCAGGATGTGGTTTTCAATGGTGTTGGGTCTGTCAAACTTCGTGGACGCGCGACTGCATGGGCAATCACTGGTTCGGATGATGCGCTTGCGGGAAATGGGCTGCGACGTCGAGGGCTGTTTCATCTTCGTTCGGCGATTCGTCGAGTCGCAATTTTACACCAACGAAATTATCACGTGTCAAGCGCGAAGGGTTTGGTCGAGCGCGCTTTTGTGAATAATCGAGAGTATATATTTTTTTGGGCGTGGAGCCAAAGTTTTTTGAAAGTGCGGCTGGAAAACGAGCTTTCCGTTTATCCAGGGCTTGTGTTGTCGTAGCGAGAGGATTGTTTAGGACGCGCGAATAAAGCTTTTCTACAAATTTCAACACCTGTCTCGTTTTATTCGAGTCGGTCTGTATACACTGCTTTATTCATTCTTTTTTTGTAATTATATGCACCAATTGTCTGTTATTATACGTTTGTTTTGGAAAGTTACTTCTTCTGTTTTTCACGTTATTAAAGCAATCCCATCTCCACTCGAAGAAAAAGAGCGAGCGAGAGCCTGCTTTTTCCGCGAAAGAAAAAAGTTTTCGTCGCAGACGTCGGGAGAAGAAGCAACTGTACTCTTGTAATTCCCGTCGCGACTAATTTACCAAAGCTCTCGCAGCGTCGAGCCGAGAAAACAAAGCAATTGCGATAACTATAACTTACGTTTCAAGTAAAGCGTTTTTATCCGGTCTTCTTTCAATAAATGCCAATCCGCGCCAGGCGAAATCAATCCCTGTATACATGTATACCTACCCTCTCTCTCTCTTTCTCGCTTCTTTCGCCGTTGCCTCCTCTCCCGCCGAAATGCATTACACTCGTCGAGGGAAAGTTTTTCTCATTATAAAAGCCGAGAGAAGTAGGGAGACGGCGTCGCTCTCTCGCGCGCCAAAGGATGCCGGAGCTCCGGGCGAGCCTTTATCAGCGCATAACTCGAAGCCAATTTTCCCTGGACTGCCAATAAGCTGCAAAGTTGTCGGGTAACGAGAAAAAGGATGGCGAGGAGGAGGCCATGGGCGAACCAGCGCGGCAAGAGAGAGAGAGAGAGAGAGAGAGAGAGAGGAGAGGAGAGAAAAATATGCATAAGGGCCTACGCCTGCGAACGTGTCGTGGTGTATATAGGGTATTTTCGTGTATAACGAATTTGCGAAAATTTTCACGAGTAGAGAGAGAAAGGCGCCACGTCGTGTCCAGCGCTAATTTCTCAAAGGCGCGTCGCTCGCTTTGTGTACGCTGCGATGTATCTTTTATTTTGTGAAAACTCGCCTGCTATGTGTAAAGTGAAATTCGATATGTAAAGGTGGTGCGCTGTGTATACATTATCTGCGATATATCGGGAGATTATCGAGGGTTCGATCGATGTCGAAAATTTATTTCCTTTTTTTTTCAAACCGAGTGTATACACAGGTGTGTGTATATATATAATAGTACACCGGAGTTGTAGATGTTTCTGAATAAGAAATTCAAGTCGAAGAACAGCCGAGCAAATGTTTCGCGAAACAATTTTAAACTGTGATCAATGAACTCGTCATCGTTTCGTAACGAAGCAAACTGCAGCGCATACCACTTCGGCTCTCTATCTCTCTCTCTCGCCAAATTTATTTTCACAGCGAAAAGTTTGCTGCAACGAGAAGAAAAAAAGAGAGAGAGGGAGCGAGTCGCGCCGACAGTTTGTACTCTCCCGCGAGTTTGACCGCAAGGGATTTGATTGTTCTTCGCCAACTTTGATTCACATTTATATATATATAGGTATGTAGAGAGAGAAAGAGAGAGAGAGAGACAAATACAAAAAGTTGCCGCTTTATTTTCCCTCCGAAATTGCGGCTTTTCAATTTTGAAATCCAAAGATATTACGCTCGGAGAGCTGAACTCGCTGCTTGCACGTCTATGTATACACATACACACACACATCTATACACACGTATATATACAGTTTATTTGATTGTCGGGCGTTCGAGTTAGTTGGAGAGACAAAAAGTATTTTCCATCAACTGCGAAGGAGCGCGCGCGCGTAGGAGAGAGCGAGTAATTGTAAATTTCCGGAGATCCAGAGGCTAATTCGGCGAAAATTCGCAACCTCCTGGGCTACACACGGACGTCTACTAGTATACGTATACGTGTACTACATAGCGTACAGTGTATACGTATATAGACGCGCGTAGCTCTCTCACTCGAAGCTTGCGAATTTACTCTGAAAGGGTTGTTGTATAGACGTTTGTTTAGATTAGAACATTTTTTCCCCTCCCGACTGTATATACTTAATTATGCCGGCTATACGTGTTTATTACACTTTGCGCTCGCGGCGACTGCTGCGCCTTCAAAGCTTTTGTGCACATATACATTATATACGTATATATATATGCGGCGATGAGCTGTACACTTTTTTAAATTAATTAACTTTTCATCGCAGTTGCAATAATTTACGGAGAGAGAAAAAAAGTAGAGAAAGAAAGAAAGTTATGTATATTTACATGAGCGATATTCGCGCAGGTCTTTTGTTCGCCCACGCTCTCGTTTTCGATGTAGTGATGAAAAGATTCTCGTCGTCGCCGATGATAAAAATAGGTTTTACGGATTGCCGAGCGTTTCCTCATTTTCTCGAGACTCTCGAGTGCATATAGTGGAAATGCGCGAGTATATTGTTGAAAAGGTCGTCGTAATTAAATTTTCTTTATTACAAACGCGGAATAATCCGTGTACGACTGCATTCTTTTTTTCCATTCGTATATACCGTGGTAAAAAATAGATCGGCATTTATGATGATGAAATGCTGTATTTTATGTTGAATGCTCATAATTATGTAGCTTGTGATGTAATTGTCAATCCAACCCTGTTTCCATTAGTACAAAATATGATCATGCTATTATAATAATAGCCCCGTTATATTTCACAGCAAAATTTCAACAAGGCAAAAATTTTCAAAATTTTTTCACCCTTACACTTATTGCTATTACATCCCCTATACACAATGTATACTGCCCATAACGTTTTTTCCTCCTCGTTTCTTTCATCCCCTCAGCCCTACAGACACTACAGCACCTTGTAACACTGCGCGTCAGTCGGCGCGCGAAAAGCATTTATTCGCGTCCCTTAAAATTTTCCATGACAATGGGGCGGGGGGGGGGGGGGGAGGCTAGCGCAGTACAGCGCTCCAATAAAACAAGTCAAAAAAAAACATTTCTTTCTCCGCACTCTCGCCCGCGCGCAGTATGTCGGAAATTCCATTGAACGGCAGCGCGGCGAACGCGGCAGTATAAAAAGAAGCTCGAAAGTGTAAGGAGTAGCGCGCGAGTTCGCGGAAACGCGATGTAAATAAGGGAGAGAAGCATAAAAAAGCGGCGAAGATGAGGAAATAGGGTAAGGGGGGGGGGGGTTGCAGACGTTCAAACAGTGCAATGATGAGTTCTCCGCGGGAGGGGGAGGTTGAAAAATTTCCCTCGACTTTTCCAAATCAGAGCCAAGTTCAGGAGAGTTGTATATAGTGCGTATATATAGATATACGAAATCTTGGTTTATGACGAGGGGAAAAAAGTTCGACCGAGAGAGCTGCAGTGTACATGTATATGCTGCTGAAATAAAAAGCTCGACAAGAGAGTTTAATGAGAGATAGCTGCTGGAAAAGCTGGATAAACAATATACCCATTCAGTATAGATATACATATACACCGATAAACTATATGCCTCACTCTATCTCTCCGCACAGTACTCTCGGGTTCCCCAAAGGAGATGCAAATCAGCGGCTCATCAGCGATTCATTAAAACGAATCCCCCAATGCACTGCGCCATATATTTATGCCTCGTATACGTATACGTACCTATACAGAGGTACACACGCACAATACTTAATCCTCTCCGCGCGCGCTAATTCATAATCCGGCGCGTGTTTCTAACAATGCGTGCAGCGCTAAACTCTCCAACTTGCCTCTCCCTCTCACTCCGCATTCACACGTGCGCAACGAGCGTAAGCATATAGCCCTGTATACAGGTATACACTACACACCTATAGACGCATATATATAGGTATATACGTATATACGCGGGAGAGAGGAGCACAGCCGGCTGTACACACATACACACACACACGCACGTATGCCCTCGACGTTCCCCGGGCGCCAGGCGTTCCTCCCCTGCTGTTCGACGCTATACATATACAGGTATATATACGCGGCACGTGTGTATACGCTCGTGTACATAGGTATACGAGACGTGTACACGTGGACTGCAGCGGCGGCGGCGGCAGTAGCGAAGAGGAGAGAAGCTGCTGGAGCCCCGGCGGCTGGCTTTTTGAGCTCGGGGGCGGAGTTCTACCAATATACGTATATATAGACACTCGTCTCCTGCAGCACGCCGACTCTCCATACACACCCGCGTCTATGGGCTATGTGTGTACACCTGGTGAATATATAGGTATATACATCTAGGTACCTCGCGTCGAGCCAAAGAGTTCGAGAGAGAGAGAGAGAGAGAGTGAGAGCAGGTCTCCAGGCAGTGCCATATAGGTATTTCCGGGGGCTCTTCTCCCGCTCGACTGTGTGCAGCGTACTTATACTACTGCCGAGACGGGGATATGGATGTCGCGAGAGCGTTAAGTGGCTTCGAGAGATGCAACGGCTGCTGCTGCTGGGGAAAATGGAAAAAAATTGGGGGCGAGGGGGCGGGGGTGGTTGGGGAGGGGGTGGGGGGAGAGAAGAAGAAAATGAATCGAAGAAAAACTCGCCGAGGGAAGTTGGACGACGTTATGTATATATAGGTATATAGAGCGTGTGTAATGTGTATAGGTGAGTCTATATGTACCTTATACTCCTCACCCGGCGGCCCTTCTTTTCTCGCTGTCTGACGCTCTCTCTCTCTCTCTCTCTCTTCCTCGCGCGCGCTTACTTTCGAGAAGAAGAAGGAAAGAACTTTGCGCGCGGAAAGCTGCGGGGCTTATTGGAAATGGATTTTCGGTTATTGTTATATCGAGAGTTTTGACGGAATTATTGATTGTCGTGCGCCGCCGGTGTGGTATCGGTGTCTGTATAGGTATATCTGCAAGTCTCTCATATATTGTTATATATATATTATATACATTATATACGCGTATAGTCGTATATCTATAATCTATATTTATATCCGCAGAATAGACGTGTGCGGCGGGAAAAACTTAGTATATACACCTTGCACTCTTTTTTTTTGCTTACCGGACGTCGGACAATTATTCTCGCTGTCGTCCTCCTCAGTGATGTAGAAAACTGTATTATAAGAACGCCCTATACCGGAAAGTTCGCGCACAGAGATATTCCAAGTATTGTGAATGTTCCGTGGAACGTTTCTCGCGTATTATTAAAATTAATACGACGCTTCTCATAGGAAAACTTCTCGGGAGCTGCGATAACTCGGATAAAAATGGATCTGGAGAAAGAGAGAGAGAGAGAGAGAGAGAGAGAGAGAGAGAGAGAGAGAGGAGGAGGAGGAGGATGGCTTCGGTGATCCGTACATAAACTTACGTTTCATATATGTATTATATACATTACGTATAGTACACGTATATAAGGTGCTCTATCTGCGAATCCAGCATACGATGTAGATATAGCTAATAGGAATATATACATATATAGTATATATACAGCATCGGAAGCATTTGAATATCGTTTGGGTAGCCGCGAGCGGAAGGAGACGTATTAGTTGGATTTAGTTCGGAACTGCGCGCGGTGTGTGGATAGAAAAATTTAGATTAATGACGGACGAACCGAATGGCTGAGAGAGAGAGGGGCGGAGGGGGGAGGGATAATGGAGAGGCACCTGCGCGCTTTACCCACATATACATATATACATATATTACTCGCGGAGAGATTTGCGGTTGGTTTGACTGTTCTGCGAGTAGCTATATATAATAGAAGCATATATATATAGGTAGGTAGAGAGGGAGAGTGAGAGTGAGTCGATTCCACACGGACTATCGTGATTTATAGCTGATTTGATGATCACGATCGCTCTGCTCTCGGCCCTTAATCCCCCCCCCCCCTCTTACACCCTACATAGCACTTTATTCTAT
Organism: Philotrypesis tridentata; assembly: GCA_018906965.1. Lineage (NCBI taxonomy): Eukaryota > Metazoa > Arthropoda > Insecta > Hymenoptera > Pteromalidae > Philotrypesis > Philotrypesis tridentata. The sequence goes on along the minus strand of JACCIB010000019.1, from coordinate 1,639,053 downwards.
ATCTGTGGGATAGTGTGCAACTTGTTTTAAGGGGATGCCAAAGTCGATCGAACATTTTTATTTTCAGGTGGAATATATTATAATTTATATGGCATACTAAAAAGCAGCTGATTTCTGGTTTTCGGCATGTGTGTCGGTATGTGCGTGATTTTGTATATACCAGTTCGACGAAGTTTTAATATTTAAATACGTACCCTCCGCGAAATGGCATTTGAACTCCACGATTTGAGATATTATATACGAATGCGCAATTCCACGAGATTATTTACATGCATAGTTTCGCGAAATGGTATAAATATAATCGTATAAAGCGCCAGAGAGAGGTAATTAATTTTGCTTTTGACGCATATATTTTTGCTACAAAAGCGAATTAATTATATAGCTGCAGCTTATATTTGCCATACCCCGGTGGCGCGCATTTCGGCGCGAAATTTGACTTTTCAATCGACTTTGCTAAAATCTCATCGACGTGCGCGTCCTATATACTGCACCGAAAGAGAAAAACCTGTAAACACACTCGCCGTATATCCTGCAGCACAAACATTGCGATATACTGAATTAAAACAAAAAAAGAATGTTCCTTCGCTAAATTTATCGCTTCAACTTCCACAAATTTTCTTCTCTCTCCCACTGACACAGTCACGCATATAGTGTCCTGCCGAAAGAGCGCATCTCCCTGCGCATCGCCTCCTCTCTCTTTTTTTCAATTTATCTCCTTTTTACGCGGCGCTGCAAACAAACGCCGACTAAATCCCGAATATATATAGCCTCGCGACGAAATCATCCGACACAGCAGCAGCAGCAGCAGCAGCAAAAAAGTGCGTATACGTTATACACACATACGTATACGCGCATTTTATGTATCACACGCGAGTCTCTTCCATTCGCGCCCCATATATACATATATAGATAGTATATACAGCGCACGACGATATCCATCCTCAGCTCGCGCGCGACATTTCGACAGCTCGCGCGAAAGACACACGGCACAATAAACCGCGCTCTCTTATATTAGGTATATATATAGACACGCTCGGCACGCTGCAGACGTATATACTGCACGTGCGCGGGATAGGAGGCGCCTCTCTAAAACAGTCTATAAAAACTAAGACTGCTCTACACGGCTGCTAAGCTCTTTTTCCCGGGGGCACCGCTGCCGCCGCCGCCGCCGCCGCCGCGCCATGGCCCAGGCAAATGCGAAGCCGGAGATAAATCGTCCTCTCGCCCCGTTGTATATATATACGTATGTGTATATACCTATACGCGTCTTCCACGCGGAAAGCCGTTTATACACGTGTATTCGTGTGTATAAGTATCTCCGACTGTTATATATACGTATATAAAGCGTGTAAGCGTGTCAGTGTGCGAGTACGCGCATTGGGCGTGGAATCTCGGCGGCGGCCGGCGCGGGACAATATATACGAAAAAAGAAACGCACAACGAACATAATCCGGCGCGCGCACGCGCTGTAATCCGTACACTGCATCACACGCAGTATACAGTGTAATCGTAGAGAAGAACGTGATAGATAGCGGATGATATTTTCAGGCTCTGCAGTGTACCCGTCGCGCCGCGCGACTTTTTTTCCAAGGATAGAGGGAAAGGGAGAGAGAGAGAGAGATGAGGAAAAAAGAAGGGATGCACTGGACGCTTGCGGGCGCGAAGATCAATTAGCGCGAGGAGCGGTGTATATACTACTATATAGGCGACGGGGTTTGAAAATGGAAAGTGCGAGGTTTAGTTAAAAGTAAATATTGTATAGTATTATAGGTATACAATTTTTTTCATTTATTATGGATACTGCAGTGCATAGGTGGGTGTAAGAACGTGGGAGCGAAGACGGTTTTTATTACGCCTTTGTTATGCAGCAATGCGACTATTGTCAGTCGAAGTGTATTCCGTTAACGTAGGTGTATATCCGCGGAGATTCGAATTTTAAGGCAATTAAAAATTCCTTTTCAGCGCAACAGTGGACTGCGCCCATGATCATCTGGCGAAAAAATAAGCGACAGTAACTCGTTTGTAACTCATGAGTTACGTGCACGTATTAATATATAGCAGAAATCGAATTAACGAGAGGTGCTCGACGTTTCACGTGTAATAATAATCTATATTATTTTGCAAAAGTTTCAAGTTTACGTTTTTTATGCCCCGGTATGTATGAACAGAGAAAACTTTGAATGTATAATACACTTGCGAAAATTGCATTATTCAAACTTTTTTCATTTGGCTATTAAAAATATATAAACTTGAAAAAGTTCGTAAAGTGATAGACCTGTATTACACGACCGAACTATATATATACATCGCGGTTTTTTCATAATTTGATTATTTTTTTTTATAGTAACACCGAAAAGATTGCTACAGTTTGGACTTTCATCGGTTTCTGCCCTCTTGGCTAAATTTAATCCATCACTAATTTGTATCAGCTATATATATGCCGAGAAAATAGATCTGATAATAAAAATTTAATCGAGAGACAATATAACCCGAAAGGGGGTCGCGACTTGAAATGAATAAATAAATAAAAATTTAGTGTACGAAGCAGCCAAGTCGATAGCAGAGTGAATAGAAATACCGACACGTGCACATGTACACACAGACACACGTATGCACTGCACAGGTGCAGAGACGTGCAAAGACACGAGGAGCAAAACAGATGCACCTGATAGCAAATCGAAGTCGAGTATACGTATTACGAAGTCGTCCGCGCAATCGGCGAGTTTCCGAACTAGTATACGCGAGAACGAGAAAAACAGAGTCTGTATGTGTGTGTGTGCGTGTCAACTGGTCCCCAGTGTGTATCTATATATATACGAAGAGTACAGGAGAAGCGGAACCATATGTGTGTGTGTCTCTGTGTGCGAGTGTCTCTATACAGTGCAAACACTGCGTGTTGAGTCTCTGCGGGCTGTTGCTCTTCAAAGTCCATGTGGGCTTATATGTGCCATGCTTGTATGCGGACGATAACGTTCGACGTAGTCGAGTATACCTATACTCTATACCATAGCTGCGTCGATTTTTCGATATTGTTCTATATTTATTAATTTTTTTTCTTTTTTTTTTACCTCTCGCGCGCATGTGCGCAAGATCGTCATAACGATAGTCGCAAGATGAGCTGGAAAATCAGAAAGATTCTCCGCAAAACTGACCGGTACGGAGGTAAGCGATGTATAATATTTGTATATTTAAGCCAATAATTATAATATAATCGCGGATTAATTGCCGTGCAATTTATTAGCGTGTGCAATGTATATTATATCTGTATCGTGTGTACACCTGTGCATCGAGCGAATTTTCAATTTCGCATCTGTGTGCATTAATCCCGCGTAGCGTGTATAACAATAAGTTGGAAACTCCTCGATTTCCGGAAAATTTGCGTACGGATTTACATTCATTATTTTCAGTTCGAATAATACATGCTATATAACCGCTATGCTACTGCAGCATACGCTTTATTTCGTATAGAATATTTACGTTTTCGCGCGCGTTATATATAATATATTATATATATATAAAATGTTATACAGCCAAACGTCGCGGATTTGCGTGATTTTTTTGAAATTCGTTTCGTACATATATCGACTGTCGCGCTATTTGCATCAACGGCGATTATTATAACTCCGAATGGGTGCAGGATTTATCTTTTTTATCGAGAACTGCATGAAAGCCTGCGTGTTTAATTCGATTGTATTTTTTTTTTAAATAAACGATCGCATTGCTGTGCAAGAAGGCGCAATAAATTAAACGCCGCCGGTCAATCTCCTTTTTATTGCAATAAATACCGCGGCAATTAGTTCAGGGTGCAGTGCTAATTGTCGGTAAGTTTATTAGCCGGATCGTACCGTACAAACATTCACAATTACACATGTAGATATATATATCTGTAGCTTTCAGGAAGAACCACTTAAGTGATTTTTTCGTGTTTTCGAGAAAAAGCGATTTCAATGTTTGGAGTAATACGCAAGATCGAAATGTCGGAGAAAAGATCTAAGTATTGGCTCATTTGATTAGGTACCTAATACGAATACAACCGTTATAGTATTACATTTGTAAATAGTTTCTTTTTCGACGAGCAAGCTAAATAAATTACTCGAGTTAAGTGGTTCTGTATTGCAGATAAGTGGTTATGCAATCACTCTCTTTCAGGGCTCGTAACTAATGCTATTTGCGATTAAAAACATTCGGGCCGGGCATATTTTTTCGAAAATTTCGAAAATTGTTATTAACAATGAGAAAAAACGGTTTAAAGGAAAAAAGCATGGGTTTTCCACAATTTTTTTTTTTAATTCGAGATTTCAAGAACGTTTTCATTTGCAATGTATGTGGAACTCCTGTAACCAATGGAATAAATGTCCAAACCTAAAAGATACGTGATTTGGGGGTTGATTTTGAACCTCGGTGTGGTCAAACTGGCGCATATTATAATAATTGAAAATTTTTTACGAAGACTTTTACGAATTTTTTATTCAGAAACCACGCACTTTTGGAAAAAATTTTCAAGAGTAATAAGTTCTTAGGATCAGCTAAGGAATACGTTCGAATTTTATCAGAGCGATTCCAGTAATTTTTTTGTTTTTGCAAATTGACAATTTTTGAAAAATTTAAAAACATTAAAAAAATTTTTAATAGTTTAAAAAAACCGAAGAATATATCGGTATAGGTAATTAGATATATATTATACAGCTTTAATGTACTCCACACGGTGTATCGCGCACAAAAATAAAAAAAACGGGTGCATTTAAGTGGTTCTACGGTAACATTTTAAAGAGAGACGCAGTTAATTGATTATGCAATCGGCTGACATTTAAAATATTTGAGCATTTTGGAAATCCTACTGCTGTACAATGAAAAAGAGTACTAAGAGCACCTCGAATTCGACATAAAAAATTTTTCACAAAAAGTCACTTAAGTGGTTCTTCCTGCAAGCCCCAGATATATTACGTCTAACTCATCGATTTGATCGCTTATTCCGTATAATTTTCAATTTAAGAGAAAACCATTTATTTCGATTTATGCTTTACATAAGTATAAAAAGAATTCGTAATCGCGCATAAAAAGGATTTCAAGAATAAAATTAAAATCAAAGCAATATTACAATCTCCGCCAGGGGGGGATTAAACCACCCAAATTATTGGAACATATTATAATATGGTAGTCAGAAAAAAATAGGGCCTTCGCTCTATATCTATATACCTACACACACGCCACCCGCTCAAATAACCCGGGCTAAGTATCAATGCACAAAAAGTGCATTATAAATCACTGGCCCGTCGAGTCCACGCATTGAAAATCCCCCGAGACCAAAAAAGGTAATCTTCCTCGACACACAAGCCATTAAAATACTTACCCTTTAATGCACACACCCGCATACTCGATGTGATAAATTTTTCTCCCCCTCCCCCGCCGAAAGCAAAAAAAAAAGAATAACGAAAGAGAAAGGATAGAGCGAGCGTGTGAGAGAGAAGAAAAAATCCTCATCATCCCCAGCGAAGACAAGCCCAATCCCGGGGCTCATCATCAGCTCTCCGCAACATCGAACCCGGCCACTCGCCAAGTGCATCGGCAGGCAAAGCAGAGAACCGCCGCCGCCGACGACGACGACGAGATCCAGCTATATAGGTACACAGGCGCCGTCGCATCGAAACTCCTCTCTCTGCTCTGTGCCGTCTCTCTCTCTCTCTCTCTCTCTCTCTGGCGCGAGCCGGTCAATACTCCGAATAAACGGCGGCGGCGGCAGTGCTGCCGCCTCTCTCGCGGCGTATACACACGACTTTCTCTCGCGTAGCTATACTCGCGCGCTGTATATAGATATATCTGTAGAAAGAGAGACGCTCGGCATAGTAGTAGGCAGAGCTGCGAGGCGGAGAGAGGGAGAAGCCAGTGGGGAGCTGCGCCGCCGCCGAGCGAGGACGAGGACGGTAGTGTGGTGCGTGCGCGTCGTCGTGCAGCAGCATCAGCAGCAGCAGCAGCAGAAGCAGAGCGGAGCATACTTATACCGCTATATAGAACCGTCTCTGGCGCTCTCTTCTGTGTCTTAGCACTATCCGTATAGCGCTATATACCAGTACACTATATACACAGCTATACAGAGAGAGAGAGAGAGAAAGAGATCGCGACTTACCCCGCGGCGTGTGTAAAAAGCTGCATCAGCATCTCGTGTCCGCGCGGTCGTGGCTGCTGCTCCGTGTATAAACACACTGTGTATAACTAACCTCCTTGCAGTCCGTGCGTGCAGTCTGTGTGCAGTGCGTGCGCGCGCGCGACGGTATCGCGTGTACGGCTTGCAGAACCTGCGCGTTATTAACGCGAGTGAGAGGCTCCTCTGCCCCGACGTCGTCGTCGTGACACACATGCTCCTGATGAGAAAAGGGCGTCCCTCGCCGCACTAGTACACTCTCGCCGAGAGAGCCGACTTGCGCGTGTTTCTTGTTCTTGTTCCTTGTTGTTATCGTCGTCGTCGTCGTCGTAGTTGTTGTTGTTGTTGTTGTTCATGTACAAGTGCGTTCCCAGTGAGAAGTCCAGCTTCCGGACGAAGACCCGCACGATGTGAGACGCAGACGGAGTGTGCTATATCGGGATAGTGAGAGCTGTGTACAGGCGCACATACGCGCAGCCACACGCTCACACGCAGCGTACACGCGTATATACCTATATGTGTATCATATATAGGCATTAAGCATAGAGGAAGCCTCGAGCAGCGCCCCGCGAAGGACCAGAGCGCAGAGAGAGACGAGCGCGCGCGAGATAGAGAGAGACGGGCTGCTCTCTCTTTCTCTCGCAGTCTCTCCTTCTCTCTCTCTCTCTCTCTCTCTCTCTCTCTCTCTCTCGGCAGCGCACGGCTGCTGCGGGAGGCGCGCGTAGAGGTTAAGGACAGGAGGGGAAAATGGCAACGGCGAGCCGCCGTCGTCGCTACTGCAGCCGGCGGCCTGCACGAGAGCCGGAAGCCACCACCGAGTGATACATCCCATTACAAGATACATCCGAACGAATCGGCGGGCGCCAGTTTCCATACTTTTTACTCTCGCTCTCTTTCTCACGAGGCGACGATATACGTAAGATACAGCGTCGTCCCATACCGCCGCCGCCGCGCAGCGACTCGCCGATCTCTCGATTCAGATAAGGGAGAGCGAGATACAGACGGGAGATTCTCCTCGCGCACGTATACGCGAGCAGCGGAGAGGCACAGAGACAGCGCGAGAGGAGGCTCGACGTCGCCAGGATGGACCGCTGCAGGGTCAGGCTACTCTGCGCAGCGCTGCTCTTCGTCGTCGTCGCCACTGGTAAGAGTCTGCTTCACCTGTCTCTTTTTCTTTAACGCGCCTCTCGCGTATGCTACATATACTTGTATATACTCATACGCGTTCTGACCTTGGCTCCTTATATGATTTCCCATGCGCGCACTTATGCTCGCCGCACGCAAGGATACCACACCTTTCCTCCATATACACTCGTCTGATACCCGCTATAGACGAGAGCGTCTCCTATATACTATTGCACATGTACACCTATAGACAAATGCGTGCGTATTGTATTCTGTATCGGGAGGTTCGCTCCGTTTTGTTGTTTACGGAGCAAGATCGAGCATCGAGAGTCGGAGAAAAATGATGGATTCCACGCGCGGACCGGAGAATTAATCCTGCGTATACAAAAGCCTTCGGTCGTTGACTATACAGAGTACAGACTGTGCTGTAATGTATTCGGGCAGAACCATAAAGCCGATGCACTAAGACGTATAAGGTTCCGTGACCCGGCGCGCTTTGTTATGTTTATTTATCGCGTGTCGCTGCGCTTGTACATTCTGCCAGGTATACACACTACACTTTAACGTACGTAACGACGTCAGGCGGGGAGAGATTCCTTTACTTCGAGAGGGCCGACTTCTTCCTCTCGTCTTCGCGCTACTGTCTGTGTGTCTCAGTATATGTGCGTGTGTGTGTGTCGATCGATCGCGAGAGAGGAGAGTGGCCAATAAAACTCCAAGGAGGGCTGACATATATACGGCTCACGAATGGCTCGGCGTAAGTAATTTGCAGTCGTGAACTTGTGTATCGCCTATCGTGTTATTTTTTTTTCTTCTTTCTTTCTCTCTCCTACCCCACCCTCCCCTCCTTCCTTCGGCGCTCGCCCGCGCGCGCGAAGCGTCGCGTCGTTCTATTTTCATGCGTACACGTTTCCGAGAACCTCCGCGTTTTAGTATTATACATATAAAATACGAGGGAGCGCGAGAGCGATGCGTAGTAAAACAACAAAACACACAAGGCAGCGGCCTCGTGAACGACATTCGTTTTCATCGATTTCGCATCGTCTCTCGTCAAATAATTAAGGCGCTTTCGTGATTATATCGAACCACCCCGTTCCACGAACTGTACATCGCTCGGGCCGCGTATAATATACTTATTCGAATAATTTTTCCTCGTATATATGTATAGTACGCTCTGCCTTTTCGTCCGAATTTTCTTTTTCTCACTCGGCCGGCCAGTCGCGGCAGGGCCACTTGCCGCGGTTTTTCCTTTTTTCATATCTGCGCGCGCGGGGCTCCTTTTCCCCCGAGCTATTATTTAAATTGAGTCCTTTTTAACCGCTGCTCTCCACCGCGCACTTTCAGAAAGAGAATACGTTTCTGTAAACGCTGCTTAAGCCTCGGCTTACACGCGGCTCTCGTCCTGGTAGTTTTTTTTCTTGTCCCCCGTACCCCGCAAGAGAGAGAGAGAGAGAGAGAGAGCAACGTCTCCCTCGCGGCGAGCGGACGTCGATTTTTGCCGGGACACGTGTTATTGCCGATATGAAAGCATTAGCGCCGAGCTTATCGGGGATATGCGAAAATGAGCGGAGTGGACACGAGTTACTGTGTGTGTCTCTTTCTCTCTCCCTTCTTTTGCTTTTTGCAACTGCGAGAGTTTCTTCTTCTGTATAGTGCCTCTAATTTTTTCTCTCTCTCGCTTTTTTTCTTCCGACTTCTGCGAAAAAGCGACAGCTGCTACGCAGCATCGTCATTATTTAAGTTGCATCCTTTCAAAGATTTTCTCTTTTCAGCTGATATAAACAAGGACTTTTACAAGCGCTCGAATATATACGATGACTCTTGTTCGGAACAAAACGAAAGGGTTGGGGGAGGGGGGCCACTGCGGAGATTAATTATTTTAGATTGCTCCCGCGAGGGAATATTTTCTCGGCCCAAAAGAGAGTCGTTATTGATGACATTGTGTTTTGGCTGGGGAGATACTACCACGAAATCCATGTCTCACGCCGCGCGATGCTTCGTCGAAAAGAAGACGCGCATGTCTTATCGACGTTATAAATGTCGGATATTATATGCTTTACCACTTCGTCGTTTTTTATTTCGCCTCTTTCTCGCGACTAAACAAAATTATCGCGCTCGCCGAAATATGCGCTTAAACACACACAGACACAAGCGCACGCGCGCGACGCGTGAAATAATGTCCAGAATTAGCACAAAAGATTCCTCTGTATATTGTCGCTTTGAAAAAAAGCAGAGCTCGCTCCGGAGCGCAAATAGCTTGCGTCGTGAAAAATTGCCCGGAGAAAGATTACGCAGAGGATTACCGGGTATTCCTGCGGAATATAAATACAGCATATTCACGGGCACATTTATACGACTATACACTGGGCCGCGTATATCAGATGATCCTTTTCTTTTGCCCCGTTCCGCGCGTGTGTCCTTCCTCCCTTCGACCTCTTCCCTTCCACATTATCCCGAACAAGCTGGCCATTATCATTGCTATTGTTATCGTCGCGTTTTATTGCGTGTCGTGATCTCCCTCTGGCGTATATTAGCGTGTGCGTGCGCGTTTTCTTTTTTCTGGCGCGCTGCAGAATAAGTAAGCGAGCAAACGTAATAATATTCAGACACTGTATACGCGCAGCTGTGGCGTTATTTCATTGAAGCTCATTACCAGGGGGGAAGTGGGATTTGCGCTGATGCTCGTCGTCGTCACACATACGCAGCGAATTTCATCACAACTAGTTAATTGTTCAAGGGAATATTCTCTCTCTCTCTCTCTCGCTCTCCTCGGCGACGCAATTAACAAACATTCTGATGAAATTAAGCCTCGTCGCGGCTTTGTATAATCCCCGGGATTAGCGCGCCAGGCAAGTTAAACGTCGCGCGCGCGAGCGCCGTTCTCGCCGTTAGAAAATCAAACTGTGTAGTTACTGCAGGCTCTGGTCGTCGGATTTTCGAAGCCTGCCGCGCAGACACGAGTAATTTTCTCCTGGCCGGTGGTGAGAGAGCAAGAGAGATACAGAGAAAGAGAGAGAGAGAGAGAGAGAGAGAGAGAGAGAGAGAGGATAGGAGGAGAGACGCCCTGCGCTATAAACAAGCAAGTAGCGCCGTCCTCTCCACAAAACTCGTCCTGGCGGTCCGTCGCCGTCGATCATTCCCTCCTCTACATATAGCTATATATACAGTATAGAGAGAGAGAGAGAGAGAGAGAGAGGGAGAGAGGGCACACTCGAACACTCGAGTCGGTCTTTTTTTCGGCGCCACGCTCGCGCAGGTAAATAAATACCTTTTTGGTATCGGTCAGCGGCAGCATGCAGCAGCAGTCGACTTCTTTCCTTTTTTCTCCCTTTGCCTGGCGCGTCGTCCCGCGGCTTCCATATACCTACTGCTGCTGCTGCTGCTGCTGCTGCTGCTGCTGCTGCGGCGGCTGTTCTTTGTATACACTTGCAAGAGCACGAGAGAGAAAGAGAAAGAACGAAGCTTCGAGAGATAAGTGGAACGCGTGAAATTGATTGTTTTTTTTGTTCTTCTTCTCAGCCCTTTCTTCCGAGGTTGCTTTCTTCTCTCTCTTTCTCTGGGTTATATTCTCCGCATCACAGCCCGTCCCGTGTACTTATATATATGCGCACGTAGACACTTTTGTTTTCCGCTCTCCTCCCGTGGGCGCTTGGCTTCGCGCAGTCGAGAGGGCGTCGTTACGTCAGAGGCTCGAATTATGCAGAAATTGACATTTTTTATTCTCCTCCTATTTCGAGAGATAGAGACTGAGAGAGAGAGAGAGAGAGCTGAATGCGCGCGTCGGCGACGCCGGAATATACTTAACGAACGGAACGCGGAAATGGTTTTTCTCTCTCTCTCGCTGCTGCTGCTGCGTGTAGCACAGCACAGCGACGAGACGTACAAGGCGCACTTTTATGCCTGCTCTATATAGCGGAAGCGGACTTTGCCGGTGAGCGGGAGCTTTTGTTGATTGTTCGGAGCTTGCGGCTTTGATGTTGCGAGGAAAATGAGAGTGGCTTCAGTAGCGCGCGGCGAATATATGGCATTACGTTAATGGGAAATGCGCTTTGATTTAGTATTTCGTTGGGGTAAGGTATTATTTAAGGTTTCACTTATATTGCGCGCCAATTATGAGTTCGTACTACTGCTCGCGGCTTTTCGGTAGGGTTTAAGAGCGCTTCGGCCGTCTATCGGAATAGAATATCGGGGGTATCGGCTGCTGTGCGCGTGTGTATATTTGTCAGAGGCGATGTTTGGCCGAAATGTCAAAGTTTGATTATTTATTCTCCGACGAGTCAAGCTCCCTAATGAATTTGGGATGAAGACCTATAAATAATGTATGTATAACGCGACGGCGATCTGTGCCGGGCATTAAACATTTTTCGCTCTGGGATTTATACTCGACCGAAAAATAATTTTGACATAAAAAGCGCACTTGTGCAAGTTTGAAATGTATAATATATACGTGAAATACGATTTAGATACCGGAGCTTCTCGGAATATATATACATATACGCGTTCGTAATTATCGCGGTTCGGTAATCATACCGCGGCGGCAAAAAGCACGTCGTCGCTGTGAAATACGGGTGAAAAACAAGTCGTCAGCGCAGACGAAATCCATAACGATATACATATATTTAGGTTATGTGCTTTAGTTTGACGGCTCACTCGCGCACTCTCTCTCTCTCTCTCTCTCTCTCCGCTCATAAAATAGGGTATATGCACGCGCTATATCTATACGCTCGGTATTATATATACATATAGAAAAAGCCGCTGTCGTATTACGAGAGGCAGATGCCAGATAGCCGAGTTTAAACGGATTCCGATGTTGCTGTAGTGCTGCTGCCGGCATCGAATGGTTTTATACTATCGCTTGATTTACAAGTAATTTTCATCCGGATATCTCTGTATCTATAAACACACGCGCACACACGCGGAGAGAGCGCGCGCGATTCGTCGTGATAGAGATATAGGAGAGATATAATAAGAGCTTTGAATATTCGAAGCTGCTACTGGCACTCTTCGAGGAAATCTCTCTCGAGGTTTTCCATGCCTTTATTTCTTTCTCTCTCTTTACATCATAAGCTGCGACGCGGCATCGCTTAATCCCGCAGTTTAGAGAGATAAACTCGCATCCAGTGCGCTCGGCTCTCCTACGTATGCACTTCCGTTATATTAGAAGACTCCATTTGCGGAAATATGGGCCAGGTTATATATGAATCCTTCTATCTCTCTCTTGCTCTCCTGCGCATTCGATATGCATATGTGCGCGCGGCGAGAGGGAGAAGAAAAAAGAATCGCTCCCGCGCACGAGCATGCAAATTACTCGTCGCGCGTAAATTATACGCGTTTTGCTATATTTGTATCATCAAGTTAGTTTCCTCTCGCGCAATATCAGGGGAACAGCTCGTGCGTCTCTCTTTCTCGGTCTGTGCCCGCGCGTACTCCGGCGTGTGCCGTACAAGATGCGCGAAATGAAAATTCAGAGGCGCGCGTCGCTGTGCCGAGAGATATTTTTCAAGCGCCGCCGCCGCCGCCGCTCGCGCATACGTGCACACGCACACACCTGATATCGGGGGCTTTTCATGCTAAACAACGAAATATAGAATGACTCCGCGGCCATCAGTTTTCATGCATGCAGCGGCAGCAGCAGAGCGATTCCCTCGCGCTGCGCATTACATTAAACGTGACAAAATAATATCCTGTGTACGTTATCCTCGAAAGGTGAAAGTGTGTGTGAGTTTAAAAAAAATATTCCAGCGCGCGCGCGCATTACGCCCTGGAATTTTTAATCGACATTCTGTAACCGTTGAGGAATAAGGGCTGAAAAAACGTTCGAAAGAATTTCAAATCTGATATCAAGGGCGCTGCAGCTTTCCCCCCTCCCTTTGAAAGCTTCCGGGAAATATTCAATAATCTCTGCGTATATATCGAGCGCGAGACTCTCGCCTATACTTCAACAGCTCTATTTTTAATTCCCTCGAATTGGCCAAAGAGTTTTGCGGCGCTTAATTATAATATATTCCTTGCCGTCGAGCGATAAGAACGCGCGACGAGAGTGCGCGCGGCAAAGTGCCCCCCCCCCCCTCCCGATATGAAAGTCCCGCGCGCATATCCGCCCGATGCAATATCGAATGCAATTCGCGCTCTCTTTCTCTCTCTCGCGTAGCGCTCGATTTTCCAATTAAAAAGAGAGAGAGCGAGAGAAGCGGTAAATAAAAAAGAATCGACGGCGGCGCGGCGGCGTGTACGGGCGAACAAAACAAAAAGAGAGCGAGCGAGAGGCGCTCCATTCTAATACGTCGTTGACACGGATACTCTTGTGTGCTGCAGTCGGGGCGCATCACGGCGCATCGAGTGGAGCACACACGTATATATACCGGAATGGGAACAAAATCGTCGGATGTGTGCAGTGTATATAACCAACCCTTTTCTTCCCCCCCCCCCCTATATATCCCCATTGTTTTCGCTGTTCGGTGTGAGTCTCTCCTCTTCCTTGCGTCGTCGTCTCTTGTCTTCTCGTGAGACGGTACGCTTTTCAGCTCTATATAGGAGCTCCATTGCAATAACATGTAAGCTACGCGTCGTCGTCGTCGACGGCGACGACGACTCTAAAAACGGCGTCGGGGATTCCGCAGCTGAATTGTTTGTGCGCTTCTCGGAAATTTGTCGTCGGAATCCCAAAGTGCCGCGAATTCCGCGGATGATGGTTGGGCGTGTGTATATAGTATAGTGTGCGGCGGCGGCGCGCGCGCGAAAATCAACGGTTCAGCGTTTGGGTATGCTGATTGCGGTGTGTGGCGAACGTCGAGCTTTTTTTCTCGTTTTATATTCGTTCAGTTTTTTTCTTTCCCTTTTTTTTATTTTTATTGTTGCTGTTTCGCGCGACGCGTGACGAAAGCTACAGCAGCAGCAGCAGTAGCAGCAGCGGGGGCGAAATTGTCTGGTGCGGTTTGCAGAGGGAATTGGAGAAGAGAGAGAGAGAGAAAGAGAGAGAAAAATCAAAGATTTTTTTGCAGAGTTTCATGGGGAAGCTAAAAGCTTTGGCGCGAGGTAAGGAATTGTTGTACACGAGTGCGCTTTGATTTTCTTTTTTATTCGCAAGCGCGCCGCGCCCGTTCGCGAGGGATATTTTTAACGTTAATCGAAAGCTTTTAGCGCGATGCGTCGGTCGGAGAGTGGTTTTATGAATTTTTTATAAATAATTACAGAAAACGCTCTCTTTTACGCCGAAAATCCACGTTAATGGGTGCGCGCGCGCGGCTTGATGGCGAATTAATGAAATACCCGCGCGCGGGGGATGATTTATGTCGAGCTGATACTTCATCTCCGCGTATGTCATTAAGCGCGCTAGCCAAGTTTTTTTGGTCCGCTTTTTTTTCGCTTAAAACTGTGTGCCAGAAAATACGGGTATAGCGGATCATACATTTTTATCTCTCTTCCTATCGCGTATGCGATTATTAAGCGGCCGCGGCCTTATTGCCAAAACAACCGGACTATGTGCGCGAACTCCGAGTGGAATGATGAATTACGCTTCTCGGAGCCGCGGGAAGTTTTTAAAGATTATACTTCGAAAAATTTGCGGAATTCGGAAGTGGATTTCCGATTTTGGCTTTTAAGATTAATTGCAGAATGTTTTTTCCGCGTTTTCGCGCGATTAATGGGATACGCGCAGCGTCGCAGCGAGCTGCATAATTAATAGATGATTATTTTCTCTGGCGGGGGCTTAACTTTTAGCTAATGTTGCTGTTTTCTTTTTCTCGCCATCGGGATTTTTCCGAGAGGCGAATCTGCATCGCCGGGGCACACCGAAGGTATTTTTAAAAGTTTTAAGGGGAAAATGGAGAAGCGCCTCGGCCACGAAAACACTTGCGCAACTTTTATCAAATTCCTTATCAAACTCTGGAAATTCAGTTAAAGAAACTTTGTCTAACCTTTTGCTAAAGCGTTGAATTTATTTTTAAAGCCATTGCTGATACAATGAATGCAGATAATCGAGGAGAGTTGAAGAGTTCAGCGCGTCTATTTTATATATTTTGTTTTTTCGTACAACCTTTCTCTTCTGCGGTAGACGTTTTCAGAAAATTCTCTCAAACTCCGAAGACTTTAAAAGAATATAATTTTACTTTTAAAAAGTAGGCTAATTGAAGTACGACATTTCGTCGGATGTATTTAAAAGTATATATACGGGACCACAAATTCAATTACGCTTATCGCGAAATCCATACGTGTAAAATTAAATTATGAACGAATTAACGCGCGTGGTTTTTTACCTTCGGTATCTTCATCGCATTCTGCATATAAAACATGCGCATTTAATCTTCTTTGGTATAAAACATTTTCGGAACTTTCCGATGAATTATTAATAAAAATCGTATCGCCAAAGTTAAGTCGCGCGCTTTAATCTTCTCAGCTTTTTTATAAATGAACTTCGCAAGCGAATCAACAGTATACGGTTCTGCAGAAAGAAAACAAAAAAACACACTGACAGGATCGTCAAAATAAGCCGATTACCCGCTGAAATGCTCCGCGCGTTAGAATTGCGCGCGTGGGGGCGACGCAATTAACGCAATTTACGGCATAATGCAGTGACTTAACGCCAACAATAATTCTATTCACGGTTAATGGCGGGGCTCCTATTTCGAAATCAATTACCGCTTGGCGCATTCGATTGATCGTTACACCTATACATGTATAATGTATATATATACAACATATATCTCGTGTACATACAGATGTATTCCAATATCCATCATCAGCGGCGCACAAGATCGCAACGCAAAAACATCCGGGGAATCTCGTTTGCGAAATGCGTGCGCGTGCAAAGCGAAAAAAAAAATTAAAAGGGCGGAATGCATTCGTCGCATGAATATTTACGCCGCTGATTATAATACAAACCGTCGCGCTCTCGCGTTTACGGCATTTATTTATACGCGCGCATGACTCCGCGGTCGCGCGCAATAAATAATCGCGCGCGCGTGTGTCCCTCCTCCACTTCAACTTTTCCGCAATGATAAACTGCGTTTTACGCCGGGACGAGCGACTGCGCGTTCGTCGAACGTTTGAAATTAACGGCTCGTACGTATAAATCTTAGCGCGCGCGCACTAATTTCTTCGGCGAAACTAATTTGCAACGTATAACACAGCGGCGAAACAGCAGTGTGGCATTCGACGCGAATCGGAATCCGTTTATACGCACTGATCGGATCGCTACTGAAGGCAAAACCCCCACTCCCGGTATCATAGCCGTGGAGTTCTTGTAGCGAACGATGACGCGCGGCGCCGAAAAAGGGAGATAATGCTGCATTGTGTATACGTCGTGGCTGTGTATAGGAGGAGAGGATACCGAAGGAATCTCGATCGATTTTGCTGGTTTTTCTTTTTTTGCTTTTAATGAAATGCGCATACGGCGGAGGGCAATGCCCTCTTTTGGAGAGCGGGAGAGGAATTATTTTAAAAATTTAGCTTTTCGAAAGGAAAAATCCTTTTGACGTACATATCCTCTTTATTTCAATGAATTCCGTTTGATACAAGTGGATTCGTTCCACTTCAAAAGGCTAGGTATATATCGTATGGTAGACGCATATTTCATATTACTTGTTTATTATTCATTTCGGCTTGCCAGGCTTCAGAAACGGAAACTCGGTTAACAAACAGAACTTGATCCAATAACTTATAACTTGTGGGTCTTACGTGCAGTTGGTGTGTCTGTGACTGTGATGAATATATTCCATATCAAGATTGAATTTAGTACACGTATGTAAACTCAAAAAGAAATTTCTATTTTACAAGTTTTCTGTTTGCTTAAATATACTGACTGTCTTTTATATACAGCTTATATACAGCGTAGAGTTAACGAGGCAGTAAAATAAAACTTCAATTTCAGTCAATCTCAATTGAAGCTCACTTAATTGTACTTAAATTCTATTCAGATCCAAAGCTATTGTTCGCGAATCCAAATACACTTCACGAGCGAAGCATCCTATTATTATAGGATCTTTCCAAGTTCCGAATTTTCCAAGATTTCTTCATATATATATGACGTCTAATGGGAACACCGAGAGAGACGCTCCCAGGATTCTAGCTGCTGCTGTTTGCTCTCGTTTTTTTGCCGCTACTTCTTCTTTGTCTGTTCCATCTTGTTCGTCGTGTTTCACCTCCTGCTGCTGCTGCTGCTGCTGCTGCTGTGTTGGGTGTAAGGGGCCGTGGAACGGACAAAATTAAATTCTCCCCACTTTTTTTGACCCCTCTGTCGATTGGTTCGGTCGTGTTTATTTTCTTTTTATCGTCCATTCGGACGTACATTTCTAGATTTTTATATATATCGGAAATCGAGAGAACATCACCGGACGCATGAAAAATCAATAAGCCCAAACGAAATGTTTTTACCCCCCTTAACATTTGGACGATTTCTTCGATAATCTCGAATCAATAAACGCTCCCTCCGAAAAAAGAGAAAAATTCATTCTGGATTATGTATCTCCTGGGATATCTGCGCAGGGCCAGTGCGCGTTCTCTCTATAATGCGCTTCGTATTTACTTAGGCTCTCGGAGAGTGCGCGTGTCGTGACTCTCCGACGCTATCAGAAACCAAACAAACCGCACGAATTAATCGAGAGGGCGAGCAGGTCAAAGAGATAGTGCGCATTAGCCCCCGAACCACGAATTATCGGCGATTTTTTTCCCGAGGACTTTTCCCAGGTCTCTCTCTCTCTCGCTCAATCTTTCTCTCTAACCAGAGAAAGAGAGAGTCGAGTGCGCCTCAAATATTTGTCAGAGAATACTCGAGGGAGAGACAAAAAGGCCTAAAGCTCACACCAAAGACCTTTATGCAACGCTTCTCTCTCTCTCTCTCTCTCTCTCTCTCTCTCTCTCTCTCTCTCTCTCTCTTTGCGCCGCCGCATCTCGACGTACAGACACATAGAGACGCAAATAAGGATGATTAACCGCGTCGTTAGAACCTCTCGATTTCTTTCATCTTTGAACTTTCTAATGGTTCTCTATATCCTCTGCTCTAGAAGCTCGAGAAAGAGCGCACAAAAAAGCTCGCCGGCGCGATGTGCTAATGAAACTCCTCCGACGCGAGGAGGAGCAACCGGCGGCGCGGGACCGGCGCTCTCTCGAGTACATGTATATCTGTAGATATCGGCCTGCATAAAAATACAATCCCCGAGTAATACGGGCTGGATCGGGAAAAAGAATGTGCGAGAGTAGGGAGGGAGGGGGGGGGGGGTACAGGCGACCCCTTCGATTTTCCGAGAGAATTGAACCGACGCGCGCGAATCGACGTTCTCACATTTTCTCCGGTAAAAATTTTTATCTACGTGTCTCTCCCCCTCCCTCTCCCCTCACCCTCTCTACATATACGCGAGGAGGAGGCGAACGCAGTGCGAATGACGCGTGCGCGTAGCGATGACAGAGGGGGGAGGGGAGAGCGAGGAAAAATAAGAAGTACAAACGCGAGAAGAGGAATTTTCGGCTCTTCGGAGAGAGGACTGGCGGAAAATTCACGTCTTTCACTCGTCGCTCTCTACTCTTTCTCGACTCTGCAGCAGCAGCTACCTTCCTTTGCAAGCTCTCTCTCTCTCTCTCTCCCGTGCTCGTCTATTTCCAGACACCGATATTTCGAAGGGAAATGGAAAATGGCGCGCGGGCATATCCCCCTTTGGAATTTTACGCCGTGACTGTGTGAAATAACATCGGCGACGTATAGATCACGTGTTTTCAGACCTATATCTTTTTTTCAATATGTGTGTTCGCGCGCGCGCGCGGGAGAGAGCGAAAAGCTTTTCTTTCCCAGTTCTCTCTCTCTCTGTTGAAACACTGCGATTTATTATGAGAAGCGGAGGATGGAGTTTTCTCGGTTTTCTCTCTCGCGCGATCGTACACATATATATATCTGTGACGCGCGAGATGCGCATGTGTTTCCTACTACGACATATATATGTATACGATCGTGTATATATGACGTGTGTCGCGCGCGCGCTCCGATCGATTGAGAGGGAGTAATTGAAATGTCAAGAGTATATGTCTGCTCTATGTGTGTTGTGTGTGTCCATGTATATATGCGGTTTTTCAAGTGCAATATATGTGTTTGAATGACAGGTCGAACGAATGAGTGACGTAATTTAATTTCTGCAATATCTGCAGGAAAATTAATTGGGAAAAATTTTTCTTTGTTTCAGGTAAGCCGATACTGCCGCGCAGACGAATAGCGCAACTATTTTTACACCCTCTCTGTATACTCTTCTGCTCCCGCATCGATTCCTGCGAGAGCAATATGCAATCAGAAATAACTATCAGTTGTTATACGCTCTTTTGCATAATGCTTACTCTACTGAAAATAGTTCTTCCACCCTCTTTTAGCGCGGAGGAGAGAAAAACCAGGTCAGAAGTATATATAAATCTTTAACGCTGTAAATAATCTGGTAAAATACGTTTCCCGTATATGTATCCGCGCTTTTTTTTTTGTACGCGACGTACACAGGTGAATAATGCAATTTATAACCAAAAAAAATGTGTCGAAAAGGAGCTGTCGAAGTATAAGTGTATTCCACGCACATCTCTCTCGGAATCATCGAGATTCGTCGGCCGCCCGCGCACACATAGCCGACAATCTTTCGTCGCGAATCTATAGCCTTATAGCACCTGCCAACTACACGTTCGTTCGCACCGCGCAAACGTACAAAAATGCCTATCACGTATTTAATAAGTAGAATCGGCGGCGGCAGCAGCGAACGATTCGAATTCCGTCGGCTCTTCCCTCCTCATAAATTATCAATTAATAAACCCTCTCCCCGCGCTCTCGCCGTCTCTCGATCCTTGCCGCCTTATATAATACAAGACACAAGACTCCCCCGTTCTCTCTCTCTATCCACGTGTAAGCGATATATAAAACGTGTATATTATATACGTCTCCGAAAATTAAGCGCCCGGGATTTCTCTCGAGGCTGCTGCTGCTGCTGCTGCTGTCGGAAACCAGTGTAGGCGCGCATTATAAGAAGGACACGAGGTGAAAAAAGAAGAGAGACGAAGGCGAAGATAAGACGCGAGAGTGAGAAAGAGGAAGAAGCAATAAGCGCCGCGTAATAGCCAAGCGTCGCGTATGATGTCTGCGAAAATATACGTATACACAGAGTTTGCGAGGCAGAGAGCGAGAGCGAGAGACGGAAAGTCGGAGCAGAGGAGGCAATTACGAGTCCTCCGGGGGATGAGCCGCCGCCGCTGCGCCGCTCGACGTGAGAATTCGGGGATGAGGCGCGGGCAATAAGAAGGTCGCGCGCGCGAAATGAGAAACGCGCGACGCGTGTAGTATGTATATATGCATTAGGGCTAAATTTTGCCTCGTCTCGCCCCTCCTCTCCCGCAGCTCTCCAGCTTGGATAGCACGAGGGCGCGTTTAGGTATTTTTAAGGATGGCTGCGCGCGTGTGTGGGCGCCTTTCTCGAGCGCGACGAGGGGCGAAAAACGGGAGATTGGAATTTTTCGGAAAATTGGCCTCTCGCTGGACCGAAGATTTCCGATGGCTGCGTAGAGTGTGTGTGTGTGTGTGTGTGTGTGTGTGTGTAAAATATACACGTATACGTATATAAACACAAACGTCGGGGAGCACGGAGGAGGCGAAAAATAAAGATATACACGTGCTAACTCTCGCTGGGAGAGCACCAATTAAGTCGAAACTTTAAAAAGCTTATAAAATCAACGTTTTAAACTTTGCTTTTTATTGCGCTCTTTGTCGTGAAGCACCTGTTAAAAGTGTACTAATCGTAAAAGTTTCATAGATTTATATTTTCCTTCGGCAATTAAACCATTAACTGGGTTAGCTGTTAACATTCCTTTTATTTTTACTTTTCTATTAGCGGACCTGTGTCTACGTGTGCACCAGATTTTTGATATTTTCGCGATTTCCTTCAGTACTAAAACCAATATAAATTTACAAAAATGTGATAGGGTTTATTCTAATTATACCAACTTTCCATAATTCAGGACAAAAGAGCGACGGGTATACAGCTGTACACATATCCAGAATCGACATGTCACGAAATTAACCCGCTTTACACAAGCGCGCACATATATATCGGGAATCATATAAAGCTCGTCGAATCCTTCAATTATCGGCTTCGCGGCCGAGCGATTCAAATCTTGCGCTCGCAGTTATTTTTTCGCGGGCCGATGCGCGCACAAAGTGACCGGATAATACAATGAATCTCCCCCTCTTCTCTCGCTCTCGCGCACAAGGGTTTAATTTTCAGAATTAGTTGGGAAAAGCCCGATTGCAGATTCATCGGGGCTTTTACCGCAAATGAAATCTAACGCCGCGAATCTACTTGCGCCCACGGCTTTCAATTCCCTCGCGCTCGATGAATTATTGCCGCGTGTATCCGAATGGAAGAGGCCGTGAGGGGGGGCCTCCCGTTCACACCGCTGCAGCAGCAGCAGTAGCCCAGTTTCTCAATAATGCATTTCGTTATTAATGATTTTCAGATTATATAACTTATGTAGAATGTGCGGCGTTGGAATTAACGCGCTCTCGCCACGCACGCGCGACTATCTTTCTCTCTCTCTCTCTCGCCGTACGAGACGCGTTGTGTAAGCTCCGGGAGAGACCAGCTAGAGTATGCGTGAGCGTGCATTATATATACATGCGCTATATATACTTTTATAAAATATTTCCCAAATTATCGCGAGTTGTTCTTCGCGCGCGTGCTTATATACCTATATATGCGAGAAAATCCGCCAAAATAATTCAGATAATTGCAGCGGAAATCGACCCAACAACAATTTCGTGAAACTCGTCTGGGACAGTGTTGTTTTTTTGGTTTTATAGTACTTCCAGAACACGAAAAAAATAGTGTTCCCACGAAATCGAATGAGTGTTTTTGGGTATTTAGATATTTTGGTAAAATTTTTTTTAAAAATTCATTGTTTTAAGAGTTTTTTTTCAATCCGAATTTAGAGGGAGAAGGAATTTTATTTTTACTGCCGCAAATATACACAAAAGTTCACAAAATATCTGAGCTTTTCAAATTGGTTGAGCTTTTTTGTCTGTGATTTTTTTTAACAAAATGACGGTGGTTTTTGTGAAACAGCGTGATTTTAAACATGATTTTTTTTCTCGAGAAATATGACCTTAACGAAAAAATATTGTATGATAAAAATGCTTAAATTTACTCAAAGAATACGTATGAATTTTTAAAAAAATTTTTTAACAATTTTTTAATTTTTCAAAAATTGTGAAAATTTAAAAAATTTTAAATTGTTCAAACATTTTTGAATAAATTCATACGTATTCTTTGAGTAATTTTAAGCATTTTTTATTCTGCAACATTTTTTCGTTAAAGTCATATTTCTCGAGAAAAAAAACATGTTTAACACCATGCTCAGAACAAAGTTTAACATCACGCTGTCTCACAAAAACCGCCGTCATTCTTTTTTAAAAAATCATAGACAAAAAAGCTCGACCAATTTGAAAAGCTCAGATATTTTGTGAACTTTCGTGCATATTTGCGACATTAAAAATAAAATTCCTGCGGACTAGAAATAAAATGCCTCTAAATTCGAATTGAAAAAGAATGCTTAAAGGAACGAATTTTTTTTTAATTTTCACCAAAATACACAAAAATACTCATTCAATTTCATGGGAACACTATTTTTTTTCGTGTTCTAGAGGTCCCATAGAACAAAAAAAACGCTGTCCCAGACAAGTGTCACGAGATTTTTTTTTGGTCAATTTCTGCAAATATCTAAATTATATTTTTGCTTCCCATGCATGGTTCTCGATGTACACGTTCGCGCTTTACGCGTTGCGCAGCAGTAAACACGTTTAATTTGAGAGCTGTGGCGATGAATGTATATATGCGTGTGCGATTACACCCTGATGGAATGAAACACTGAGTAGTTGCAGTCGTATCAAGACTGCTGACCTACATATTTCGTCCTCATCGCAGCGTCGTTTCGAGAATATATAATCGTGTGAAACGCATATATTAGTCTCCTTCTTAGATCAATTACAAAATCAATCTGTATATATTAAACGGCTAATGTACGATCGGATATGAGCAGTATATTACAGCTCTCGTTAATCGCTGCGCCCCAGATTAAAAATCAATTCACTCGCGTATTATAAGCGGCAACGCTTCGAATTTGCGTTATAAGCCGCGAGTTGCACGCTTCTGCGTAAAACTGCGCAAAGCATCGCGTTTATCGCGCACGGCATTAGCCGCTACTGCTCGCGAATTGATTATTTTACAAGGCGTAATTGAACGACCGCGAGAGAGAGAGAGAGAGAGGCGATGCGGAGTTTAATTATTAGTTTCGGTTCGCGCGCGCGGTTCGCGGAGCATCGGACACGAACATACGTATACACTGCCGTGTATACATACATATATATTATATATACGCGTGTGTACATTGATAGATTTTTCGAACGCATTATTTTGCGAATCGCTTTTGCTGCATAATGGAACTTCTATGGCCTCGTTTCAGCGATCCAATCTAGATAAAATCTAGTTTCCAACTATACCTCCTCGTTATATGTACGTATATATGTATATGTATACGTCTACATACGAATGCCAAATGTAGGAAGAGGGAGAACACAGCTCGTCTCTTCGGCATATATATAAAGAGAGAGAGTATAATATAAAACTCCCTGCACCTTTTAAAATTATCAATTTCACGCCCTTCGTCGCTCTATCGCGATCGACGTTTTATTTCCTCCTTCTCTCTTACGATAGTTCTATATATATATATAGCATATAACATGATTCGACTCTTTAATGATCCGTGCGCGCGCGCATATATCCGACAGTCATAATTATTATTAAATTCTCGCTCCATTGATTTTCCTCCTCCGCGCGCGCACAGTAGCTCGTCGTCTCGTCACGCGAGGAAAATCGCGTTCGCGCACGAGCGACGACGATTCTAATAAGAAAAATATTGCGCACTACTACTACCATACTACTGCTAGGCGGAGATGAAAAATATTTTCATCCCCCCCGAAGCTCGCGACGTGATAACTATATATATAATACACATGCACGCCGCAGAGAAGACGTTGGATCGCGATCTCTTTCTCTTTGAGGGAAAAGCCGGAAAAATGTAAGGGTGAAAAGCGGGGGGGGGGGTGCGGCATCAGCTCCCGCGCGCGCGAATTTCGAGAAATTCCGAGAGGAAAAAAGCGCGCGCGCGCGCGCGCACCTTAATAGAAAAGTCGTCGCGCGGCGGTGCACGCGTCAAAAGCTCTCCTTCTCTCTCTCGCTCTCGGCCGGCGGCGGTGGCGTCGGCTGCATTCTCGACTGGCGCCTTCTGAAAATATAATCCGTAGAGCGTCGTCGTCGTCGTCGTCGAGAGGCGAGCGCCACACGGCTAGAGAGAGAAAGACGAGCTGCGCTGGTTTCCGACCCAAATTCCCCGAGTAGTCGCTCCCGCGCGCGTCTAGAGGGCGAGAATTAGTCGCAGTGGTGTGTTTGCGTGTGTGGCATTGATCGCGAACGTGCATTCCGCGCACTGTATATACATACGTACGTTATACATATACGTATATAGACTACACATGCACCTCGTTATATCCGCATATATGAAATATAAGCGACTACGCGGGAGGCCCTGTATACCGCTCTGTATATTACGATGTTGACGTGTGCGGAGGCTTCGAGCACGTGCGAGATATATAAAGTAACATAATGCGCGCGCGAGACGAGCGCGCTATATACAGCGGGGGGGGGGGGGGAAGAGAGAGAGAGAGTCACGTTGTTTTGATTTGCCGATATATACGTGCGCGGCCTGAGAGAGAGAAACCGCCGACACGACGTTCTTCTTCTTTATTTTCGGAGAGCTACCGCGCGCGCGCGGGAGAAGGTCGTTCGTATGCCGCTGTCGGGATAATAAAGCGTATTACCGAGTTCGAGTGGCTAATAAAGCCGGAATACGCGATGATGCGCTACTGCTGCTGCTGCTGCTGCTGCTGCGGCAGTACAATGCTATCTTCGCTCTGCGGAGATACTGACGAATTCTCTCGCTGTATATACAGAGCTCTTTCCCTTCGTTTTCTTCGACGACGACGACGACGACGAGCGCGTAGAGACTACGAAGTTCAACATTACGAGTTATTTCCTTTTTGAAAAGGCGTCTTTCGTTATTCCGGAAACTGCTCGCGCGTTCGGACGGATTTTTTTCCGTTGCCAATGTATTAAACGATAAGTATATGTTTATCGAGCCGATCGGGTGTATACACGAGGATTGTTACGCGGTGAACGAAGCATTCGATTAATTCGAAACGCGCAATTATTCAGTGTTTTCTCTTTGTTTATGTCGGCATTAGAGCATCAAATATCCCGCGCACGATATAATGCGAAATAGTCCAATAAAAGCCGGTACATATCGTAACGTTCGAACGTATTCGCGCGTACATTTTTGCATAAGAGCATTGCGAATTTGATTGAAATATATAATGTCGATCGTGTGGTGGCCGCGAGTCAATTTTAGCTGTTCAAAATATAGCAGCAGCAACACAGCAACAGCAGCAGCAGCAGCAGCGGTTTAATCCGCTTACAGGAACGAATTGATACTTAAACGCGGGACGAGCGGCGAGATTCTTTTCGTCGATCGACAGCCCGCCTGCTTCATAATTGATGGCTGGAATTAACCTATAGTATAGTATACATAAACATATATATCGCGCGGGTATATTCAGTGTCCCGATTTGTTGCGCTCCAAAAAGAGAGCGACCGCGACGTGCGCGTCTACGTAAAATACATGATTAATGTTTATTAGAGTTTCTCTACTGTATATTGCACAGGCGTGCAAAAAATTTCGTTGACTTTATGCATGTATATACGGATAACGAATTCGCGCGAGTTTCTCCCTCGCCGTAGGCGAGGCGCGCGATAATCCGAGAGAGTATAAGATTGTTACGGGGGCGAGCGTTTAATTAAACTTGACTTCACGCCTGAAAAAGTACACTCTCTCTCGTCTGCCGGTAGTATAGCAGTGCGCCCTCGCTGCGCCCGATGCGGAACAGCCGGGGCTACAACTTTAAATTTCGAGATACTTACGCGGGTAGTTTTACATCTGTGTATAACTACTATGTATATATACATCAGCGAAGCTCTCGGTAGAGCTGAATTATCAAAGTTTGAAAAATATAAAGCGACGACGTGCAGCGTCCGCCGCAAAGCGTTCGATCAACTCGCCTCGCCTCGTCGACTATACTATAATATTATCGGCTCGTCGTCGCTGTAGCATCATATACAGGAGCGCGGGGGTCGCGGGAAGGAATTAAAAATTTAAATCCGTTTATATCCGGCGCTACACAACACGTAACCTTCGCAGGAATTCCCGACGTTAGCCGCTTCCTCGGCGCGCCAAATCTCGTGTATAGTCGCGCCTGTAGATACACTCGAGTTTTATCTTAAGCATCACTAAATTTGTTTGCTCTCGGCCGAGAGAGAGATAGATAGAGAAGGAGAGAGAGAGAGAGAGAGAGAGAGAGAGTCGAGCGAACGTATTTTAATCACGGCGGCGCCGCGGAAAGTTGGCTCGTGCTCGCGCTGAATTATACGGCTAAACTTGGATAGCGCCGGGGCCGAAATTCCCTTGCTATAACTATATAGTACATATAGGCATCTCCTCGTCGCGGTGGCGCTTTTTCAGGTCCCCGCGCCCTTGCGTATACATATCGACCGACTAGACGCGACGTATGTGCATAATACGCGTATAGATGCAAAAAGAAGAGGGAGAGAGGGAGCTTGAATCTCGATTATACGCGCGATATCGTCGTCGTGGCGCGCGCGCGTATACGCGCGTATTATAGCTATATGCGCACTGCGGAAAATTGGGTCGAGCTTTCTCGGCTCTCATGCGCCGCAGCTGGCTTGGCGAAAATTAATGAAAATTGATGTTTGCGCGAAAAAGCCTCTGTTGACTCGGCGGTAATCCGCTGGACTATTATTAGCTCTCCGGCTACTGCAGAGCGACGCGACGCGAATGATAAAGCCGGTATATGTATAATGGTGTAAGTGTAAGGAAAAAAGATCCCCGAGATGCGCTCGTGGAACACGAGGAAATTGTTATATATAGATACGGTATTTACCTATAGCCACGGCAGCTCTCTCTCTCTCTCTTCTCTCTCTCTCTCTCTCTCGAATAAGAGATAGAGAAGCTTTTCGACGGCTGAGGATGATAATCGGAAGAGAGTCGTCGTCGTGCAATGTCTGCGAGCAGAGAGACGACAGAGAAATTTGCCAGAGACATCGCCTAACTCATTCTCTCTGGCGTATAAATCCATCGCTATCTTATCCGCCATCTGTAAATAGCGTACTCGAGAGCGCGATATAGCAGACGAGGCGGCCGATGATGATCACTATATAAAAAGTTTGAAGCTCTGTAAAATCATTTCAATTATTATACCGACTATCTCTCTGTTTTACAGTCTCTATCTCTCTCTCTCTCTTTCTCTCTCAATTTCTACTTTAAGGAAAAGGAATTCCGCGCAGAGAGCTCTCGAATTTTCTTGAAATCCAGCCAAAAGCGCGCGTTACGTAAATCGAGTGTATACGAGTATCTACGAATTAAGCCCCGTGTATACACTTTCGTACTACCATCGCGCGCACCGAGAGAGTTTACAATTGATTTTTCGTTCTTTCTCTTTCTCTCTCTCTCTCTTTACTCCCGCCGTGCGGGTTTAATAAGAAAATGCTGTTCTTAATTCCTCTCTCCGAGACGTAGACTATATATACGCGTATCTCCGTGTATATTAGTACAGCCAATCCAGGATGGTGCGCCAGAGCTTTGCGATCGCGCAGGCGAGCGAGAGAGAAGGCAAAGCTGTGTGTGCGCACCGGGTGGCATAAGCACAGCTCATCGCGTAAGCGAAAGCGTAATCATTTCGCTCGTTACATTAGCCGTTGCAGCGGCAGCAGCAGCAGTGCCCGGAGAGAGAGAGGGAGAACAACTGCCCTGGCTTTGGCTCCTTTTTTCCCCTCCCTCGAACTCGCTCGACTTGCGCCGCGCGCGCCCGGAAAACTATATACACAGAGAGTCCAAAGAGTCATTTGGGCATCTGCGCGCGAGTTCTTGGCTTCTCTGGTTGTTAAAGCCCCTCTCGAGCGAGAGGGAGGGAGGAGAGCAGCCGGTGGCGAAGCAATTATACGCTGGAATTTCTATTTGGTCTGCCTCGGTGACTTCTCCTTCTTCTCGCCTTTCTTCCTTCGTTCTCTCTTTTTCCTCCGCCGCGAGAGAGAGAGAGAGAGAGAGAGAGAGAGAAGAGAAGAACGGCGGTGTGTGCAGTGCGGAAGAAGAAAAGCCAGAGAAGAGAGAGAGAGAGAGAGAGAAACGTAAATTTGAAATTCTTTCTTTTCCAGTTGTGTAAGCTGCGCGCGAGAGCTTATGTTGCGCGCGCGAGTCGTTAAGCGAGGAACGGCCACCGCGGGGGGAAAGGTTATACGGCTCTCTCTCTCGCTCTGTGTCCAGCAGATTCACGGGAGAGTCTTGTTTTCCTTTTCGATAATTGCCTGCTTATGCCCCCCCGGACGCCTTTTTGCTCTCTCGCTCGTCTCTCTCTTTCTCTCTCTCTCTCTCTCTCCTTTTGTTAATTGCCAATTATACACACAGGCACACTCGCGCGCGCCCGGCAGCCGCGGCGTTTCTAATTTCGTCCGAGTATTATTATAGATCGATGTTTTGTAGCGAAGCTCGCGCGCGAGAAAACGTTCTCGTCTCTGTATAGGTGTGTATAACGCTACTCGTTTTCTTTGCTTTGATGTTCGCTATGCATATATACGGGAGGAGCGAGCGAGCCTCTAATTCGCAGGAAAGCCGTTAAAAAAGTCTCGTCGGCGTTGTTCCCAAAGAGAAAAAGTGGAGTTCAAAGTTCCCTCGTATAATGGAAGTGCTCAAAGAAGAACACGAGAGAGAGAGAGAATGTTTTGCTTGTGCGATTACGTACGCATATGTGAGAATTCGTCGTGCTCATTGTGCAACGCGAGTAGAGACACACATGCGTATACGAGAGAGAGAGACACTACAGCGAGAAAAAAAGTCTGACGCTGCCTTTTTTTCCGTATATAGATATGTAGTGCACTATATATTACGAACGAAGTGTAGCTGCTGCTGCTGCTGCTTCTGCTGCTTTGCCGGCGTTCGTTCAAACTTTAAAATTATATATCTATACCTTTTACGAGAATTCACAAGGTGTATGTGAATGTGTGCGTGTATACTTTATACTCCTTCACCGCTGCGGTGTATAACCTGAATTTCATGTAGTATATAGTATCTATACCGCTATGGAAGAAGAGAGAAAAAAAATTTAATGTCAAAGACGCTCTTCAAAGTAACGCGCGCACACACACACGTTACGCATATACGTTGCGGTAACTCGCATTATGTTTACGTGCGCTCCACATGTGGAGTACACACACACACACATCCATGTATATAGCGTACGTACACTCGCGCCGGGTTTATCTCGGGAATTTCCATTTCGAGAGCGCGCGAGAGTCCAGTTATTTACATTTCAAGCCGAAATACCAAAGCCGATCTCTGTGCGCGCGCGAGTATGATCACCGACAAAGAAGAAGACGCTCTAGATAAATCTCTCTCACTCGTCTCGCCCGACGCCAGAGTATAGAGAAGTAGTGGAGCTTAACGCGCTTTTCATTGTTCGAACACGATCTTCGCTCGAGTAGCAGCAGCTGTGCCCACACAGCACGTACGCGTATACATACACGCGTATGTAAGAGTGTGCGCGCAAGTACCGGGTAAAAAAGAATCGCGAGAGAGAGAGAGAAAAAGGAATCAAATATATACCCGTAAAGTTTCTGCTAACTCGGCCTATGCAGTTGTTCACTTGTAGTCGGGGCCCCATGGGATTTTGATTGGAAGTTCGTGCCACTAGCAATTTTATTGTTGGAACTGGTAATGGTTCAGGTACTGATAACTACCAAAAAGTCTCTACAATGTACCTACCCCGGAACATTGTTATTATTGCAAAATTATGTTCAAAAATGCATTTTTTTTTGGTTTATCGTCTCTAGCTCTTTTATTATTAACTTTACGTGAAAAAGTTGAGAATGTTTTTGTTCAGAATTAAATTTCCTATAAGGTACATGCGTTCTCGGATGCAAAATTGACTTTCTTCATCGCTAAATTGTTTAAAATAAAAAAAGTTTTTGTAAACTTTTATATTGCAATAGTTTATATAAAAAATACTTTTTTTAATCGAACTCACACTCAAACATATCTCTATAGTTCATACAACATAAAAATTTTAGTCCGACCTCGCTATCTCAAAATGGCGGCTTATTGTAAAATTATTAATCAGTATTTTCCAATTCATTTCAATTTTGCTCTAATTGCAATAAATTGATGGGACCACTTGGAATCGATAGCTTATGTCCTACTTAACAAACGCTTAAAATAACTTTTTTTCAAATTAATATTTAACAACATTTTTAGCAACAAATGTCTTTTTCAATATTGTTATCTCGGTCAATTTTAAAGTTACAGAAATGTGCTAAAGTGCATCGTAAAGTGCATATAAAACCATGAATTTTCATATATTTACTTTTAAGATTGGACCAATAGGAGCCGAGATAAAAAAAATTTTTCAATCGCCGATTGCGCCGAAACTACTTGATATTTTTTGTTGAAATTTAGCACAATGGTTGTTGAAATAATGCTCTAAAAGATGACATTTTATTGAATAGCTCTAGATGGTTTAGTTCGTCTAAAACGACTGACGAACAATGCGAGTTCAGCGCGCGCGGCCGCGCGGCTACTATTGCGCCGGCCAGGGAGGGCGGCGCAGTGGTGGGGGGACTGCCGCGCGACGGCGGACAGAATTCGGACACCTTAGTTGTAATTTGATTATCTTGTTAACCAAAACTGCTATTGCAATAAATTTTTTTTTCATTTAACCTGCTTTTTTCTCAGCTTTAACGCTATGCTAATTAAATTTTCATAGGTACAATACAAACACCCTAAATTACCAATTTTTTCGACAAAAATCTCTTATGGCTATATACAAAGCCTGCATTGCATTACAGAACATTTTTATGATGAATGTAAGTACTTATATAATGATAGTAAAGCAATGCATGCATGTAAAATCTATGAAAATAGGTATAAGAGATTTTTGTCGAAAAAATTGGTAATTTAGGGTGTTTGTATTGTACCCATGAAAATTTAATTAGCATAGCGTTAAAGCTGAGAAAAAAGCAGGTTAAATGAAAAAAAAGTTTATTGCAATAGCAGTTTTGGTTAACGAGATAATCAAATTACAACTAAGGTGTCCGAATTCTGTCCGCCGTCGCGCGGCAGTCCCCCCACCACTGCACCGCCCTCCCTGGCCGGCGCAGGAGTAGCCGCGCGGCCGCGCGCGCTGAACTCACATTGTTCGTCAGTCGTTTTAGACGAACTAAACCATCTAGAGCTATTCGATAAAATGTCATCTTTTAGAGCATTATTTCAACAACCACTGTGCTAAATTTCAACAAAAAATATCAAGTAGTTTCGGCGCAATCGGCGATTGAAAAATTTTTTTTATCTCGGCTCCTATTGGTCCAATCTTAAAAGTAAATATATGAAAATTCATGATTTTTTATGCACTTTACGATTCACTTTAGCACATTTCTGTAACTTTAAAATTGACCGAGATAACAATATTGAAAAAGACATTTGTTGCTAAAAATGTTGTTAAATATTAATTTGAAAAAAAGTTATTTTAAGTATTTGTTAAGTAGGACATAAGCTATCGATTCCAAGTGGTCCCATCAATTTATTGCAATTAGAGCAAAATTGAAATGAATTGGAAAATACTGATTAATAATTTTACAATAAGCCGCCATTTTGAGATAGCGAGGTCGGACTGAAATTTTTATGTTGTATGAACTATAGAGATATGTTTGAGTGTAAGTTCGATTAAAAAAAGTATTTTTTATATAAACTATTGCAATATAAAAGTTTACAAAAACTTTTTTTGTTTTAAACAATTTAGCGATGAAAAAAGTCAATTTTGCATCCGAGAACACATGTACCTTATAGGAAATTTAATTCTGAACAAAAAACATTCTCAACTTTTTCACGTAAAGTTAATAATAAAAGAGCTAGAGACGATAAACCAAAAAAAAATGCATTTTTGGCCATAATTTTGCAATAATAACAATGTTCCGGGGTAGGTACATTGTAGAGACTTTTTGGTAGTTATCAGTACCTGAACCATTACCAGTTCCAACAATAAAATTGCTAGTGGCACGAACTTCCAATAACTATCCTATACAGTTCCATGGGGCCCCGACTATTGGACTCGTGCATCGGATGACAGAATCAGCCGCGTCGACTCGCGCGCACAGCTCGCTTTCAGGTGTGTATAAGAAATTTCCCCGATTTATATTTATAATATTATATCGGTTTTAAAAGCGCGCAGCTGCTGCTGCTGTACGCATCGCGAATTTAGCATATAAACTCGTTAAATAATTCAGCGATGGCCCGCGCGCCCAATTACGCTCGAATCCGGCAAATTAATTCTCGCGCGCGCCCGTATATATGTGCAGCGTCCTCCAAGCGAGCTATGCTGTTCCGCATTTTCTCTTTCCGGCTGCGTGTGTGTGTTCTGTGTCTGGTGTGTGTGTGTGTGTGTGTGTGTGTGTGTGTGTGTGTATATATATATATATACCGGCGATAAGCCCTTTCCCATCATTCGGCGCGAGAACTTTTAAAAATAAAAGGCTTATATTGTCGAGGTGGATCTGCGTTACCTGGTAATGGATCAAATGGAGATAACGAGTTATAGACAAACATGTGTACAGTGCATATAGGCGATAAATTAAACGTCGAAGGCAAAAGCTGTGATTACATAGTCAAATTTTAGATATAATTAGTATCAGTTTGAAAACAATCATCGATAATATGGTTAGTCGGATCCTGCGAATAATTTCTCGCGACAAAATTATCTCTGGAGTATACTAAACTTCACGGACTGCATCGTTTTTAATGAATAATGAAATTCGTCGATGATGCGCTATAAATAAAATATGCACTACAATTATATAATCCGCTCCAATGTGTCTGCAGAGACGACGGGACAGCGAGAGTATCGCAGCTGAAGACGTATAGTTGTTAGCCTCTATACGCATTAATCAATTAGATTCGATCTACAGTTGTGCGCAACGCTGCTTTACAATGTAAAAACGTTTTTACATTCAATAGGTTTTCGCTGCGCAACAACGCACCCGCCCCGAATATGGAAATAAAATGGCGAGCCGCGCGCGCGTGATGTATTCCAATTTATATATCTGTCGCCCGTCGATAAGCTACTGTCTTTTTAATCCTTCGATATCGCTCCGACGCCCGGCAACTCGCGAGCATTAATACAGAACGCAACGCGCGCTCTCGTAAACGCTATTGCCCTTTTTCAATCGCACTGCACCCTCCCCCCCCCCCCTCGGAATATCGATTCGGACGTTTGTTTTTTCGTTTCCTCTCTATTTGCGTTTCAGAAGCGCGTGATAGATTGGATTCTTGTCTCTCTCGCTCTTCTTTGTGTGTATAGCGCCGCGAAAACGCAGATTGAACGGGTCCCTTTGTGCGTATATATATACAAAGGCGAGAGACGCGAGGAACTTGGACGCAGTGACGAGCAAAAGGGGATCGTCGGAGCTCTGCGCCCGATAAAATCGGAACATTGGTTATTACAGAGCGCGAGGGAAATGATGGAGAAACAATCATAATTCGAATGTACTATATAGCTATATAGCGCGTCAAGGGGCGTTGCATGTATCTATAGGGTGACGCGTGGCGGGACGAGAGTGTAGCATATATAAGACTTTTTATGTGTACGTATATAGTACGTACTATAGAATACACAGAGTTCAATAAGTTGCTCGAAGGCGCAACAGCGCATTCAGTGGTCTCGAGAGTCCGGAAAGACTCTCTTTTCAGATCTCCCCATCCGAAAACGTGGAAGCCCGGGAGAGCGAGAGAGAGAGAGAGAGAGAGAGAGAGTGGAATCGCGGGCTCTATGGATATATAGCGCACCGTGCGCACACACGCCTCTCGCTCTCGGCCCGGAAGTGAGTTGAAAAGACGAGACGTAGAAAAGCCGGCGGAATTTCGGCGAAAGAACGGAGAGCATCCCGGAATAGCTCTGTCTCTCTCTCTGCTTTTATACATATAACTCGTGTGTGAGCTATGGCACACACTCACACACGCGCGCGCGCACTTGCTCGTCCGTGTGCGCGCGAGCTCTCTTTCTCTGGTTTAAGAGTATAGAGGCTGCTGCACCCCAGTGACTCGGAAGGGAGAGATGCTGCATCGCGCACAGCCGCACGGATAAAGCCAGTGTGGCGAGAGAGCGAGAGGAGGATAGGCTCTTAGAGAAGCGACAATGAGATAAGAGCGGCTCGTATAGAGGGGGATTTGGCTTTTTCGATTTATTTCCCCGTGCCTGCCGGGGCGCGCATGGCTTTTCGCGACTTTGGGATTACTCTCTCGTGCGCGCGCGCGCAAGAGAGAGAGAGAGAGAGAGCGAGAGGTGAGAGCGGCTTTGTCTACACGAGAGAAGGTGTGGTTTGTCAGAGACTCGTAATCGTATTGACTCAGCGTGTGCAGCACGCGCATGTGTGTCCAGATGCACATGTTAGACCCGCAGGTTCGCTGGACTTTGTGCCTGCGCTTTGTTTCGCACGCGACGCGCATCTCTCTCCTGCATCATATATATGTTGTGTATATATATAATATATGTATAGCAGGGGACGAGAGACGACCCGCAGAGTCATTGTACACCGCGCGCAATGAGTCGAGAGTCCTTTTTGTCGACGTCGTGTACGTGTGTTTGTGTGTGTGCTGCGCAGTGTGCGCATCTCGCGCGCTCGGTATAGGGAGAAAAGTTAACGGACCGATCATACGTGTCCTATTGTGGGGAATCATTGTGTGTGCTTGATTCAACATTATGAAAGCTAGCGAAATTTAACTTGGAGTACCGCATACACATTCTTATTGACCCGTATATGTTATACGCGGCGTTTCGCTAGAATAGCTCAGAATCGTGAATCGAACAACTATATCGCTACATATATGCATGTAGACGATGTAGACCCGGAGCGTTTATACAAGCGTATAACCTCCTTTCGAGAGAGGCTGCAAAACATTTCTTAGCGTCAGCGGAGGGAGAGGACGTAGATCTGGACTTTCCGATTGCACGGGGTAGAATGCACGACGCCGCACACAATGCGCGCGTGAGGCATTCCAGAATAAATAAAACCGAGAGCGGCTTGCACGACTCGCTCTATATCTGGCGCGTATACACGTGCAGCACGTGGATGCATGCTCGCTTCCCCCCCCCCCCCCACTTACCCTTATCAATGTTGCCAATCTAAATCCCTTTTTGGGGACGTGGTTTTAGCCGCAAAGCGTCTGCCTCCGCGTATAATCGCACGCCTAGGTACCATATTGCGTCACTTTTCTCGCTCCAGTCCTGCCAACCTGCCACACGCGTTCTAACCTGCAAATATACTCCTGTGGGACTGATGCGAGGCAGGTTAATACGCCTACGGTGCACATAGTACGTATAATATCGAGAGATGACGACGAGTCGACCGATAATCCCCCTCTCTCTCGGTAAATGTTTATCCTCTAATTAGATTAACTTTCGCAGCGCAAACACGCTCGTCCGACGCGGGCGATATATCGCGCATAACAGTAGTACCAACCGCGAGCCACTGCGCGCAATCTCGCAAAATTGCATTCCAACGCCGCTCTCGCGCAACAATCAATATAGCCGCGGCAATATAACCGGGGGGTGGGGAGGGGGGGACGAATCCCAATCATTGTAATTCTCGCATCGGCGCGCGGTGTAATCAAGACTGCTCCCGTAAATTTTTATCAGCCCCGGTATAAGCTGACGTCACGTGTGCAAGATAGGGAAAGGGGGCGGGGGTGTGCGCATCGAAGCGTGAGAATCCCGGACGATTAGCGCGGGTAATGCGCCGATAACGCCACTGTATTGTATAACAAGCTTGTATGTGTGTGTACTCGATGTGTGTATACAGGTATATACACACATCTATTATGTGCCGTAAGCGCGCACGTGAGTCGTTGACGGTTTCGATTGCGGACGAGGGTAATATAATGCATATATATCTGTTGTGTAATGTGTGTGTGTGTGTGTGTGTGTGTGTGTGTGTGTACTGTGCGTAAGCGCGCGGGATACCATTTTATCGCGGTGCTTTTATTGGAGAGTAGGAGAGACAGGAGTGTGCTTGAAAATTAATTAGTTCAATGCTTTTTTTAGACTCTATATGACGTACAGTGTATGTATATATTACAGTGTAATTAATGGCTCTGTTACGCGCAGGTGTCGCATGCGAACGTGTGACCTATATAATATTTGTAATACTCAAGCTTCGACGAAGATGAGCGCTGCAATTTTTGTCGTATATCAAATGAAATAATCCGCGCCAGAATGGATGGGATTTCACAAAGTTTTTTTTCTGTTACTGATACACAAAATGATAAAAAGCGTGTTAGTATCGAAAATCACGGAAAAAATTTACGGACTTGTGAAAATTTCTTGTAAAGCAATCAGGATTCTTGTTCAATTCAATTTTTTCGCTGCACAGATACAAAGATAATGAAAATCATAAATAAACATTAAGAAACTTACTTGCAATTTTTAGTAAAGAATTTCGACGCAGATAATGATACAAAAATGTTGATTACGCGACAATAGCAGTAGAATAGAGCTTTAATTAACAAGAAAATTTGCACAGATTGGATGCTCCGGGACAATGCTGTTCTCGTTGAAAACAACAATCTTAAATCTTAATATCTTTTGATCTACAGGATATTTTCTTTAAATTAAAACAATTTTTACTTACATTTTTGTAAATTAGTAATAATTCAGTTTTTTTAAGTGAAAAGGAAGAAAACAAAATAAACTAAAGCAGAAGAACGGAGTTTTAATTAAGAAAAATCATCGAAATAAACTACTCGGTAGAAATCTTATTCTGTCAAAGCAAAACATTATAGCTTAATAAGCTTTTTCAGCAAAAACTTTTGATTAGATTTTTTATTTCAAACTATTTTTTTTATCGCTAATTAGTTATAACAAACATTTTACATTTGCTAATTATAGTGTAATTAACTTATATACTTAGTTCACAATCCAGCATGAAAAAAAAACAGTTATTGTGATACAGAGAAAGAATCTAGGTAACGAAAGCTTTCGTTCAAAGAAAAGTTACTGCAAACAATATTGCGATATCTAAAGTTATAAAGAAGATTCGATCAACAAATAAAATATCGATTTCATAACTCCCACTGAGACGTTTCTTACCTTGAAACATATAGATAACTTTTTACTAGAGCATCCAAGACAGGTAATTTTTTTTTGAAAATCAAAGCTCTTCACAATCGTATCGATCATTTGTAAATTTCGTTCGCACCTTCCGAACAAAGACTTTTCGACGTGTTTCACAATTCGCGCTTAATTTTACCGTTATTTCTTCGCGTCATAAATTTCTGTCGCAAACATCCACATACGACAGACCCAAAAAATAAAGCCGTAAGTAACTTTTTAAGTGTCGCTTCGTTATAGTGACTGGCTTTGAAGCTATACAGACGCAACCAAAATCCAATGTGCCTCGAACTTTTATCATTAGCAAGAGAAATTTTTACGATTCTGGACTGACGGAAAGTGGTCTTTTTTTCTCGTGGATTTCGACACGTGTGCTTTTAAAAATAAATATCCTCTTTCTCTCGCCTCCGGGACAGATATAGTCTTCCAACAAAGTCAATAGCAATGGGTCTCGTCCTCATCCTCCCGGTTCTCTCTTTGTCTCGTTCTCTTCCCCTTCGGCAACGCAAACAGCTAGCCATCAGAAATCGCTCGGAGTATCGGGAAACTTGAGCTTGGCAGGGGGTGGTGGGGTGGGAGAGGCGAGGAGGGGGTTGTAAAGTTTCCTTGAAAACGGCAAGTATAAACCCGCGAACAACAGCAACAACTGCAACTCTCGCTGGCAGCAGCTTACATCGGCAATTTCAGCGGAGCGCGACGCGTATGCTATACACACACACACACACACATACACACACACTCATATAAGCATCCTACGCTATGCGAGCGTAAAAGCCGTAGCGAAACGCGCATCGCGTCCGGAATGTATTATAAAAAGCACACAGAGCGAGAGAGAGAGAGAGAGAGAGAGAGAGAGAGAGAGAGAGAGAGAGGAAATTACACGGCGTAAACATATAATAAAAGAGAGTCGCTCGATGCAGCAGTGCAGCAGCAGCAGCAGCGCAGGAGCAACACTTTCATCTCTCTCTCACTCACTCACTCGTACGTTTTACAAGCATTCAATAAGCCGCAGTCGCTTGGCGGCGCGCTGCATCGCGTATATATACGCTGATTCGTGAGTCGTGTGCTCCTCTTCGAAAATTACAGTCCACGAGAGCGCAAAAAACGTGTAAAAGAAGCTTCAGCGGCGGCGGCGGCGGCGATGCACACGTCCGCGTCGGAGCGTAACGGTGCAGTCTCGTGGGCGTTCCGTGAGAGAGAGATAGAGATAGAGAGTCAGAGATACTCTCTCAACTGCAGGATCACAGCAGTGGACCGACAGAGAGAGAGAGAGAGAGAGAGAGAGAGAGAGAAGCCCGACCGCCGTCACCGCCGCCGCATGGGACGCGCCGCGTTTTCGGCCTGTCAGAGCGACTCTCTCACACATATATATAGATAGTCACACTCTGTCGTCTGTCTCTCTCTCTTTCTCTGATGCATATGGTGTGCTCAGAGAGCGAGACCGTAATGAGTTTTAGAGACCTTTTTAGGACGGGCGAGCGCCCGATGGTTCACACTACATGCTCGCCATCAGAGCCGGAGACAGCTGGGGATATGTACGTGCGAGAGAGAGTTGAGTGTCTATGTGTGTTCGGAGATAACCGCACTGCATAGGGCAATTTATGACGGTTTTCATCGTCGTCGTCGTCGTCGTCGTCGTCGTCGTCGTCGTCGTCGACATCGTTGTTGGGAAATGTCGCGCGAGTTCTATGGCTTTGCGACACCTTTGGCTCTCTCTCTCTCTCTCTTTCTCTCTCTCTCTCTCTCTGGCGTGTCGAAGGATTTTCGGTAATGACAGTATGTATTACTTTGGAAACCTTCGCGTATAATGACGCTTCGTTCGATTGTTGATTTTGACGTGTGACGAGCTGTCTCGAATCTTACGTATATAACGTCCTTTTGCGCAATGAATTTTGTTGGGATATACTGCATAATGTTGTACAAGCTTAGAGTTTTGGTTGTAGCGTATACGAGAGAAGACTTTGTTGAACAAGCTCTGCTTGTTCGTTGGAGATATACGTATTGCACTATAATATTCTTCAAACTCCAAGAACTGCAAAGTTCAAGCTAATATTAAAAATTTTCGTTATTGATTAGCCTTTCACTCGCTCGCCTGCGCGGATTTAATTTTACAGTTAATTATAAAAGGATTGACGTAATTCAAAAATAAATTTAATTTACATAAAATTAGCTATCGTGTGATTTTATGAAAGATTAAAATTTTGGATAATATTATTTTTAAATGTATTAAGCATTACTCTCCTTAATTAAATTTAATTAATTTATGAACCTTCAATTTCATATCACGATTTAATTATTATTATTATTATCAAAGTGCTCTTCGATGTACGTGCGCATTCAAAATAAGTTTACGATGCAGGTTACTGCACCCTATGGCGCATATTACACATATGAGCATCTCTACAAAAATTATTCTGTGTTTTCTATAAAAATTACCCTCGAAACAAGAATCTCAATCCCGTGTCTTAAGAGCCCCGATCGATCTGCGTATAAAAGAGCGTTTGCACACCCAACAATGCAAAATCTCGTGCCAAGTCGAAGAAGCGGCACTAATGTACATTATAACCCAGCAGGACTCGCAAAGCCGTGAGACAGGAGGGGGGGGGGGATCGGGGAGGGGGCAGGAAGAGAGATTCGGCCAAGTTTCGGAAACTGCGGCCACGGCCGAAGTTGCATAAATCTGCTGCAATTACACGGCGTTGCCCTCAAGTTTCCAACTTGGAAAAGCTCCCGTAATCGGTCGCCGGCCAGTGCTGGTAGCTCGCCCCCGCGCTCTCACACTCCCGTCTCCTCACACACACACACACACACACACACACACGCATGCACAGACTAATACACACTAATACACACTGCTCCACACAGTCATATAATGTACAAGCTCTACGTCATTATTCATAAAGTGCAGTTAAAGTCAAGTTTCCAAGGGGCAGAGGGGGGGGGCGGCTTTGTTAGAGCTCTCGTACATTCGCGTATTGTTTATCCTCGCTCTTATCCAAACGCACGCGCGCGTTGTCACACAAATTCACGCACGCTCGAACGCCGCAAGCGCGCGCGCCATGCGTCCTATATACTGCACGTACGTTATACGCGCGTATAATTGATAGACGCGAGATAGATCGATCTCCTATATATACGTCGAGTTTCAATTTATTATTAACCGATTGTATAAACTCTCGCGGTGTGTTATACACGAAATCGATTCACCCTCTCTCCGCGCGACGTATATGCGCCAGGCAAATTATGATTCGAATCTAAACTCGTGCGCGCACGCGGTCGATGTCCGCCGCATCGACGAGGCCCGTCTGTGCGGGTCTGTGTGTATATGTATATTGTATACGTACGTATGTCCAAAATAAACGCGAGATGCGAAATCGATGTTTGCGGTAACGTGCGCTGGTTATTATTCTTTCGCGGTGCCGCGGCCGCCCTCTCTCGATTATTTTTTCAATTTAATACGAGAGGGGACGCGATACTTGCGACGAGCACAGATATGGCCTATACTCGAAATCCACACCGAGGGAAAAAATATTTTTTGGAATTTTTCGAGCGAACAATTTGGAAATATTGTCTTTCTGTGTTCGGGGAATTTTTCCTAGAAATTTTTCTGTGAACATAATGGTGATTGGTGGGGCTATATCATAATATCATCATATAATTCATGACGAGTGTTATTGTATGTTATCGTAAACATATTATAATCATAACTCATGTTATATGTTACTTCGATCATATTGTAATCATATAACTGATCATATGTTATACCATAACATAACTCGTCATGGTTTTGTACTAATATGGAAGCTTGATATTTATGATGATTATAGGCTATATTATGATCATTCAACATCATAAAACATAGCATATCATAATCATAAACCCGATCCATTTTCTCCCAGGGTTATAAGGTTAGCAATAGTAAATTTTCGAAAAGATGCGGAAACCTGTTGGTGCAGCACTAATGCGTTCGTGCGCGAGGTGCATTTCGAGTTACGAAACAGCGTTTTTGCAAAACGTCTACGCGGACGCGTGATCTACGCCCATTGGCTCTTGCCTAGACTCACTTCCTTGCACATTATCCGGCACAAAACGCCGGCATAAGCTCCAGTTTATTATCTCGATTCCTCCGCGGTATATAGAAAACCAGATCCACAGTACATGTACTATATACATTATACATGCCTCTCTGCGAGAAAGCATCGTAAAAGCCCCGAAGAAATTTCGCTCGATGGCTTAATTTCTGATATCGGGCGTCGTACAGCCCGATAAATTGCCCTCGACGAAGCTATAATACGCCGCGCCGATGAATTGCCAGAGCGGCCGTTTCTTTTTTTTTTCTTCTTCTTCTTCCTCTTCTTCTGCTTCCTCTCCCTGCAACTGCACGCGCGATCAAACGCTCCTTACATTCAATTACACTCTCCCATAAGTATCGCGTGCCCGTATAATCTCGCGCGTCTTTCATTGCACGAACGCAGCGCAATGACTCAGACTCTGCAGTCGCAGCAGTTTCACACACTGCTCTCGCGGATCGAGTCTCTCTCTCTGCCTCTGCTCGTATATACTATACATGTACGCACGTATATATACGTAAGCCCTTCGATCCCGTCCATCTCGATAATCCTCGTCGAGAATCCGCGTCAGCGCATAGTAGTAGCCTCCCCCCCTCCCCCATAACTCGGATCAGTGCGGTGCGCGGGATTTTCCGGAAAAATTTTTTGTTTTTCGCCCCCCCGACGGAAAAGAAAAATTGCTCCGCAAAAACAAAGCACCGCATATCAGGTGTGCTCAAAGGCGCATACAGAGTGCAGAGCCGAGAGCGGGAAACACATAGGGTGTACTGCGCGCAGCCCCTGCGGGATTAGCGCGCATAACCGCAGGCGCCCGTGCGCGCCTGATTCACTTTTGTGTGTGCGTGCAGTGTGGACAGTATACGGCGTATAGGGCGCGTAAT
This sequence comes from Philotrypesis tridentata, assembly GCA_018906965.1. Lineage (NCBI taxonomy): Eukaryota > Metazoa > Arthropoda > Insecta > Hymenoptera > Pteromalidae > Philotrypesis > Philotrypesis tridentata. The sequence continues at coordinate 1,596,504 of JACCIB010000019.1, read as the reverse complement.
ACGAGGGCGAAAGAGAAGAGCTCGTTCGAATCCCTCGTTTGCCTTGGCTCGATGGCTCCCCGTATCTGCGCACGTATGCAGTTTGTACATTCTATACTCTCTCATACGCGTGTGTACTGCCGGAACAACGACGTATTAGCGGAGCTTCTTTCTTCCTCTGCTTCTTTTCTCTCTCAGCTCAGCTCTCTCCCGGCGGCCGGCGCTCGCGACATACGCTGCCGCACCTAAGTAAGTGCGTATAAGCTTTCATCTCGTCCGATTGGCTCTGCCATGCAGTATAGGCGCGCGCGCGCGCGCGCGTATATGGATCTCCGGGAATCGCTTGGGACTGTGTACACACATACGCGCACACATGCATCAGACCGGCGCTACAGCCGCCGCCGCCGCGTATTGTATTGTTAGCCCTCGAGTGCAGGAGAGTGAGGGAGCGGAGCGGCTCTATATACCCCCGTGATGTGTAGTGCCGAGTGTGTAGCTCTCCACCGCTCTCTGTATGTTGTGTGACTGCAGTATATATATATATGTAGAGAATATGGAGAGAGTAGCGAGAGCGACACATATAACGTGCACAGCGTGAAATGGGCATTTGAGTGGAGAGGGTTGTTGCTGCGCGTAGCGGCGCTGCAGCGCAGCGACACACACAAAACAGTATCGAGTGAGAGGCGAAATTGTTTAGCGAGCGTGACTTTTTATCGGCGAAGCGTGTGTGTGGTGCACGAGCCCGTAGTCACGTGTTGCTCAAGATTTTCATGGACGGCTCTCTTCGGTATACTATAGTGCACTGCTACACCGTTGTTCCTTATGCGCGCCGCTGACTTTTTTCACGGTGTACACAGTCGTGTGTGCGAGAGCTCTTTTTTTCTCTCTCTACTCTTCTCGCTTCGATCGCATGTGCGGTATACACTGTACCCTATCCGCTGCCGCTGCTGCTGGCCTTCATTGGCCGTGTGCGAGTATGGTCGTGTTAAACAACTTGGCGTTTTTCTCCCCAGACCGCTGCGTGTGTGCAACGCGTTGCACCTTTTTTTCTCTCTCGCTCTCCGCGCTTTATCTTGCGGAAGTGTTATTACGGGACAAAGGAGTAAATGAATACGGCGGGGAGGGAGGGGGATACAAACGAGGAGAACAATGGCGCGGGTGGATTCTTCTCTTCGAAAAAGAATATTCCCGCCGCAGCGTGCTCCGCATTTTTGGGGCAAACGCGCGCGCTGTATATCCTCATTATAAACGTACACCGCGTAATTTGTAAGCCGATGTGTGCATGTATTTTGAAAAACGCGCGGCGGCGGCGGCGGACGGTGAAACGAAGCGATGAAATCCCGCGCTCCTACATTATAATATAATACGAAGAATTTTTCTCGTGAAACTACGTAAAATAGTCTCGGGTGTATATATGAAAAATTGATTAATCAAATAAATTCGCGCTCATCACAGGCGCGCCCGCGCGCGTGCGAGAATGAAACGCGTTCATTTACATCAATTTTATAGCTCGCCGCGAGAGCCGGGAGCGAGCCACAAAAATTTATAAATTCACGTTTCCCCGGATGGCGATTATTCTTCCTTTTCCAAGAAGCCGAGGGACGAGAGACGCGAGAGACAGGCCGCAACGGTACAGCGCGTTAAACAGTTAATTACCGATTAAACTCCCTCATTACTCTATAGAGAGACATTATAACGTATAGTCGGGTGGACGGGGAGAGACGCGTGCGTCTGCGCGAAAGCCGAGAGAGCCGATCAATCAAAAAATTATCGACGCTCGAAAAATCCACTTAATTAGCCATCCTCGCGTATGCGCATCCTCTCTTTTCGCCGCCAAATATTTATTCCTCGAGCGCCTCTCTCTCTCTCTCTCTCTCTCGCATATTATACACGTGGCTCATCGCTTCGCCGAGATTAAAATCCATCTCTCTTGAAAACATTCAATGAATGCCTCGTTCGAGCATAATTTACACGCCCATACACGTAAGAGCGAGCTCTCGCCTGTTACAAGGGAGCTTATCGCACTTGGAGAATCTTCCTCTCTCTCTCTTCTCTCGCTTCTCTTTCTCTCTCTCTCTCTCTCTCTCTCTCTCGCTGGCGTTCAATGATTTTCCGACGGACTTAATAATCCAGCTCCTTCTCACTGCGCTTCTCACTCTCTTTCTCAACTTTATATTACACGAGAGGACTTTCCATTGGGAACTTTACGGCGCGCGCGTCTTTTGTCATGGAAATCGAGGAGCGAGCGAGGGCGAGGGAGATCGAAGGAAATTTTCGAGAGACTCGGCCTCGACTGCAGCGGCAGTGCAGCTGTGTGTGCTGCTGCTGCTGCTGCTGCTGCTGCACCTATATATATACACCCTTTCCCGTAAATGGCGGCCTTTTTTACGCTCACCAGGATCATGACGGATTGGACTTTTCATTGAATAATGGATGGCCGAGTAGTGGTGTAAAAAGAAGAAAAGCTCTACGGTTCATTCTCTCGCTCTTTCTCTCTTTTTTTTCCAGCGCTACAAGCGCGCGCGCCTCGTGTGTCGCGCGCTCTGCCGAGAGCGAGCGAGCGGGAGAGGGCAGAAATTTTATTTTCACATTCCGAAGCTGTTTTGTCCGAAACTATCTGTTTACTCGGCTTTAGCGTCCGGTTTATTACAACAACGCTGGAAATGTCCGGGGGAATTTCCCACAGGTTTTTCTCGCCGGATTCCGCGAATAGCCCGCTACTCGCATTTCCGAAGTCTGGTGCTGCTTTGCCTGCCCTCCCCCCCCCCCCCCCGAAACGAAACGAAAGCTTTTCGAGCACTGCGCGCCGCCCTAACGCGCTTTGGATTCGGAAATAAGGTTTTTCGAGAACTGCGATTTAATCCTTATAGACATTGCAATGCTGTATGTTACGCTTTGGGTCTAACGTGATATTAAAACACAAATTTGTAACTCTTATAATGGTTGAATTCAAAGTGTTTTCCCGTACTTTCCACTAAAGCCGCACTTTTCTTCCGTTGAAACGTCCAAAGTGTTTACTTAGCTCGTCCGCTCGTAAAATAAGCTTAATACAAAGCCGTGGAACTGGTTTTTATCTGCGCGCATCGTAAAAACCAGCAGATTTTATAAAATATCATTACGTCGTAAGCTGCGGAAACAAATGACGCGAGGAAAACCACTTGTTCTCAAACAAATTCGTCTATGCAAAAATTCAGATGAGTGTGTGCAAAAGTGACTATCGAAGAATTAGTGTGCGGTAAATCAATAAAGGGGACGAGCTGAACGGATGAAGAGACTCATTTTCACGTTCATTTCGTTAAAGGACAAAGTTTCCTGCGAGAGGACACTGTACACACAATAGCGCGGCTAATTGACCGCAACTTTTTTCGCGATTTATGTATCAAGAGGCGCCGCGCATACACACACACAGATGCCACACTATAAGCGAAAGTTCGCCGCCGAAACTTTTTTCCCTGACCGAGTTCTCGCGACGCGCGCGATATATGAAAAAGTCATCGTCGACGCGACCGGTGTGTTTTATATTTTTTCCCCTTCAACTTTTTTTTTATACGAAAACTTTGGGCGCACGGTATCGGCGGCTGGTGCTCGGAAATTGAAATTTATGGTATATATACAACGTATAATACATTTATATACTTATACATTATTAGACCGCGGGAACAAATTTCCATTATCGCGTCGAAGCTATAATACCGGCGAATGGTTTTTCTCGCGAATCAACGCGGAGAATTGGCTTTCAAATCAATCAAACTTAATTCGATTTCCATATCTTTCTCTCTGCGCGCAGCTTCTTCGCATGTCAGCCATATCTCGCGGACGCGTACATCCGCGCCGAGAGTGATACGGAGCAGATATTCGCTCTACTCGCTTTCAATTTTTTTTTCGCCTAGAAGCCGCGTCTAACTTTAGCAGTATAGCGCAAATATATATTTTAACGAACGTCGCGTACATAAAGGTTTCAATCTTTATTAAACGAATGAAATATACCGCTATATATTCCCAATATATTCAACCGAAAGGATCGTCCCGCGCATGAGTTCCTCGAGTCTCTTGCCGCATCACAGACGGGAGGTCAGGAGGTGTAACGCGGAAAGCCGGTATAGAGGCGCTTGGTAACGCGGCGACGCAAATAACCGTCCCACTTATCGGTTCGCGGAAGAAGAAAGAAAAAAAAAGAAAAACGGAAAAAGGAGAGAGAGCGAGAGAAAAGGCGCAAAAAGGGAGCTGCGCGCACCGGTCTCTCTCGGTATATATGTCGAATCCTTTGAGGATCGATCCATCACTGCGGATTATTCAGGCGCGCGCAAAAGGGGTGAGGTGGGAGGGGGGGGGGGAGGCCCGAGAGGGCACTATGAAAAGGGCGTCAATAGACTCGGAAGGCTAATGGCTTCGATTCTTAATAACAGTAGTGTGCAGTAGCCTGCGCTGCCGCCGCAGCGGCTGATAAATCGCTTCGCGCATGATCGATCAATGTGAAATAATTAGCGCGAGAGCGGCGAGTTCACCTGGCGCGGCTATACTGGCAATTAAATAAAATCTCGCGCCCGCGAGAATTACGCTTTCTCTCTCTCTTCCCCCTTTTCGAATATACGCAAGGTGTACAAGAGCGATGGGCTAAATAGTTACCTTATACATATACACGCGCAGCGCCGGGGAAATCAAGCGGGAGAAGAGAGACGACGAGTCGGAGAGATAATTGCAGCTGCAGCAGCAGTGGACCGGCGAGTGTATACTGCTGCAGCGTTGCTGAGAAAGAGGAGAGAGAACAGTCGGATACCATGCGATTCGAACCATTGAACTTCAAACTCGGTTAAATCGCCATTAGACGCAACCGTGTGTTATTGGGATTTTATTCGCTCCGAGAAAAACGGATCGCTGAACTTGCCCCCATACGCGTCTATATATATATATCGTATATATTAAACGCGTCGCGCAAAATTTGTTTGCGGCCGTGACGCGCGCTCCAGCTTTTCTCATATCGATTTTTCCGCGGCGTGCAGACAGATAACGTGTGTGTTTGCGTGCGTGTGTGTATGTACGCGCGCGCGATAAAAATTGCAGCGAGTCTATAGAGGAAGGACACCACCCGCGAGCGCGCGTTTTAAATTATATATAGAGCAGGCGCGCGACGCCCCCCCCCCCCCGCCCCCGCGATGAGGAAAAGCTCTCTCGACCGTATCCTTTGGACCGGGTGTAATAAGAAGCCAGCATATATAGCATAGCGCGCATGAAAAGAAGGAAAAAGCGAGAAAAATATAATAACTACACACATAGATATATGTATGTATGTATATACGCACCGTACGTGGAGACGTGTACGAGTTGCATTATTAGCAGGACACAGCACCCGTGGGAGAGACCGTGTCTAGCGTTGAATCTATATACCTGTGTTGGCGCAGCGGTGTGTGTGTGTGTGTGTGTGTATATACTATACATGTATATATGGCGAGCCCCCGGAAAAAGCATGAGAGCGCATACAGCGCACTCGGTCTCGAGTGCTAAATTGAAACACTTTTCCCCCGGATCCTCCGAGGTTTTTCACCTTTATTTCCGCTATTTGTCGCGCTCGCCCCCGACGGATAAAAACGGCTCTGATCGAAGAAACTGGGCACACGCTCTGGAGAGCGGGAAAGAGAAGTGGCTGTGCTGCTGCAGCAAGCTTTAAACGCGCTCGAGTTCTTTACGGGACCGAGGGAGTAGCGCGCGGCTGAAACATATCGAAATATCGGATTTATTGCGCCCGGCGCGACTTTGAAGATCGAGAGCGCGTGCTTAACCCCTATATATATATATATATACGTGTGAGCGCGGTGCAGCGCGACGACTCATTGTTTGGCTCCTTCTCGCGCCTTTTCTCGAGTGTGCGCAGCCTCTGTATTCTGTGTACAATGTCGCCCCACTCCCCCCTTGCACTCCTCTGTATATTATGGATTTTAATGCGTTTTACCGTTTCTCTCGTCGCTGCGCGCGTTAAAGGCTTTCGTGTTTGTTTATACACGGAGAGGATTTTCCGCGCTGTAAGTGGAAAGTTTTTTTTTCCTTTTTTTTTGTATGCCCGCCTCGAGGTGTGCGCGCAAGGAAACTTTCGACGAAACTAATGCGACGAGCCGCTACGCGGCGACGGCGATATATTTCTTGAGTAGGTATAGCGCTGCTCCTTCGCGCCGAGCGAGGATTTCCTGAAAACCTGAGTGTCCTCGTGTGTGTGTGTGTGTGTGTGTGTGTGTGTGTGTGGGTGTGTGCCATCACTTATACCGTGTGAATCGCTTAGCGCATTATACCCGAGACTTATCGCGCAGACGAAAGCCCATTTTGTTTATCTAATACCGGCCGAGGAGAGGACTCGTGTCTCTAGACGCACCTATGTACACTTGGGAGGACGAAGGCGCGATGGGAAAGGCATTACCGAAATGCTGATATGTTTATCGCGTGTGAAAGAAATGAGGCGTTTGTCGTGTGTCACCTGATATAAGAATACTTCAGATCGTATATGCTTGATATTGGATATTGTAGAATTATAGAAATCGTTCTAAATAGATTGCATAAATTTTCCAAATAAATATTACCAGCTGATCAAAATGGAAATCGAATTTTCTGTCATTTAAAAATCTAAGACGTATGCGCTCCCGTATATACCACCCGGCGTTCCACAATCTCTTGTCTATAATGTTGATCTGCATTAAAATTCTAATCCCGCTGTGTATAATTGGATAATACATAATTATACGCTCGCTACAAATTCACGGTATCTCCACTCCCATCTCCAATTATATATACATAGAATAATTTTTCGTTCCGACAAATCTCTCCTCTCTCTCTCTCTCTCTCTCTCTCTTTGGTTTTCACTCCGCCACATACGCGATGACACACATCGCAGCGCACGGCTACACCGCTTCGGATTTCGATTTTCGACTAAACAATACAGCTGATGATCAACGCGCGCCGAGTCGTCCGTCGCGCATCAACATTTCAGGCCAGCGCGACAAGTCCATTGATTACAGCTAATCCCATCGCGCAACCCCTGCACAGAGTCTCCGCAGCGGCGGCAACGCGGCCACCGAGCGAGCTGCATTATATATAAAGTCGCTAATTAATAACGATCTCAGCGTGCGATACAGAGAGAGAGGCGGCGAGAGAGAGCCTCCCGTCGCATCGGCGATGACGCGATAACTCTACGACAAGCCGTGAAAATTGGCCGGTATCAAGTCCGCGAGGAGGGGAAGGGGGCAAGGGGGGGGGACGAAATCCCGAGGCCTCGTCGTCACCCAAGCGTCCCCCTGCAGCAATATGGAGACGTTACTGGCGTCCTCGTATTCTCGGCTCCAGTGCTGCTGCTGCTGCTGCTTCTGCTGCTTTATGACGAGGGAGCAGCTCAAGCGTGTTCCACTTCAGATCGATTGGGCTCTAAACTTTACTGGTCTATAAAGCAATATATAAGTTCAGGTGGCAGAGAAGAGAGAGGAGAGAGAGCCCCTTCCTCGGAAAGATTCGCCCTTGTGTGTTCACAGACACACACAGGCAGTGCAGCCGATAATGCTCGTCAAATTTTTACAACTTCCGCGGCGGTGATGCCCGCTGCAGCTCCGAGAGCCCCCTCCTCTCTCTCACTGTGTAATTGATTTAATAAATCGGACCCGTTCGACACGTGCTTTTCTCTCCTCTGGCAGGACTCGTTCTCTCGGCGTCGTCGTCGTCGTCGTCGTCGTCGTCGTCGTCGTCGTCGTCTGATATACGACGTTCGCCGATCGACTTTTGATGCTGCCGAGGAAAGTTTGCTTTTAATGCAGTTTCCCGGCAATGTCTCCTCTTCTCACTTCTGCTGCCGCTGCCGCCGCTGCGAGAGCTTGTGCGTGCGATTAAAGTTGGCGAAAAGTCCAGAGGGTAAATCTCTCCTGGCGGAGATGATGAGTTCCGCGAGGGAGCGAGACACCACACCGCTTAATGGAAAACTGTGCCGAAAAAGATTGGCTTTTCAAGAAATTTAATTTCAAGATTCTTTGGCCTACACTCGATAAGGCTTTTTCATATTAATCCATCGTCATTTCGTAGGCCGCCCTTTAAAGTTCGCGAGCCCTCTGCTCTTCTCGTCTTTGAGGAAAACTTGGTGGGATATCGTTCGAGATATTTTCGAGGCTGATGGATGGCCGCGATGTTTATTGTGCACATAGATCGATCGAGATTTCAATTATTTCTTTTTGTTTTACTTTACGAGGGGGAAATGCGAGAGAGCGTTATTGGAAAGACGAGAATTGTCGCGGCGAATAATCGTTGAAAATTCTCTGGGATCTTTGGAAATTTTAGCGTACCTAGCTTGCCCACAAAAGTTTTCGAAATGATAATGAATAATTAAATTTATCTATATAACAATACGAAAATAATATACCTAAATAATCTATCGTCACAAGTATAACATCATAATTTACAGTTTAGTACTATTTCGATGTATTAATACTGATCATATTGACCAGAAAATACAGTGTTGATGATGACAAGCTTAACCAAATTTCTACGCATATCGACAACTGATTAATCATTGTTCTCTCTTTCTCTGTTGCAGGTGAGTTTCGCTCGAACGAGTTGTATACAGCATCGTCTCTCCTACATTACCAACACATCCAATATTATGAGTCCAAAAGCTTTCGCAGTACTACACACAGGTATACACAATTATACACGCATACATCATCCCAACGACCAATTGATCGAACAAAATTGAATTCATCATATGGATTCGGGGGGCTACCGCAATATCCACTTTCGGGATATTCCCATACGTATATAGATAACCCGAGATATATGTATCCGCAGCGATTACATACGACGACGATGACGGCGACGACACCTCTTTTGCTCCGAAAGCTGCGGATATAGCTGATTTTCCCCGCGAAATCATTTGTAGCGCATAATACGAGACGCATTACAGCCAAGTCACTCGTATTATACACTCACTCTCACTCTCTCTCTTTCTCGTGTCCCCCGGGTGGTGTTGGTGAATCGTACTTCTCTCTCTCTCCCTCTCGAAGAGTCTCCAGAACAGTATTATAGTTTCATAGAGACTAGCAGTCGTTCATTAGCCTTCGGGGCTTCCACGCGAAACGGTATTTCGTGTTGACGCTTTGTTGACACAAAAGGTAGTAGTCGTCCGGGGGGGCTATGTGTACCTTTTCTGTCGCGCCATTCCGCGAGAGCTTTCGCCGCGTATCCTCTCGCAGCAGCAGCAGCAGCAGCAGCTCTACATAGAAGCTCCAATTAAAATTAATCAAACTCCACGCTTAATTAAAAGCGCACCGACTTTCATCAATTATGCATTGTTCGCTGATGAATAACTTGTTAATTTACGACGTCGCTGCAGAGCGGCGCAAGCGCTGCTTCTCTTCATTCTCGTGCATAAATAATCTCTTCCTCTCCCGCTCTCTCTCGTCGGATTCCCGAAAAAGGATAATCAATTGATCGATGCATACAGCGTGTGTCCAACGATGTGTATACAAATGCAGCGATACACATAGCGGACAAAGCCATTATTATGTGTACGCATGTGTACATGCGCTGTATCGCATGTGTCGAGTGTGCGAGCGAGAGGAGAAAAACCGGTGGGAATCGGCCGAGAGAGCTGCGTGTGCGCACGCATCAGCAGAGAGCTTTATGTACATGCGCGCATACGAATCTTTTTGCGCGCGAGGCAAGAGAGAGGGGTGCAATTATCTGAGCAGCTCTCTCTCGCTCGCCCGGCGCGCAAAAACAGCGCGGATAATCAGCGCAATAACTCGCTTAACAAAACTCCCATTCACGCGGCGGCCTCCCGAACAATAACCGAGTGATTATGAGGCAAAAACAAGTGTACCGTGGGCTTTTTAGGATGCGTACTGCACGTATAGATATATACACGCGCCGGCAGGCGAGTGTGTCCGCGATGTACATACACTATACATATAGTGCACTCTGGCCGCGGGTAAAGCTCTGTGGACGCATAACCGGTGTTTTTCGCAGTGTTTGCATTTTTAATGACACGAACGGGAGGGAGGGAGTAAATATTTTTCGGCGCGTCTCTCGCGCTCGACTTGCGCTGATTTTTATTCGAATCTCTGGCACATATACGTGTACGCCGGTTATATAGCCGCCGCGTGCGCACCTGATTCCAATCGCGATTTCATGAATAGTCATGTCGAGAGGCGATTTGAATTTCGCGAGAGCCGCGCGTTCGATGTGGGATGAGAATCGTAATATTGCTTTAGCATTTCCGGGGGAGATTGATTCCGCGACCTTTCCACCTCTCTCTCTCTCTCTCTGTCTCTCTCTCGGTGTTTTACTTGCGCTTCATAATTTGCCGCAGCGATATGTTTCCGTTACGCCCGCGGCGGCCGGAAATGAATTATGCGGCCCGAACGTGAGGTTATTGCAGCGTATATATATATACGATTGGGTAGCGAGACTCGTGATTTTTTGCCAGCTTCGCGAAAGAATTTATTTGTCAATATTGAGTGAGAGCTGCAGACTGATAATCTGGCCACTTGGCTGTGAAGCAAAGTTCGCCGTCGACGCTGCTGTGCCGCCGGTTCATTTAAATTTATTTTATCGCGAAATTTCTTGCGGGGACACGACTTTTAATGGCGCGAGAAACGAGTTGTTTTACTGGCTTTCCAAATGACAACGCTTATTGCGATGCGGAGCTGCGCGGCGGTCGGTATATTGGACTGTTATTTGCGGAATGAATCGATTACAGAATTTTCAGACCCTTGCAACGGTTGCACGCGTCGTGATTTAACGTCGTTTGTACAATTGCTCTTTTTCCTTCTTTTGAGTGCAATAACGATAATCGATAGCATCTCTATGTATCAATACGGGAATTTTTTTCGTTGTCTATAGGCTTAATTAATGGCCAATATCTAGATATCCACTACAATATATCGTTTTCGATAGAAAACAACCATCAACTGACTTTTCAAAATGTACTGTTAACGACTGCGAGATAAATATTTCACGTACAGTATCATTTATTTCGCTCGTAAAAAATATGCAAATAGAAATTAAAATATACGCCGGGGCGAAATTGTTCGGAGCGCGTCCGGATTAAATTTTATTATTCTCATTACAGAGGTGATTTCACACCAAAAATTCTTGCCGGAAATGACTCCTGTTACTGCATTAAGTTTTACGAGTGAATCATTTGGAGAGAGAGAAACAGGAGATCATCCAACAAATGTGGATTTGAGTGCAACAGGCTATCTTTACAGCCATCTCGAAAGTATTAGAGACGCCGCGCGACAGTTGATAAAGCCCAGTTTGAGCAATAATGCTTTTACAGCTGTACGATTTGCAAATTCATTTTTTAAACCGTCACACTTCTACATCGTTTTCATTACGATTTCAGTTCGTGGATAAAAGTTTTTTTTACGGCAAATTTTTTCCAACCCGAGATGGAGCTGCGCCGCGTGCGTTGAAAGACACTTGTTTCCAACACCAAGGAATAAATTTCAATTTTTTTTTCAAACTTGCCCCGCTATATTCACCGCACACATGATAATTACGTCGGAATTTACAACTTTCTGGCACTATTATCGTGTTTTTGGATGATGGCGAAGCTCTGCAATATTCACGCAAAGTGCACGAGCGAGCGCAAGGTTACCGACACCATATCGCTCGCACTCGGAAACTTTTTATTTTTATACGGTTTCTTCTTCCTCTTCTTATCCTTCTTTTTTCTATATAAAGTTCTCCCAACGCTCTCCAACAGGTTGAACCTGATTAACTATAAAATACAAACTTGATGAAATCGTTGAAATTTTCCAGGGGCGTTTAAAGCAATGAAATTATCTAGACGGAACGCATTACTCTCCCAGGGATAGATAAGGCTAGTTCATCTTGTCCATTTCAGCGGACTCTACGTAAAATTCCTCTCTGCTCTCGCTCTCTCTCTCTCTCTCCGGCAACTTTATAACAGTCCGACAAAATCATAGCGAATCTAATAGCTCCGATTTCGTTAGCAAACGATCTCATTCCAAGGCTAGAGGAAGAGAAGGAGGGAGAGAGAGAGAGAGCGTAAAACTCGAGCTCGAAATTCCTCTAGTTCCAACCGAGTTAAATCTGAATTTTATCAGTCTTCTCATACTTATCTCAACTTTTTGCGCGGAACTGCGCGCTGTGCGCGCAGCTCGAAAAACTTTCCTTTTTCTCTCTCTTTCCTTACTTTTATTTTTTCTTCCCTCCTCCTCCTTCTCCTCCTCCTCTTTCTTATTTACGAAGACGAACTTCACTCCAAGATCGACGTCGTCACTCGAATTGCGCGCGGGGCTGAAGAAAAAGAGCGGGCTTTTCAAACAGTAGTTACGGGATGGACTGGACCGACCGACCGACCGACCGACCGACTACGTGAACGACGTAGAATCCACAAAAGCACTCCGCCGAGTTTAATGGAATTTATTAAAGCGGAAGTCTGCAAGATTTATAAGGATAAACGAGAAGCTACTACTCGCCGGGCCGATATACCGTGTTACAAGCGGCCGACGCTGTCTTTTTGGAAGAGAGTTTAGCTGCTGCTGCTGCTGCTGCTGCTACACTGCGAACTACACGCGCTCGGGCCCGTCAACCTTGACTTTATGACTGTTTGCCACGAGCCTCCGGGTCAATAAAGGAATTCACTCGCTGAACTGCTGCGGCAACTGTTTGGCATATAAATATGTCCAGTTTAACTGACGAGTAACTAGTCCTAAGCTCTTGGATGTACAGCGTTGCATACACTGTGTATATGTGTGCGGTGTACAGTAGCGCATTAGCGCAGTTCTGCGGAAGCACACTGACTTGCGAGGGTAGAGTCGAGAGCTTGATATGCTAAATACTTCAGTAATTTCCGTGGATGCTCTTCTAACTGCGATAACTCGATTCTGTTGATCGTCAGAAAAGTAAATCCTGTCTTTGAAGAAATTCTTAGCGTTTAAGCAGCATTAAATATGCAGCGGCGGATTCTGATCGATATAAATGATTAGAATATAAAATCGCAATTCACTTCTATTATTAACTTTTTTTTTAATATTCTTGAATTAATTGTAAATAACTATTTTATTTGTACAAAATTATGATGCTAACGTGGGTATTGCATATCGATTATGGGTACGTTCTTTACGAATAAGAATATAATAATTCATTTATAAATGATAAACATATACCAGTATCGAGTAGTACCAAGTATTGAATATTGGCTTTTAAAAAATTTCTCGCATATACGAATGAACGCGCATGAAAATATATAGAGCGCGCGCGCTGGACGTATCGTATAAGTAAGAATTGATGGCATCGATATATTTTTCAATAATAGACGGGCTGTTAGATCAGATGGCTGCAGCAGATGGAATTTCGCGTTCACTCGCGGAAAATTGTAAAGCGCTGCCGAGAGATAGAGAGTGAGAGAGAGCATCAGGGAAGCCAAAATATTCAATTCGCAAAAGTAAAATCAATCGAAAAAGGTCAGTTTAACCAAAGCCATATCTCCGCGTGTATCGAAGCGAGAGGGTGAGAGGAAAAGCTTGTTGTTTTTTTCCCCTCACTCTACATCAGCCTTTTTAAAAAAGAGAGAAAAATAAAAGATTTACGCAAATATCGCAGTGCAACGACGCACATATATATATAGCGCGCCCATATCTACAGGTATATATAAACAGGCGGGCGCGCGCACGCAACTCGACGTCCAAAATGATGAACACGGAATCCCCCCAGCGCCGCAGTGAAACTAAAAACGACGCGGGACCGACGATGTGTATACCCCTTTAATGCATATCCGCTTGGCCGGCGGCAGCAGCAGCAGCGACGAGAAAGCTAATCCCCCGCGACTAATCTCGTTTCCAGCTTGACGCAAATGAAGCCTTCAGTCGTTTGGAAATCATGATGGGGCGGAGAGTGAGAGAGAGAAAAAAAAGCTCTCGTCCGTATAATACCTTTCCGCGGACTGTCCGTTCAATTTATAACGGTGTCCGCGCGCTTCCGCGGCTTTAATGCACACAACCGCGTATCTGTAGGCATCCATAGACATGTACGCACACAGACGCGCATCACTCGAGAACGAGAGCGAGAGAGAGAGAGAGAGATAGAGAAAATCGATCGCCTACCGATAATTCGTATCGCGCGCGCGGCGAGTAGTTGTATGCTATATACGGGAGCTCGGGGTTTAATTTAATAAGCAATCAGGTTTACGACTCGATCATCTCTCTCTTTCTCCCTCTCCCGTCGCTGCTCTTCCTTTTATGCGCCTCCATACTGCGCAGTGCTGTACACACCTTCTTTTTCTTTAATAATCCGGCGGATGTTGCGTAGTGCTTGTGTATGTGTGTGTGCAGCAGCGCAAGAGAGCAGGTATAAAAGGCTTTCTCCGCGGGTTTACCGGAGAGATTACGTGCCATCGACGAGGTGTCGCGTAGAATGCGATTTTAATAGACCTAGCCCCCCTCCCCCTCCTCTTCCCGCCCATCTTTTCTCAGTGTAATCCATTCGTTATTACCGGCAATAATTTTTTCTTTTAAACGCCAACAACAGCCATTCGCGTTGTGTATGTATACACAGGAGACTCGTTGCCCCGAGATAGAGATAGTGAGAGAGAGAGAGAGAGAGAGAGAGAGAGAGAGAGAGAGCGGAGAGAGAGACAGCAAGATAGTCGTCGGAGATAAACGAGAGTCGAGGACAGCCGTCAATTATCCAGCGCAGCGAAAACTACCCTCGAAAGAGAAGAAAAAAATAAAAGAAGGTCGGCGCGCGCGCACATAAATCCTTGGATACAGGGCGGAGAAAGAGAGAGAGAGAGCGAGCGAGAGCTGAGAACGATTCAAAGCCTCGTTTTCTCCCCCGGACGTGTCACCCCCCCTGTCCCCTGTCCCCCGCCGCACAGCACTAATTTCCTCGTCGTCCCTCCATTCATAATTTCATCACTCTCCATTTAGCTCCTCGTATACATATATACATTGCATATCTCTCGACTATACGTATATACTTCTCGCGCCTCTGGCCATTGAGGCTCTCGCTCATCCTCCGTCGGTATAATCCCGCGGCTATACCGCTACGCTGCCTCGTGTCGCCGTGCGTTAGGCCAGTAGCGCGCAAAAGGCCAGGACTGCTGTGCTGCACACACTCTTTCGTCTCTCTTTCTCTCTCTCGCTCTTCTCTCCGTGCGCGCGGAAATCTCCGGGGGATTTTTCGAGCGGCTGCAGCAGCTACTAGTAGCTGCGCGCGGATATAAATGCAGCCAGCTTTAGAATCTGGGTCGATGCTGAAAGATTAAATTCCAGCGGGCGCTGACGTTTTCCCCGGGAATATTTCGAACGCTGAGAATTCTCCGACTCTCCGTATACGTATATAGGTCTATATGATGTATACCATATATACCTGAGCTTCCGTGTGTATGCGTATATACATACACGTACACGCGGACGGACGAACGAGAGGGAGAGACCGGTGAAAATGACTTTTCCCGGCGTCGTCTTGTTTTCCCTCTCTCTCTCTTGCGAACGCGCCGTCTGTGCAGCGCGCATGCAACATACACACGCTGCACGGACTTCTCTGATTTGTTTTCCAGGCGGAGAGAGAGAGAGAGAGAGAGAGTTTCCTTGGAACGCGCCGCGCCGTCACCGCCGATATTCGCTCTCTTTCGACTTTTCTTCTTCCTACATATACCTCGCGCTCTTTTCCGTGTGTGTATGGCTGTATTGATAAGAGATTGCGGGAGGGTGGCGGGGGCGGGCACGATGAGAGGAGCTTTTGGCGCGTGAAATCGGTCCGCAGCTTGCGGCAGCTGAAACGGCTCTCGGGGACGAAACAAATCGATTCAGCAGCTTTACAAGAGCGACGTACACGGCTCTCTCTTTTTCTCCCTCCTCCCGACCGCTCTCGTCGCGCGCGCGCGCGCCGCGTATGGCCGCGCGCCGAAAAAAACACAATTTCTACATGTATATACAGCAGCCCTCCCTCTCGCACTCTCGCGGGGTTGGGCAATTTTTTTAGAGTGCTTTTTATCTTTCGGGGGAGGGAAAAAACACTGAAAGTACTATACATATACACGATGCAGGACACGAAGGAAGTGAATTGCGTGCGAGGCTTTTTCCGCTTCGATTACATTATTCATATTCCGCCTCGACGAGCAACTGTTTCGAAGCTTAAAGTAATGACGAAGGAGTATGTACTGCATTTACGTACAGCGTATGTATATACGGTACATAGCCGTGCACAGCAGCACTGATTCAAAGCAGAGCGGAAGCTGCCTCCCCCCCACCTCCCATCCCCCGCCTCGCTTGTTTTATGCACCTCGCTCCCGCGCGGCTGTCTCTTTTTACGGCTCGTCCTCGTCGCGATTTTTGCGCGCGCGGCGCTCCTACTCCTTAGCCTCTCCCCCGCCGCCGTCAGTTTCACTTTTCCAAGAAGGCGGCGGCCCCAGCCTTTTTGCGCGAGGCTCAAGTGCATTTTCCGCTGGATTTATCGCGAGTGCGCCCCGCGAGAGCTTCGCCGTCGTGTATATATATATGTGTGTGGTATACTGTATATAGCTTCTAGAGCTTCGAGCTTTGTGCGCTCGCGAGTGGCTCGCCTGGGAGAAAATCGAAATATTTTGTATATGCGTCGAATTCTCAAAGAAAAAAAGGGGAGAATTCACGTTTCTTTCGTCTATGCAGAATATCCGAAGAAAATTGTTTTTAAGCTCGAGTTTTCGGACCGGTCGGACTTTCTTCTGCATAAGTCAAAAGATATGATAAGAAGTACCGAGGAACGCGGGAAAAGTTGCCTGAATGATAAGAACTATATGCGAATGTTCCCGACGCACAAATAAAATTTCGAATCACACTGTGATAAAGTGCAATAAAAGATCTTTAATTTAAAAAAGTAATATGTCCATTTATAAAAAAAAATTATTATTATTATTATAATAAAAATCCGATCAACCGCAAATTTCTTTTGTCTCTATATTTTCCTTCCCATCATAAATTCCCATGCTCCTCGACATTTTTTATCATCCTTCCGCTTACAAAGGAAAATCCGATCGGTCCGCAAGCTCTATAGATTAAAAAAATGTTTTTTATTCGTAGACCAAAGAAAACTGCATTTTTTAAAAGAATACGACATTTACGCGCGTTTCTAATTTATGTACATGCGTACACGCGGCAACGAAATTAGCGCGCCTTTATTTTATTCTCGCGAGCGAATCAAGGCCGTCGCTCTCGATCTGCAGGGCGCGCGACTGGCGCGAAATTTAGATACGGATCGTCGGAGTAATGTAGCGACGGCAACGAAGCGGCTCACTCAATTACACGGCGATAGCCAATAAATAAAAGCTCATTACAGTCCCGGCCGCAACTCCCAGAGCAATGCGCCTCTCCTCCTCCTCCTCCTCCTCCTCCTTCTCCGCCTCCTCTCCGGCGCAGCAACATGAGACATGAATAAAAAGACGAAGTAAGAAGAAGTAGCGGCAAGGCTGCAAAGCGAATCGATTCGTTTTCATCAAGCGTTAATAAAGAAGGCCTTTCTTTACACGCGAATTAAGTTAGCCGAGAGTGAGAGAGAGAGAGAGAGAGAGAGAGAGAGAGAGAGAGAGAGAGAGAGAGAGAGAGCGAGAGCTCACGGATATTGAGTTTGCTTTTAATTTTCTGCCCAGCTTTGCAACAGCATATACAGCTCTCTCTCTCTCTCTCTCTCTCTCTCTCTCTCTCTTCACGGCGTCTATACTATTGCACTGCGCGTAGCCGTATCGGCTTTGGCCTATAGCTACGTAATACTTTGTAAAATTGAATCAGCACACGCCTGTCTCGTCGCGCGCTATATATCTGCGTCTGTCTGTTTGTCGGAGGGCGAGGACGACGACTACGAGGACGAAGACGAGAATCGAGGGGTCTATATCTATATGTACAACAACAGTTTTCTCGCTGGCGCTTTGTCGACTATATATACGCGAGCGAGAAAGACACGAGGCGTCTCCGAAGGAGCGAATCGATCGCTATCAGTTTTCTGTCATCTCGAGAGGACTCTGGGGCAAGCTTCGACAATTAACCCTCTTTTTCACGAGCTGTACGCTACTACTGCTGCTGCTGCTGGTGCTGGTGCTCCCCCTTGTTTTCCACGCGCTTCTGCTTGAATTATCGTACTTTCCGCGCGCGCGCGGGGAAATTCGGAAACAGCTTAGTAGAGCTCTGACGAAGTTTGCGCGGAAGTCCGGAAAAACTTTGGGAAAAACTAATTTCCGGCTCGCGCGCTCGCGCGTGGCGAAGATTGCGTCGTAGAGAGAGTCGAGATGCATTGAGATATTGGATGGGAAATATTGTGATGGGGATGAGTATGTTCAGTGAAATTAACTGAGACGTGTGTATACTTTTTCTTTAGTTTTGAGTAGTTATAGCGCCTCAAATGCAATTAATTAAGAACGTATAAATAATTAAATTGAAACTATAGAAATCGAAATTTTTCTAAATTCCTACCACCGCAAAACGTACAATAAAGAATCTTCATAGACTCCTCTTCGCACAGTAGCAGCAGCAGCAGCAGCAGCAGCAGCAGCCGAGAAGAAAAGAAAACGATCGGAATTAGCCTTTCGTCGAGAGATCGCGGAAAAATCCTCGCCGAGAACCTCGGGCTCTCGGGGGTGTATATAGAGCTGCTCGTAAAACCAGGGAAAACATTCGCCTCGGTGCCCTCGCTTCTCTTGTATAGAAGAAAGACAAACCGAAAGTCGCCCGATGAACCCGGAAAAATTCGTATTAGAGGGAAAAGTTACTCTCTCTCTCTGTCTCTCTCTCTCTCTCTCTCTCGCTCACTCTCCCCGGCGACGGAAGCTGGCCGCGTTTAGCAAGAGAGCGCGCGCGAAAACCGCGCGTTCGAAGGAGGAGGAGCTCTCACATACACACGTATATAATACGGCGAGCGAGAGACACGCACACAAAGGCCGCGACTGACAAAGAGAGCGAGAGAGTGGCCGGATACGGGTGGGTGGCCCGCCGGAACTGGCCTCCGGCTCTCTCTCTCTCTCTCTCTCTCACTCACTCTTTAACCTATATATAGCGCGCTGCGGCGCATTCCTGTATATATAGATACCTCTGTGTGTGTGTGTACGCAGCAGTGTGTGTTCGTACCTGCATAATACGTATATGTATATGCATGAAGCGCGTGAAATGAAAGAGCGTCGCCGTGTATAACGGACGGCTAGTTGTGGGTTGTAATAGCGTGAGAAGAGAGGCTCCGGGGTAGGGGGTGGGAGAAAAAGATCTCCCGGACTTTTAATATGGAGTGCGCGCAGTGGCCGTCGGTGTGCAATTTGTCCGTGTGCAGTACGTATACGCGCGTATATATACACCCGTGGAGTAGGAGGAGGAGGATGTGTCTTGTATATGCTGATGCGAAAACGCGTGGTTGTTGTTGTGCCGGCCGATTGGCGAGCGTGGGATTTCTGCCGGATCTCTCTCTCTCTCTCGTCGCGCCGCACGCCGCGCCAGTCGATCGTTCGACGACGTGTCCTGTGTGTATGCGTATACACTCCTTTGTTGTTTTTTTTTTGTCAATCCTGCGCGCACACCGCGTTGCGTATACACATACCCTTTTGTTGCGGCGCGATTCTCTTTCTTTTTTTTCGTCGGGCACGCAAACGCATATACCGAGCTTTCATGTATATTCACATGCGTATAAGTCAAATCTGCGTCCAGTAAATTTTTACTGCCCCGTTTTTCGCGCTGCATTTTCACGCTAATCGTCGACGCCCGACTTTTGTATACACTGTATACTGCGCGAGTACAGCTGTATTGCGCTTAAAACCAATAAGTACAAGAAAGCCGTTTGCAGGGCTCTTTCTGCAGCACCGACGTGTTTGCACTGATTATTGCGCTGTGTGTGAGTTGCAATAAGCCCCGGCGAGAGTGAGAGAGAGAGACTATTTCGTCACGAGATTTTGCCGGGCGAGCTCTCGAGGAAGTTTTCCTCGGCGCGCGCGGAAGGGAGTTAGCGAGAGGTGTATATACATATATACACAATATACATGTGCATATATAGCTCGCGCTTCAGCCCGAATTGAAGTTTCAACTAGAAACGCGAAACGTTTATTAACTCCTCCGCGGGTACAAGCGCTCATTTCCTCGCCTTCTTACAATGCCTCTCTCCCGCCCACCCGCGTAGATATGCACTGTACAGTTTTCCTGCAAGAAGGGGGGGGGGGCTCGATTATAACAGCGAAAAGCTCTTTCGAGAGAAAGAGAGTCAAAAATCGCTGTAAAGAAATTGTTCGGTCGTCACTACTGGCACAGATGCGACTATAACTGTAAATGCACGCAGTAGAATAACCCGTCGACTTAGGATATGTATACAAGAATCGTGCCAAGGATCGGCTATGCGCTATCGATTAACGAGCCCGAAAGAAAGCCATAGTATATACATATGTATAACCCATACTGTACACTTCTACATACGTATCACACACAGGCGTAGAGAGACAGAACGGCGGCACCCCACACACACGCGCGCGCACGTATACACCTATACAGTGTACATATATATAGACCGGCGTGCACGAACGCCGCGAGAGGTGGAGACAGAAACTCGCGGGTATAGAGAGCGCGAGAGGGTGAGAGTATACACTTCGCCGGATGGGGAGGGGATAGAGACTCGGAGCTCACTGCTCTAGCCGGGTAATCGATCCTGCCTCAGAGCCGCGGCCCGAAAGGAGTACAGCAGCCCCTGTTTTCCCCTTCCGTCGCCGCCGCCGTCGTCGTCGTCGTGCGCCTCCTCATCGCCCCCCCCCCCCCGCCACCAACCGGAGTTCCATGCGCTGCGCGTTACTTTTCTTCTTATACGTGTATACCTTATAATATTGGGCGCGAGAGCGAGCGAAGTCCGCCTGTTTTTATAATGCGGTTTCTCTAAGCCAACAGCCGCAAGCTCGCGCGCCATACCCTGTGCTTAGACTCTCGACGCCGAGGTGTAGTGCGCGAGCCGTATAGGCAGAGAAAAATTGCTCGCGTGTTGTATGTGTATAATGTATATGGGTGTGTGGAGCGGCGGCTGCTGCTGCTGCTCGGGCGAATTAAGACCCCCGAGAGAAATCGCTTGTTTGAATAGGGCGGTATAGTGGATAATCATTCTACGACGCGGCTTTCCGTGTACTTACACACAAGAATCGTAGGAGAGCTGATGGGGTTATTTGTTGATTGGCTTCGCGCTTTACGTCTGTGTGCAGCGTATACAATGAAAGAGAAAGGAATGGTATTAGAGGCTGCGTTGAACGGGCCGGATAACGCATTTCTCGTAAAATATTGTAGCAGCTATGTATTTTTTTTTTGTTTACACACCCGATGTTTATACTAGACTTTCGGTAAATGCGGATATTCCCCCGTTTCTCGGCGTATGCAGCGCATCTACGATATTTTATCGTCCACACGTACGTACATTTCAGGTTATACGAACAATTTGGGTTATCGTAGTAAAAAAAAATATTGGCTATACCCCTCCTCGTTCCGGTCGCGGAACGAACCCCCGCTGTTTCAGAGTCGAAGCCATGATCGTGTGTATATAAAGGTCTCCTTGTTAGTACCTAACCACGTGGGCAATGACCAGGCCAATTTTTCTTGCAAGCTCGACTTCGGCTAGCCGGTTAGCTCTCACTCTCGGGTTAGCTAACCCTTGCTCCATTTTCTTTGTTTTGCCCTCTTCGTCGAAAGCGTAGACGCCAAGAGCGAAAAAAAAGCCATTTTGAAACAAGGCCACATCAACGCGCTCGTCCACTGCAGGCCAACGTTTTTCTCTCTCTCTGTCTCTCTGGCAATTTAACGCGTGAAAGAGCAGAGAGCGACGAGGAAACAAAGAAAAACTGCAGAGTCTTGGAGAAGCTGCAGCGCGCATAGTCGCGAGACAAAGCCCAAATTAAAGGATGTATGAAAATTAAAAAGCTGAATTATTATAAAACCGAGAAGAAAAAGAGAGCGAGGGGCAAGAGAGTAGGACTGCATCAGCTCTCGACGCTGCTGCTTCCTTGGCTAATGGACTGTATAACTTAATCCGAGCCGGCGGTGTGGCCGCCGCCTCTTTCTCTCTCGCGGTAAAGTTTGCGCGAAACGAAGAGGAACGCGCCGTAAAATCAAAAGCAAAAATGTAGGGGAGAGAGAGAGAGAGACCGCGCGATTTTGATTAATCCATAAATTTGCCTAACTCTCTCGCCACCTACACGCAGAGGGGTATATACAGGTATACATACGCAGACACTATAGCCGTAATCGACCAAAGGAACGTCTTCCAACACGCGTATACACATGGTTTACGGCTCTGCCGAAATTTGCCTCTAAATTCACGTAATAGACGCGGCGCTCTATGTGTGTGTGTGTGTGTGTCTGTGTGTAAAATTCGAGTGGTCGATCGATATTCCCTCCGGCTGTACGCGGGGATATCCCCACCTGGGAATTCCCAACTGTCGCGCCGGAAAAATCGAGACGCACACACTCGCGCTCGCGAGTATACGCTCTATAGTGTACAGTACAGTATAATATATATATGTGCATCTATATATGTATATAGGGACGGGGGAGAGTTACATGCAACGCGGCAAAGTATAAATGAGGCTCGTTTAGTCGCGGCTGACCGAAATTTCCGTCGAGTGCGAAAAATATTATCGTCGGGGCCTGCAACAAAGACCCTCGGTAAATTTCGCCCGCACCGGGGGCGAACGGCGAAAATTTTATCGCGGGTGCACTCCGCGAGTGAGAGAGGGCTGAGGGTGGGGGCGGGAAGGGGGGAGAGGGAGAGAGAGAGAGAGACCGGAGAAAAGTGCAATTTCCAGGTGATATAGCGCAGAGAACTTGGATTACGAGCTTTTTCATGACAATTTGAGAGGTGTGGTCGACGCTCCCCCTCCCCTCTTTTTTTTTCTTCTTTTAATTGCCCGCCACTGTGGATTTAAACTTTTATGTATATACGTGTGTATGCATGTGTGTATATATATATTGCGAAGATTTTGTAGCGGAGCTTTATTTGCGCGGGAAATTTATGTCCGCGGGCGAGAGAGAGGTAAATGGAAAGAGCGAGTGAGAGAGGAGTAGAGTTTTTGGAACAGAAAGACGGTACCGTGCACCGATTGTTTCATTTACAAATGGCGGACACGGGAGGGAGGGATGAGGAGGAATTGGAAAAAAATACTGTAAATTAACTTGAATCGCTGTTATAGAGGTTGGCTTTTACACACGATACGTACATAGCAACGGCTGTTCTACGCCGAGAGAGCTCTGCGTGGAAAAAATTTTTTTTTGCATTTTACTCAGTATACTTTTTTGAACGAGTTCCGCGCATAAACTCCCAAGAGAGAATAACGCAGAAAAAAAATTTTTCAGCCCATTAGACGCGCGCGCGTACGGGTATACACCGTATACAACGTATATATATAAAAAGCATAACAGCCACCGCGGCCGCGGAAAAATTAAGCTTTTTCTTATTTTCTAAAAACTATATATTTCCAGTATATATTATACAACAAATACGGGTATACATAGGATTGTGGGCAGTTAATTGAAACGCACGTCGCAGAGATGGAAAAATACGCAATGATGTATTGTAATTACGAGAAGGTCTGAAGGATGTAGAGGGGGTGGGGGGGGGGGGGACTTCCCTCGATAATTGGCTGGCGCACACGTGTGTGTCTACATAATATACCTGTGCACGTCGGAGTTATAATCTAATACGATGTAGGCTATAATCACCATTGCTTTTATCATAAAGCTTCTCTATATATATATCTCGCGCGCGATTAATCAAAACAGCATAAGCGCAGCGCGCTGCGGCCCATCCCCCGCAATCCTCGCTCGTATACGCACGTATACGTCAGTATACCTGTATATACACTCGTGTTTCCCGCCCTTATTCATTTCAATTACGCAGCAGAGCCCACTGAGAGAGAAAGAGAGCCGTGTCGCGCAGCTGCTTTCCTCTTCCCAAGAAAAATTAACAACGCGCGCCGCGTCAATTAAACTCTCCGCGCGTCGCCCCACACGAATTCTCGCCAGACGCGCTAGTACACTGCACGCGCGCGCGTTTATCCCGTACGTGTACGTACAGTATAATATACACATTTTGAAGCGAATGTTTGATTCTCCGAGAGAGCTCGTCGTCGCCGGCGCCGAAAAGCCGAGAGACGTCGAGCGAAGCAGTATAGCACACAACCTCCCCTACTCCTCCCGCCCGTGTATATAGTCCTCCTAATTGTTCGAGATTAATGTAACTCGCCCACTTGCGGGGGCCTTTATCCGCAGTAGCAGCAGCAGTGGTCCGAACGCGTGTGTCGCTGCGTTATACGTTATAGCTGTGTAGAGAGAGAGAGAGAGAGAGAGAGAGTAGATTGAAGCCACTCTACGCGTCGCCGGCAGCTAATTACGCGCTTGACAAAAACAGCGCGTGACGATGAAAGCAAACCGCTTTCTACGTATATATTATATATACGCATTACGCGCCGCTGCATCCTCTCCCCTTATATATTGTCAGGCCCTTACTCTTGACTGCTGCTGCTGTAGCAGCTACAGCAGCAGCGTTTTAAGGCCGGTGTGTTGCCATTTACCTCGTCCGATATGCGTGACAGTGATGCGCTGACGCTCTAATTATGTGCTGCAAGCGCGGCTTGCGTATAACACAATATATATGTATATTGTATATATATTGCAGGTTGCAGAGTATGTGTATATACTTTTGCTCGGGGATGTAATTAACTATTTGACGCTGCGGGGCCGAGAGCTGCTTGCTCTATCCCTCGGCCTCCCCCCACTCCCCCAACCCCCTCCCGTAGCTCTGATATATTGTAGCTGCGTAGTTACTAATGCCGCGGCGGCGGCGGCGGCGGCTCTCTGTTATATACGCGGATGGATTTTGGCTGCGTCCGACAGACTTCCCAGTAATTTGGGGGGTACAGTGTCACTGCGCTCATAGCTACTAGCTGCTGTCGCTGCTGCTGTTGAGATTTTCATTTGCGTGTATAACATATATATTTGAATTTTCATGACATCGGGGGGCCATGAGCAGCATAGTAGCAGCAGCACACGCTTGTATAGCGATAGATTCGATTATTGTTGCGGCTTTTCAACATTTGCATAATTACAGCTGTGCAAGCCTTCGCGAGAGAGAGAGAGAGAGAGAGTGAGAAAGAGAATGAATAAAGCACTCTCTCTGTCGCTCTCTCACGTGCGAGGGCGGTTTAACAAGAGACGCTTATCAACGGAATAAAATATGATAAAGCCGATTATGAGGCCAGACTCGCGGCTGCCGCCGCGCTGCAACGTTGATTTTATACCCGGAATATTTTAACAAGGCCACGAACACGATAAATTATACCTGAGGAGATATAAGAGGGTTGAAAGAGAGAGAGAGAGAGAGAGAGAGAGAGAGAGATGAGGAGGAGGGGTGGAGGCAGACGGATAATTACGTAACGCTCTCTCGACCGCCGCGCGGCGGTCGAAAAAGTGAAACTAAATCGTCGAATTATGCACCGATATTCTCGGGTGAGTCGCGCGCGACGACTGTATATAGAGCCGGGGGGCGCGAGCGCTAACTCAATTTTTAATTCAATTCCGTTTGCGCAGCAGCCGCTACGAGCAGATGTAAATATAAAATCGATGCGCAAGCGCGGGGGAGGGGGAGCGAGAGTTTCTCCAATTAAATATTTAAATAACCCGCCGAATTCAAACCTATGGGCTCTACATCGTCGCGCATATGTGCAGCAAAGGACGCGTACACAGTGGGTGTGTGAACATACATTGTGTGTCTATGTATAGATATATAGATATACATGTAGTCGAGATCGAAAGAAAATTTAATTTTCAGCGCTCACTCGCAGTGCGCCTGATAAAAGCGCGAGCGCGCATCTCCCAACTTTTTTACTCGATTTAATTTCAGCCAGCCCGCCTTTGAAGCGCGCGCTGTGTATAGTGTATAGTGTGTGCAGTGTGTGTGTGTGTGTGTGTGTGTGTGTGTGTGTGTGTGTGTATATATACGCACACACACACATCAGTAGTGCAATACCATCAAGCGGCAAATTAAAAATGTCGCTAAATAAGCATAGCGAATTTGTTTGTATAATACAGTGCACTCACTTTCTCGGTATATTTTCATAAAATTTTGAAAAATCCTCGCGATCGATTCGCCTCTGTTTGTGTGTATGTGTGCGTGTGCATCGATACGTAAATATTTAATGAAATAAGCGGAAACAATGACACTGAGTATATCTAGAGAGCGACGACGACGTCGAGAGAGCCGCGAAAAATGTTTTTAAACATGAGCCGCGCGAAAGAGAGCATAGCCGCGCGGCTCCTACCGCTCGCGCGCCGCAGCGCGCTAGAGGATTAAACTAAATAAGTCCCCGGGTTTATGTATTATTCCATAATAAAACCGTCCGGTTAAAAGTCCAAAGCCTCTCATCCGAGCGAGCGGCGGCAACGGCGCACGCGACAGCTCTCTCTCTCTCTCTCTCTCTCTCTCTCTCTTCTGGGCTTTATTAAAATGGCTTTTTAATTTCAAATATCCCTGATTCACGAGCTGCTTTTATATATTTTTCAAATATATGCTAATTTCTCACCCCCCCCCCTACCCCTTATCCGGTACAGAGCTGCCTTTTCGCTGTTTTAATCCGTTTAACGCGCCTCGAAATCTTAACGCACCCCTTCCTCGTCCGCTGCTGCTGGGTTTGCGCGAAAAAAAAATTTTTTTTCCCCCGTCCCCCACCCGCGCGCCTGCAGGCGTACGTTAGATTTATCACGCGCGCTCGCTCTCTATATACTCGCGCGTGCGGCGAAAGTGCAGCGCAGTTGAAATTACACCTTGACTCTTGATAAAAATTTATGGAAGTTGCGATAATTTCAGCTGCGCCGCGCGCACATAGCTGAGGAGAGAGAGAGAGAGAGAGAGAGAGAGAGAGAGAGAGAGAGAGACGGGGTCTCGGACGATTTTTCACTGTACTTGTTAATACCTCCCCCGGCATTATCACGTGAATTTCACGCTTATTCTCGTGCGCGCGCGCTCGGAAATTTTCTTCATTAAGAAAGTCTCTCTTTTCCAGGAGCAGTGCGCGATACGCTACTTGGCTTCCTTTTTCTCTGTCTCTCTCTTTCCTTTTTTCGCGAACTGCCCCCGTAGTTACACAACTGGGCTGCAATTAACTCTTGACAGCGTAGTTATGCACGGCGCGCGCGCACGTGTGTCTCCGTGTCGAGACACACAGTCTATATACGTATATATACCATATATATAGCTATGCGGCGTTAGAGAAAAAAAAACGCGGCCTGGCTAACTGGGTCCTTCTCGCGCGCGCTACACGTGGATTAAAACCGAGCTACTTGAAAACATTATAATCGAGTCCATCCTTCTAAATTAAGCTTCTGGATGTTAGAGGTTATTTTGAGACACTTATTCTCTCTCTTTCTCTCTCGCTCTGTCTCTCTCTCTCACTCTGTTTCGAAAGCACATGCGCGCCGAGAGAAAGAGAGAGAGAGAGAATCTAAATTTTAAATTCCCTCTAGCTCTCGTGGCCGCGTCGAAAGCAAAGCAGTTCGTTGATTGATCGATCGAGCTCTGTATACACAGACTATAAGAGGAAAGTATCACCTAGTTAAAATTGATTCAATTTTCGTTGCTAAAATTATCTATTTCGCGATAAATCGCAGTTTTTTTTTAATTTATATATAATATCTTTTTTATTATCCTTTCTGGATAAAAACGATTGTTTTACGATCTTACTCGATTTCGAATTACTACCCTTTTTTTTCGTTACACAAGTTTAAGACGCCACTTCATTACAGATGAGGGCTCGCGTGTGACCTTAATTTACATATACCGCATACTAATGGCAAAATATCGTAACCTAGCATCGCAATTCTGATGATCAGAAAGTTTCTTATACTTAATAATATCGTGTATTTATTATGCCACTTGCTTGTAAGAGATTTTTTTTTCAAACACGAGAAACTGTATAATCACGAAATAGCACTGTAGAGATGAAATCATCGTCAAACTCGAAGCTATGCCTGTATAATAGAGTCGAGAGTCTCGAGTGCTCCGACCAATCGATTTCAACGAAGTGTTATTGAGACAGTAGTAAAAATTCGCTTTTGATATAAGTGGTGGATATTGAATGACTTTAAAAGAATTTTGCTGTTTCTCTGATCTGTCATAAAAAATAATGAAAAATTGAATAAATTTTTAATCCGTATTGAATGACTGAATTTCTCTGGCATATCATTGTTATTGTTATTATGCTAAACATAATTTTTGACTAAGTTGCGCAACAAAATGTGTCAAGAAAGTTTGTGATTTCTTTATGATTATTGGTACAGTATAATCCAGGGAGTTTCCTGAGCTATGTTTTATTCCATATGCGATCAATTCTCACATACCCGCATAAAAAACTAATAAATACTCTCCATGCCATATGAATATGCATCTGATAAATCATTATTCTTCCCGCAGAAAAACGTGTATGCTTCACTAAATCCAACAGATTACGTGCATTCAAATTTTTGAAGTTAAGATTATACGCTGCACATCAGCTTTTGTATTCGTCAATTTTATAACACAATTACTTAATACCATGTCGGAAGTAACTTTGAAAAACGAGATCATCATAGATAATTAAAAACCTCATTACTAAGGCTACTGCCAACTTCCTATCGCTAATGTTTAAACAGAGAGAGGGAGAGAGAGCAGCCTGCACACGCTGAAACTTCGCTTCGCTGCAGTAGTGCAGCGCGCGGATATACAGCGATGCTTTAAATTCATCAACATTAAACATTCCGGGACAAGTTGGGAGTCCGCGTGTGTGCGCCGGACTACTCCCGATCGGCAAAAAGCATAGTAATTTTTAATCAAACTTTTCCCGAGACAATTTCAAGGCGCTCGTCCCCGCGCAGGAAAAAAGCAGATACAGCGCGGGCGGAATCTAAATTTCAAATACCCTCTCTCTCTCTCGCTCTCGCTCTCGCTCTCCAACACACACAGCTTTGCACTCTCAACTTTTGATCGATCGCTCGATCGATCGAGTCGAGTCGAGTCGAGAGAGTCCCTCGCAATCTCCGGCTCTCATTTCCAATTAAGATCTCCGCAAAGGCTCTCTCAGGGAGGGTCCTTGCGCTCTAGCTCTCGGTCGCGCGCGGCGAGTCAACACAACAATCCGCTTATAACCTAATAAAGTCTCTCGCGGTGCCGCCGGGGTTGCGTCGCTGCAGCAGCAGCAGCAGCGCTGGCAGCAGCAGCAGATCTGCGGCTCGACACCTTTGGCGCGCGGCGGTGGTGGCGGCGATTCTCATGCGCGCCCGGGAGAGGGGCTGCCGCCGCTGCCGCTGGCTGAGCCTGGGCAAAAGTCGAAGGATCGACCAGGGGGCGGCGGCGTTCGTTCCTTCGATCGCCTAATGACGTAAAGTACGGGCCTCGCCCAGCCAGAGCTCACCCGCTCTCTCCCTCTCTCTCTCTCTCTCTCTCTCTCTCTCTCTCTCAATTTTCAATGTAGAGTGTGAAGCTCGATTCCTTTTCTGTCTGACGCCTTTTCGAGCTCGCCTTCCTCCTCCTCCTCCTCCTCCTGCGATCCTTATATTTTTTTTCCTTTTGGTCTCTCTTTCTACAGGTTTCCACGCGAGAATATAAAGCCTGTTATTCTCTGACGGGAATACTCCAGAGAAGGATCGAAGCTGCTGCTGCTGCTGCCGGCGCCGATGTGTTTGGATTTGAGATTTACTCGGAAATTTTTTCCTCATTTTCTGCAACGGGTTATTTTATGACGCGAGCGAGCCCAGCTTTTTGGTTTATTAGCCGGACGGGTGCGGGCTATATATAGGCGAGCGTAATCTTTTATTATGCACGCGCGCGCCGCGACGCCGGCTTTTCGCCCGGAATTAAAATTTTAACGGAAGTTATGGTTGAGTTTTTGTACACCGACACCTTATAAATTCTTGTCTGTATAAACGAGAGCTTCAGATGATTACGTCAGATTGCGAAATGGACTGTTTTCCTGCACTCTGCAATTTATACTTTACGTACATAATAACGTTAAAAAAATCGCTCTATAAGGTAATCAGACCGTGCGTGCTTTAGATTAAAAACCTCTCCTTATTCCTCTGAAATAAAAACAGAGAGAACATGCCATGACAGTATTATCATCAGATTACAATTTTACTATTCACTTTAGAATTGACACGACTCTCGTATTTACGAGTCGGAAGTTACATAAAATCGTACGTGTGTGTGTGTGATGTGTATATATATAAAAGGTAAAGCGTTCGTCGGTAAATATATATGTATATTATATATATATTCAACCCCCATTCGTTATTAGTATGGCATACCTCAGCATTGCAATAACAAACAACAAATATGTTTACTTTGCACGCAAATGCACGCACCTCATTCGAATTCAAATGACGCGTCTCTTTCTCTTTCTCCATCCTTTCATACCTCTCGTCCCCCAAAAGACTATCAAACGTAGATACACGTATATAATCAAAGTCCGTCGACGCAAGCCCTTTAAAGTATCGTCAGAAGAGTAAACCTGCTTCTCTGTAAGTCTCTCTCTCTCTCTCTCTCTCTCTCTCTCTCTCTCTCTCTCTATCCGCTCTTTCCAACAACATCATCAACAACAACAATAACAACAACAACAGTAAAAGCAATAAAATTGTATAGAACGGCACACCTCCGGCATCGCAATAAGCGCGTTCGACGATCTCCCGCGCAGACAGAATTAAAAATGTATATAGGTTATACCAACAGTATAATGCGCTTTTCCAGCTTTTCTACTGAGGAGGAGGAGGAGGAGGAGGACGACGACGAAAAATAGAGATAGAGAGAGAAAGAGAGGTCGTCGTGTGGAAATACTGTACAAGGTCCCCTGCGCGCGCGCCCTGCCTCCAAGATGGCTTATCTGCGCCGTCTGTGCGCGCGCTCGTGAGATGATTTTTTACGATAATGCCTTTTCTTTCTCGTCGTATAGTCCGCTCTGATTTACTCCCTCTCACTCCCTTCCTCTTCGTCTACTCATACATGACTGGTATTATACATATGCGCGGTGTATAACAGGCCGCGCACGTGTGTGCGTGTATGTATATTGTTATATATAGACGCCTATACAGCGCGGCGAGAGAAAGAGATATAAGCTACTATAGAAATATTTTTATTGCTGAAATATCTCTCGCAGAGCCCGCGCGGAGAGTGAGTTATAACGACACGGCCCTTATTTTATCGGTCGTCGCCGAGCTATATACGCCGCCGCCGCCGCCTTATCTCCGGAGCAGCTGCGATTGTGGAAATTAGCGGTGCTGAGCGCGAGAGCGAGAGCTTTATATTCTTCTCTGGGAATTCTCGCGCGCTCGATTCCTTTTTTCATACATCAGTTGCGAGAGGGAGAAACAAATATACGAGCCTCCCAGCTATTTTCATTCCGGCTCCCCGCATTATTCGAGAATTTTTTTCTCCTTCTCTCTTCGACTCGCTCTATGTATATATATACGTAAGTATACTCGCGCATATAAGCGCGCGAGTTGTTTTTTTATCGGCCCTCGCTTTGCCGTGTGCGCACAGCCTTGAAAAGTAATCTCGATAAGAAGAAAAATATATTTCGCACATCTCTCGCTCTTATATACATACACGTATATAATACACGGTATATACGTATGCACGTACCTCTATATAGGAGCAAACTCCGCTCTTTCCAAGAGCTTTATCAAATTAACAAACAGATCCGCGCGCCGACGCGGGCGAGAAGGAAAAAGGAGGAATAAGGCGCGAGAGAGCTGACGCACCGGTGCGCTGCACGCGCGCAGGAGTCTCTCTCTCGGCTGCATTATAGAAATTGCATTAACCGCGACGAAGGCGCGGAATGAAGAATTTGTTTGCTTAGCCTAAGCTCGTCGAGAGCAGCGCCGCCGCAGCCGGGAGAATAATGGAGAGAAAATCCTCGGGCACGTTCGAGCGCGCGGCTTAAAAGATTTTCAATGAGCCGACGACGACGACAAGGATAACCTCCACCCCCTCCCCCGCCGCGCGTCATAAAGGGCGCCGCGTCGTCGTCGTCTCCCGTGGAATATTTTAAAATTCGCTGATTATCCCGATTTTTATATACGCGCGGCGCACCCCCCTGATATATGCGCTGCAAGCTCTGCATCAGCGCCTTTGTGCAGCTCCTGCTGCTTCTGCTGCTGCTGCTGCTGCTGCTGTTGAAACGCGTCATAGCGTGACGTAGACGAGGCATTACACTTTGCATTATAGCCCGTTGTAGCGCGGGCGCCTTCGTTTCTCATCGCGCCGGGAGAGACGCGAAGTATAGCCATATTAGCTTCTTTAGTATTGTATTCGCTTTATTTTTCTTTTTTATTCGATTGGCACGCGCGCGGGGTGAGAGGGGGAGGCGAAGAGTTTTACTACCAAAGCTCGCGCGCATTTATTACCGACGGCTTCATAGATATACGTACATGCGTATATATACGTTATGCATGTATACGCGTGTACCTATATATATATATACTGTGTACAATGTACATAGAGCGTATATACCCGCTCGCGCCGGGGCAATGACAGTTGCGATCGAACTGTATTATTCAGCTTTGATATGTGACATTTTTATTGGACTAATAAAGCCTATGTTACTTGGCTAGCAGTGTGTAGCTTCGGCTTTTATTTATTACTGAAAACTAAGAGCTTTCGCGTGTACATCGCATTTCGCGCCGTGACCCGCCGCGCCGTTGTTGTCGTGCGTAAAGCTTCAGTTTCTGATAACGCAAATATTTATATTTTCGCGCGTCGATTCGGTCTTTATAGCTACAATTGCCCTCGGAGTAGAGCGTAATAAAACTTGTAGCTGTTATGCTCGCTAAGAAATATATGTATAACTCGTGGGACATTTTTTTTTTTCGATCAAAGTTTTATTCTCCGCAGCCCAAAAAATGTACCGCGTTTAAAGACTTTTTTTTTAAAAAAAGAACAACGCTGCAAATGTGCTTTGACTGTATGCGTATAGATTTTTCTCGTTCGAAATCTAGTTTATTGGTTTTACGGAAGAAATTATTCAAGAATAATAATAATAGGAGAAGAAGATCTCTTTTTTCGCTTCAATTTAATCGTACTTCTTATGCACACATAGATAGTTATACAATTTTATTACTTTTTTTTATCGTTCCTCCGCGTATATCACAAAGGATTTAATAACAATAAATGGAATCGAATAAGCGTACACCATTTTAAATCTGCAAAAATCCGAAAATTTTGTTTAACAATAAAACTGGTACTTTCTTACATTTGGCTTGGCAAAGATTTTTCGGTGCAAAAATTTTCCTCTCTTACACCGCACGCGTACATATACACGCAAGAACACTTTGTCCCGAAGCCATAGTAATTCGTCTTCCCTTCTTGGCTCGGGGTCCGACTTTTAAAAGCAAACTTTCCGCAATAAATCAGTCGAGTACAATTAACCTGCGAGAAAAGCCCCAGTGAAATTCCTCCTGCGCTGCATATATTAATAACGATCTGTCTGCGGACGGAAAGAAGAAAAAAGAGAACTCGCTCCGGACACATCCCTATCCCTTGTACGTCTAATTCGTGTACAGCAGCAACGTATACGTATATATACATACTCTGCACTACAAAGCGTAAGGGCGATATCGATCATCCTGACGAATTTAAAAATTCCGGGCGATCCGCAACGTTGCTGCTGACCGCAGTCTAGAACGACAAAGCTCGCCAATTACTCGTTGACGACGACTACGACGACGACGACGGGGCGGCGAGTCGTCCGAATTTCCGGGCAAATCCGGCTGGAAAACGAGCGACTTAAAGAAGCGCACGTGCAGCAGCGGCGGTCGGTGTGTATACTCGAGCGAATCCCAAAGTGGAGCGCGCTGCACTGCACCCATCACCCTACATCCAGTCCTTCAAACGTGCGGTTAGAACAGAGGGGGAGAGAGAGAGGAGAGAGGAAAAAAGAGGCTCTATTCGCGCTGCTACTTCATCGCCCCCCTCCCCACCCCTCCACCCTTGTTGAACTGGAGCAAACGAGCTTCTATATCTGCGGCCTTGACGAATGTGCGATGAGTCCACATATACGTATAGCTATATACGAGCATGCATGTGCGCAAAGTCGGGTCAAGATCAGCTGATCCTGACTGTAAGGATCTATCTGCCACTTCATTCTTCCAGTTCTTCTCCTTCCTTCGCGTATAGATATACGCAAGCGTGTATACATGTATATATATTGTACATATATAGCTGCGAAGCTCTAGAGTTTCGCGTTAGTTAATTCCACGACTAGAGACGACCTCGAGAGGATCTTCTCTCCTCTCCTTCTCCCTCCTCCTCCTCCGCGGTCTCGAGTACTTAGCGCCCGCTCGTCTGCTTAATTCGCCGGCGTATACCTGCTTTCATTTCGCCCTCTCCCGTACACATACAATTACACACGTACACACGCTATACGCGCACACACATTGTCTGTATGTGTTTCGTTTTCTTAACGCAGAGAGAGAGAGAGAGAGAGAGAGAGAGAGAGAGAAAGGCAGCGGTGAAATGACTAATTGTCCCTCACGTAGCGCACGCGGTGTAGACGTACTTTTATACCTATATGTACATTCTTTGTGGCTTTTTTCCTCCTCCTCGTCCTCCTCCTCGTCGTCTTCTATGTGTAACTGCGTCAGCCGGCTTTTGTGCGGCAAAGGAGAGGCTGCCGCTCCGCGCGCATAACCGTCGCGCGTTGTTGAGCCTCTGGTGCGCGTTGAGCGTCGCACTTTGACGGAACTGTATATATATACGCGCGCTTTTCTCTTTCGTTCTCTCGCAGAACTGATGCGGTCTCTTAGAACCTGGAGAGTACGTGTCGCCGGCTCGAGAGCCTCGAATTAGCCCGGGGCGCGGATTAGCAGCTTTCTTCGCGGTGTATCGAAATTTTCTGAATGAAAAAACGCGTGTTATAAAGGCACCGCGGCGATAAAGGCGCGCTTTTCATGCGCGTACGCCACGCGTCAAACGCGCCCGTAGTGCGCGCGACAAAGCGTGTTATATTTATATATGTACGTACATTTCGCTCTTGTGGCTTTATTGCGCGCATGGGCGTGAATTTAATGGAACGAGTTCCGGTGAATGAAACTCTCTCGCGGCGTCATTAGCGGAGAAGCCGAGCAAAATTTAATCCGCGCCTACGATCAGCGATTATTGTATTGCTAACTTGTTGAATGGAAACAAGAATGTCCGCTCTGTACGATGCACGGATATACGTATATAGTTACACGCGAGTGCCATGCGTATATATAGTCAACGATTGCTTATTACCGAAAATGGAAGCTCTTGCGCCGCAAAAATCCTGTAACGCGCGCTCGCCGCGACTGCGTATATACATATATAGAACATCATCAGTATTATTATATATACGTTCGCAGTGTACACAGTATAGTGTACTCCGTGTACTCGGTCGCCCGTATGCAAATCGCAAATTACAAAACACAAAGTGCGAAGCATTAGTCAAACGGAAATGTGTGTGCATAGCGCAGTAGTGCGGTGGTAGCTGCGCGCCTCGCTGCTATATACACTGTGTACATGTATATATGTATAGACTCTGTTGCTGGAAAATTCAGTGAAACGGTGCGCTCGTTGTTATATTCGCCTCCTCCTCCACCCCCCTTTCCTCCCCTTTCTACTGAATCCGCGTATGACCCACATTATATATGGAGTTCTCAGCTCCGCTCGGCAGAGCCGCCGCTGCTGCAGCACGCCGGGGCAGGAGGAGAATCGTTTCTGCGTCGCCCGTTATGATGAATATGCTTTTTATAAGCGTTTTTTCTCATATAGCTGCGCGCGCACGTAAATATATGATCGTCGAAGCTTTGCAAGCACCGAGTCCCTCTCTCTCGCGCTGCAGCTTTTCAAGGGGCTATACATGCAAATTCGAGCGCGAGAGAGAGAGAGAGAGAGGAGCGGAAAAATGAAGAGTTCGCGCGCGCGCGATGGATATATTAAAAGTGATTTTCCGCGTCGCTTTCGCGCACTATGTATGTACATCCGATAAATAATGCGCGGCTTATTGCGGTTCCTATATGATATAATACACTGTGCGCTGTACTGTACGTATATGTATATACGCGTATACTTACAGCGTACAATGCATACCCGTATACGTATAATACGTTGACGTAGTGTATACGCGTAGGAGAAAAATGTTTAATCGCTCTTCTCTCTCTTTCTCGCCGACCATGGTGTATAATGTATGCCGCCGCCGCGCGGCGGTGGTGCGTCGCCCTCGCGACGACGAATCTCTCGTAAAGTAAGGGAATAAAATAGCGCTACAGGAGGGCGCCGCGGGTACATATGCATATGCATCGAAAGAGATTTGTAAGGAAGTTAGTTCCGGGCCGTAAGATAAGACCGCGCGCCTGCTGCTCTCGCCGAGTGTGCGCGCGCGTGTGTGTGCAGTGTACGTGTGTGTGTGTGTGTGTGTATGTGCTGCACGTGAAATTTCGTACTTTTATTAGAGGTTTATATGGCAGCTCGTACAATAGAAAATCCTGGCATAGGATATTATGACGGATATTGCCACAGTAGTTTCAGAGATATGGGTCCTCTGTTGCGCTCTCCCCTCCCTCATCTCCCCCTCCCCCCCCCCCTCTCTCTCTTACAGGCTTTAAACTCCGCACCGACTCTGCACAAAGCGGTATTATAATATAATCTCGACATTCGCAAGACACACTCATCAAAGTTTTATTAAAGCATTTCGCTGAAAGACAAGCTTTTCCCTCGTCCGTCCGTAATAACGAGAATTTTTCGTATACGCTCATGCACTACTGCTGCGGCTGCCGCGCTTTATGCCAAAGAAAATTTCGGATTATTTGTAAAGCGCTTAAATACGCGCGTATATTATACGTATAATTCATCGTTATATATTTCTAACGAAAATATATATTCCGTGCGCTAACACTTGTAATAATAAAGATTATCATTCCGCCCATTAAAACAGCAATTACCTCTCTCTCTCTCTCGCGCACGAGCGCGAGGGCGTTAATATTTTTTTATCGACGACGACATAACTCCGAACCGAAAGATGAGCGACTGACCCCGCGCTGTATAACTGTATAGTTAGAAGAGAGAGAGAGAGCACTATCTCGAATCCATCCCCATTCAAGCGTCGTCACGCCTCGTTCTCTCTCTCTCTCTCTCTCTCTTCCCCAACAATAATAAATCCGTCCGCGCGTAATTGCCGCGGAGAATTTTATAGCCCCGACGTCGTCGTCGTCTTCCACTCTCATCCAAACGCTCTCACACACACACGCGCGCGCACGCGTATACTTTATATATATACACACAGGCAGAATCCCATACGTTTCATACTCGCCGCGCGCGTATACATGCGCTGTGTACAGCGAAGAGAGTAGAGCATGCGTCCTCCTCGTCGTCGTGTCCCCCCCTCGTTTCTCCTCTCTCTATCTCTCTCTCTCTCTCTGCGCGCTCGATGAGAGGAAGAACAGCTCGAAGGGATGAAGTGCCGGGCTCTCGAGTGTCCTCGAGACGCTGAAGAAACTCGCGTCCGGGTGTCGCGTAGATATCGTAGCCGCCGCCGACCTCGTGGCATGTGTTGTATATAAGAGAGAAAGAGAGAGATAGAGAGAGGCGGAGAGTGTATAAACTAGAAGTGCAGTACAACTATGCGGTCTCGTGCGGCTACAGTCTCTTCCTCTCTCTCTCTACTACTACTACAGCTGCGCGAAAAGCGTCCTCGTCGTCTGCCACCGCCCAGCCTGCAGCTCAGAGGCACGGCCAGTTCGAGTGCTCTGCGCCCGCCACACCGTACGCTCACGGCCCACACACGCGGAGAATATTTCTCTCTCTCTCTCTCTCTCTCTCTCTCTCTCTCTGGCTTTTTATTTCCCAATGATATCGGTGAAATAAGAGGAATAAACGGAAAAATATTTTTTCAAATGATTTTCTCGCAGTTGCTGCTTAATAAATAAATTAAATTCTTGTTCTCCGGTAGGAAATAGACCGGGTGTCTAATAATAGTACGCTATATTTTATGTTGAATGGTCGTAATATAGACTATAACGCCATTATAATAAATCCACTGCTATATATAATAGCACTTTAATGCAAAATATAATCAACTATGTTTGGTAGCATAATATGATTAATTATGATTATAACATAATCGTGATAACATAAAATTATCAGTTGCGATTGTACTATGATCATAGCAACATAATACGATCACTTGCGAATAATAATATCAGTTATGATTATATTATATTCTCGCATGACACTCATCATAAATTCTGGTGATATTATGGTAGCCTCACCGTATTTCACATTAGAATTTCTACACCAGTGCTCCTTTTTTGGCTTTTATTTGAGATAGTCGGTCCCGATAAATCGCGATATATATATATGCGGCATTCGAGCAGTCCGGCGAAAAGAGTCCTTTTCATTAACCTTCACAAGCCGGGCGTAAAATTCGCGCGGCGACATTTTCACTTCAATTCGTTTCCCTCCACTTTATACACGTGCACATTACTTTCCAGCTAAGAGCAGACCACGACGACGTTCCGTTCCGGCTTTTTATCGCGATCATTAAACTCTCGCGTATCACCTGCCTCTCTCGCTCTCGCGATTCTCTGCAAAGTCTCTCTCTCTCTCTTTCCCTGATCCTCGAGCAAATAGTTCGCTGGCCTGTTATTAAAGTCTCGGGCGAACTTGTGCCGATCTTTTGATCTTTGTTGGGGGGAGGGAAAACTGCTGGGATGTGCCGCCAAAGAAGCAAATTATGACAACGTGCGACCGAATATCCTTTATATACATAGATATAGACGCAGAAAATCGTGCGGTAATTTCGAGAAAATTAAATCCCGCCAGGAATATTGTTTGTTGTCGCGAACTTTGCCGAGAGGCGGTTTTGGTCTCTGGCCGTAAAGCTACGCGTTTCAAAGAGCTTTCGGCGAGAGCCCGAGCTTCTTTTTTTTACTATAAATTGTTTTTGCCTCGACCTCCTCAAAGCTTTCCTCGCGAGATGTTGGGATGAGAAAAATTATGCAAACTTCGCAATCGCTATAAATCACAACTCAATAATATACAGCGTGGAAGCGTCCGGTCGCGGCTGCTTAATTTATTGCTTAAATATTCGCAATTAACGCAACTGGGTCGTCGTCATACCCCCCATCCCCCCATTCATTATGGATCATCACACCTGAATTACTTTTTCTCGTAGCACACCGATGTGCATCAACTAATAAATCTCATTATGGGAAAGAGGATTTTCCCCGGCATTAAAAAAGCATTTTTCACCTTTTCCCCTCCCCCCAGAAGCTATTTCCAACGTTATCGCAATCTGCGTTTAAAGCACAACGGGAATTGCACTTAGCCGTACAGGAGTAATACGCGGATTAAATTTTAAAAAATATATACAAAAAAGATGATTTTCGTTAAAATTTTCTGTATACAGTACAAAGCGGGAGAGAGAGAGAGAGAGAGAGAGAGAGGAGAGAGAGACGTCGAAAGTTTAATTACTTTCAATTTAATGGAGGAGCCATTCTTTGTGAGCGATTTTTCAACGTTTCGCAATCGCGCGCGCGATTTAATATCGCGAATGAAAACCCGCGTTATTGTAAAAGGTGAGAGAACTTTCCTGGAGCTTTTCCAATTCTCCCCCCCCCCCCCGTCGTACACTGCTCTCCTTCCTCCTCTCTCGGAGGTCTCTTTCTTTTCCAAAATGAGCGTATACCCCAGAAATAATTCTTTTCGTCGGTCTTGAATTTAACAAGAAATTTGGCACCGCCACGCTTAAATTCAGTCCTCCTCTTTCACGTTAAGTAATTTCTCGGCTAAGCTCCACTGTGTGTATAAACCGGGATAGCCCGCCGCCCTTTCCAAGACGTAACCTACATCCTTCCCAAGCCAAAAGCCCCTGAAAGAACTTCTACTACTCGGTTCGACTTGATTGATTTCATGCGCTTTTACCTATACCTATGCCGTATAGCTATCGGTCGAGGGAAAAATTTTACTACACGATAGCTTCGGCTTGGCTTCAATAAAAAAAAAGTATCCCTCGTAAAAAAACTTGCCTGGCGTGCGTACGTAAAATCGGCGAGCGAACCTCTGATATGTCATTGCACCTCAAATCCCTATGTATATATATACTTTGCGTGTTAATCGAAATGAAGAAAAATTATACTCCGCCATTCTCGAACCGTCAATCACTGCGATAACAATATTATTAAAAAAACTACCCTGGTGGAAAATAGATAGGATTTATGGCATAGATATATGCTATATTTTATGTTGAATGATCGTAATGTAGCCTTCAATAATATTATTATAAGCCCTGCTGCCATTAATTCAAAATATGATCAGTTATGATTATATTGTCTATTATATTGATTGTATTGTATTGTAATAAAATGGACTTTATCATATTGAGTTGTTGAGGTTATGTATAAAAAGGAAAGCATTTGTACCTCTGAAATCTTGTTCAAGTGATACAAGTGTCTAATTTTGTTATTTCTTTATCACCTATTATAATATCTGTTTTCAATTCATTTTCATATATTAATCATTTTATTTATTTTTACTTTTAATTTTTCTGCGCACAATCCACAAATACGTAATGAAATTTCAAACAACTAAACATTCATACACACACATACACACACATATATATATATAATAATGTGCGTAGCATACTCGCGCCAATTATATCATAAATTACGATATAGCTCCCCCACCTTTTACCCGCATTTTACAGTAAAAACGAATTTTCGTTTCCAGACGTCGCCGCGTCGGTGGAGGTGCACTTCGAGAGCAAGGACGGCGGCTTCTTCCTGAAGCACAGTCCCCGGCAGTTCTACCCGTCGAACATGCGACCGGAGCTGAGCCTCTCGGCGGGCTCGCCGTCGTCGACGCCGGCCACCAGCTCCTCCTCCTCCTCGTCGTCCTCGGGCTCGTCGGTCCTCTCGGTCGACAAGTTCACCGTCTTCCAGACGAGCGAGCCCGTCTCGGTCAGAGCGACCTACGGCCCCTTCAGCACCAAGCAGACCGTACCCGCCCGCTACATCGTTCCCGATCCCCTCGACGCTCTGCCCGCGCCCAGCTTCGACGCCAAGAAGAACAGCAGCGCCGGCCTCACGGGCCCGGCCCTCCTCGAGGTCCAG
This sequence comes from Philotrypesis tridentata, assembly GCA_018906965.1. Classification (NCBI taxonomy): domain Eukaryota; kingdom Metazoa; phylum Arthropoda; class Insecta; order Hymenoptera; family Pteromalidae; genus Philotrypesis; species Philotrypesis tridentata. The sequence continues at coordinate 1,555,414 of JACCIB010000019.1, read as the reverse complement.
GAACTCGGCGCCAGACACCTCGACATGTCCGCTCACATCGTAAGTTCTATATGCCTTTCTGTCTGTACAACATTTTTCATCGAAGCTACTGCGCGCGCCTTTCCTTTTCCAGAGCCGCGTACTTCCAATTAAATCGCACTGTCGTCGGCCTTTTTCCGAAGGAGGAATTTCATTTTCGCATTGGCGCTTTTAATTTGCGCCCGACGCGCGGCAGCAGCTGCACCGAATAAAAGATGCCCTGCCGCTCGCGTAAAATGAAATATTACAACAAAAGCGCTTTGAAGAGAGAAAGAGAGAGATTCCAGCCTGGAATCTTCTTAAATGTTCTAAATACTTGAAAGCTTTTCTATTATACGTGTATAGTATATAATATATAGCATCTTCGACTTCAAAGGCAGAAGTAGTAGTAGCGTAGTCTTTTCGAAACCAGATTTATTTTCTTTGCTTTTTCGCCGCCACTGTACTGCTATGTACTGCGCACAAGACACCCTGCACACACTCGCACAACAGCGGATGAAATCTCGCAGTCTCGCCGAGGTTGTTCATTCCGTTATTTAACAATCTGAATACGTTCCAAGCGAAACGTGCGCAATTAAAGCTTGAACAAGTCGAGATAAATGCCGAAAGTTGGAGGAGAGATTTAATGAGCTGTCCGCAAAGCACGCCCGCGCGAAATTCAACTCACGCTCGTTTCATCAATTTTTAAATTATTCTTCCAGTTGGCCGGCCGGGCGTCTCGGCGATTACGTTGAACTTTCGCGAATTTCGATAGCCATTAAATAACGAGTGGAATGAAAAATAAGAGCCACACGTGCGTGTGTACGCCGCGCGTTATCTGTACCTTCCTCTTCTTTTTCTTCTTTTTTTTTTGAGTTCCGGCTTACAGCCGGCAACGTTCAGCGCTCTTTCTCTCTCTACGCGTGTATATATACGTATATATCCTTTGTCACAAAACTCTCCACGGTTCTCGCCTCGCGCCGCTGAATTCAATCGAACATTTTCGAGGTTTCGTTCACTTTGAATTTATCCCGCCGACTACCGTAGCGATTTAAGTTTATTTATTCCTTTGTCGCGCGCCAAGTGTTCCTTGTATTTTTAAGAAGCTATGAGAGCCAATATATACGTATATATATAGCAGTACACACCCTATTTCTCGCGATACTCGAGCGAGCTGTTACTGAAAAATTAAAGTCCGCAATCGTACTCTCTTGTTTGACTATTATACAGAAATTTACCGCTCGAAATGTCAGAGAAATGACGATGACTCTCTCGAGCGGCTGCTACTGTAAAAGCGAGTGAGAGAGAGAGCGAGAGATAAATGTAAAAAGATAGCGCGCGCAATCTTGGCAAAATTTCGCCGAGATTATTATTAGGTCGTGAGTGAGCTTTAATGCGCGGTGTTTCAGCGCTAATAACATCATCAATTACTAATCGACAAAAAATATCTCGCGTAAAATGTTTGATGCAGAGAGAGAGAGAGCTTTGCGTTGCGAGTCTGACATAAAACGGCTTTTACTACTGACGCATCAAGCCCACAGCGCGCGCGCGCGAGCTGCGTCGTCAGTTCAAAAAGTTATGCGGGCTGTGTGGGGCACAAATTGTGCTGAGTTTCTTCTGTGTTTTACTGCTTCTACATTTACGCCCTTTATACTTGCCACGTAGAATATAAACGTAAACTTCTCAAGGCATTTGTATAATACACTACGGTTTTTGTTTACAAAATAAATGTATATACATACAATCTTAAAGTATACATTTTTTAAACATGTTTCTTCGAAGCCAATATGTACTGAAAATCAGCATTGACGATAATTATCGTGTCAGGGCGCCTTGAACTGTTTTACTTTGAAACGCGTACAAGGGTTGTCTTGAACTTTCCGAGTCCAATTTTTTTTTGTTAAACTATCTTATGTCATAGTGTAAAGAGAACTGAAATTCGTCAGAGTACAATGCTGTCATACGCTTTTACTACATCAAAGCTAGAAAATTCTTGAAAATGTATATTTACGGTGCCTCGATTCGAGTTTTTTTGCCATTGTAATAAAAATAAAGATGAGATTTTTAATATTTTTTGAAAGTTGAATCATTATTTTACACTTAAATATATTCGAATATACATTCACTGTTCAATTAGTTTAACAATGTATAATCATTTTATAACTTTTATTGTTCTTTGAAAATCTCTTTGTACGATATTTTTTATTTGATGTTTGGCAAAGTGTACGCTGTCCTTTGAGAAGTAAAAAAAATGTAAATCAATATGAAACAAATGCTTTTGAGCGGAGACTAGCATTGATGTTATTTTTACAAGTCGGAAAATTAAAAAAAAAACATTGTTTTTCTCTTAGCGTTACATTTACTTGTTTACTCGGTTCTTTTTACTCAATGACATATCTCTTTTACGTTTATTTGCACAAAATTGGAAAAATACACTTCCACGTTTGTTTTACGGATATTTATTTATTCTGTATTCTGAAGTACTAAAGATATAGGATCGATTTTGAAAATCATCGTTTTGATTTCTAAATTTCGTATGATACAAATCGCGTTTCACAAGTAAAATCCTGAGTTTGAAATTTAAAAAATTATGTTTAAAAATAAAGTCATTTATATGTAAATGCACATTCCCCAAGAAAGTCGCGCATTAGCAAAGTTTCGAAGTACGTAAATTGCTTAGGTACGTAAATAGCCTACTAGAATTTTAAACGAATGCAAAATTTAGAGACCTACATTAAAGTACGTGATTATAACTTGAAAAATATTAATAATTTTTAAATGCAAGATACAATGAAAGCAAACAGTTTCCTTTCCAAGCTTTCATTTGCAGAACCCAGTGAAACTTAATTTCCGCAACGCTGTCTGATATTTTTCCAAAAAGATATACCCTGTGTATGAATCGTAAAAATTTGCAAGACTAGATTAAACGGCACGAAAAAAACGCATAACAAATATTCAACATTTTTATTAAAAACAAATTAAATCTCGTATATGTCGAATTTCAAAAAATAAATGCACTTTTCTTTGGTCTAGAATTCGCAAAAAAATGTTTAAGCCAGAGCTTTCAGACCAATGGGACTTTCTTCGGCAAGCCAAAAGATGATGAAAAATGCCGAGGAACATGTGAAATATAGAATATGAAAATTTAATATGGAAAGGCATACGGAGCCAAAAAAAATTTTTATCAGATCATACAAACTGGGTATATTTTTTTTTTAAATTAAAGCTCTTTTGTAATACATTATTATAGTACAATTCGAAATTTTATTGGTGCATCGGAAACATAGCTGTTATCATTCCAGTATTTTGACTCATTAATTTTTTATAAAAAAAACGCAAAATTGTTGAGAAATATGGTTGCTAGTAATTTTTCCCATGTTCCTTTGCACTTTTCACTATCTTTTAGCTAACAGAAGAACGTCTAATCGGTCCGAGACCAGCTCTAGATTTAAAAAAAATTTTCCATTTCCAGACCAAAGAAAAGTGCATTTTTTTTAAATACGATATATATACACACGAATAGTCCTTAAATGAAAAGCTAACAAACAATTCCCTCGAAAAAAACCTTTGGACAGTTCGAATATCTTCTCCAAGCACACGTTCGATACGATAAAAGCAGCGCTCTTACCTCGTAGCCGACAACGAAAATCAATCGATCCAGCGTAAAAAAAAAGAAATTTTTTTCTCTTCTGTCCACAGGTGAGCACGAGCATACCGCGCGACTCCCCGGTGCTCCGGGTGCTCTTTCACGCGGGCAGCGAGGCAACGGGTCGACGCCAGCTTCTATTGGGACGTCAACAGCGAGTCTGCGTGTTGCTTCACGCGACGCCGAGTCTGCCGCCGACTCGGGGCACGGGTGACGCCCCGGGCCCGGAGAGTTTGATCAGTGGACCACTTACCGCCGCCTGCAGTCCCGACGGTCAGGACGGTGTTTGCCTAGCGCAAATCACCATACCCGCCAGCTGGTGGCCGGCTCTACCGCCTCCCGATACCGGACGCGTCAAGCCCGTTAAAGTGAGCTGATGTTATTAAAGCTTTTTTTTCCGGTTCTTTCGGACACGTTTGTTTTCAACTGCTTGTACAATGTACACGTAATATTAGAAGTTGAGTTAGGTATTTGTAATTCTATTCCGTATAAACGCGGCTTTTACGCTTATATTTTCCAAGTCGAGTTTATTTATAGAATTATCCGAACGATTGGATCTGCAATATCGAATAGAAATGCATCGCAACAATAATCGACAAAGTCTGTCGAGAAAATACTGAACCTCTCTCGTTCGCTGAACGTTCTAACGATAATTCTTTGAAAATTTCAAAATCGCATGATTATATTACGAGCGTGTGTGTATACCATTCAATTTCAGCTGAGCAAATCCAGAGGAATTTCAGCTCTTAAGTGGAATCAAAGGATATTCCAGTTTTTTGCACTTTGAGAAGCGGAACATATATAACGCACGCAGTACACACACACGTCAAGCAAATCGAACTCTCGATTGAGTGTGTGTACTCAGCAGTGCGCATTGCGTAAAGCTTTGCTTATGCGCTTGGGCTAGAATAAATATTTGAAGAATATTCAACTTGAACGTCGGCCTTGATGCTGCAGTTCTCTCTCCCTCTCCAGTTTAATTGCACTATCTCAATCGGATTCCTCTAACCGATTCGGATTTTAAGCCGTTTGCGTCTGAACGCACATATCGAGTAATAATAATTATCCCCGATAAAGCCGCGGAACGAAGAATATCCGTTTATAAAATTCAATTGAGCCTTTGATAATATACTCCGCTATATCTATAGCGCAATATGCGCCAGTCGGAGCATAATGGAATAGTGCGCCTTCGAGGATATAACAAAAGAGAAATAAATTGCAATTCGCGACAATGCTATGCGCATTAAATTTTACGAACAACAGCCGCATAGAGCGCGCGCGCGTGCGCAAGATTTTATTGGCGAATATATATATATATGACTAATTTTGACGATAAAACGATATAACGCGAAATCCACATCGTCGTCTCTGTGCGCGTTGGCCGAGAAGGAAAACAAATGTAGATTTTTTTCTAAAAAAATCCCTCGTACATTATATCGTACTCGCGTGTGTATACGCGCTTTTAGAGGATCCTCTAAAAGCATACGCGGCAGTCGAAAAGTCGACGATTTCGTCATCGGATATATCACACTCCGTTTGTCAAAAGAGCAGTCGGACCGAATCAGCTCAATTATTCCGAAAGTATACCAAATAAAAAAAAGAAACTATATATTATATCGCCGTAAAACACGAGAATTTATTAAATACACTCACCGAGAATATCGAATCGATATATCAGCCGCTCAATATCGGTTATCCATTATTCGAGCGATTAGGGAGCCTTATACAGCCGCTCGCACGCGGTCGGCTCTCTTTTCGTCTCCGGGGAGTTTTGCGCTCGCTCTCGAATTGAAAAATTAAGCGTCGAACGGGAGATCGCTCTCCCCCCCTGTAAGGCCTCTCCCTACCTCTTTTTAAAAAATGCAGAACCGACGTCGGGGGAGTCGTGCGGAGAGAAGGGGGATAGACAAACGTATCTCTCGATGAGTTGCAGCGATAAAAGCGCGGCTGACCCGTATGGCAGCTCTACTACTTATATATATAGAGAGAGAGCGCGGAATACGCGGGCGACTGTGTATACACTCGTATTTTGAGACTCGCCGGCGGCGGGGCCAGGAGCGTCTAATTCGGTCGTTTGTCACGCTGGAAGAAGCTTTTAAGAGTTGAGCAAGAGATGCCGGAGTAATATTCGAGTAATTAGTCCAGGGGAGAGAGGATGCAGGATATAGGACTATTATGTATATACGTTGTTGCTGCGCGAAGTTGGCGAGAGTCAAAGAGCTTTGTACATATAAAGCTGTTCATAAAAGTCTTTATGATGATTGAAAGCGAGGAAGTTTAGCTTTGTGATTATTTTTGACATAATGCGAATTTAAGAAAATAAGGGGAAGCTGTTTATATACGTACTGTTTGTGTGTATAAAAAAAAATTTCGTGCTATCTATTTTATTGCTAATTTTAAAGCAACTATATATACTCGGATGTCATAAAAATAGCCGAAATATTCATGTAATACAATTCTGGATGACCGCTGTTAAATTATTCATTTTCAATTGAATATACGCATACGAAATACAATTAGTTTTGCGCTGTACGTTTACGCGAAACGATTATTATTTATAACTATAGCACTATAATTCCGAAACCATAAACGTAAACGCATGTCCTTAAAATAAACATTAAGTATATACAGGCTATATAAACGTGCAGCATAAAAGCACTGGGATCTCTAATCGCAACGTATATATATATACGAACTCTGTTCTTTCAGACCCTGCCGCGAGTCGTCCAGTTGGCCTACTCCGTCCTGGAGCCGCGCAGCGCCGAGGAGTCGGCCGCCTCGGGCCTCGAGGGCGGCTCGGCCTCGTTCTGCCAGCCGAAGGTGCAGATCCAGCCGGTCACGCCTCTGGGACAGGTGACACTCGCGCCGAATCGCGCCACGTACAAGGAGCTCAAGACCGACGAGTACCTCACGCTCCTCGTGCCGCACGGGCCGCTCTATCCCAGGTCCAGGCTCCACATTCCCGTCTTCCTCCAGTCGCACTCGTCGAAGCAGGCCAGCCAGGGCAGGCCGCCCGTCGCCGCCGTCGTTCTGAGGTACGCAGATTTCCACTGCCGATGCGAATACTGTCGACTGCTTTAATCTCGCCGTTGCGCGCTTCGTATTGATTTCGCGGAGAAATCGAGATGTGGGACAGGCGCGTTTATAAATAGAGGAATCGACGCGTCTGTGCCATCTCGAAATAAACAATGGTAATTCGAGGAAATTCAAACTTTGACGCTGATGATGAACTCTGCGGATCGATAGATAGTTTGCTCTCTGTATATATACGTGTAAATCCACACCAAATTTCCGTAACAACTGGGGCGGACAGTTGCAAAAGAAGCGACACCTATACCAGACCTGTTGTTTTCGTTCCTTAGGTCATTCGGAAAGTATGGAGAATCTTGCGGTATACTTTTTTACCGAAGCAAAAACGACTCAAAAAGAAGTAATTAACGAAAAGAGAGGTCATAGATTTTTCTCTCGAAAACTATGGACTTTTAAAAAAATTTCATTAGAACAAAAATGTCTTAGAATTCATGAAAGAATGCTCTGAAATTTTTTCAAATTTTTAAACGATGGTTTTCGAAATTTCGATTTTATTGAGTATCGAGTCTATAAATTCTTTTCTTCCTTTTATTATTTCTCGTTTTTCGAGCCGTTTTTGCACCGGAAAAACGTATACCCTAAGATTGTCCCCATGTACGCGAGTTTTTTCTTTCAGAATGACCTAAGGAACGAGAAAAAACCAGGTCTGGTGGGTGTGCCTCCAAGAAAATTTTCTGCAACTGTTCCGTCCGACTTGTTTCCGAAATTTGATGGATTCACAGATGTGCGCGTCGCGCGAAACATTTATACCCTTGTTTTCCGCTGCTCTTTTCACTCGCACCGACCTGCGCACAATTTGTCAAGCAAAAATCCGTATAATAAATTCATCGAGCGCCCCGTCGGCAAATTCCCTCCCCCCTCGCGCGGAAACGACATCCATAAAGGCCATGCCGCCGCTGCTGCTGCTGCTGCGGAGCGGCGCACACACAGAGCGCGGTAATACCTCGCGGAGCCTGTAACTAAGTGCATCTTCATTACAAAGTCCGAAATTGAGCTCGTCGAAGAACTAGGCTACGCCGGCACGTAAACGAGGCAAGTGCGCGCTGTACAGCAGCAGCTCTCGCGCGCGTACGCTCAATTACACGACACGAATTTGACTCGCAGATTTTTCGACCCCCTGCAGCTGCGCAGCGCAGTCGAATGCGCGCGCGACTCCCCCTGAATTTTTCAAGCCGGCGCCGCGCAATTTGGCCGCGGCACACGTATAATGCATACTGCGGGGGCTGCAAATGAATTTGTATCCCTTATTACATGCAAATTGGGCGAGGCAGCTTTTCTCGGGCGGTCTCGCGTGTGATTGATGATGTTTGAATATTTTTTGTTTCGTTCTTGACTGGAACGAGATCTGCCGCGCGCTGAAATCGAATGCCGATGCGAAAATGCGTGTCGCATTGAAGCACCCGCGCGCGCGCGGTATTTTTTTTATTTTTTATTTTTGCAGCGCCGCCGAGCGTGAATAGTTCAGAGCTTTTCTTTTGGTAATAATGCGAAAATCGCGGTATACGGAATATAAATCTGCAAACGCGTTTCGATCCGCAGAGGCGAGAGAGAAATAGGACGAAAGCTCGAGAATAGCATCGATTTTTCGTTTTTTTTTCTTTTTAATGCGGGTTAGCCAGCGCTCGTATTATTTCTTTTTCGTAGAAAGAAGTCGTAAATGTTCGTCTGAAATAAATTTTCGCGCGTTCAATAGCGAAGGCTCGAGATGATCGAACGTGTTCTATTTGCAGAGCTCGAGTGAAGGCAGGAGTGAAGATTCTGGACGCCTCGTCGAGCAGTCCCGATTGGATCGTCGAGTCCGACATCAACACGAAAAACACGGCGGCCACCTTCACCGCCAGGCGCAAAGAGAACGTTTCACGGCTTCCCAATGCGTACGTATACACACACACACAGACACAGATACGAGAGGGAAAATTTAATTAAGAGTAGCCTGTAAAATGAATAAACGCGCTTTTAATTAAAAAATGCTTTGAGAGCGGAGTAGTGCGCGATTGTAATCGCCATGGAATTACAACCCGCCCCTTATATACACTCGCTAATTAAAAACGTAATCGTGTAATTTGGAAGTGCCCGCGTTTGACTTTGCGATAATACTGCCTACTGCTACTATGTCTTCTTAATACTTGGAAAATTCGATAAAAAAGTATGGAAAAATGATTCGAGTATATAATATATAGCCGTCAGGTAATTAAATGTCGTTCATTGTGAAATGTTCCCTTTTGACAAAAACAGCTCGGCAGAGGAGATAATGACGATGTTGCTGGAGGCGAGCGAGGAGAGCACGGAGAGCAAGGAGCACGGCGGCGGTCGAATTGTCTGGAGCGTTCGTTACGCCCTGGAGGGCGAGGAGGACAACGTCTCGCTGTCCGGGCCGTTCCAGGCGACGCAGCAGCAGCAGCACAGCCACCATCACCACAACGCCGCCGGCGAGCGCAAGAAGCTCCAGGCCCACCTCGAGATCCAGAAGGACGACATTCAAGCTGTTCTTCCCATTTCCAAGGTACGCACATTGTACATTCATTAAGTAATGCGAATTATGCTCGCATTTCTGTATACAGCGCGTGCATCGACGACGCTGTACGAGGAAGAGGAGATTACGAATTTCCCGCTCGTTTTGAGAGCAACGAATGCGAAATTAATCTGTTGTTCTGAGTCGCGAGAGTATTATACAAGTGGGCGTTATTAACCGAGAACGAACTTTTAATTTTAGAACTGGGAAGTAATGAATACGGCTGTGCTCACTGGTCGACAAATATCTCAAGCGATGAAAGTGTTTATTGTGAGCCAGGCTGGAACAGTGGCTGATGTCACGCTTCAATCTTCTTGTCATTCCGAGGACGAGAGCGTACTTAAGGTAATAACAGTAATTAGTAAACTCCCATGATATCACCCGGCAGATTTGCACATTTTCGCTATTCTGCGAGAGGACGAGAGGCAGGGGAGAGGCGCGCGAGCATGAAGGCGGCTATTAAATATGCATAAGTTGGCTTTTGTTACTCGAAGCATTTGCGGAATGACGCCGCTTATTAATACCGCTTACATAAACTGTTTCCTGTTTCCGAGTCTCTGGATAATCAGCCTATACGAAGCCGGCATTTCCAAACGCAGTAAACAAAACGCTAACGTAGGCGCGTCTCGTGCGTCTACAAAAAATGCCGATGAAAATCCATTCTCACATCCTCGCACGCGTGCCCGTGTAATAAATTTAAATTATTTTCCAGGTCTCATCCTCGTGCAGTAGCGTATACGTAGACGGCTCGGAAATCCGTGGCTCCAGCAACGCCTCGGTTCTCGTTAAGTACGGCACGTATACGGGACTGGCTCGTTTCACAGTTTGGATGCCCGAATTTCCGCTCGAGGTTTCGGTCACCGATACTCGCCTCAACCAGATCAAAGGCTGGAAAGTACCCGAGGAGCACACTCTCGCCAAGAACAAGCGGAGTCTTAACGATACCAATAAGCAGCAGCAGCAGCAGCAGCAGCAGCAGCAGCAGCAGGAGACGCCGAAGAAAAGGAGCGCAACGGGTGACCCCGTTGAGAAGGAGGAGGAGCTGGATTACGAGGAGGGAGAGGAGGACGAGGAGGACGAGGAAGACGGAGAGCTTGGAGAAGGCAAGATGAGGTTTCGCAGTGGTGACAAGTGGGACGAGATCAATTCCATCGACCGCACTAGTTCACCTGCTACCTGTAAACTCAGATTTCAGCAGAGTCCTGTCGAGGTATATTTCTATTACCGAGATACTTTAATTTTCAGTCCTATAAATAAATTCATTCCGTTGGATTGGATAACAACGAATCGATTCTTTAATTTTAGGTACACGCTCGCTTCTTAGCAGCGGATCATGACTCCGGGCGCGTCTCGTATTTCGTGAACCGTCGCACTTGGCTGCGGGTGACTGATCTCGTAGCCGGCTTGATCCGAGTCTCCGACCCTCGTATCGCCACTTTGATTCAAGGTAGAGTTGTGCAGGGACGTGGCATCGGTCGTACCGAGGTCCAAGTGCTGTCACCCATCACGGGCCGCGTCATCGGCGCCAAGGAGGTGCGAGTCGGCAACGATCGCGTCTCTGTGTCGCAGCTATCCGTCAAGGTTGTCTCGGGACTGCAGCTCACTATTAGCCCCGACAGCGCCATTGAAAATGGCTACGTCGCTGAAACCTCGGTCACGAGGAAACTTACAGCGCAATATCAAGAAGGACTGCTGGATATCGATATCGAGTTTTCCGATGGGTCGAGGACGCCGCTTAGAGAAATAGCCGTGAGTTTGTTTTGTTGACCAGTGAATTATGCTGAAATGTTTCGCTTTCTTTTCGATTCAGCGCGTATTGATTTTTTAAAATATTATTAAATTTTAATCAGAATAAAATAGTCAAACGTGCAAGACAAGATTTATGATATAGTTATGATCACAAAAAGCAAATTTTTAATGTAAACATAAAAAATTAAATATTTGCCCTCTTTAGGTAAGCGATTACCAACTAGTAGTAGAGAGTCTGGACCCAGAAGTAGTAGCCTTTGCGCCGATGGTAGCTTCACATCATCCTCGGGTAATAGCAGTAGGCGAAGGACGAGGCGATTTACTACGTGTCAGCCTTCAATTAGCAGACGTCTGTCGATTGGCTGGAGCTCGACGTTCCAAGACACCAACTGGTCGAGCTGTAGCGGTCCTACCCCTTGCTACTGCTTCGGCTAACGTTGAAGTTGACTTTGCCTCCAGTGACCTGCCCAGCCGACCTGAATTTGTGCAGAATGACGGTGGCGGTAATTTAGGTTTAGGAGCACATCATCGCGAGCGCAAGACTGGAAGAGACGTAGCACCAGACCTGCATGATATCTTAATCGGTAAACGCTCGTTTCTGCATTGTGATTTTATTATTTGGTGTATTGAATGGATTAATAGAGTTGAAGCACCATTAGTACACTGTTTGATCTGAATAATGTGCGCAAGGTATTAAATGTCCAATTATGGTTAATAATAATCTGTGAAATTCTTAAATTAAAAACTGCACTCATGTCTGATCGGAGCACTGATTATGCTACTTAAATCAGACGTTATCAAAATTATTCTTGCAAGTTATGCAAGAAATTTTACGAGCAGATTGTAGTTCGCAGTTTATTATTAATAGCATGAAACTTATACGCCTGCTTTTTAGTTGAAATAATAAGAGACTTGGTTAGTTCAAAGTTCATATTATTAACGTCACGGTGCAAATGTAAGTAGTTATAGCATGCATGAAGTAAAATTACAAATTGCATTTCTCAATATGAGAAATGAAGTTTGTCCAATCAAATCATCATCATGAAGACTTATTTTCATTGAAAGAACAAGTCATTGATTACAAACTGATAATCTGATTATTTTCATTAGTCTGAAAAAACAGAATTTTCATTAAATCGTCGATATAATTATTTATAACTAACCGAGCTTGGCGAAAACGTATATTACATAAATTGTAAACTCGAACTTTCTCTTTCGAGCGCTCCTCTGAATTTCAAAGATTAATCGCCGAATACATAAGTCATGAGTGTCGTGCTGCGTTGTGCATCGCTGTTGTCGTGTTTGTCATCATCCTCGTACCGCCGTGAAAAAGAACCAAAGCTCGCTCATTAATCGATAAAAAACCGGGTTGAAAGCTTCAAAACTTTCAGGAGGCATGGGAGGCGTGGGCATTCGGCACAACGGTGGCGCTCACATGACGCCCTTAGAGATTGGCATGTACGTCCTGCTGGCAGCCTTTTGCTTCGCCATCGTCGTCTTCGTCGTTTCGTGCGTCGTCTATGCGAGCAAATTCAAGCCCCAGCCGTCTGAGAACGGAAGCAGCGGGACCAGTTTAACCGCTGGCCTACCAGTGCTCGGAGCCGCAAGAGCAGCTGCAAGTCAGTTTAGTCAAAATCGCAACAGGCCCAGAGAATCGACGACCAATGCGCACGACTGGGTCTGGCTGGGAAGAGCGACGCTTGAAAGAGCTGCTTGTGCACCTCAGCAGGTACAATTTCATACTAAGCATTATACGAACATTTTTAATTGTTCAAATTGATTTATTTTTTAATTAATTTTATTATACTTTCGTGTGTGTGTGTGTGTGTGTGTGTGTGTGTGTGTGTGTGTGGTGTGTACTGTGTATACACGTTAGTATTTAATTGAATTATACAAAAATCAGTGCAATGCTCAACTAATATCTCGTTTAAAAACGGGACGAGAGGTAGCTGTTCGATAAGCTAGGATTAACTGTATTAGTGATATTATCGGAATGTGTATTATTATATTATCCGTTCCATCATTTTAGTGTATTTAATTCAATCAACACAAAGTGGTTTGGAATAATATTGAATTTCAAATTGATAACCGAACCATTTCGCTGCTAATCACTCTCAAAACATACGTCTACTAAACTGTATTAAAAATCAATTAAAAATTTTAATAAATTTTAATTTTCAACATCTGTTAGAGTAGGTTAATATCTGCGTACAATACACATCGATATTTCATCCAATTCTCAAAGCGTGACCCATTCTCGCAGACAATATAATGGAACAACTATATACTATCCGAAAGCAATATCCATCGTTTCCAAGTTTCTTAACTCGAAAGTTGAGTTTTAATAAAACTCCTCCTTTTCCCCTCCCTAAACCACCGTTCAGTTATCCAATCTCGTGACTGCTTTTCAGCGTAACAAGTCGACGCGTATACTTTCCTTAAATTAAGCGGAAACATTCTAACATCACGAATTTTCAAACTTTGGATGGCTAATAACAGTTCAGAGAAAGAGGGGAAGGGGGGGGAGTGAAATTCTATATGCCAAAGTTATTGTAATCTTTTGCGAAAAGCATACCTTAGAGCAGGGCGGCCAAAGCGACTGTTATCCCAAGATATGAAATTTAATAATGCCGAGTTACTTTTGCCTTTCAGCAGGTAAGAGTGACGAGCAACCCACTCGCGAACGAGCCCGAAGATGAGACGATGGACCTGGGCACGAGCTTCGACAACCCAAATCATGTTGAGCTACCGTCGACGGGCGTTCGTTCGAGCATAGCCTCGTCCGGAGCCATCGACACGACGACTTACTGCAAGCGAGACAGGGCACCCCGGAGTTTTGCCAATAGCAAGGGCAAACAATCAACGTCATCGCCTGCACAACGAAACGAGTTAGTGTTTCATCGTAATAGCGTAGCTAGATTCTGTTGGAAACTTTGTCTATAGATTTTTTTGTTTAATAAGCAATTGCAGACTCACGTTCCTTCTGTTGTTTAATTCGATGCTATTTAAGGATACTGTTTGCAAATATATCGATATTTATTTTGATTATTGGCTTGAATGTTTAAAATTTTGTTTGAAAATAATATTGCTTAATAGTATAGCGTACCTTAGCTGAGCTTTTTTTTCTTCTTCTTTTATTTATTCATACTCTAATCAACTAAATACTTCAAATGTCAAATCAAACAAACATCGAAATTTCCGTGTTTCACTTCACAGCCATAATACATTATATTCATTGTACACTCGTTAGCACCTAAGATATCATACGAATCATAAGCACTCACTCATAACTTCATTGCACACTACGCCCAAACAGCCTCATGAAAGCCTGTTTGTCGACGTTTAGCAACGACAATGCGCCGCCTCCGCTACCGCCGCACAAAGCTCCGTTGAGTAGCAACGGCCAGGACAACGGTAACGAGGATTACAAGCCACCAGTGCCACCGCACCGGAGTACCGGTGCTCTGGCTCGACTACCCGAGACGCCGAAGCGTCGACACCATCATCAGCGCGCTAATAGCAGTGGCGAGCACGTGTCTAACAGTAGGCGACAGCAGCGCGAGCCCAGCCCGGGCAAACAGCATCATCATCATCGGCCCGGGAAATCCAGAAGTGGATCCAAGAACAGCAGCAGCCACGGTTCCTCAGTTGACGCGAACAAGGAGAGCAATAGCAATGCAGACGTAGCCTTTGTTGAGGTACGTCCACAGTTGTAAAATAAATGAGCGATGAACTATAATTTTTCATTAGTGAATTTGTTGGAATACTTTTAATGTTTTGATTAATTACGAATAATTGTATATTTCTATTAAGAAAACATTTTGACTTCGACCAAAAGTTAATGTAACAAACATTTTTTAAATTATAAAATTAACGTAAAATTTTGAAATTGTTAAACAGGTGCGCAGTAGGGACGCAGACTCGCGTAGCAAGAGGGCGCGATCGCGCGAAATAAAGCGTGCAACGGTGGTCGGCAATCCGATGTTCTCATCTTCCTCCTCGAACTCGTCGAACTCATCAATGCATGGCGATCAGCACGACGAGCAGCTGACGCAACAATCTTCGCAGCAGCAGCCGACGACGACTGCATCTTCTGCTGGTCTCGATGATCTGAACCTCGGAATGGATTACAACCAAATTATGCAGTACTTCGACAACCTCAAGGAATCGAACGCCTAGGACAGGCCCGAAGGCAGCCCCGAGAGCCGCCGCCGCAGCAACAATCGCAGCAGTCTACGCTTCTTCTTCAGCAGCTCGCCGCAACAATTGCAGTACGAAGAGTTCGAGCAGCAACCGTAGTAGACTCGTTGGGCTCGTTTAATTCACGAAGCTTGGATGTTGTTATTGACAACGTGGAAGTCCAGCTCTCATTCTTATCGCCGCTTACACGGAGAGCCGCACTGAAATCAAGCTTTTGAATCTCGATACTAAGTCCTATGAAATTGGTATATTCGTAACCTGACGATTGTTGTCGATTTTTCAGAAAATCGCTGGAATGTAATGAATTGAGTCAGTGCGATTTTTCTGTGGTAGGCAAATTATTCAAGTCTGCGTAAACTTTGTATTCTTCCTTCTTGTACGAACAGGTAGACGAATTTTACGCAGACACATCGTAGGATTCAGAAACTTTCACACGAATTGTCAATGCATTTACGATTCATACCAAATTAAGAGTGCTAGTGCTGTGCAGTTAGAAAACAAGTGCAACGAAGCATCGTAAAAACTATATATAAATACGTGCTTTTCCGTTGCATGGATATCGCGCAATGATTCAGCACTGTGCTGATTGTTTCGTTTTAACGATACTGAAAAAAAGCGGTATACACGTATTCACCAAAGCTTCTCGACTATAAGGTACATAATTATACTTTTAGGCTGCGACAGAGTTGAGAAAGAGAGTTTGGATACCAGAGTTTCAGGTATAGAATTCGGCGTATTCCTTCGACGAATTGCATGTCTCCGAGTACAAGAGAGTGCGAGAATAAAGTTGAATGAGAGAGCAATAAATATTAAAGCGACGGAAATACCCAACGAGTCTATAAGTGAACCGGATGGCAGGCGAGATATCAATCCGACTGTCGCGTGTTATTATTATTCTAGTCAGCTTCAATAGAGCAACGCATGAAACTTAAAAGATTAAACAAAGGATTAATGAGTAAAACTTAGTATTCGCATCGAGAAGATACACACAGTCACGTACGCGCGCATTTAATTAACATACTCACGCTCTTACACACGAGTACGTATATATAAATATAAATATATTTAATGTAAAATTTTAGTGGAGACTGAGTGGATATTGCTTTTTTACGGAAAAAAAGATCTTTTTTTTCTTAAGTACATGTCTATACATATAGATTATACATATTGTAATGCTGTACTTTTAAGATCAGGATCTTTTGTAAAGTGAAAAAGTACGAATCAGTTGATGCTAGAACAAACGTCGGCAGTCAGATTCTTCGTTTTGTTCAGAAGTTTTCATTTTTTTGTACAGTGGTATTATTACTGTAAAATATTTTGTTCTTATTATTTATTTTATTTTGTATACTCTATGTATATTGCGATATCAATTTACGGCTTACACAATTTCGATTGCGAGCGATTTATCGATTATTTTAAAAAAACTGATTGTATATATTTTGAATGTAAATGACCATAAATATTACAAGTCTTAGATAGAACGAAAAACTTGAGTGTGCTAATCTTGATGACGACTAAATATGCATGAATTTAGTCTCCTTGCAATTGGAAGGAGGCTAAAGATTTAAAAAAGTGCTGAAGTAAAATTGATTGATCAACCGTAATTCGAGTAATTTTATTTCGGCATTTTTTTACACGTCTGCAGCCACACGCAGTATACTACCATTGCAAGTGAAAAAATACCTTTTGTCTCGTTTCAATGTTCTCTTGAATCTCCTAAATATTAGCTCGCAAATCATGTTCAACGTACGTTAGAAATGAATTACAGTATTAACAGAAATCATTCTTTTAAGGTTTTCTGCCGCATTAAGTAGCCGAGAGCATGATGCAAGGGGAAGAAATGAGAGGCTTGATCGCACTTTTTGATAAAAGCATGGATTTTCTTCTTTTTCGTTTGCCCTCGCAGTCAGACTCGAAAGGACAGTAATGAAAAGAAAATTTATGAGTATCAGTTTGACTTTTCAAGTATAAACGAATACGGTGTACTTGTAAAATTAAGTTACGTTATGGTAGCTTTTTCAACTACAAAAGTTTCATGGTCTGTCCTTTCAGACTGGTGCTGGACACCTAGTGAATACTTTGTAAAAAGATCAATATTTAATTTACAATATACTTTTATTTATTTTAAATATTCTTTTTTATTAGCAAGTGCCATATATTTTTTATGTGAAGTTCTTGTTTTTTAATAATATAGTTATTTAAATCTAAAATACTTGATGACTGCTACACATCGCAAAGTATTAACTGGTGTGTGGTACTGTCGCATTACCTTAACACTTTTATAAATACCTACATTTATCTCAACTCTTCAAGCTTATGACATCAATTTTTTACGAAAACAAAACACTATGAGATCTACAAAGTATACATCTTCGTCGAACTCGTGCATTTTTGCACTGCGCTCGACCGTGATTTCGCACTGCCTTTAGCTTGCTCTCTATACAAAAAACAAAAATGACTTGTCATGAGCATTAACTAAAAAGCTATCAACAAAAGGATGATTTAATTCGCTTTGTGATGGCCAATTACGTACGTTCAAACTTTATACTAATGTGGTGATTTAAAAATGAAAGTTAAGATGTCTTGATTGGCAGTGCGATAATAGATGGAAACTGAAAAGAGTAAAAATTAGATGATATGCTTTCTGTTTTGAAAACAAAAAAACCGCCTAAAACATTTGCGCGATCGTGTTCGAGATTTCCTAATGCTCTCGATCGACGATAATATTACATATTATATAATCTGCCGTGCGTTGTGATGTTTGTAAATTTTTGCTTTATAAGACTGTGTATATACATATACATATACTAAACGTACGTATTATATATATTAAGCGAGAATCATCAGAATTATTTGAGAAGACTCGCACATTAAATTCTTGAACTTGCAATCATTGTACTCGTTGCTTGGACAGAAAAGGTTTCACTAAGATGATGAATCTTTTTGGATTTCTTTCGTACGAAAGCGTGTTTCTTTTCCGATTTAGTTTCGACGATGTATAGGCAGTCGTTAGAAGCTTGAATGAAAAACAAAGCCCTCTACATTGTTTGTGACGCGAAAGTGAAGTAAACAAACTCGTAGTGGCTGAGTCAATGACTACCTGTGGTAAACTGGTAAACTGCATATAACTAATTATAATTATCCTCTAATAGCTATATAAAAGTATGTCTTCCGCACCGTTGACGATTCATGACTCCTCACATCGCGAGCATATAATATCATGACTCCTGTTATAGCATCGCTTGTCTACTATATATAAAAATATCCACACTTTTTCGCATGCGCACCGAAAACTTTACGCCCACATAAATTGAATCTGTCGAGGGCATCGAATCCTTTGAGAGTCACGAGAGAAATGTTTAAATCAATCAGGTACGAGGAATCGTGTAACAGATCCCCTTTGGTCTGGCGAAATTCCAAGTCGAACGCGGAATATATCTCAAAAGCTCGGCACCGATAGATTCAACAGACCAAGCGATTGTAAAACACTTAATAATAAAAGCACCATCGCGATACTTTTGTAAAATTCAGCATATCGGCTTGGCGAAGCGAGTGGTTTCATCGAGCGAGAGAAAGAGAGATAAAATGATAACTTAGATAGCGCAAAGAAAAAGAGTGTGTGAGAAATATATATTTGCCCGCTATATCCCCGCCTCGCCTCCCCCAGAGTAGATTATTTTTGCGCAGCGCGTGGTAAGAAAGGGAGAGTATTAGGAGAAAAGTTTAGCGAACAAACGCACATGGCGACTTCTATTCAGTGGATGTAGGGAAGCGTGTGGCGATGACGGCAGCAGAAAGAATTCGTGAGCGTACTCGTAAAGATATTTCATTTCATATTGAGAGCCATGAATTCTGTATGTTCAGCACGCCATATTTTAAGTTTTATTTCCGCGCCCTTAGCAGAGAGAAGAAAAATTAGATCATATGAGCGAATGTACCATACGTGATTTTTTTTTAAATATTACTTTGTTTCTGACGAAATTACATTTTGTGCTATGATAAATTTATAATGGAATGGAATGCAAAAAGATCATTTGAGAAAGAAAGAGGGAGAAATATAATACAATGAGGATAGTACTCTGTAACGACAGCAGTTTTTTTTAGAATATTAAAATAAATTTTAAGTTTCTTTATTGTATTTCTTAATTTTACTATTTATATGTTAGAAGCATCTTTTAAAGACTCTTGTACACAACGTTTGTTTTTTTTTTAATATATTTTTAATTGTATATATACTGATCAATGTGTCATGTTGAGAAATTTTCAGAATATTGATACAAACGACCAATTTTACTGAAATGTTAGCTTACTTACATAAGATGTATTAGATTTTACGCAAACGCAGTAGGGGGCGCGATTTTACGTAATCGACAACTGCCATCATTCGAAGACTTGATTAACTTCAAAAACAGAATCGATACGTTTTATTTACGAGGTTTTTTTTCGCATACGTTTTTGACACTAAATTGTTTTGCAATTCACTGCGTTAAATATTATACTTATTGTTCCAATTTCTGTTATATTATAGTTTATTTACATATGTTATTTTCTTGTACGTATTACGATTTTCCCTCCGATATTTGTTTCGATTAAAGTCAGAATCATGTATAGATAATAAATTAGTTTGTACACTCACGTCATAATTTTCATTTGTGCATAATTCATATCAAGTTGTCACATGATCTTTTTCAAAGCTGAAAGAGACGAGTCGAGAACAAAACTGCTGATTGATTGTTATATACTTGGTACGAATGCACGCGTTGACGGATAGCAGGAAGCTTCATTAACTGCAGTGCATCGGGCCGAAGTCGGGGAAAACTCGGCTTCGCGCCGTACATTATGATACATAGCTTAACAATTCCACGAGAGACAAATAAAAATGCGTTTCTAATAGTTAACGAAAACAAATATAAATATATGTTATACTGAGACTCTAGTCCCACAACAGAAGCAACAACACGTATATCATGTGTGGCGAGCGACACGTTGCCGTCCGCTAACGCGCGATTTCATATTATACAAAATAATGATTAAATAAACGAAATTTGAAAACGAGAAGGATAGAAAACAAATATAAAGAACAAAGTAATTCATAAAAGGAAAAAAAAATTATTATATGGTAGATCGCAGTGTCGTTGTAGTGCGCAACTTTTATGTTTTGCTATAATAATAGAGAGTTGTACGGCAGCTCGTTACACATACATATATCCAATATATATATGAAACGAGAAGAAAACCTTTCGCCTACATGTACGTACCGCGACCTTTTGTAATTAATTTCTTGCGTAAGCGTATCTGTATTATTATTATTTTTATTATAGTATTATTATTATTGCTATTATTATTGTATCATTTTTACTTTGTATATATTGGAGAATCTATTTTTTTGCCAGTCATGAGGAAAAAAAGTATGGATTGTAAACATTATGACACTCATTCCTGTTAACACATAATTTGAGGGCTTACCGTACAGTGAAATCTAGAAAAAGCAGAGTAACCAGTATACATATATACATTTTTCTTCATTTCTTCTTCTCTAGTAGTATATTTATATTCAAATCTTAAAATTCAATGTAATGATATATCAGTTTTTTAAAATATTTTTAAAGAAGTTGGTTTTTTTGAATAAATACTAATTTCGGTAACGTATATTTTTGTAAAAAGTGAACAAACGTAAAAATGAAGAAATCTATATGAATTGTAAATATTTGAGTTTAATCATTTGATTGATCAACTTACTGTGTAAGTCTGAGACGTAAAAAAATGAAAAAAAAAGAAAAAAAACTATATGGTTATAAGAAAACAAAAAGATCGAATATTGAATTTCATTCTACGGTATGATCCTTGAAAGCAATTGATACTTTTGCGCTTAAAATGTGGAGAGAGAGAGAGAGAGAGAGAGAGAGAGAGAGAGAGAGAGAGAGAGAGAGAGAGAGGAATATTTTCCACAAACGATTAGACGATGAAGAATAAGATAAACTGCGTAGCAGCAGTTTACGTCGAGAGGGCCTTCTATTATATCCTGACAATGTAAAAGAGACATATCGTTACATGAATTTAAGTAGCGACTATCTATGTAATTTTTCTTTCATCGAGAAAAACTCTGCTCGCCAGCATAACACAAATCTTTTTTCTATAATGCAATCTTACTCTTCTGAGACTTCGCGCGATTAAATGTCAATTGTAATGATTGCGTTTGCTTTAACCAAAAATTGTCTTTCGCTTTTTCATTATCGAGAAAGGCGATTTATGAGTTCGCGGTGCTCATTCCATTTGTTTATTTGATCGTCGAGCGGGAAGAGAAAGAGTTTAAACAGTTCAAAGGTCGCGTACGAATTTTTCCCACGTTCTTCTATCGGCGCTCGATCCTTTATACATTTAAACGGATAAGGTAACAAACAAAAAAAAAGAAAAAAAATTGAGAGAAAATATATAGCTAGCGTTAAGACGTATGAGCATATCGAGGGATGAAACTCGAGCGAGAAGATAATAACAAAAATAAAATGAAAGAGAAGACTAATTTAATCATTCCTTCGTCGCGACCAGTCGCGTGCTATACCTAATAAAGAATAAGCGAGAACATGATAAATAAATAACGAATAAACAGACAAAAAAAAGAATAAACGAATCCAAAAAAGCAGTAATTATTGATATGCTATTTCAATGCGCCGGAAAATAATAAGAATGCCGAAGACAGCGACGACGATCTTAATAGCTATAATATAAAACACTCAAACGCACGCGCTTTTCTCTTCTGTCCTCTCATATATATGCGCTCTCGTCTCCTTTTCGCTCCATATCGAGAGATCTTTGTTATCGTTGAATAGTACAATTTTCGATCCTAATCGATTGTCATTGATCATCGCTGTCGTTGCGCCACATTTAGGTAAAAAATATATATATATAAAATGAATCGTGTATTAGCCATCGCCCTATCATCATCTATCTCGACTATATATACAATCGCATCATCGTCGCTGTTCTCGCCGCTGAAAATCGTCATTAAATATTAAGATACGACTATTGCCTACTCAATGTACAATATGTAGTATTTACCTGTTGTTACCACCGAACCGTCGTCAAAGATATATAAAATATTGTCATTGTATCATAAAAGTATTTGTTTTCATTTAATTATCCTTACATCCCTATAGTAAATTCATAAACTTCTCGCGTGACTTAAGAATTCTTTTTACTAATTAACATAATATTTATACACCCTATAAATGAACAATCAATACAAACTTGTAACTTATTGGGTTTTTATTAAACATATTTACAGTAATAGAGTTTATCTAACGGCTTTATCCAGCTATGACAACCTCCAAAATTATTTTGAATAATATACTTCATAGTATATGGATTTTCATTATTCTCTTCTAAATATTTTTCATCTGCTGCCATCTGATCTAAGATATCTTGACTAACTGCTAATGCCTTAAAGGGTAATTTGTGTGCCACTTCTTCTAAAGTTTTTTTCACCTAAAATACAATTTTTAATTTATGGTATTAAAACCTTATGATATTGATATTTATTTTGCAAGATATTTACCTCTGCGTACTCAATTGGTCCACCAACTTCAATAATAACTCTTCCAGCTTTAACAGGAGTAACATAGTGGTCAATTGCACCCTTTCCTCCACCCATTCTTTGTCCTGCACCCTATACAAAGTACAGTATTATAACACGTAAGTAAAATATAATTATTCAAAAAAGTATATCTGCAAACAAAATATAGAACCTTTTTGGTAACAGGTTGCCAAGGAGCATCGATACGATATGTGGCAAAAGCATTATTTGGTAATTTTCTACCGCAAGTCCAACGTATCATTTCAAAGTGTCCATACTTCAGTCTACCCCCTACCAAAGCCTAAATATCACACGATTGTTTGGAATCAATGTTTTTTTTTTTCATTTACATTAAATTGATCTATTTAATGAAAAAAGCAACTTACTATAACTCCATACTGTTTATGCTGTAATGTGTTTGCAATCAATTCAGGTCCTCTCATAAGCCTTAGTCTCTTTTGCATTTTAAATGGCTTCATTTGAGGAGGATATTGCGGTACTTTTGCTTTTATCGGTAACCTCTTTCCTCGAGAGTCAGGCGGTACCTCCACGTCTGTTACAGAATATAAAAATTAATTTTTCTTTACCATATAACCACATTCTTGCTTTCAAAGAATTTTTCATGCAATTAACTCATTCACTTACCATACTTGACAGGTTGCGGAAAATGTTTAAGCCCAGCAGTTTGTATGTTTATTCCAAATGCATTATTACAAGCTGACAGTCCTTTTAAAGTAAACAACATTTTAAAAGATATTTTATAGTAAATGTAACAGCGACTTGTAAAATCATCTTACCTGAGATACGAGATAAAAGCGAACGTGAATACATTTTTGACGATTTGAATCCTTTTTAGGTTTGACGGATAAAAAGAAAAAAACCTTTTCTTTCAGGCAATATTAAAATAAACTTGCATCATTTCATTGATTTAAATAAAAAACTGCTCCGAAATCACTTGATTGTAGACATGAACATTAGGTTATATATTTTGCTGATTGCGGGGAAGCAGAAGTCTGCACGCGCGTGCTCATGCTCGCAACGACCATTTGAGCGCGAAAAATGAGTTGTTTCAAATAATTAGAATACATTTTAATAAGAAATTGTAAAAAATACAAATAAAAAGAAATTGCAATTCATTATATATAAATATCTTTAATAAAAAATATCTTTAATAAAGAGATTGTGAATAAATTTTAAGCAAATTACAAATGCTTCAATTTTATTTATTTGCATAATAAAGTTAAATAAATCAATTAGAATAATAGTTTCAAAAGGAATTTTGAAGTTTTGATTAATGTTTTAAGAATAATTACATGCCGATTCGATAAATAATCAGATTTATTGTTGATGTGTATAAAAATTATATATATAGGAATATAGGTATAACAGAATCGTTTGTTGCGCACGTGCCCCATCAGCAACGCCATCAGTCCGCGTGCAGTGATTCGTGTTGTCATATATATATATAGTGTTGTACAATAACCTACAAGTCGGCAACAACTCGTGCATCCGGCGAGACATTTTTTCTTTCAGTGTATAGGTGCTGCAAAGGAGATCGAAATTTATTTAAATTCCCATTTTAAGGTGAACTGATTGATCCAAACTATATGTTCGATTGACTGTCAATATCTGAATTTTTATGCACCATAAAAAAAATTGTACTTCAAAGTGAAGCTATGGGAACCCAACCTTTAAAAAAACTTTTGAATAAAAAAGTTTATTAAGCTGCGTAGTGTAATTACCGACAAACAATCATACTTTACAATTACTGATTCTGCTCATTAAATCGATAAAATTTCGAAAATGTTACTGAAAACCTTGCAATTCACTGTAAGAAATCTGAGAAGCGTCAAGCGTTTAATGAATGTAGAATGTATATGTACTAATATTCAGGCACACAGCTATGGTGGCTATGCTCCTAGAAAATATAAAGCTATTGTGAACGAGGACGAACTTTTTGATGTGGAAGAAAACATTACGCCTGCTGAAGAACTGAAGAAATTTAAGGCTCAAGCAAGTAAATCACGGGTGGACAAAACACAGAAGGGAAATTCAAAATCTGTTGAAGTAAGCTTTGATGATGATACTACTGAACCAAAGAAACGAAGAAAACCTACTAAAGATGCAAAAACACTGTTCACAAAAGTGCATGAAAATGATAAGATAGCATCGTAAGTTAATATTTTTATTTGATTATCTTTTAACATAATTTTTCATTCAAATCAGCAAATATTTAGCTTATATAATTTTTCTCTTTCATACACAAAGCTCAATATTGATGAGCATCAAGTCACAAAAAAAACGAAAGAAGAATGAACAAATACTGTTGGAAGGTCTTCGTCTTATAGAAGATGCTATGGAAGTAGGAATAGTTCCACAGTACATTTTTTTCAGTAGATGGGAAGATATAAAGCACATCGATTTTCCAAAAAAAGATACAAAATTGTTCAAATTGACATATAAAACAATTCAATTGTGGTCGTCCTTAACAACTTCTCCAGGTGTTATGGGTAAATATGCGAACAATGAATCTTTTATTTTTATCATTGATCTTTAAATGAATATTAAAACATTTGTTTTGCTGTAGGGATTTTTAAGAAACCAGAGCCATTGAAGTTAAGAAAATCTTGTCTACCAATAACTGTTATTTGTGATAATGTTCGAGATCCAGGAAATATGGGTTCAATCTTAAGAGCTGCTGCAGGTATAGGTGTTGAAAAAGTGATCCTAACAAAAGGTTGGAGGATGTTTATTCGAAATTCTAATTTCAAAAAAACCTGTATTTTTACTTTTATTATTAAATATTTATTACAATTTCAGGTTGCGTTGATTTTTGGAACACAAAGGTATTGAGGGCCGCATCAGGTGCGCATTTTCGAGTACCAGTTTTTGATTCGCAAGAGTGGGAAGACATTAAATTACTGTTAAGTAGTATAGCTCAAGTTTATGTTGCTGATAATAAAATTGATGTACTCAACCAAAGTTTTGAAGAAACTGAAAAAATGGAAGACCATTCGGAAGAAGAGGAAGAAACAGAATTAGAGGAAGAGACAGAAGTAAAAGAAGAAATCAAGCAATCAAACAATAAGAAACCAAGAAAGATTTCCAAGAAAGAAATTACTAATGCATTGCTTCGAAAATATTCTAATTTGCCAGTAGTTCCATACTATTGTGTAGACTATACACAAAACGAAGTAATTTTAATTATTGGTGGTGAAACCGAAGGTTTGAGCCAAGAGTCTTACGAATTGATAGAAGGAAGACAAGGAGTACGTGTAAATATACCGTTAGATAATAATATAGATAGTTTGAACGCAGGAATGGCCTTAGGCATTATAGCTTTTGAAGTTAAAAGACAGTATTTGCGAGCTCAAAATGCATTGAACCAGCCGAGCTCGTAATTTGTAGGTAACTTTTTATAAAAATTGTAAATTACAAAAGATATTAATTAGCATTTTCTATTGAACTTTTGCGAATATATTATTGTAAATTTAATTTGCAAACGTTGAGCAGTTCTTTATGGATTCGATAGCTTTAGCAAACGTTATTCTGTAGTTTTGTACTTACCATCGGAAGCTTGTTTCTAACGCTATGTAAAAGATGACAGCACTTGTCAAATCTGTTCGCAAGCAGAATTACACGTGAAAAATGATTGATTGAAATTGCCATAGCTAGATTTGTTTAAATTTCGATTTTTGTTTGTGAATTTCAAATAGATTAGATCCATAACAGGAAAAAACTCTTAAGTCATGGATGAATATTAAAACATTATCTTTAGTTTTCGTACTGATTTACCTGTATGTATATTGTATACATTGTATATAAAACATCCGATAAAAGTGTAAACGTTAATTTTGCGATACATATTCATTAGACTTGCCAGTGTAAGTAGAGCGGCTACTCAATTATCAAAAAAAATTTAAGTGAGTTCAACATTACTTATTGGACTTGAAAGCAAATAGATAATAAACTATAATTTGTTAAAACTTGAAGCATAGTATCTATAAAAACTGACATTGCATAATCAACAACGTCACCGCTGTGTATGCATTTTCATAAAATCCGTCTGTATCCGCGTTAATCTTCCAAGAACAACAATTTTGAAAGAAAAATAAAAAGAAGACGTTTTCTCGTAGAAAAAACTCTTTCACAACGCACTCTCGATCCGCTGGAAAATCATCGGCTGTGATATACATAGATAGATCTGAAAATTTCGAAATACGTCGATTCCGGGGAGAAAGTTTTATTTTCCCCGCTAATGCGGTCCCGTATATTTTGGAAAGTATTCTAATTACACTCCGCACGCTCGCTTCTCGGCCGTATCCCAAAACCCGTTCTCTCGAATCGTTTCTTCATCCTCCGCATTTTTCCCAACTTACGCGGTCGCATATCATCATTATAAGTATAGGTATATACCCAGAATCTATACAGCTATATGATCTGCTTATCCGCCAATATACGCTCGATTCGATTCGTACGGCGAATCTCGGGGTATTGTGTATACACATCGTCGCGGGAAAAAAAAATATTCCTTTCGTGTACGAGTTATATATACAGCAGAGCCGTATAGAGAGAAAAGTACACGAAGCGAATCATCGTCTGGTGGGAGACTTAAGGGCGCAGCCGGTCGGGTAATATCGATTCCGAGAGGGAAGACCGCACCCTGCGCGTCAAGCGTCGTCGTCGACGTCGTCGTCGCCGTCGTCGTCGTCGTTGTCGCGTGTCTCTCTTATCCTAATTTCTCTGCGCGACTTTTCTCTTTATTCCTCGTGTGCAGTCTGTGTGTGTGAGTCTATATGTACATTGTACATACACCCGAGGCGGCGTGTTATTGAATTTCACGAGCCGCTTGCACACTACTGCTATTTTTTCAAATGGGTTTTCGAACGGAATCGTTCTATCGTTAATTAACTAAAAATAATTGTAATAATTATAATTAAGTGATAATTATCAATAATTTCTGGTATCTATGCATAGTGGTCTATTTGAAGTATAATATATACCTATGTAATTTTGTATTTTGAAAGAGGGAGAGAGAGAGAGAGAGCGATCACCTTTAACGTTAACCAACGTTAATTAATTACTTCTCTTTATTATAGTCAGCGCATTTTGCCCGTAAAATTTCTAGCAAATATATAAATCAGCTATAATATTGCATAATTTACAACGATTGTGAATTCGGGCGATCGAAATTACGCGTCGCGTGCAGTACAAACGATACGCATTAAAGTGCATAATAAGTACAAAGCCCAGAGACGCATACGATTAATTAATCGCTATATACAGATATTAATTTCATTGCAGAAGACTTATATATACACGTGTGGGCCGTACCTTTTTGCGTGTAGTCGATCGCCGTAAAGCATCGCCGCGGAGATTAGCTTCGCGCAAGCTGGCAAAAGAATCGAGCGAAGCAATAAATTTCGCTGAAAATTAAAACTTTGGCAAGTGCATTACGGCCCGGATAAACTTATAGGCGTGTACAGAACATGCATAATACAAGCTGTACACAAGGAAAGCCTCTAATTCATAATCGGCTCCTGCGCAACCCTGAATTCTGCCTTATATAGACGCACTTGCAAACCCGCTCACCTATACTTTTACATTTCAATCTACATAAGCCAAAGTATAGCCTTGCAGCGTGCGCGTCGGCAGCTTTGCGTCCGATTAAAATCTGCGGCGACGTTACCTGTGTACGCATCTTATCGGAAAAGAGAAGAGAAGAAAGGAAAACAAGGAAATAAGCACATCCTCGAGGATAAGCATTAAGTTTAGCGCGTATGGCAGCGCGGTGCACACAGGCAGCATATATTATAAGTATTGCAGTGCAGTACACACTAGCCGAGAGCTAAAAACGGTGTAGACGGATCCGTCGAAACAATCCAAGCTCGCGTTCCATTAATAGAAAGAGCCCCTCTCGCGAGCCTTTTCAGCGCGACCGCGGCGCGCGCGACTCGGCGGCGCAGGAGAAAAGAAAAGCTCGAGTCGCAAGTGTATAGCAGCGGCCCGGAATAATATACACGCAGGCGGCTGCGACGCGACGACGGCGGCAATCGATTACGGAGGCTATAACGTCGAATCGCATGTCTCGCTGGAATAAAGTTAATTAACGAATCCCGCGCCCTTCCCCCCGCCGCCGGCCTTTTTTTCTTCGTTCTTGATGTCCTGCTCTTTTCCCCGGCGATACATATAGTGCGGCGACGCGAGGATCACACGGGACGGGGAGAGAGGGCTGTATACTTTAATGCGATTGAAAATTCAAATTCGAAAGGGAGAGACGGAAGATGCGGCGTCTTTTTACGAGTGTATAGCTGCGCGCGTGTGCGCGCGGAAGGCTTGATGTAGTGTATATTGAAAGTGTGTGTTGCTGGTAATTAGTGTAATTATACCGATTGCGATAATTATTTTTCAATTTCCGATAGCAGGTGCGACGACAATTCGTTATTTTTATTTTTTTGTATCTATGCGTATACTGCGATGCAGGTGGCGCAGCGCGTGTATTGCGTTATCTTGTCAGACAGGTCGAGCGACTTGTGAGTTTAGTAGTGGACTAGGGTGATTTAAATTTTAATTAATAGAATAGTTCGTTATGTGCATTAGATCTCGTTGATGGAGTCGATGAATTCGGAATTAAGGTATATCGAATCATTTTTTCATGATCCCGAATCATACAGCCCTTATACGTGCATAAAGCGTAATGAAGTCGATGTCAAAGAAATGGACAAATCAAGAAAATTATCTTTAGTTTTAATTTTGAGCTCCAGTATGGATGATGCGCAAAAAAACGGAAATGTATTAAGCAAAATTGAATGTACCTGCTGCATAATTAAACCCTAATTTTCTCTATCGCAAGACTGTTCCGCATTAAGGCATCCTGCTGCGTCGGTGACGGATATGGAAAATCCGTGAAAATTTGAAAATGGTCAAGTGAGCGAAATATCTTATTTAGCCATATTGCTCGAGAGATATTATATATTTCTATACATTATGTATTCTGTGCTCTAGCCAAAAACATATGTTTCTTAAAATGTGTTAAATTATTGTACATACTTCGTCGTACAATAATTTATGCAAAATCATTGCCAACGATACGTCAATCCCACCGATAATTATTTTGAACCATCCACACAAAATTCCACTGTAATGATCCACGCAACAATCGACAAACAAATCGACTCGCATCGAAAACTCGGACTAATCTGCATAAAATCCATCGATATATTCGCGATCGGCATGCATTACACAACGTCTTGCATATATTCCGCGTGAATTTAGGATCGATGACAAAATCAGAAGCGCTACTATGACTCCCCGATATTTTTCTCGTCGCCTTCGTCCATACGGGAAAATATCAAATTTCGATTCGTCACAAGCAAGCGTATCTTCGTCTTGCAATTTTTCCGAACGATATATATCGAACATATATAAGTATAGCAGCCTCGATTATAATCCACGCGTTATATATTTACATACATCCTGTGTTCTCGACGTGCAGTGAAAAATCCATCGAGAGACTCGTCGCCGCGGCGCAATTATCGCTCGCAATTACGCAAATTTCAGCAAAGAGAGAGAAAGATATAGAGATAGAAAATTAATTAAAAAGTGCAGCCGCGCTATATTGCCGCAACGGATACATTTTTATCGGCGTTGCCTATTGTATATTCGTCGCGCCAACATACACATACACATCCGCGTACGTATATCGTATATATATAATATATATATACTATATGGTATACATACACACACACACACTCACACAAAGCTGTACGCTCAACACCTGATATAGGCGCGCGCACGCGTATATTTTTGCATTCATGCGCGATCGTGACTCGTCGCTATCTTTAACTTGCTAATACACACCTATATATAAAGCACTCGTCGGAACGATTCGCGTAAAGAAGACTTTTCATCGAAAGTCGTCGCTCATACGTGTGTCCGTTCAGCGCGTATATATACATTTATAATCAAAAGAACATTTCACGAGAAAATTGAAGCGCTCCTCGCGCAATTTCTTCCGTTCCCGCGGCCGCGATGCAGCTTCGCAATATCATTTATTCTCATTGTTATTATATTACTATATTTCGTCGCGGAAAAAAGAGCGCTTTATTATATCCTCGAGTTGGCGAGAAACGCACGAAGGAACTATTGCGCGCTTAATTTTTTTTTCGTATGCGTGTACGCCGCATTAATAATTTGCAGAGCCTGCGCGTGCGTGTATGTGTGTGTGTGTGTGTGTGTGTGTGTATGTGTGTGTGTTTGTTCTAAAAATAAAAAGCAGCAATGAATATTAACTAGTTCGACTCGATGTATGTGTGCACAGTCGCGCGCGCCGTGTGTTTCTCTCTCTCTCTCCCTGGCGTTCGAGCGTATAATGTTATATATTTATCGTCGTAAAGCAAGTTAAAATTCGTTTAGTCACGAATGTTAATGACACATGCACACATACACAAGTCGCAACGGTAGTGTTATACTTGTAATGCGCGCAATCGCGACGCGAATAGCAAACATCTTGATTCTATAGTAATACAGAAGCTTTGGAGGGATATACATCGTGGCTAATTGTCGTTGAGTTTTCCGAGGGAGATGCGAGGGTAGAACTTGCTGTATATTTTATTAGTGGGACGATCGTGAAAGCTTTCATATACAGGTATATGGCCTGTACGCGATACAGAAATTGAAAATAACGCGATTTGAAAATAAGTTTTGACAGTTAAGAAAGTAAGCCTTTAGAACGCATTGCAGCTTTCGTGCTAATGTAACGACGAGTCGATAAATCGATTTCCGCGACGTTAACTCGTTCGCGCGCCTTATTTTCCTCAAAGCTCTCGACTTTCGCGACTGCGATTTCGAGCGTATCAAAGTTCCCTCGCGGGACAGGAGATGCCCGCTTGAATGGTTTGGCGGACACTCTATATAGACTGCTCTTACTTATTACTTATATATACGATCCGTTTTAAGGTCTACTTTGGATCGGCTCGTTCCGCATGAAAGAACGATTAGTATAACAAACTCAAAGGCCTACAAAGTGTATTGCGTAATCGACGCGCGCGCGCGGCGCGAAAATTTTGAATTTTCGGCGGGAACGAGCGATCGATTTAAAATTCAACGCGTATTATACGTTATACATACGCCGTCTAATCGAGATTACACAAGTTATAGAGTTTGTGTAACGATGCGATTCCCAGAATTAAAAAATGCAGGCCGCGTACGCATATGCAGCAACGTGCGTGCAACACGTCCCAAGCGGGAAATCCTCTAAATTCCAGGCGTTGGACACTGCAGTTATAGTAAGGCGCATCCTCTTCGAGAGGGAGCGAGCATTAGCATCGAAACGAGAATTCGGGAAAAAGCTTCTCTCTTTCTCTCTTTCTCGAGTCATAAATTAATCCGCGCGAGCGAGCGAGCGAGCGAGCGAGCGAGCGTTTACCCTTTAAGAGGGGTCAGTGTCACGTGCGTCGAGTTCGTTGACTGCCTCTCGCGACGCGCGCTGCTACTCGGCTACTCCTCACTTTCTCTCCTCCTCCTCATCCTCCTTCCTCTCTCTCTTTCTATATATATACGTATATGTAATATATATGTATGTATATTATATACAGTATACACACGCGCGCGCGCGAGGCCACAGCCCTGCGACCGGTTGGTCCACCCTTCGCCGTCCTCGTGCTTCCAACTTTTCTTTATGCGCGGCTGCTGCTTTTGCGCGAGCTCTGCTGCGCTAGAATCTGTCCTGTACCGCGTGTGCGGAGATGCGAATATTTCTGTGCGTGCGCTGATTTTTCATTTTTCCCCGTCCAAGGGTATACGACGTGACGTTCTTGCTGTAACCGAGATTTCGACTCAAGATTTAGAATCGAGAGTTTTTCGCTCGATGTGTACATTTTATAGGCGAAGAGCTTTGCTTTTCGCGAATTTGTGCATGTGTGCATATCCACCAGTTCTCGAAAACAACTCTTCCCAAAAATTGCAAAATTTTTTTTTTGAAGGCACACCTATACTAGGCCTATTTTTTCTCATTCCTTAGGTAATTCTAAAAGAGAAAAAACTCGCGTGCATGGCCGATCGTAGGGTATACTTTTTTACCGAAGCAAAAACGAATCGAAAAACGAGAAATAATTAACAAAAACTGAATTCATAGATTTTTTTCTCGAAAGCTATGGACTTTTATAAGAATTTAATTGCAGCAAGAATATCTTAAAATTCATCAAAGAATGCTCTGAAATTTTTCAGATTGATCCGACACAATTTTTGATTTCTCGAAAATCCAAAAAAAAATCGAAATTTCGAAAAACGTTCTGAAAAAATCTGAAAAAATCTGAAAAAATTCCAAAACATTCTTTGATGAATTTTAAGACATTTTTGTTTTAATGAAATTTTTATAAAAGTCCATTATTTTCGAGAAAAAAATCTATGAATAATTCTTCTTTTCAAATTATTTCTCGTTTCTTGAGTCGTTTTTGCTCCGGAAAAGAGTATAGCCTTCGATTGGCCGTGCACGCATTTGTTTTTCTCGTTCAGAATGACCATAAGAAAGGAGGAAAAGTAGGTCTAGCACGTGCGCCTCCAAAAAAAAATTTTTCAACTTTTGGGGGGGGGGGGGAGCTGTTTCCGATAATTGGTGGATGAGTACACATATAGACTTCTAAACGATAGTAAAAAAGAAAACTTTAGATATACAGACGGGAGTCTAACGAGCATGGGAAAAAAATTGTGGACGTCACAAGAAATCTCAATTCACCGAAGTACTCACGCGCGTTTTCGCTTATCTATTCTCACTATATGCGGTGCGGAAAAAGAAAAAAAATATGGGTCATCTCGTATAGAGCCGCGAGGCGACTTTAGCGCGCGAGCTGGAAAACCAGTATTAAAGTTATCACCGGAACTAAAAGTTGCCTGTCTCTCCCCCTCGCGTTGCACGCCGTGCAATAATTCTTATGTTTTTTCGTTTCAACGAGTGCCGCGCGTGTAAACAAGTGCGGCGAGTGCAATTTTCGCATGCATTCAGGACGAGCGTCGAAGCCCTTGTGTACAGCGCTGACTTATCTATATAAACGCGAGAGAAACAATTCGAAAATTATGAAAAGTTTCGACGGAAGGAAAGAGTTTCCCAACTCGAGGCGGTTATCATTCAGTTTTCGGATCGAGCACGTGTTGAGAAATAAATATCGAGTTTTCAAACGTGACGAGCTCGACTTGATATTCGAAACGTGCGCGACTCTGCCCGTCACAGAGCCTCGACTTCCGTCTCGATATTACTTGTACACCGTCGTACAATTTAAAATCTGTGTATGTAGGTATTACAGAAGTGTACTCGGTGAGAAAAAGAAATTCGGGAGTAGGTATATCCCGCGAATACACGTTTCTATGGACGAGTATACAGCGTTGATGCTCATGAACAAAAAAAAAAGACAATTCACGCGCCGTATACCTTTTTGCATTTCTCAGTATATAGGTGCAGCTAACGGTTCGAGCCCCGATATGCATTAACTGTTAATTTAACTATCGTCCAGAAAGCCGCTGCGAGCTAAGAATTCCTGTTTATACAAAAATGAGCACGTACATATAATTATATACATATCGTATATAGTACATACGCATTATACGCATTAGAAGGAAGAAAAATCATCGCGCGATCAATCGAATGGCAGCATAATAGGTGTATACTGTAAATATATATAGTATATAGTATATTATACCAAATAAAAATTCCGAGGAAAAACTTGCAGGTCATCAGGAATTAGCTACGCGTATGTGTGTAGCTATAGGTATATACACGCCGTGAATATGTATATATCGGAGGTCGAAGGCCACCGGCTACATATTCATCGACGGCCGCGTCAACGGATACAGCTGATGTGCGCCATAGCGGAGACACTATATAGCTTCCGCCGGTGTCTCTTGGCGCTCTCCTTCGACGTCCATCGGTCTATCACGTCCACACATACGCAGCCTCGATTTCAAGCGCGTACCTTTATAATATGATTCTCCTATATATATACAATTAAACATGTACTGGTACCTATGTCCATATATTATATCGTAGATACAACTATATGCTTGGCATGTAAAATCGAGGAGAGGGGGAGAAAGAGCGAAAATTTCAAAGGCACTCGAGATTTTTCGTCGAGAATAACGGATGTAAGTATATAACGCAACTGCACACGTGCGCCGCGCACGCAAGTATATAGCTATGTAAATATGCACATGGAAGCGCGGATAACGAGACAAAACGCGCGCGCAAAGAAGACGAGGAGCAAAGTTATTAGGATAACAGCCGGGTATAAACAGTTATTGGTCCTTCGAGAGTCGCCATTAGCATCCCGCGACCCAATCAATTTTCTCTCCTTATTACTGTAGTTGAAATAGTAATGAGCGGTTGCGAAGCTCCGCCGCCGCCGTTCTCTGCTATATGTATAGTATATACATGTATATACATGCGTGTGTATATAATCGCGCGCGCGCGTGTGCATCGCTTTTTACATATTGTGTACAAGTAGTCGACGAAGCGGAAACGGCTCGCGCACACACAGAGCCAGCTCCGCGCGCATTTCCATTTCAAATCCATCGAATCCTCGTATATCGAAGCGACGTCCGTCTCAATTACGCGCGACCATATATTTATGTAGCAAGACCATATAGCAACAGCAAGCGAGTCTCGAAGGATATGCGCGTGTGTGTGTTGTCTATTATATATGTATAGTGTATATACGTATAATAATATCGGGAGAGACATTGTCCACGAATGGGACTCCATATGCGACGATGTTGACACGAGCTGTAAATTAATTAAACTTATGTCATATATTGGAGAGCTTGCAAAAGCAGCCTGTCTATATTGTACTTCTATAATAAGTTCGCGTTATGAATCGTTACGCAATCGCAGCTCGAGACGTATCTAATAATATACTGCACACGCTTGTACACACACATGTTGTTGAGACGCGATGCATTGGATTACAGGAAAATTTCGCGAAATCCCCGTCGAATTAAAGAGGGCCATGTTATGTACGGCCGAATAAGAGCGGTCGAGGTGCGCGTATAACACAATA
This sequence comes from Philotrypesis tridentata, assembly GCA_018906965.1. Classification (NCBI taxonomy): domain Eukaryota; kingdom Metazoa; phylum Arthropoda; class Insecta; order Hymenoptera; family Pteromalidae; genus Philotrypesis; species Philotrypesis tridentata. The sequence goes on along the minus strand of JACCIB010000019.1, from coordinate 1,519,601 downwards.
GGCAGCTCGTCGCGGCGCCGCGACTACACACGCCAAGACGAAGAAGTCTAACTATACGTATAGGTATATCGTATATATACAAGAAAAAGAAGTGGAAGAAAAAGGAAGGAGGCAAACGCGAGGCGGTCGATATACACCGCGTCGTGCAGCGCGCGATGGCGTGATGTCTGTCGCGCCGCGCGCTCGAGCTCCAACTCTATCTATACACCTATTCATACGTGCGTGCGCGCGCGTGTGTGTAACGTATATACATCTGTATGCATGCGTATATATGCGCGCAGTGTGCAGTGTCTATATACACATAGGTATATATATATTTGGCTATATAGGTGCAGGCGTGCGTGTACAGGAGAAAAGAGCGAGCAAACAGATGATGAGAGTGGGAGAGAGACGCGAAGTGCGGAGAGAGGAAAAGGAGGATAAGGCTATTGCGGAGCGGAGAAGAGGAAGAGGAGGATAAGGCGTGTGTGACGTGCAGAGAGAAAGTGGGGGAGAGAGAGAGAGAGAGAGAGTCTCCTGCGCAAAGGGTGTATAAATCTATATAGACGGGGGCTTATATAGAACACGAGAGCTGACGAGACTCGAAATGTTTGTCTTTTTCCAGGATGGATCGGTGCTTTTCATTTTTATTTTCATCTGATCGCCTGCGCGCACATGATCGATGGACGTTACAGACCGGAGAGCGCGAGACAGGATAGGATTTTCAATGTTTGTACGGAGAGTCGGTACTTATAGTGAGATCGGTGTACATTGTAATTTTATGTACTACAATGCTTTTTTATCCTTTTGCGCTGCTATACGCTGTATAGAATTATTACAGGCGAGTAACAGCTGATTATTGCTTATGACAAAAGCCACGTTTTTAAACACATTCCAGATTATCGCTTCATTTTGGGATGTTACTTACAAAAGCCATTCCCCTCTTCCACCAGAATAACTATATAAGTATATATGTAACTAATTGGAAATACTGGCATTACCTTCAATTTTCCCACAATTTATTTGTATAATGAGATTCTAAGTTATCGCGATTTTCGCATATACACGCATACGGAATGCAACAATTGTATAAACTCCAACAAAGCTCAGTTAGCAATAATAGAACTGTAATCTTGTACTTAGTCAAAATTTAAAAATTATTTCGCAATCTCACCCTCGGAAACGTTTCGTGTCACCGTATCGTATACAACAACCCCCCGTTGCGCGAAAACTCGCGCACCATCGATTAAAGTACAAAATAAAGGATTTAAAGTCTCTTCGGTCTCCGTCTCTCTCCTGAAAAGCTTCTCACTCTCTCTCTCTGTCTCTCTCAGTCATTCTCGTTCCATCGACGCTTGCGCGCATCGACGTATATATATATATACGAGAGTCAGCCGGGAGGTTATCAGTCCGGACGACGAAGGAAGGGGGGTGATGCCCGTTTTCCGCGCGCCACGGGTCAGCGGCGCCAAGCGCGTAAACACCCTATCTACTCTCTCTCTCTCTCTCTCTCGTTCCTACACAAATACACTCGCGCGCGTACACACTGCACACGTTATATATACACGACATGTACGTATAGCCGCGACGAAATTAACGACTCGATAACGGCGCCGGAGAAGCTTTATGTAAGCTCTAGAGAAAGAGAGAAAGAGAGCGAGATCGCTGTTGCTAGGGGGTATTCCGACTTTTTCGTCGAGGAGTGTACATATACGTATCGCTATATATTACAGCTCGGCTCTGGTTATCGGCGAATTGAAAAAGCGCGCGCTCGAGAGCGAGATGGAGTAGCCGGCGCGAATTGTAAGTATATAATAACAAACGTATATAGGCGCGCGGCTATTGGGAATCGATGCGTATCCGATGCGCGCATAACGCCGATCGATCAGCCCTCAATTTTTCCCGCGTATATTACAGTGCGTGCATAGCAACGATCTACGATCGGCGGCTCCTTTATCTCCGAATCCTCGGAATTCCCGCAATAATTATGCGCAAATCGCATATAGCCGCTGTTGCGCTGCAGCGATGCGCACGACGCCTACAAGATACCGAGTCTATCCGCTGGATTTTTAACGCGACGACGCTGTATGGTGTACAGGAAATTATACTCGAATAGCTGTCGCATCGGACGCTGGAAACGCGAGGAGAAGAAAAAAAATGGCCCTTAAAGCATCCTCGACGTTTTCATTACTCTTCGGCATTTCTCTCCCCCTACCCCCCCCCCCTCTCTCTCTCTCTCCTGCGGCGAGCGAGTAATTAAGAGCCGAGCCATCTCTCTAAATCATCGCCGACAAGCTGCGGCAGTGCGGCTCTCCCGCTCTTCGTATCGCGCGCAGCCGTAGAGCGCGCACTCAAAAATTTACAGGCGAATACTCGCTCGGCGTGTGTGCGTCTGTACACACTTGTATTTCTTTTCGTCTCTCTTTCTCCCTCTGCATTGCTCTCTCGGATATATAGAGGCGTATCGACTCGCCGCTGACGAGGCGTGATTATGTGAATGCGCGCGGTGTGGCCTGTTTTTTTCTCGATAACATTGTATTGCAATGTAGGCTACGCAGACCGTGTGAAATTTTTTATTTCCTTTGTTTTTTCTTTTTGTTAGCGCAGTTCGTGTAGCGCGAAACTTTTATCGTCGAACTGCGATTGCTTTTGATCTCGACGTTAAAATAATGTAAATATACAATCAATATTAGGGTAGAAAAGTATGTATTCGTTTTAAACAGAATTGCGCATCGTTTAAAATTCATTAAAATACCCCAATGCCATAAGCGACACACGGCGAGTTCTTTATCGACGTTACATGTGTATACAGCCAAGTTTGCGACGATATTTTCCATCGCGCGCAGCGACGATGAATAAAAGCGATGTAATCGAGTATGAGGAGTGACGATCGATGATTCAAACGAACAGAAGCGCGCCTTCGATGTTAATACTCTCATTTTCATGTTCGTTTTTCATTGATTTTCATTTTAGTGTCGTAACGCGGAGTGTGTGTGTGTGTGTGTGTGTGTGTGTGTGTGTGTGTGTGTGTATAGTATTAGTTTGCATAAACTTTTTATTCACATGAATCACAACGCTCTTCAAGAACGAAAACCATCGCGTTATGCTTAATTCCGATAATCTGTCAGTTATATATCGAGACTTTCAAATTACGATAAATGATTCGATCTATACGATATTTAAGTTCTATATCCATAAAAATTTTCCTATAAATAACAATCGAAGCTTCGTCTGAAAATTCTAGATGCAGCGCCTGGAATTCATCTCCTCGACAACCCATAACAAAATTCTCGCGTATGACCTTTTCGCCGTGAAGCGCGTGCTTTCGCTCACAGCACCCAGTATTAAATCGTATATGTGCGTATTAAGAAGCGTAAATCTATTTACTTTTCGAAGTGTCCGAAGAAATTCCCATCCGCAAATCTGTGCAATTAAGAGATTCATTTGTACCGATCACTTTGACGTCATAATTTTTGCAAAGCGAAAACCCGTTACTTCTGTAGTATTCCGCTCACTTTACCCCACCTCCCCCCCCCCCCCAACCCTCTGTCCCAATTTCAAATGCAAAACGTACAAACTGCTTCAATTATACACAAGAGATAATTGTTCTTATTGCTTCGCTCTGCTCCTATTGACCTAAACACTTTCCGAAAACGCCCGCAAAACGCCAATCAATAATATAATCGCAGCTAAACGCTCGAATCGCGATCTCGTCGAGAATCTATATAGACGAGATTTTTCGCAACTTATGTTCGCCGTTCGAAATGTCGTCAGTATATAGCAATCCAATTGTGCCGTCAAGGACAGCGTCTCTATATACGCCAAAGTCGTCGACTGCGACTAAATTATACTCGCGGGCTTGTTGCAAAAGTCCATCTGTATATAGCGGCGCAAGAATTAAATGACTCTTGTGTGCGTGTATACAGTATACAATATACAATATACATATATATTATATACATGCGATCGAGGAAACGCAATTCAAACGTTTATTGGAAAAATCATTGGCTTCGCTGGATCGGCTCAGTATGGATATTTTTAGTCTTTCTTGATTGATCCGCCGCGCTTTCCATTTCCAAGCCGAACCAGATTCCAAACATCAAACAACTCGTCGGGTCGGCTATTAGTGGAAAAATACACGGGAGGTATAGTAGCCGATGCGTAAAATTGGAGCTTGCGATGGTGGGGTGTATATCGGTGAATATTGGGTATCACCTCGTTGATGGTACGGCGAGAGATAAATTGTTGTTGGCGATTGTTGAGATGTTGATTTTCTTAATAGGAGTAATTGCTATGTCTAATGAGTATTCTAGGAAAAAATATAAAGGAACGATTATTCGTTTATGAAAATTATACTGGGAGAGTTGAATGCATTGAGCACGACGGGTGTATTTTTTTAACTATTTATGCGTTGATGGCTCTTGTAATTTGTACACAAATTTGCAAATGGTATAAATACTAAAACGTGCTGTTCTCGAATTCACAGATTACTTATTACGTAGTCTCGTATACGTATAGTAGTGTAGTAGTAGTAGCTTTAATATCTTACGATATATATGGGCAGACGTAAGAATCAAATGGGTTAATTGTTATAGAAAATTTAATTTAATATACCGGTGCAGCCAATCAGCTTTACATTCCCATTAAACGGTGTACATTAAATGGAAATCTTGTTATAACTATATACGAAAATTATATTGTTATCCTTCACCTCACTAAATAAAAAAAATCATACAAAAACATCGCACCCCTAAAAAGAGATGTTGAATAGCGTAAGTAATTCAAACTTATATGCAAGTATACACAGGCAGAGAGCAAGTTTCGCCATTTTCCTCGAATCCGCAATGTCGGTCCGAAGCGAGGGTGGATGCTGCGGTCGGCCGCGTCAGGGGGAGGCGTCGTCTCTCGCAATAAGGCTCCAAAGGGGGTGGTTCTGGATTTCCCCGCTCGCGCTTTTATTCCCGCGCAGATCAGTCGACACCCACCGACGCAACGAGTCGAGAGACCATCATACACCACACCCACGAGGCGCTGATGAAGCTTAATTTTTATTTCACTTTCCAAGTTCTTCTTTTTTTTATAATTTCATAACGATAATTGATACAGACGTATGTTCAGCTGTACCTCAAAATTCAAAGGTGTTTAAACGTAACACATGCGATACAAATCGTTAAGTTTTGCACGGCTGCATATACACTCTTAATTCGTCTTTTTTAATTGTAAAAGGCGCAGTGGGGCATAAATACATTTTTTCTGTAAAATTTGAGGAAAGCTGTGTCATTATCGTAAATCTTTCGGTGTCCACAGCCCACAGATACGTTTATGACGAATAAAAAGCGACCACTTCCTCGAGACGAAAATATACAGAGATTGGTGTGTATAACTCGAACGCGTCGGAGCTGCGATCGTCGCGAGACAAAAAAAAAAACGCGATAAAAGCGGCCAGTCGTCGGATCTTCGTCAGGAGGGAAAAGTGACATATATATATAATATATACAATACATGGAATGGCGTGATCGCAACTGGTATAGATATGTATATATAATAAGTACAGCCGAAAGAAACGCGCAGAGCAGATACTTACTTATTTCGTCCGTAAATAAAGCGAAATGAGCTTAAGACAGTCCGAGAGACAATTGAGACACTTGTCCAAGAGTCGTTTACCGGATGAATCGCGTTATTTGTTGACAAGACGTTTATAATTCGAAAAATACATTGCACTATACATTCTGATCGTAAAGGTTTAAAAGACATTCCTGTAAAGAGAGTCAGGACTGAGAAATCAATTCGGACACATCGGTCATAGCTCCCCCCCCCCCCGTCCCCCCTTTAAGCTCGTAAAGAACAGTTGGAGATGGGAGACTTGTGGAGGTATAAACGCTGCGCGTCGTGAAAAAAGAAAGTCCAGATCGAGCCGAGCGATCGGCTCGGCGAGTCGATCCCTATCGCGGGGGCAATTTTCCATAAATACAAATGCTACGTATGCTAATTTGATTATACCTCGAATTTTCGAGCGGAGGACGTTCTTTCTTCTTCTTTCTATAGTCATCGCAGAAACGTCTGGGCAACTATATAATGTAATTCTGTATGGAAATCCCCTCGTTCGGATAGCTGACTAATTTCCCAACAGCAGAATTACTTTAGAAGTCTATAACAAGAATTATTGATCTCTACAATGCGCGAGTCGTCGCCTATACACACGTATACATTGGTAATCCGTCTCAATGGGCTGTATAGAAACTGAGCGACAAGAGAAATGTGTACCGCAACTCGTCGGCGTATGCCATGTGACGTGTCTGCACTCCTCGGGATGCATCGCTGTGTCTACCTATACACTCATTTGTCTGGAGCCGGATTTTCTTGTATAATTGAATTTAACGGATTGGAAATTTGTCTCGTGCGCCTTTCGCGTTTCTCTTCATCTTATATATACGCTCAGCTGGCCAGATCTGCGCGCGACAGCACACAGCCGTTGAATTTATTTTTAACGTCGCGGATATACGGAATCTTAACGAATCGCGCGTTCTTCGATTGTACGACGGCGATGACTTACATTCGAAAATCCTTGAAATTCACGAGAGTCTTCAGATAGAAAAATTCTCTCGGCTAGACGGAAGTCGGATTCCGACACTCTTTCTCGCAACGCCGATGAAAATTTCTCTTTCACGCGTGCAGCGCAGTGAAAAACTCCGAGAGCGATTTTCCTCGGGTCGAAGAAATAAAAAAAAATAAAAATACGGTTGGAATAAACGCGTTGCCAAACCGAATTCGCTCGAAGGGTATACACACAGCAGTGGCGTTCGCCGACTTATTTATATATTTAGATGCTCGTGTGGACGCGATCGCCGTGCGCGGAACCGTCAACTCTCTCGAACGCGCGAAGGTCCGATCGTAAATTTGCCCCGTAATGAGTCAGAGCCCCGGATATATTTTTGTGGATTTTTGTTTCTGCTTTTTTTTCCTCGCCTGCACGCACACGCGCTCGAAACTCTCTGTATGCAGTCGCCAGAGGCATTTCGGCGGATGTGACAATAATTTGGTCTATTTCGCTGATGTCGGACGAATGTCTTTGGAATTTACGCTTCCGTGGGCTATATCCGTGCGGATGTCTCTGGAGACGAGCATTTGTTTCTTTATCTTTTTCTCGTTTTGTTACACCAATTGTAATAACAATTGTAATATTTATAATAACTGTAATTGTAATTGTTATATAACTGATTACAGAAAAGAGTCGATTGATCTCTGTGTAATCGAGCGTTTCGGGAAAGCCCCAAAAAATTCTCTTCCCCCCTCCCGCAAGCGGTTTACATGGCCGCACTTGACGCGGCGTCTCCCCCGTCGCATCACGAGTGGCTCGTCGGAGGAAAACTTAGAAATGAAAATGAAACAGGATATACCACACTTGAGCTGTTCTCTATCGCATATGTATAAGCACTATAATTAAAATTATATATGTACAGTATAATTGTATCGTGTGTACACAAGTCTCTCTACATCTCTACGTTTGTTTAAGGCATTGCGGTGACGAAGGCAACAATCCGATTGTTGTTTCGGAAAAGACGCGTAGAACGAAGGTCGCTGAGGTGCGGCAGAGAAAAGAAAATTCGGTGAGACGCGCGCATCTGCAACAGAGTAGATTATCGCTCAATTACTTATTATATATACTGTACACGTGTTATATATGTAAAAAACTCACCGCTATACATGAATTGTTCTACAAGAGGCTGCCGCGCAGTGTATCCCCCATTACAGATCGGCCTTGCCAGCCCCGAAGAACTGCCTGATGAATCTCTGCCCGTCCTTGAGCAGCATGTTCTTCTCGTTGATCGCGATCTTGTTCTTATTGCCCTCGAGCTCCAGGTGACTGCGGGCACCGGCCGCTCCGCCGATCTCCTTGTTCTTGGCGATGCTCTCGATGCGCTTCTGGATGATCTCGCTCTCGCGATTCAGCTGCTGCGGGCCGTCCTCGTCGCCGGGCAGCAGCTGCTGCCAGCCGCAGCTCTTCCTCTCGCGCAGCTCGATGGCCTCGTCGAGCCGGGCGAAGCGGTCGAGCCGCTGCTGGAGCTCGCGCCTCGCCTTGTCCTCCTCGAGCTTCTGCAGCCGCGCCTCGATCTCCGCCCGCTCCCGCTTCCAGAGCTCGCGGAACCGCCTCAGGTCGTCCTTCACCTCGTACATCTCGGCCTTCATCTGCTTCTGCGTCTGCCGGATCTTCGTCATGTCGCGCAGCATCTTGCGCAGCATCTCCTTGATCTCCTTGAGCTCCGTCGTCACCGTCATTGTCTTCTCAGCTCTTATATGTACTGCAGTATTCTACGCTTGTAAGTGGAAGCCGAGCGATCAAGCTTCCGAGCGGCCTGGATTATTCAAGATTTTTTCCATTGCGAGGAGCATCTCGTGTGCGGTATACCTGCAATTAATGGATCATCGCGTTGCATTATAGCCGTGAGACGAGAAATATAACGCGGACGAGCCATATCTCTTCCGGCCGCACACGCGGTATATATACAATACATATAGTACACTCAGTAATGGCTTCTAATACGATATAGCCTAGAATCGCAAGCTCCCGTCGAAAAGCACACGCACCACCGCCCTTCCCTCCCATACACACGCACACACACACACACAGACCTATACCTACCTTGAACGGGAAAGGGAAAAGTCCAGCCGCGTAGTCCAGCTCGCGTAAAAACGGGAAAAAGCCCCGACGCGGCCAGGTATATATCGCGCACTTTTATCCTCTCGGATCCAATGCGGCCGTTCGCTAGAAAGCCCTCGCGCCAGGATCAGTCCTTCCACACTGTATTACGGGCCGGCCGCGCGCAGGCGCGCACCTCCTCGTCGTCGTCCTCCGGTGCGCGCAGTAGTGCCTGATACATATATATGTAATATCTCAGTATATGTATATGTGCGCGAGTGTGGCGAAAGCTGTGTGCGTGTTGGCGCTGCAGAGAGAGAGAGAGAGGGACTGTTGCTACGCGCGGGCGCACCCTCGCGATAATTGATTGAGCCGCGCCCTGCGCTGCTGCCGCTGCAAGCTCGCGAGGGTGTTGGCACAACGCCGCCGCCCTCTTCTCGCGTTGTGTATATATATATATATGAATATAGTCTCGATGGCTTGTATATGTATGTGTGTGTAGCCCTCTCCGACGAGGACGCACAATACGTGATGGCTCATTTCTTGCTCCCCTCTGCATTATAATATAAAACACCCCCTTTTTTTCGTGGGGTGTAATGTGCAGCGGGGGTGGAGAGCTTGCGCTTTGGCGACTTGACTCGCGCGCGGGAAACTTTAATCTTCTCGAGTCGTGCGTGTGTATGTGTGTGTGTGTGTGTGTGTGTGTGTAGCAGCCTTTACGCGTTAATGAGCACACTCAATTTGCCATGATTTATATACGTTTCAGCCGCGCTATCTTGGCCGCTCGATCGTATACGCACATTGTGTATATACACCTATATACAGGCATAGTCTATACACACGTATCCCGCCTCTATATACGATGAAGATTGTGTAGATCCAATAAAGGAGACAAGGGCGCACGCGATTTTTCTTTTATACAGCTCTCGTAAAAATTATAAAAGTTACGTATATCATTAGCGCGAGGAGAAGAGCCTTTATAGTATATGTATCCGGTTATATAGCTATATATATATATATACACTCGTTCGACGGGACGCGCGTACGCGGTAAATCAGATTTTCGTCCGTTTCGTGCGGCGCATAAAAATTTTTGAAATAACATTGCGAAAGCCTCCTCTCCTCTGTATATACACGCCTATAAAGAGCGTATTTTACAGCGAGCGCTGACTCGCCGCGCGCGCCGCTCTTTACGGCCCGTCGTAAAAGTAGAGTTGAACTACATTTCAGGTATTGACGCTCTCCCCCGCACGCGCACCCGTTTAAACTCCGTCCGTATAACACGGGTATGTCTATTACACGCAAAAAATTAATTCGGCAGGATCGAGCTCCATATACATAGAGCGAAGCACGTAATTATACCTGCATATATATAGGTAATTTTGAAAATCGGCGGTTAGTCCCACCCGCACTCGTATAATGCGATGGATATATGTAAAGCGCGTGGACGCGCGTTAACGATCGTAAATATATACATCGCTCAAGGTGTGCGTTATACATATACGGCGTAAACTCGACGCGCATCGTGTGTAATATACTCGGGAGCTTTTTGCCGCCTCTCGCGTCTCGACCACTTGTTTACCGCCGCGCTCGCGGCCGCACGCACACTTCGCACACTGCACTCGCCGCGCGAAGCGCTTGCATCATTTAGCTTTTTGCGCCGCGGCGCCGCGCTATAAGTAATACGGATTTTAAATATATACTGTTTACCGGAGTGCGGCGCGAGAATATCACGCGCACATATATCTATGTATATGCAGGCAACGCAAGAGACGATCGACGACGACGACGACGACGACGATGATGATGGTGATCGACATTGGCGTTTCTGTCGCTGCAGCTTTTTTTCCCTCTCCTTTCCACGCGTTTCGTTTTTTTTCTCTCTCTCGCGCTCGATCTCGAAGAGGCGGGAACGAGGTTGCGCGCACGCACGCTCGCAGTGAAGAAGAGCCGCGAGTGAGTTGTTCTCCTTTTGTAATTGCAGACGAGCTTGGGATTTGAATGCATCGGACGCGGCTTGATCGATCGCCGATATCCTCGCGGCGGTCAATCTCGATTATATGTATATAGGTATATTGTATAGAAGCAGAGAGACGCTCGCGCGATGAAAGCCGATATCGGGCGGAGGAGATAACTATACTGCGTGAGTGGGGTTGTTTTATTGCGGTGCGGGCGTATAGGTTTGGAAAGGGCGAACTATGCGCGATTTCGAGTTGTTGCGTCGGTGGTGTCGATAGTTGGTGGAATATGGAGAGGTACTATTGAATTGGGAGAACTTGTGGACAGCTTAAAATTATAAATTATTTAATAACATTTTGCATCAATAATTTTACTGTGATGGGTTGGATTTTTAAAATGAAAAATATCGGTAATAGAATACATATGCTACTTTTGTAAGTACCACAGTCATTTGGGGGGTGCGGGTATGTATGGCAATTTGTTTGGAAAGGTCGCAGTGCAAAGTTGTAGCTTCTTGAAGTTCAAATTTTTAGTATTATTTCTGATTTTCTTAACTTCTACTCTTCGAAAAGAAAACTTTTACTGAGACAGAGAACTACTTCGTTAATATCGATTTTCGAAAAACGTACGTTTTAAACAGTCGTAACGCAAAGCACACGGCTACGAGCACTACACATCCATACGAATGAAGTGTTGTACAAATACAGCGAAAATATTATCGCGCGTTAAGTACAGAAGCCAAGTAGTAAAAGGCAGCGACGCGACGACTAACGACGCTCTCATGCGCTGCCGCGGCACTACTCCGCGAAATTAAAAGTACACGAAAAAGCGCATTATTTCTGATTGCAGTGCGCACGTCCCGTTAATTGCGGCGTAATTAAAAATTCTTATCTTATCGCGCGAGTAACATTTTTTCTCAGTTCCAAAAGCCATCCCCGCGCGCAACATCGGCTCCGACGTACATTATAGTGAGGGAGTCTCGTGTAACACACCCTTCAGCCGCACACGTACATCCAGTTATACACCCATGTGTATATATACACACATGCAGAGAGAGAAAGCTTCGGCGACGAAAAAGCTTATATGCCCGTGTGCGCGCGTGAAAATCGAGCCTCGCACGCCACGTGCTGTGACGGCGAAGCATTAGAGCTACGCTCGTCGTCGTAGTCGTCGCGGTCAAGCGGACGTCCCTCGACGCACACGCAGAGGGTTGTCGAACCAGAAAGAAAACGAGAGACAAGCTCGCGCGAGAGAGCGAGAAAGAGAGAGAGAAAGCACTGAAATAGCCTTGCCGTTAATTAATAGAACCGCCAATTACGTGGCGCGAGACCAATTCGACGACTCTTTCACTCCTTTGTGTGTGTGTGTGTGTGCGTGTGTGTGTATATATGAACGTACTCTTGGCCTCGGCTGCGGGTGTCCTGCTGCTGCTACTGATGATGATGATGCTTTATCAGCACTACCGAGACGAGAGAGAGAGAGAGAGGGTGTCGCAGTGAATTGTCAGCTAATTGACTTTTCAGGGAATTCCCGATCGTTACTATATAGATGCGATGCGTTGAGTTGACGGGATGACTTCGTCCTGCTGCGAGTGCAAGAATATTGGGATTGTCGCAGTTTTTCAGTAGGACAGAGCTTTGCGACGACGAGGATTGATTCTGGGCAGTACGTCGAAGATTTATTAATGCTTAATCTATGGAATTTACAGATATTTCATTCGGGTGTGGTATTCGAGAGTATAATTTATGCATTAGTTAAAGGCGTGTGCTGCGAGTCGAGGAAGAAATATTTAAGCGCGCGTTCATTAGAAACTATATACGAGTGGTATACATTTCTATATTCATAATTCCTTTTCAGCTGATAGAAGCGCTATACGGTCATTATATTTCAAATGAGCTTTTTTCGAAATATTTCCCAAGTGATTTCGTTGTGTAAGAAAACTATATAATTATACTAAAGTGTATAGTGTAAATGTTTACGTTTTTTTACGTATTTTTCAGGTACGATTTTCGTTCCATACCAGTACGTTTTTGAGTTAAAAAAATATCGGAATTCATACGTACACCAATATTTATTAAAATTTTCGCTTGCAGCTCTTGCAAGACGAACACATTTTATCGTAGCCCGATGCTTATCCTATATGAAGCGCATTTAATGCTAATGTGAAAGTTGAAATGAACGTTGATTTTCTTGGTGACCTTTCAAAAAATCTATATATATGCAAATGCACCGGTGCATCGACTTTCTAAACACGCATATGGAGACAGTGAGGGACACGCGATGATTTCCGTTCTACGAGTATATTAATTTAAGTGATGCATATATATAATATTCTCTTTAAGGGGATGCCAAAGTCAAGTGTTTTCAAACGGCATTTGAGTAACATGATTTTTAGATAATAATCAAGAGTATACAAGTGTATTTAAACTTTGAAAAATACATTTGAACTTTCGTAAAATTGTAGATATTAATAATTATTGTGATTCGTTTATAGATTTATGATTCGTTACAAGCAAAAAGGTCCTTTTTGGTCTGTTCTAAATACTTTTGGCGCGAAATTCGAATTGGCATTCACAGCTCCGAAATCTCTTTTAGCAATAACAAAGCTATTGCAGCAAAGTTAATTTTCCTTTACGTCCAATTTCTATAAAATCTCTACAATCCTCAACATACCCTTTCATCAACACAGTTTTTGTTCAACACAGTCCAATTCGCTATCAACAACGAAATGATAACTCGAACACGAGCTTTTTCACGATATGCGCTCGAAATCGATTAAGGTAGTTTAGGTAAAAAAGGCATCGCGGAGCATCGTCGGGACGACGAAAAGAAAACTTTCTAAAACGATCTGGTAAGCCGTCGATTCCTTTTCTCTCTCTCTCTCTCTATCCCTCTCTCTCTCTCTCTCTCTCTCTTTCTCATATATATAGACGAGCGCGTGTGCGTCGAGCCGGTTTTTCGGCGCTGCTCTCGTCGTCGTAGTCGTCTCTCTTTCTCGACGGCGCGGCAGCGGCACCTTGCCGAGTGACCTCCATGCTCTCTCTCTCTCTCTCTCTCTCTTGCGAGCCTCGCGTTTTCGATATACATAGAACGAAGGTCGACGAACTTGGTCGCGAAGGCCTTCTCTCTCTCTCTCTCTCTCTCTCTCTCTCTCGCACATACAGCCGATGCCAATTCTCTCGCGAGAGGAGAAAGTCTCGTGTGCGTATAGCTCCGTATGCGGATAGGGGTGGAGAAAGAGAGAGAAATAGACGGATTGATGTACTTTCGGGTGGGTTCAAGGTCGAGATGAATTTTATTTTAATTTTTTTTCCGCGGGCGTAAGCAATATTCGAAAGCTCGTTCGAAAGTCATTTCTTTCTGTTTAAATAAATAATAGGAATTATGCACGGAATGAGGGGGAAGGCGGAAAGTTCTGCACTTTTGGTACTTCCACGATCCTCTTAGGTATGAATATTCAATCCTTCCAAAATCCGAGGTATTCGATATGTATATGTAAGAGACTTTACGCATATGTATAAGCAGCGACGGGATCGAGTGAGCAAGCGAGAAAGAGACAGAGAGAGTTTAATATTTAAATCTACTCGTCCGGTCGCCGTTGCATGTCGACCATTTGGAAGTCTCGAAAAACAGGTTTCTTCACGGAAGATAAACTTCGGAGAGTAATGCACGCGCACACAGGCGCTCCTGTGTATTTTTTCAAATTTACAATAACGCGTCGTGTATACGCGTTCGCATATTCATTATGCACGCGTGTGCGAATTCACGCGCGCCTTGACCTTTTTATATACCAATATATTGAAAACGCGAGTGGATTGTTTTACTATGAATCACAGGCTATTGCATATAGCTAAAAAATTTCGTTTTCATTCGAAACCCAAAGTTTGCCCAAACAAGCAAATGCACGCACAGAGCAGAATAATGTTTTCGCGTTGCGGAGCCGACGTTTCAATTCGAAATCGATGCCACACCGCAGCCTCAACTATATATACACAATTGGGTAAGCACCTCACGCGAGCGCAGCCGTCTCCTCGCAAGAGGAAATAATCAAGGCTCGGAAGAAGCCGAGGAAGAGGGAGAGGAGAAGAAAAAGACGAGAGGAAGAGGAGAGCTCGCCGAAAAATTAGCAGATGGGCCGAATGTGCATACGTATACATGCATTATACACGTATATAGGATATATGTATATATAGGAACGAGCTGCTGCTGCTGCAAGCGACGTATAAAAATTGGGCCCGCCAACGAAACAGGCTCCACCAGAGTTGTTTGACCAGCTGCGGAGACTCCGTCTCTCCGCAGTGCGCTCGCGCGCGCGCGTGTACATGTGGCTGGAAAAAAATGTCACTTCGATCGAGAAACCGCCGCTTATTATTATTATTATTATTATTGCTTTGCAATCGTTGCGCGAGAGAAGAGCGTTGAGTTGCCCCCCGATTTTTTTCCAAACTACATTATACGAGGGAAAATCATTTCGCCACGCGACTCTATAATATATAGCGTCAGCTCGACGGAAAAACGTGCGCGCGTAAACCGCCACGAGAGAGAGAGCATATTCGCAGAGAAATCCGTCTAATATTCGCACAGAAGACAAACAGCTTCCTTGAACGCTCCGAATGCGCCTTATATACAGCAGTTCTATTTCGGACGAGAGTAAGCTCCGATAACTATACAATTATATACATACGTATAATATACACCCCGACTGTATCAATTAAAAATTAACAAAGACAATTGCGGCAGTACATTTCCAATCCGCTATCCATACCACAACGTGCAAGTACAGCCTCGTATAGATACGCGATAGAGCGCGCATCACGAGAGAACGAAAAGATAGACTTTCCCGCAATATGGAATATATACACAACTCAACCGGTCCGATTCGGATCTCCTCCTCTCCGCGCGCGTCCCTTTAAAAGAACGGAGAGAGAGAGAGAGAGAGAGAGAGAGAGAGAGAGAGAGCGGAAAGAAGAGCGCATAATATAAGCGAGTCGACGAGTGGACGGCGTGGCGCGCAGCAGCAGCAGCAGCAGCAGCAGCTCGAGTTTGCTGCTGTTGCCAGGCGAGAATCGCGCGCCGCACCGGCCGGTCCCGAAAACGGCTGCGCGCGCGCGGCGCGAGAGCCGAGAGAGAGAGAGAGAGAGAGAGAGAGAGAGAGACAGCGACGCGCAGCCATACACACTCGCGCGCGCGAGCAGCCGCAGACGAGCGCTCCTCTCCGCGATGCGGGCTTTGGAAGCCGGAGTCGCCCTCTTTTTTTCGATCGCTACTACTCTCGTCTCTTCGCATATATGTACATTGTGCTATGTACAGACGTTATTATAGACCGTATTGTGCTGAGAATTGCAATGCCGATTGTAGAGCGCGTTTACGACCCGTGTATGCCGTATAGTAAATACTTATAGCACGCGTGTACGGGAATAAATTTACAAACAACGGAAAAATTGCTGCAACGGTCGCGCAGTCGTTTAACGATTGCGCGTACTATACATACATACATGCGTACGTGCCTTCGTCGTACACGCGGATAATCACGCGCGCCGCGCTCAGATAAATCCACACCTGGTAAACAAACGCGAGCGTTCGATTAGAAGCTACATTATCGACGAGTCGTCGTAGCTTCGTCGTCAACCGGCAGTCACAGCCTTAGAGCTGTGCGTAAAATATGTGCTCGAAACTAGCAACTTCCCGCCTTCTTCTTTCTTTCTTCCTCCACATATATATAGTGTGCTCGTGTAATGCACGAGAAAGAGAGAAACGAAGGAAGAAATTTATGCTTTTCCAGCCAGGCGATGAGATTTCGAAATTCTTCCGTCTACTGTATAAACGCGCACGCGGTATATATATAATACAGCCGTCTCACGCGCGCGAGAGAGATATATAACGGGGAGAAAAAGCGCCGATAGTGCGCGCGCCGTCTATTTTTAGAGCAAACGGGATGTTCTCTCCTGATAAACGCTGTCTCGCTTCAAGTAGCGATTGTCGCTCGACTCCTGTGTGTATTGTATGCTCGGCTCTGTGTTCTCTCTGTGTTATTTGATATATATAATATATATTCTCTTTTTTTTACAACGTTTTTCTTCTCTTTTTCTCACGGGCGCGCTGCAGATCTCTGAATACTCGCGTGATCGAAAAACAATTCATACGAGAGAGAGAGAGAGAGAGAGAGAGAGAGAGAGAGAGAGAGAGAGAGAGAGAGAGAGAGAGAGAGCGTGAATCATTTGATAATTGTATAATGAATGATGAATATAGATGATGAAAAAAAAATTTTCCCGTGACTAATAAATACCGCCGTGTTATATATAGAGAAAGAGAGAGAGAGAGAGAGAGAGAGAGAGATGAAAATGGACGAGAAATTTCGAGAAATTTGAAAAATTTCGATGAAATATCAAGCGATTGCCTCGAGATAACCAGATGAGCTTCCGTCGAGAGAGATCTCCGTTATTACCCGAGAAAATATGTGGCCACGTTGCGATAAGATTAAGAAGAGCGCGACGGGAAATTTCGGCCTTCTCAAAACGTTTCTCTCTCTCACTCAGATACGACCCATTTCGACGCGACTTTTATATATACCGAGACGGTTATATATAGTTCCCTGCCGAGAGGTACCTCTCCTCGTATATATGTATATCCTTCCACATTTCGCTCTCCATCTTTTCCCAACTCCGATCTAGGGCCGCTCTCTTTTTTTTTCTTGGAACGGTATCGCGGATAATTGCTCCGGTTTTCTCGAAACCCATCAAGAGCTGCTTCTCTTTTAACTTCACCGATTAATTTTCCCCTCACACGAAATTTTTCCATAAAACTCTATATATTACAATTCTAGAAACACACCCACAACCACACCAATGGCAGATCGTTTAGGACCTCGTGTGTTTGTGTCACGTGCTATGGGACGCGACGCTATAATTATACAGTTATATAGTGTGCCAAGAGACGAAAATCGCTTAAGAAGTTCATCGACCCCCGTCGCCTCGTCCGTGGAGTAGTTTTCCCGAAGTCCAGAAACTCAAACCCGATGAAAAGCAGCGTCACATATATTGAACAGCTCGACATTCTCGGCGTCGACGACGACGAGACGGCGACACGCGAACGAAGGAAAGAAGCCCCTGCCCGGCAATAAGTGGAGGCGCGTACGTGTATGTGTTGTGCATGTGTATAGCCGCCGACACCACAAGCCGATACAACAATCGCAAGTCGATATGCTCGGAAAACCGGTCGCATCGAGCAGCGCTCTCTTAGGTAACGCCGCGCGCTCTCGGCCTCTGGGCAAGTTTGTAGTTTGTATAAGTACACTTGAAAATGCAGAAAATTCACATCGCGCACCTATATAGTCGACGATTTTTCGTTGTATGGAGGCACAGCTATATGCATAAAGTATTATATACACGTAATATATACAGGGGCATCAGCGCTATATCGGCTAATAAGCGCGCGCGCGTCTTTCGAAACAAAGGATCGCGAATACGCAAGCAAAGAAGAAAGGTCGAAAGAAAGATGATTCATCGCGCGCCAGACGCATCGACCTCCTTCCTTCTTTCTTTCTTTCTTTCTTTCCTTCGCGAGTCGAGCACATATACGCATACGCGTATACCTCTATATACACGCGTGTGCATACGTTGTAGATATATACCTATAAGCATTTTTTTGCTGCGGCGCGCGCTAATGTAATGTCTGTAGTTTTGGCGCACAAGAAACGTGTATACAAGTGTGTAGCAAACAATAGAACGATGTAGCATTTACAGGTGTCATATACGTACACTGTACAGTGTACACTGTATACGCAATGTTACATACAAAAGATTTGACGAATTTCCTATACGGAACAAAGGCGTGTGACACTACCGTACGCATATGAAGCACCAAACGAAATAAGACCAAAACGGAGGAGTCTAGGCTAGGAAAGCCACTTTCCCATTACCCACATGGTCCATAAATAAATAAATACACGCGACGAGCAACCGATCGCGTGCGCACCGCAAACCGCTCTTTCTCTCTCCCGTGCGCGTGTGTATTCTATTTCTGGCCGCGAATCGCGTCTCGGTTACGCGCCTCTTGTCGTAAACAAATATAACAACGCCTGTATATACATGCGTACACACACGCATTGCGCGTATGTACGCACGGTGTACACACGCCGCGAAGACTCGCTGTAATGAAACGTACGCGCGAGAGTCCGAAGGGTTATATTCGGGGGGGGGGGAAGGTCGGATTTTTAACGCAGTGTACAAAGTCGCATTCCTCCGAGGACTCCCGCTGTGTCCCAAACTATTTGTTTCTCATTCCACTTTTTTTTCCCCTCTTTCTTTCTTTCTTTCTCTCTTTCTCTCCTTCCCGAGTAATATACATACAAAGTATTTTGAGCGATCGACGCGGGCGCGCGCGCTGTTTCGAGCCGCGGTTGTTTCTTTTTTGTTTTATATATATAAACGTCAAAAAGAGAGGACGACGAGCGTAAAGATTCTCGAGTCTCGCCGAAAATTTTCCGCTAATTAAAAATCACTCCGAGGATCGTGTACCTATAAACGCATATGCAACGCGCGCGCGCGTATATCCGCTGACCCGAGATTTTATTACTGTTTAGTATAGTAGCCTGCTTTTACTTTTAGATTCGCCGGTGGGGAGACGGCATAATGAGGCCGGATTCCTTTATGAATACCAAAGTGTCTTTTCTTTTCTCGCTTTTTTTTTCACCTCGCGCGCGAGAGAGCCTCCGATATTCTCATGATTATTGCGCTCTCGGGGCAGCACACACAATGCGACTCATGCGCAGCGCATATTCATATCGCGAAATCGAATATAGTCGCTACGTGTGTATATCGCCCCGAAGACTGTAATAATGCGAGTCTGCGAATATATGTATATAGTGTAAAACGCCGAGAGCAACACGTGGCCGTCGTTCCGATCCATCGGCCCACAAGACCCTTGCCACATGGCTTCGTGTACGGTATACCTACAGACACACACGCATACATGTAGAGAGAGAGAGAGTTCGCTACTGCTCGAGTTTCCCACGAGTTG
Source organism: Philotrypesis tridentata (assembly GCA_018906965.1). Lineage (NCBI taxonomy): Eukaryota > Metazoa > Arthropoda > Insecta > Hymenoptera > Pteromalidae > Philotrypesis > Philotrypesis tridentata. Next base: position 1,500,008 of record JACCIB010000019.1, on the reverse strand, counting down.
CGTTTAGAGAAAAATCCGAGTCGAGTCTGCAGCAGTAGCAGCGAGAGAGAGAACTCACGACAATGAGACCAGACCCTCGTCCCTTCTCGCGCAAGATGCTGCGGAGAGGGACCCTCGAAATACGAGGGGCCCTGCCATCCTATATACCTATATAGAATCCGCGCACATGTGGCCTGCACATGTCGTCGTCGTCGTGTGTCCGTTGCTGCATCCGCACAAAAAGCCGAGAGAAAGAGAGAGAGAGAGAGTTGCCGCCCCTTTTTTTCTCTCTCTCTCTCTCCTACTATACTTTGCGCTACATACTGTGCTACTGCCGCTTCTTCCTCCCCTTGAGGCTGAGAGAATGAGAGTATAAGAAGGCCCGGGCCTTTTGCGCGTCTTTTCACCCTCGTGCGGCGAGGAGACGAGCGACCTTTTCTTGCGGATTTAGGTGTACGTGTACCGGTGCGCGCGAGCATGTGTTGCTCAAGAGCGAAGAATGAGAGACAGAGCGAGAGAGAGAGAGAGAGAGAGAGAGAGAGAGAGAGAGAGAGAGAGAGAGAGAGATGCTTACAAGCGGGGTCTTGAAAATCTGCGCCCCTTTCGGCACCTTCTGCTAGGTATAGTGTACTACATTACAGCCAACCTCTGGTGTACGAATCGATTTTTTTCTTTTCTTAGACCGTCTATTAATATGCCTATGGTAAAATTTCGTGGTATTTTATTACTTGTGCAGGGATAATTATTGGTTCACCTCTTCCGACCGATACTACCAGCCGACGTCAATGAATAATTCAACTTTCGATTGCGAGGTGTTCCGCCGAGAGCGGCTTTTTTTATGAAAGCGTTTAAGTCATTATGTTCTTTGTCTGGAGAACTGCCAAGATAATTCTAGTTAATAGTCAGAAAATTAATTTTCGCGATTCTCGCGCGTGTGTTTATTGAATGAGAATAGCAAGAGCGAAATGCTTTTTTGATCTGAGAATTCTACGTGAACAATTATTTTTCTAAAATACTTTGATTTTGAACTTTTTATTGCAAATAAAGGGATCGATAAAAAAATGTAAGCCTTAGAGTAAATTGAGAGTGCAGGAAAGCGCAGAATACAGATCCAAAAATTCAATTATCCTCTAAGAAATTTGATTCCGGTTACCCGGAGTATATGGATCGCTGTAATAACCCATCGATACGAAAATTGCATAGAGTGAACAGGCTCGGCTCCGAGCAAGTAGGCGCAGCGAGTAAATAAACAGTTGCTTTCACGTTCACGCTGAACTTTTCCTCGAAATAAGCGCAAAGTAAGTCTTTATAGTCAACCGGTCGTTCCATCGAATAGAGCGAGGGCTGTTCTTTTCCTGCGACACACAGCACGTGGAAATGCGCGCTCAGAAAGCGAGGCAATGCGGAAAAAGCAACTGCTAAGCGCGATGCGCTACGTAAAGACGAAGACGAGCATCTTTACTATACTGATTATTGGACATCGATATATACGCTAAACATACACATTCTTGCGCTTTCGCTTCGGCGAATCGTTCTAAATTAAAATTTCAGGAAGTATGCAAGCGAATAATCCCGCTTCGACTTTATATCTTCGAAAACACGTTAAACGAGGAGAAACGTCCCGATGATTATCCGCTGATCGTAAACACACCTCCTCCTCCTCCTCCTCCCGCGTTTCATTCTCGATCCGCGAGCGCATTTTCCGAAAGCACTAAAATCCCTCGCAGCGCACACGCATAACTCTACGCGAGGACAAAGGCGGGCAACTCCGCTATATATACATAATACCCGAGTGCACAGAATCTTCCTCCTTCTCGAAACAAAAGCACATATCACAACTGCTCAAACACACAAGGAGAGAAGCAATCTTAAAATAAGCAACAAAACATCCTCCTCTCTCAGCGACAAAACAGAAAAAGCGCCTCGTGTCTCTCTCTCTCTCTCTCTTGTCGTTCATCACGTCCGAACAACAAAGAAGCACATCAGCTGCAGCGGCGACTTCCGAGTTTCGCAAATACATCCGGTCGTACACGTGCAGACGCGGAGCGCAGAGAGCCGAAGATAAGCTCCCCGGCCGTCGAGAGGGAGAGAGAGAGAGACGAGGTGCAAGGTACCAATTAACCTCGAGCCGCTAAACGCGTGCGGGAGATACGGCGCGCTCTCCGAGTTACTCGTATATACGTGCTAATCCACGAAAAAAAGGAAACAACTCACCTGAGAAAATTGAAAAATTTCTTATTGAAGGCACACCTTATACTATAGACCTACGTTTTCTGGTTTCTCAGACCAATACTGAAAGAGAAACTCGTCGTAGGGTATACTTTTTTTCGGAGCAAAAACGACTCGAGAAAGCGAGAAATAATTAACAAGAAAAGAATTTACAGATTTTTTCGCGAAAACTATGGACTTTTATAAAAAATTCATTAGAACAAGCATGTCTTAAAGTTCATCGAAGAATGTTCTCAAATTTTTTCAGATTGATCCGGTACAATTTTTTAATTTTTCGAAAATCCAAAAAAAATCGAAATTCCGAAGAACGTCCTTAAAAATCTGGAAATTTTTGAGAGCATTCTTCGATGAATTTTAAGATATTTTTGTTCTAATGAATTTTCTATAAAAGTCCATAGTTTCCGCGAAAAAAATCTATGAATTCTTTTTTTGTTAACTATTTTTCATTTTTCGAGTCGTTTTTGTTCCGGAAAAAAGTATACCCCACGATTCACCGTTCACACGAGTTTTTTCTTTTTCAGTACGGTCCAAGGAACCAGAAAACAGGTGTGCCTTCAATAAAAAATTTTGCAATTTTCTGAGGTTAGTTGTTTCCACTACTTCGTGGATTAGCACATATACAAATTACATACGTATACGCACATATATACGTATGCGAGAGTCGATGCTCGGCTGATTGTTTTCTCGGGAGAGAGAAACGACGATGGGATGGACTGTGGGCTCGTATGGATATGCGTGTACTTCGTATGCATGACGATGGTGTGCTGCAGTTAATGGGAGTCGTTATTTATCGGCGGCTCCGCGCCGCAGCAGCGCTTTGTTTATTTATAGTTCGCGCGCGCGCGAGTCTTTATCTGCGTCGAGGAATCTCTACGCGGTTTTTTTTTTCTACACAATTTTCTCTATAATAAAGCAAACCGCATAAAATTGCGCGCGAGGCGAAAAATATAAAGTCCTATGGCGCTGTGCTATCTTCTCTCGTATACATATATATACGTATGCAAGCGTGTTCCGCGAGCTGTTTCGAATTCAATTTAAGGGGGAAATGAGGAAACATTAGCAGCGTATTTCGCCACTTACCGAGGCTCGTATACATTTTTTCTTTCTTCGACGCGTGTACGTACACGCACGCGCGCGTGTATACAGTATATGTGGCATCGGCACGGCGTGCATCGCGTATAATTGTCGCGTGGCACCTCGCGGGCAGATAATAAAACTGAATTGAAGCGTGATTATATAGACGCCTATGCGAACCGTGCCATTTCCTTAATAGCGGCGATTTATCCCGACATCGCGTATACTTATGCGTGTATTTTAAGAAAACAAAAATCATTCATCACCCCGAAGTGGTTTCGCGAGATTCTCGAAATCCTGCGAGACAGACAGGTTTTTTCTTCTTCTCTCGTTTTTTTATGAATAAATAAGCCCAAGTCGTTTCTCGCCCGGAGATAAGAAGGAGAGTCGATCTAGCGACTCTCGTCCGAAAATTGTTTATAACAATAGAACATTCCAAGCGTATCGCGAGCCGATTTCCGACGACTGCAACGCGAGCTGCTGCCGCACTCTCTCGTCGCTTCTCCCGTGTCAACGCTCGCGAAGGAAGAGGAACAAAACGCCGCAGTGCAGTCCTCGAGCCTCCAAGCCCCTAAGTACCTGACCTTTTTACAACGACGACGCGTCGGTTTGGCGCGACGTCGGCGTGTCAACTGTTTAGAATTCTATCTGCTCGTTTCGGAGCTCTGCTAAGCGCTGCTCTCTCTCTCTCTCTCTCTCTGCTCTATATTTAGAGCCACGGCAGCAGCAGCAGCGGCTCTCATAAATCAGAAATGTGCCCCCCCTCGGCAGTGTATACGCGTAAGCTCTGCGAGAGAACTCGTGCATGAAAATGAAAGAGAGAGAGAGAGATGTCCGTTGCGAGAGGATTTTTTGCGAGAGATATTAGACCGGACAGCACGTAATTAGATGCGGAAACTGGTTTGCCCATTTGACGGCTGCGTCGAGAGCGCTTAATTGTTGTATACATGTACGGTACGCGGACGAGAGCTGGTTTCTCTATTATATTAGAACGAAGTGCGTATAGAAAAAGAAAAGAAGTAAAAATAAAAGAAAGAAAGGCAGTTAACGCAGAGGAACGGCCGCGTGCAGTGCGCGAGATTTACAAGGAATTTATGCCTAGTCACCGCGTGCTGTCTCCACATTGGACGCGCACGTGTGTGTGTGTGCGCGCGTATGTGATTTGCCAATTGAAAAATTGTAAGTTACCGGCGCGCGCTCGTAAAAGCTTCTTTTTTCGCTTTATTATCGTCATTATCAGCGTAAAGTAGACTTGCGTAATAATATACAGAAATCTCATCCTGAAATACAACGATGAGATATATGCATCTCGCGAGCTGGTTTTCTCTCTCTCTCTCGCCCCTTCATAAAATACGAGATCAACTTTTACGAGAGTGAGAGAGAGAGAGAGAGAGAGAGCCATGCGCATTTTTTTCCTCGGCAATCAACTCTCCCATGATTTACTCGGTAAAAGCGGGCCCCGTATAATGCGAAAATTACGTGGTTTCCGACGGACTTCATTTCAACGACTATCCGACGCGTGCGCGTCGCTGTATCTCCCCGGCAGTTCATATTAACGTGTATATTCGCCATTTGATAATCACCACAGCGCGTTTCAAGATCAAAAGACTTTCTGTGTCTCTCGGACTTTAATTTAGAAAGCTCGCCGCGCGCATAGCGATCTCGGCAGATCCATTAATTTCGCCTCCAACAAAGCGAATCGGTCGTGATGTTCTCTCTTACTCTACACACATATATATATGTACGCATTAACAAATTCGGCCAATTAAAGCGTATCTGCGCGAAGCTCGGCGCGCGTTTTCTATAAATAAAACATGCGTTCCGTCATAAGCGCATAATGCACAATAAGCCGAGAGAGAGGTATAAATTTCTCTCCCGAGCTTTATCGAGTGCGTATCGTGAAGCGCCGAGACTCTCTCTCTCTCTCTCTCTCCGGACTCGTCTGCTATATGTATATTACAAACGTGTGCTCTGCCTGGTAACGAACCTTCCGTGCCACGAGACGATCGCAATCGGCCGTGCGATAATTAACAAAGCCGCGTGCGTGCGCGAAATTAATCGAGCATTATTGCTTCTCCCTCTCGCCGCATAATCCTCGAATTAAAAAGAAAACGAGAGAAAGGAGGGAGAGAGAGAGAGGGCTGGTACACTCGCACAATGTGCGATACACTTATAATGCGTGTACGAGAGTCGAGAAAGAGAGAGAGAGAGAGAGAGAGAGAGAGAGAGAGAGAGAGATCGGCGAGAAACCGTTATCGAACGCTCGTGTTATCGCTGTTGATGAAAGAGCGGAGTTGCTCGCGCGCGGTGGCACTTGTCGGGCGTGAATTTATGAGCTTCTCTTTTTATGTAACGGTGGCGTGGCTTTTTCGGTGATGATGTGGGTTACAGTTGTTGAGAATAAAAAAAAATTGGCTCTCCACGCTTTTCGTTGGAAATTTTAGAACGGAATTTATCGTGTCGTTTCGTAATTTGTTCGAATGCGTGTATAAGTGAGGTCTGTTGTACTGTATACGTGTCCGCCTGTAGCCGTGTCGTTATCGGCCATTTGAATAGATTATCTCTCTCGTTGTTTAATCAGCTGAACGATCGCTCGATCAAACAGCCATCAGTCGAAATTTAATTACGTTTTTTCTCTCCCCCCCCCTCTCTCTCCTTTATCACCTCGGGTACACACACTTGAGCAACACCTTCGGGCTTCCATAATGTACTATTTGAACTGCATATCTAGACGTGCTACCATACGTGGTCGCCGAGTCTTTACGAAATTTGTATTAATGAAATCGTCGAAAATTCGGTGGTGAAAAAACAAGAAAAACACTGGACGTTCTTGCCATTGACGTTCGCAAACCTTCTTCGTTTCAAGTATATCGAAGGGAAATCTGCAAAATCAACGCAGAACGCGTTTTTCGCGCGAAATAAAAGAATGAAAACGTCACTGATGTCCGCACCTTGATATATAAAACGAAGAAGAAAAAATCAGTGTTTTCCCACGCTGGACTCGGAATCCTGACGACATCTTTACCTGACAGTATTAGAAAATTCAAATGTAATCTAATGCTGCCCGGTAAGATGTAAACAGATACTCCGTTCATCTTCTGAGCCGCATCTCTTCACATATATAGCTCTCCACACGAAGGACGCACCTCGAGCACACAGCCGAAAAATCTTCTCCTCTCCCATTATAGCCTCCTTCTCCTCCTCCTCCTCCTCTCTCTCTCTCTCTCTCTATGCCCCCCTCCCCCACACCACACCGCCAGTTGCTATCTCAGCGAGAGATGATTTGGAGCGATGTGTGCCGACGACGAATTCCAAAGTTTAATCGGATCCAATTGCGCCTTGCGAGAGAGGGTTATGAGTGTTGTAGGTCCTCCTCGTATGCGTAACGATTTTTTTCCTCTCTTTTCGTAATTAGATTATACGACTCTGCTTACAAAACTCTCGACGGCGTATAATACTCGACGACGGCTGCGATCGAGCGCGCGGAAGAACACGTGTTCGCGTGCGCTTACGAAAAGTATATATATTATATACCTACTATACAGACGGCTCACGGAAAAGTTGGGAGACGACCTCGCATACCGCGAGGTGCGCGCAGGGGACTATAACTCGACGTCGCGGCTAACGGACGCACACGGTTTATTTCGCAAAGGCGCGCCGAGCGCGGACCCAAACTAGGCGAGAATGAAAACCGGCTCTCCTCGGCAATTCGTTGACGGCGATTGGAAATGGGATTTTTTCCGAGAGAGCACGCGCGCGACCTCGACGCCTAATGGCATCTTTGCGCGGCTGGTTCTCTGTCTCTCTGTGTATATCTTAATCGCCGGAGCGTTTATCGTCGGGAGCCGACCTTCGCGATAAAATAATGAAAAGCCGGCGTGTATTTACTCGGCCCCCCCGCACGCGACGGCAAACAAAAGCGCGCCGAAAACTGTGCCTCGACTGCAGCGCGACCGACCGACCATCCGCACCGTTCGAATTCAAATGCACCGCGAAGACCTGTGTACGCGCGCGAAATCCGAACTGTGTGTGTGTGTGTGTGTGTGCATCTGCGTGTGTGCCGCAGCAGACGAAGCCGTAAAGAGGGTCGTCGACGCCGCCGCCGGCGCGCCCTTTTGCATTTCTGGAAAGAGACGGAAAGAAAGAGTATGTAGAGAGACAGAGAGGGACGGGGGGGAGACACGAAGCCCGCCGCATACTGAATCCGCGGCTGATTGGACAATGCGTGCCTACTCGCGTGCCGTATGTGCGGAGGAAAGAGAACGAGGATTAGACGGATGATGGGTACGAGAAAGAGAGAGAGGAAGAATGTGTGTGTGGGTCAGAGGGGAGGAGGTGGTGATTTGGACGCCGGGAGCGCGCGAGAGCGGATTAGGTTACGCTCCAGCTTCTTTTCAATGGCAAAACTCTTATTTTTCCAAACTAGTTGAATTTCGCACTAGTGGCTTTTGTGCGAAAACGAGATTCCGACGACGAAACGAGAAAAAGATAAAAAAAAAACGAGCGAAGAAAAAGCTCCGGGTGAAAGAGACAGGCAGGTGCGCTTGCTTTTGTCCATTCATGTCCCCCTCCCCCCTTTCTTAAGAGCAGCAGCAGCAGCAGCAGCTCTTCTATGTGTACATCGGGGGGGTTACACCGGTTCATCACTAGATTTTTCACACACAGAGCACCGAGAGAACGTCTATACCGCACCGCAATAATCTCCCGGACGAATTCTGCGAACGAAACGCGCTCTACACATCGGCAGCAACTCGCCGCGCGTCGATAAGATTACCGGCCACGATTGCCCAAGAGAAGCGACGATAGCGCGCCCGCCGGACACGATATAGAGCACCGAAATTTTTTTCTCTCTGTCTCTCTCGCTGAGCTCGACCCACGAATTTTTCCACTCGGCAACAAGAGCAGCGGCAGCAATCGCTCTCTCGGTTGCATAAGTGCCGATGGACTTTTCAGAGGCGAGAGACAGAGCGAGAGGAGAGATTGCGCGATGCCCCCGTCGGTTACTCCTTTTTTCCTCTTAATTTCTCGAAAACGATTATAACCGGACGCTGGAGGAATTTTTCGCGAGACTCGAGAGAAGAGCGGGATGACGATTCCCAAGAGGACGCCCCACCACCACCACCGAGGAGATCGAGGCGGGAATGTCGTTATCGCGGCAACTCCGCCTTTATGCAAATTTCTCCTTCTGCGGTAGCTAATATCCATAACGAGCAACATAATCCAAGACTGAAAATGGCCGACGCTCGCGAGCGCGCGCGCAGCGGTTCCCCCGAAGAGAGAGAGAGAGAGAGAGAGACGATAACGAATCCGGGGGGTTAATCTCCGCGTACTTATACCGGGAGAAGAACGCTTTGGACGAAGAAGAAAAAAAATTATCTACCCCGAAGTCTCGGAGCGAAATCGACGCGCCTCTCTCTCGCCGAATATACTTATACGCGGGCGCGCGCGCGCCGGCGTGCAGCAGCACGCGATGACTGGGCAAAAGCGCGAGAGAGCCGCGGATCCGCAAAAAAGCGCGAAATCGTAAGCGCGCTCGCGAGACGGACTGAAAGAGAAAGAAAGAGCCGAGCGATCGGAGGCTATTTCCATCGACGAGTGCATTCGCGACCTCGGCGTATTTTTTTTTATAGGCAAGGTCGCGGATGACGAAAAAAAATTAAATTTTAAAAAGGCGATAGGAAGGTAAAGCGTTTGTTGCTATAGTCGAAAACGAGAAAAACCTTCGCGTTACTCCGTACGGACGCGCGTATGTCGCGTACGTGTTACGCACGTTATAGCGAGGAGAGAAAGAGAAAAAAAAACGAGGAATATCATTGACACACTAGAGAAGCACGCCCGAACGAGACATACGCACACGCGGGAGAGCTGCTGCTGCTGCAGACAGAGACGTTGAACGTCTCGCCGGCCAAATATGGCGCGACGAGGCGACCTTACGAAAGCCACGAGGCGACTCACACGCGGCGGCGCGCGCGCTCTCTCTCTCTCTCTCGCTCTCTTTCTGTCTTCTAATTAGCTTCCCTCGCCCAGCGAATATTTCTTCCTTTTCGCTTTGTAGGTTAAAGGAAAAAGATCGACGAAACAAAAAATCACAACGGCGACGACGAGGATTCCCGTCAATTAAATCGTAACGTCGACTATACCGGCTGCGAGCGCGCGTACAACGTACGCGCATATATCTGTCTCGTCGCGATAAGACGAAGTCGACGGAGAAGAAGGTACTTACAGCCGGCGGAAGCCAAAAAACCGCTCAAAATGGCGGCTGCTGCGGAGGATCATCGGAAGATTCGAGACGCGCCGCCTATATCCCCCCGTTGCGCAACAACGACGACGACGACGGCGGCGGCGGTGGCGGCGACCGCGATGGTCAGAGAAACAACCTCCTCTTCCCCTTTTTTCTCTCTCTCTCTCTCTCTCGATCCGTCTCCGCGATTTCCATTCTCTTCCTCGGCGTCGTCGCCGCTCGTCCAGGTCTCTCTCTCTCTCTCCCTTTACGTAACGGAAAGCCGTCCCCGGCAGTGAAAGCTCCTCGTCTCGCTCTCTTTCTATTTATAGACGAACTTGCCCGCCGCAGAGGGAGGAAGTCTCCCGCTCGCGCGCGCCGCGCGTGGAAACAGCGCACCGAGAGAGAGTAGCATAAGTATAAGCGCACTTGCGATGCAAAGCGCGAACCTTCACCTCGCTCATTCGCATTCTTACGCGGTGCCGTCGTCTCCTCCGCGTTGAAAATACTACTACTCCGCGCTCCTCCTCTCCTCCCGTCGCGCACATCCGGAACCAGAGGGATAGAGTGGAAAAAAAAATAAAAAAAAAATAAATAGAAATCAAGAGGATCCATACCTTCGCAGCGACGGCATCCGCACGACGTCGTCCACGTTCTCCAGCTCTCAATCTCTCTTCTTCTCCAGCGACAGATGCGGGACGATCGGGTCGGCGAAGCAGAGGAAGAGGCGCGGCACTGACCGGCGACGCGGCGCGACTGCCGCGCGGCGCGCGCGCCGCCGTCGAAAGAAGCCACGGCGACGACGAGAAGGAGAAGAAGAAAGAAAAGAAGGAGAGAGAGAGAACCCGCCGGAATTCGCACTCGAGAGGAGAGGGGCGAGCGCGCGCGCGAGCGAGCGAACGAGAGAGATGAGATGTGCACCTCGATTAATTGGACGATTCGACCGGCGTCTTCAAGTCTTCGATTATAACGTATACGCATACGCGTGCACGTGATTTATTTTTTTACGGGAGCGAGAATGGACACTTTCCTTCGTTAGTCCCCGACACTTGCCGATAAGCGCGGAAAGACACGAGGCGTATTTTTGTATATACACCGAAACCGTCCGCGCAGCACTACCGGTAATCATCGCGAGAGAAAAAAAAAAGTGAACGAGAAGAGAGAACCCGTGCGAAGAGGAGACCGACGTATGCGAACAGCGAGACGAGATAATGATGTGTAAGAGAGAAAAAACGTGGCGAGCGCGCGTCGAGGACCAGGCACGCGACTACGCGACTCGGAGGCTGCCGAGCAACTGCGGGAAAGATCGTCGGCGCTCCGCGGCGCTCTCTTCTTGCGCGCCACCTATGGCTGCTCCATACCACCCCCCTCTACTCCCTCGCCGCCGTGTAAGCGCGAGAGCGGGAATATTCGATTGGCGGACGGGAGAGGGGAGAGAGAGAGAGAGAGAAAAGGACCGGGATGGGATGGACGATGATATAATGAGAGACGAAGAAAAAAATTCGGAGGGAAGTGATATGTGTGTGCGACGGCGTTTCTGCGAACGACAAATGGCGGGAGTACGAATTTGTATACGATAGGCGTATACAGTGCGTACAAGGAAAAATTTGGAAAAACTTTTTTTCGCGGCTCGTTATATACTCGCTGTGCTCCGTATATGCGCGGGAATTCGAAGGGGGGGGGGGGAGGGGAGGGCTGGGAAGGAGTTCGCTCGCCGACAAAGAGAATCGTGTAAATGTGTATATACCTGACCATCCCCTCGATCGCGTTGCGTGAGCGCATAAGCCGCTGAAATTAATAGCGGCGAGTGGATGTACAGCTGATGATGCGGCGACGCCAAGGGGAAATTAACCTGCGATGGGTTTAATTGCGAATTCTCCGCGACGACTGTTGATTGTTATTTCTTGACCCATATTTCCTTTTATCGAGCTCCGCAAACCGCTGGCGCGTGTGTATTGTTTATAATGGGAGGCAGCTCGGGAGGCAGCGTAAACTTGGAAACAACTTGCGCTTTGCACAGGCTCGTTACGAGTTTGAAACAGTCGATTTGCGACGCGTAATTCTTGTTATTGCAAGTACAATTGGCGAATGTTCGCTGTTGCCGAAGAAAATAGAAGAAAAATTAAAATTGTAGTAATGAAAAGAAAAATTTATTTCAGATTCCTGCTGAAAACGCACGTGCGTGTGTAATATAGTGTATGGTCGACTCCGCATAGTCACTCGACAGAGTATCAACTAAAATATTCACGATCCCGCAGTAATACTCGGATATTTTGCGCGATATACAATTGTACATACAAGTAACGCGTAATGACCGGTTGGAGCAACGACTATGTTTATCGAAGAGCAAATGGCAATATGCGCCTATATATGGAATCGACCGATCGATATTATAGTCCAGTGGGTTAAGGATGTCTGCGGACGTTGTTTTGAAGATCGGGTGCCGAGATTATCATTAAATATGTATTTTCAATTGCGCGCGCGAGCAACTTTCCGTCGCCATAACAATTCACAATAGCACATAATCTCGCTCATAATACTCCGATATTTCCCAAATTAAAACACCGCTTTTTTTCTTAAAAAAAAAAAACGACTTAATCTAATTCCAAAATTTCACGCGTAATCCGAACGTGCCCCCCCCCCCTCTCTCTCTATCTTCCCATTTACATAATCGCGCTTTATCTTATCGAACTTACGACCTCCGCGTCAGCCCCTTTCCACAGCTGTTTTTTCTCATCCTCTCTCGCTCTAAATTTTCTATTGGCACGCGAGAGCAATAGAGAAAAGAAAAAAAAGATCGTCAAGGATACGTACGTAAGTGTGACACGCGTTTTGCGAAATCGCCGCTGCACATTATAGCCTCGAGATTCTTCCGACTCGACGCTCCAGTTCCGCTGCGTCCGATATTGAAAAAGCGGAAAAGCCCATTGGAGGAGAAAGAGAAGAATCGCGCGCGAATACGAAAATCATTTCTCGCTATCTCGCGCTTGCGGCTCTCGCTTCTTTTTTTCATCCTCTTTTTTGCGTCTGTCCGAGATAAGCGGAGCATCGCGCGCGAAACGGGACTTTTTTTTATCCAAAAACGCGCGTTATAATACACTGCCCACCGCGCGGCGTCCCGTACGAGAGAAAAAAAAGAATGAGAGAAAAAACTGTTAAACACGCGCGCTTAAACTTGTCACTTCGAACAAAGCGCGCGCGCACAGCGAGACACAAGATGCGGCATTATATATAAGAAAAGTATGCAATATTCATCGTTCGATTTTCGACGCATCGCCTTGGCGCTGTTTGCGCGCGTGCGCGCGGTTGATTATACTGTCAAATGCAGATCGTCTTCGAAGCCTCGATATGCATATAGAAGAATTGAATAAGAGGAAAAGCGGGTTCTGTATATATGCGTGTATAAGAGCTCGAAAGCGAAAGTTCCAACAATGTGTGTGCGCGCGCGCGATGGTCGACTTTCGAAGCGGGCACGACAACCCCTCGGTGAGATGTAAACAAAAAATTGACCCGATAATGCGGTGGCTTGTTTCCAAAGAAATTTCCAGCGTGAAAGCCCGAGAAATTCATGGAAATTCATGCGTGAGACTTTTCGGGGAACAACGCGCTGCAGCGTTAAGGGGGTAATAATAAAAGAGTCTGGACCTCTCGCGCTGATGAGGAAGAACGCGCCGCTTATGTACACGGTCATTTAAAAATATAATTTTCGGTCTTTTGTGCAGAGGATGCGGCGGGGAGGAAACAAACGGTTACGCAGCAGTTCGCTCTCGCTGCCTTTGAATTGCAGCGAGAAAATTTTAATTCCATCGCCGAGCGCTTCGATTCCTCAGCTTCGCATCGCCCTCGAAATAAATATACCCTGCAGGACGAAGTAAGCCGAAAATACGCGCAACGTTAGGGAATAAGAAAAAAGTTCCCGACGCTCAAAGTCAACACAACATCGAGCCACTTCTCGGTTCTCGGGACGACTATATGTGCATCGGCTTGAGAATTTTGTTTTCCCTCGTCGTCGTCGTCGACGGCGACTGCATACCAGCCCAGTAACGTCATTCGACGTCGACGACGTTTGAAACGGAGAATAGACGAGCAAAAACAAAAGGGAGAAGAGCGAGCTAGACAGTAAAGCGAGAGAGAAATGAGCCGACGCCGCCAAGTTATGCATCTTGCTCTCTCTCTCCCTCTTCCTCGCGCGTTATATACAACTTAGACGAGAATTTTCGATGAATGGAATTCGATCGGCGCACCGCAACGGCCGCGTCCCAACTTTCGCGCGAGAGCCCCCGAGAGCCATTCATAAAAGCCGAGAGGCAGAAATTACTCCGCGAACGCGTCCTCGACTTTCTTCAACCTTGAACTCCCGATTTAACGAGACAACCGCGTAGTGTGTGCACTAGATCAACAAACTCCGAGTATATCAAAAACCCTCCCGGGCACCAGACACGCACGTATACTTACACATACGCACAAGGTTATTGGCTCGACTTTACGCTCTCGAGAATTCGCCGAGCCGCGCAGTCGGTTACGTCAGAATATTGCCGCTGCAGTTTTATGGCCTTTTACAGAGAATATACCCGTAGGTTTTTCGGGACGCGCTCTTCTTCGCACACGTGCTTATGTATGGCTGTGATATGCCGTGGCGAAAATCGCGTATCGAGAACCGGCAATAATTACTATACTTATACATCGGAGGGGAGCGATGACTATACACACGAATTGCCACTCCGCGTACATATATATAAATATATGTGTATGTGTGTGTGTGTGTGTGTGTAAGCTAAGCACACTTGGACTTTGACATCGATGAATCGATCATTTATTTGCTCGCTTGCGTGAGCGCGCGATGCAGGAAAAATCCGGCGAAAACGCGTAGACGGCAAAAATATCGTTACGTAAGCTGCGCATACACTTATTACACAGCGATCGTGCAAAACAGCTCGTGTGCGAGCGAACCGCGGAAGAAAATCGGGCGAAGGGTACGAGGCCGCGATAACCTCCGGCTCGCTTAACCCCGACGAGCGATAACCTCGCGCCGTTATCTCGCGCGGAGACAACGTGAGCGCGAGTAGTTGCACACACACGTACACATATATAAGTATGGGAGAAAAGAGAACGAGGGACGACACATTTGCTATGTATATGTACCGTTTAACGCGTTGCGCGTATAATAATACATAGGTACCTATATACTACGTGCGCTGTGCGGAGTTTGGCGGATCTGCTCCGGATTTCAACCTGTTGCGCGCACTTCCAAGAGAGAGAGAGAGAGCTGCGCGCTACTATATGCGCTCTTTATTCATGTTTTTATTTATGTAGGCGCGCCGTTTTCGGGAAATAGAGAGAGAGAGAAAGTTTCGTGGATGTATTGCAATTCTTTTCTTGGACAACGACGGTTGCGGAATTGTCAATGGGTTGTATTGTGTTCGAATTTTTAATGAGTCGGATAATTTATGAAAGGCGTGAAAAACGCTCGCGGGCGTGCAGGATCGTGTCGAAATAGGATTGGCTCGCTTCATTCCGCGATGGTATAATTTTTGCGCGTTCGCCGAATCATTGTGTGTGTGATGCAACGGAAATGACGGGTCGAACGTTCGATGTAATAAATACCAATTGTTATTATTATTACATTTATTTATTCTTTTTCAGCTCCTTTCCGGCCCATTTACGTAACACTATATATGTGTTATTCGTTATCAGAAACCATTTTCGATCATACAGAAGGCGATGTATTAATAAAGCAGCTTTGGTGTTCATTTTAGAGAAGCTAGATTGCGCGCGCCGCTCTTATCTCCCATTTTTTCCTCACCCGATAAGTTCAATAAGTATTGATTAAACGAAATGTTATCAAAGTGCACTAATTTAAAAAAATATATCAATCTCATTAAGTGTAGTAAATATAGATATTGCGTAACGCGAGAAATAGCGCGAAGGAACCGACGACGACGACTCGTCAAATTATTATTCGTCCGAACGAGAGAGAAAGTTTCGAGCCCTTTTCTTCGCACTAAAAATAAACTATATATCGAATTTGATGGAAGCGACGAAAAGACCAATGTGTACTTGTATAAGATTCATTGATATTGGTATACGTATAGATATAGCGAATGCGAGCGGAATCGGCGCCTCCGCCGCGCGAGAGAGAAGACCGGCCTTTTACGAGGCAGCAAATCGAGCCGCCGCCGCCGCCGCCGCCGCCGCCGTCGTCGTCGTCGGGGTCACCGCATCCGCTTACGTCATACGTATACGAAGCAGCGCCACGAGCATCGGCGACCTGCTGACCCTGTCGAACTCGCCGCCGCCGCAGCCGCATTAGCATCGCGATTTACAAGTGTAACGGCTGCTATTATGGTGCAGCGAATCGGTTATACTTCGTTAAATAGCCTCGTTGGCGAACTGTTTTACACCGCTGACGATCGGCTGATGGCTTTATGGATTTTTCGCCTTACGTCCTCCTACTATATGTATATAAAGTAACGTATTACGCGCAGGTCTCTGAGAGAGCCATCGAGTGGATGCGCGTGTATTGTATATATAGGCTCGATAAAGTGAATTACCTCAAATATTAAACTGGCTGACCGACATTTATTTCTGCCGAGTGATTCACGCATTCGGGATGCCGTTAACATTGAATCATGAAAGTCAATCGTACTTCTTTTTTTTTTGTTTTCGCCAGTGCGCTTTGCATGCACTGTACTTTGCCTATATGTACACGTATAACACCCATTGTTCCAGTAATAATCGTTTCTCCCGATAATTTTTCAAATCTCTGCCACGTGTTTGGCCCCCCTTAACGCATGTGCGTAAGTATATAGGCCGATACGCAGATATTTCTCCATTCGCGTCTAATTAAAATCGTTTGCGTAATGCTAATCGAAATTCCTGTAGGCACTTGACTTTTTTTTTTTTAATAAACTAACAAAGCCGCCGCGACCTTTACGACACGCGCGCGGTTCTTTCGATTCTTAAAAAATAGCTTCCAGCGACCAAGCGAGGTCTGCAGCTTTGCTCGAAACTTGTTTGTTCCCACACAACATAAATGCGAAGATCAAAAAAAAAAAACTAAAAAAGCGCATACAGAAGTGAACCGAGAAAAAAAAACGTGGTCGCTTCGTCGGGAAAAAGTTAGGTTATAAGCACGAATCCACCGAGTCGCGCAATACAATTCCCATCGACGAATCGCGAAAAGCTTGAAACGACAATGTGCGCTCACCTGGTCGACTGCTCCAGTGGATGCCGTTTTGTTCCCCCCCAGGAAACGTGTCTCCGGGCCGTAGGCGCGAGCGTGTGTGCGGAGAGCGCACCTCATCTCTACACAACAAGAGTGCATTAGCACATGTCGAACGCCTGCGCGGCCGCGCGCGCGCTCGCGTTCTTCCGCTTCTGCGCAGCGCCGACTGCGCAGCTGGCGCGGAGGGAGCGCGAAACGCCGCTTTTTCGAGGCTCGCGCGACGACGACCTTTTTACCGGGAGTCCGAGTGATTTTTCGAGCTTCGACGTTTTCCAGGGGCCAAGCGGCTATGGAAAGTCGAATTTCGGGGGGTCGGCGCGGGGCTGCGTTCGACCGCGCGCCCCGGAAGAGGAAGTGAAGTTGAAGAGAGAGAGAGAGAGAGAGGGAGAGCGCAGCTGGGGCGATTCGCGTTTCGGAAGAGACGGATCGCGACATCTTTACGAGGTGTTGAGAATCGAGGGGTTTCGTTCGAGCGGAAATGGTGGATAATTGAGGAAAATATTGATGCAGTTTGTGTGGTTACCGACGGAGGGTATTCGAGGGACATAATATATCTACAATATAGCTATAATGGCTATGGATGTGCGGTGCGAGCTTGCGGAGGTATATCTTCGTTGCTTGCGGAGCAACGTTCGGCCGTCGTGTCGGGTTGGTGTCGGTTTCGCAATTTTCTTTCAATTAAGTACCTTTCGATCGCTCTTGAAGTAATAGCGTTTGGTTAGCGTATTTTATTTGAATCTTCGAATTAGGAGCATTTACGAAAAATATTTATTTCGATTAATTGCTTATTTAATGTTATTAATTAAAAAATTAATGTGAAAGGGTCGATTATAACGAAACATCATTTTCCTCAGTACGTATATAGATCATCGTAAATGACGATGCAGTATTTTAGGGAGCTATAAACGCCGTTCAATTTTCGACAGAACTTAAAATGTATATACTATATATGGTTTAATACATCTTGTGTAAATGATTACTGCTTTAGCCCCAGTGATTCTTATAAAGATAGCAGAGCTTAAAATATATTCTGCTAACAAGATTATCTATATCGCGACATCTCTTAAGAAAATTAGGTAAATCGACCGGGAAAATCGCATATCCCGCGAACTTCGCCACGGAAAATTTACGTTACCCCGTTTCCGATTCTTGTGTCCATTAAACCGAAACAATTGCGTTAATTTCTATGTATCTTAAGTACGACTAAGCTACAAAGTATAATAAAGATTAGATCAATTGAAAAAAGTGAAACGAAAAGAATCGCAAAGCGATAAGTCCGAGTCGGACACGCCTTATAAGTCTAACGTAGTTGCTTCTAACGCTCGATGTTGGTAAAATGAATAATTGAACGTGGGCATTAATAAAAAATCATTGGCTTGAAGAGATGATTAGATTCTCAATGATTCAATATACACCTTATAAATCTTGTGATAATTAAATTGACAATGTTAGAATAGCCATTAGAGCAGTTGATTTTAATAGTGGATATTCTGTTATTAACTCAAAAAGCTAAATCAAGAAGAATCCCTTTAAAACAACCCTTTCCCCTTACTAAAACTTTGTCGTATAGGGCATCTGCACGTAAGTAATACAATATAGGCTCATCGCGGTGCACACACGCGAGGGAAACTGGTCGTCCGTCTCGCGCGCGGCAACGAAAAGAACATTTACGCGTTCTAATTCTTTTGCAGACTTATAATACCTACCGCTTATATACGTGTATTTGTATATATAATATACCTATACATATGCAATACGCACGTTGTATGCATATACAATATATATACAATATACATGCAATATGCATGTTCACATATAAGGGACATCGTGTGTTCTATATCTTGCCTGATGGCCATGATAATATAATATGAGTAATTGAGTATGCAGGTGAGCCGACGTATTGTGACGGTAAAAATCGCTTAAAACTTGCTATTTAAACGTGTAAACGATACTTTACCAATTACATATTTATCTATACGCATAGATTGTGCTATATGTGCCACACTACTCGCTTGCTCTTATTTTGTTTTCAAGCTTTCTCACACGGCTCTTCTTACTGTTGCGAAGCGGCCGTTTTGTGTTTTGAGAGATCAAAATAGATGCGCGGAGCGCGCACGCGAAAACACCATATAAATCATGCGTTGGCCGTTTGTTGTATGTATACACCATACAACGGACAAAAATACTAAACTGCAATTGTCTCGTTAGTATTCTGGGTGGAGGTATCTCGCGAGAATTGAAAAAATATTATCCTTTATCATTCGTGCGAAATTAAAACCCCCTCCCCTCTCGCCGCGTGTTTACCTATATATACCGCTCTGTATTAGCGCATAGCACAACGAACTGCTTAATAAATAACAATTATCAGGCAGCGCGAGAGGCCCTCTTTAAAGTTTTTTTGACGTCAGAGTTGACTGTCAGCCGTACACACGACACATTACCATATCGCTGTTTTCTTTCCCCCACCTCGTAAGAGTAGGTCTTAAATAATACTTCCATCTTCCTCGCACTTCTCGTATACATATAGGTAAACACAGACGCAGGCAGTCCCCGACCTGAACGCGCACGTTTTGCGCGCACAGACTCGCACTCGTCGCGGCGAGAGACTGCTGCAGAAGCTCCGAGTGCTCTATATATATGCATGTAAATATATATATAGCGCGCGCTCTCTCTCTCTCTCTCTCTCTCGTCTGTCGGTCTGTGTGCTATATAGGTATACTTAGGGCGCAGAAGCGCGAGCGCGAGAGACAGAGACAGAGAGAGCTGTATATAGCACACAGAGGCAGGAGGCGCTCGCTGGCTCGGCTCGCAGCTCGCCTGTACACTTATTGGCATCGCGTGTGGAGACTCGACGAGCGGCGCTGCATCACCACACGTCGAGTCGAGAAGAGAAGAGAGCCGAGAGCCGAGAGCGCAGCGCGACGGCTTTGGCTGCCATATACATTCGGCGCAAGGGCTGCACCCGAGCGTCGCGCGTGCTGGACGTCGAGCTGGATCGCCGTGGGAGCTGAGTCGCCGAGGGACAGTGGACAGTCGGGGCAGTCGCGGGGACAGGTGAGTCAGGCGATCAAGGGCGACCTGGGGCCGATGGAAATGGGACGTGATGGGTCGCGGCTTCGGGGAGCTGGCTGTGGCTGGCCCGCGAGCACGGAGCTGCGCATGCGCGAGCGCGCGACGTTCGAACTGCGTATAGAGCCGTTGCCGTAGACTGTGCTCTGTCGCAGATAAGTAGTTCAGTTCAGAGTCGTGGCTCTTTTTTAGCTGATGATCTCTCGCTGTAATACCGTCACGTTGGGATTCGAGGGATGGGAAATTCGCACGTAGGGAGAGATGTACTGAGTGCACGTTGCTTTTTTCATTTTAGGTCTGCACGATGTCTTCCACGACTGTGGATCGACCTGCCAAGGTGGGCATGACGAACAAAAAGGAGAACGAGAACAATACCAAGGCACGCAGAATTTCCAATGCATCGCACAAGAAGCACAAGTACGAGGAGAATCGCCACTTCAAGTTTGGCCGTAAGCGCTTGCAGAGCTTCACCGGTAATGGCAAGTTCTGTCCACCGTACAAGCGCAGAAAGAAGGAGGGAGCTATTATTCCTCCTACGAAATTCTTACTCGGAGGAAACATTTGCGATCCATTGAATCTGAACAGTATGCAAGACGAGGAAATCAATAGAGCTATGAACGCTGTTACTCCAAAATCCAGTCCTCTGCCAACTCCGAGGCATAGAAAGGAAGCCATTGAAGTTATCATACCTCCTAATATATATGATCCGCTGAATCTTATCAATTGCAATGATAACGATGAGTATGAAAAGCAATTGATATCGCCAGTAAAAAAGAATTCTAAAAAGAGAAATAGAAAGCGTAAAAGGGCATCCAGCACTGGAAGAGATGAGTCTAATGAATCAGCTGAAATCAAAGAATCAATATCTGTGGAAGAAGCTAAAGTTGTTGAAAAGGTTGTCGACAATGTTGTAGTAGAAGCTACAAAAGCTACATCTCCATCAAAGTCTCCACCATTGCTGCCACCACCAACAACAGCCGCAGCATCAGTAGCAGCAGCAACAACCACAACAACAACAACAACAGCATCAACAACAACAATAACAACGCAGGAGACACAACAAGTAAAAACAGAGAAGCCTCCGCCGAAGGAGAAGGTCAAGTTGAAATTGAAGGGATTGGATGAGGTAAGGGATAAGAGGTTAAAGAAGTTGGAAGTAAAAGATAAAATAGTCAGTCCTGTAATTCCGCAACCTGGCGCATGGAAACCAAGGTTGCCACATCGGCCCAATCAAGACAAGAAAAAGAAAGCTCAACAGCAGCCAAAGTTTAACAGTAAAAACGCGAGATTTCAATATGGAAATTACAATCGATATTATGGATACAGAAATCCACATAATGACAGGGATACGAGACTCACTGTGTTCACTCAGCGAAAGGAGCTGTTTTATGGAAAAGACATTTTAGACATTGGTTGTAATATAGGTCACATTACACTTTCTGTTGCCCGAGATTTTACAGCCCGTAGTGTGACTGGTATTGACATTGACAAGAAGTTGATAAACATTGCCAGAAAAAACGTCAAGCATTATGTTAATTGTGTTCAGTCTCCAGTCAGCACCGAAGATGGAGACCATAAAACATATGATGCTAATTATTTCCCCATGTCTATGCTGATTAATTATGGACCTGTGGATATACCTGGCTTTACAAAACATAATGATCATAAAGGTTTTCCTTACAATGTTACGTTTGTTCAGGTAAAATACTTTATTTACTTGTATAATACTAGATTGATAACATTTAAATTGTTAATGTATGATAATGAATTATAAATTGAATTTTGATCTAACTTCAAAAAATATAAATCCAATTTGATGTTACAGGGGAACTATGTATTAGAAGACGATGCTCTTTTATCTTCAGAACAGCCGCAGTTCGACACAATCATCTGCTTATCAATCACAAAATGGATTCACTTAAATTTCGGTGACGCTGGTTTGAAGCAGAGTTTTAAAAGAATGCATGCTCAACTAAGACCTGGTGGAGTTTTAATTCTTGAACCTCAAAATTGGAGCAGTTACTCCAAAAAGAAGGCATTGACAGTACGTTATTGATGGGAAATAATCACAATTTAATTTCATAAATAAATATTAAAACAATAAAATTAATGAAAATCTGTAATGTTTCAGGAAAAAATGTACAAAAATTACCAGAGTATCGAATTTTTCCCGCAAAAGTTCACCCAGTACCTATTATCTGCTGAAGTAGGCTTCCGAAAGTGCGAAGTGGTTTCAGTGCCACCACATCCTTCAAGAGGTTTTCAGAGGCCAATCTATCTTTACACAAAAGCGGATAGCGTTACGAGTCCAACCGCTACGGTAATGACACCCGGGACAGCTGTAACTGCATCCACAACAACACCAACTGCAACGAATGACAGTGCGATGGATGTATCGATTGAAAGTTGCTCGACATCGACGGTAACGAGAAACGAGCGAAGACAAAGCTTGGAACAACAGGAGTATCAGCGGAGGGAATACGAGAGGGAACTATTTCCCGTGGAACCACGAAAAGAACATTGGTAAGATACAAGTTTCGCATGTTTATGAAAATTAAAAAAATGCAATTTAAACAAATAAAAATCTACAGGGAGACAGAAATCAGTCCAAATGAACAGTCTACGAGTCAACGAAGTGGCGAATCTTTCAGTCAGTATGAGCAGCTCGAGAACGTGTACGCTCCAAGTGCAACGCCGTGTTACGACACTCCCATTCACACTATTGACAGCAATCCTCCAGACCCCGAGAAGATGTGTTACCTCGACGTAAAGATAGAGCATAACCAGTCAGAGAGCAATCACGTCGCAGAAGATGAGAACAAAAAATCGCCAACATCCGAAGAAGGCCAACAGCAAAGGCCAGATGACAACAGTACCGAGCGTAGCGAACAACAAAAAGACAAGACGTGAATATACGAGCAGAATCTAAAGCAAAACCAGCGTGTCTCTTTTTAATGAATTACAATACGGGAATACACGTTATTAATGATACACGAGTCTTTCAAAGTTCGAAATCGTATAAACGCAGAGTGATGTGTGTGCGTCAAGGGGCGTAAGATATAATTATAAATTAATTTCGTTATTTGACAAAATAATAGAGAGAACGAGAGAGAGAAAGAGAAAGAACACTTTTAGATAAAAGGTATTAGCGACTTTAAAGTAATTTTAAAGCCTGATGATAAATATCGCTAATAGCGACTTCGTAGTTTCGAAAATGACTGCGCGCCACTAAGGCAACACAATTTTTTATGTTCAGTAAAAAAAAATGAAGGGATGAAATGCAGTAGATGTGGTATATAGACAATTGCACTGTAAAACAATAAAATAATAAAGTGGAGAGGGAGGCAACGATTGTTATAATAGAACATCATGGATTGGTTATTTTTTCCAAGTTGCTTTCTACTTATTTCTGATATATCCATCATAATTGCTTTATTTTGCAAGAATTAAAACATTCCTTGTGGACAAAGAGTCTGGCTGCCGACTACAATTCTCTATTTTTATTTGTTTATAATTTTTCTTTTATAATTTATGAGGTGCATCGTTGAATTTTGTATGTATGTGCAAGTTTATGCGTCTCTGCGACAGTGGAGATTCTGTTTTCATTTTATGAACTACTTGCGTTGACCTGCAACTGCTTGTACACTTCTACGACTGAAGAATGTGTGCGTACGTAAAAGAACAGGAGTGAGTTACAGAATTGATTATTAATAAATAAGCATCGTATTTATAAAAAAAATGAGTATTGTAAAATAGAAACTATACCTATTTGAATTATCGGCTTTGTAACATTGTCTTAAAATGTACAAGCACAAATAAATTTGGTTGTCGAACCAATATTGCCAAGCTTTATAATAAATGTACAAAGTTTTAATTTATAACACTTTCAAGTAAATGAATTGATTCCAAAATAAACATAAATAATTCGAAAAATGGTTTGCATGTACATAATTAGAGTTTTGTAAACTCATTCCTGTTCTCTGTTTCTCCAAAATATGAGCGATGAAGAACGCGGGTGAAATTGTTGTACTGCTGTATAGTCTGTACGACTAACGAGAGTATTATGCTAATTTTTAAGGCTAGTATCAATATACTTACGTTACTAACAAACAAGGCGCCAGCGCCTCGCGTTCAAATATGTAATTTATCTTTCTTTTAATTCACAAAAAGGCAGTCACCCTAATATCTTTGAACATCGTTTTTTGGTTTTTTGCAGTACTTGTATGCAAGAGTTACAAATTATTTGGAGTCTTACATAAGCTTGCATATTCATGAAATTATATAACTACTCTGTTGTAAATATTATTATAATTGCAGCATTTCGTAATCCTATATGCTCGAGTAGAATTCTCATACTAATTATGTATAATAGATACCATACATTATATAGAAATACTGATATTTATGACAGCATGTACATCAGTTTTCTTCTTTAACGTTGTATAGTACATTACAAAACCTTAATTTCATATAAGAATGTAAAAGATCAAATTGTTTTCGTGTATAGTTTTGAAATTTGATGCTTAAAAATATGCGCAAATATGATTTTTCTCAGATAGCTGAATAAATTCTTAAATTAATTACTGTTTATATACTGAAATTTTTTAGTTAAAGTATTTAATAATTTTAGAAGATTTCCTGAAAATAAATACATTAAGTATATCAGAAGAAAATTGATTGAAATAATTTCTTTTTTAAACACAAGTCATGTTAAAAAACAATTTAAAAATGTATATAATTGCTTATTGCTCCACTTTTATTTAAATCAATTTCATTGTGATGAATATTATTATTTATTTTAAATATTCATTAACCTATACTACAATTATTACTTTTAATACTTAGGTAAATATATTCCAATAGTTCATTAATTTTTGTTTACTCCTTCCTTCTTTATTAAATTTAATTACGAATTTAACGCCGGAATCGAAAACAAACAATCCAATCAATATTAACATCGATGCACGAGTTGATTATATACTTCTATCATTATATTTAATTTTCAATTTTTTTTTTCATAACGTACACAAGTTGTGTATCGTCAAATATTACTGACCTTTAAAAAGAAAGTGAACGTCTTCCTACATTACGTTAGCACTTATATTTTAAACTACAATTATAAAATTTAGCAAAAATTGTAGTTAACACTAAATATTAAATCTATATGCGAAGTCCTTGCACTTACAAATTTGCATAAAACATGTAACCCTTTAAATATCGTTTTTATCGTAACGATTTCTCAAAACTTGACTTTCACTAGATAGAAAATGCAGATCTTCTTCGTTAAGTACAAAAAATAAGTAAATGTCAAATATTATGATTCAAAATTTGAGATAAAGGCTTATCGCCCGTCATGCTGAATTGCACAAAACGAGAAAGCTTCATATTTTTATTTGGGTGTACAAACAATCTCATCCCGTTCTACTTAGATATTAGGGTGACCTTCTATGCCTTCATTAAAATGTCTTGCTGAAAAATTCAAAACTCCGAATGACAGCGAGAGTGATTCGCAATTTTCGCATACATAAATATTTATTATATGCGGACAAAGAGACACGTAGATACGTGTATTAATACAATAGTATAATCGCGGCGCGGTGTCACTCGGAGTTCCCATGTATATATAATCTTTTCAGAGGCAGACAACGATGGCAGGAGTAATGGGATCTTTGGTTTCCCAAGGAGAAGATACAAGTACAGAAGGAAGAAAAGGATTGCACTCAGTAAACGCTTTTGCGCCATACTCAGTGCTCTTGTGCTTCTTATTTCTTTTTCAGATTTGCGCTCTTTTTATTTATGTTGATATACCTGGGTTGACAAACCTGGTAAACCAAAGAAAACCCTGATGGATCTGTGCGCAATTTGCTGAGTTTGCAAGACGAGTGACCGCGTTTGACCCAATTTCAACTTCGACAGATTCAGTGCTGGTTATGAACAAAATTTTTTCAACTTTTTCTTCCTTTAAATTTTCAGTAGTCCAACAGCCATACACTTTTATCCACTAATGCAGAAAAATGACTTATCCTTACAATTTTCGACCAAAATACAATTAAAGTGTATGTACAGTGAGACGACAAAACGAACGCACGAATTCAATTATGTGCACTGAACCCATCAAAAACGAACGAATACCTATATAAAATCCGCGTTCGCGCTTTCACGTCATTGTCTTATACAAAGATCAGAATACTTTTTAAACAGTTATAAATGTATATTCCAGTCTTTGCAGGAAACAATGCCACAATCCCATGTATGATGAAAAGGGCGAAAGCATTTACTGAGCGCGAATGTAGACAGGCGATGTAGCGGGGGGCCGCGTGTCCTCGTCCACCCCGGACTATTCGTCGACGAGCTCCCAGAGCATAAGAGCAGCATCGGTTCCACCGACAGTGACAACATTTTGGTCGTTGTAGAGAAAACGTGCGCATGCGACCAACGAGCTGTAGACCTTCTCCTCAATGTACTCGGCCTTGGCACTGGTGCAAGGATAGCGGAAAAGACGCAAGTAGCCTTCGGCGTCGCCGCTGACCAACATGTCGTGCGCTGCCGAGCGACTGGATGTTGTTACCACCGTCGTTAACGGATAGTATCGGTTGTTCCACATTCCTGGTTATTGTTCATATTAAAGAAATGTAATTAAATCGTACAGTTTAAGAATAATAGACAATGTGTTTACTATTTGCTTACCAGATACTAAATATCCAACAGTACAGTTGTGTGTATACCACTTAACGTCTTTCATAATCAACGGACTCTTTTCTGAAGACAGAGCCTTGACGTCCCCTAAGAAGCAAAATATTATCGTTAATAAATTATCACACAAAATATACAAATTTTTCAACAAGATAATTATCTTGAGTCAACTTACAAAATACAAGATCGTAATCTTGAGTAACAGTTTGCAGAAATCGACTGTCGGAGCTCCAGTCAAGTTGAACAAGAGGCTGTGTGCCACGAATTTTATTGCTCTTTTTGTACGAGAATCCATCCCTGGATACTCTAAACAAATAAATACTACCATTTTGCGAGCCCATCGCTACCATTTCACCGGCTGCAAAAATTTTCGTTTCATTAACAATCAATTTCTAGAAGTTAAAATTTAAAAATATGTATTTTATCGAACTCACTAGGATTGTAGCCAATGCAAGAAAGAGGCGATCCGCAAACTCTGAGAGTCGCAACTGCTGCACCGGTATCCGCCGCGAGAACCAAGAGATGGCCCTCCGAGGAACCAGCAGCCAAAGCAACACCAAACGGATGGAATGCAATACAAATACACTCGAATCCGACCTAAATTACACAAGCATTGCTCGTGTTATTATCTTAACAACTGTCGTAAAATGTACTTAAATAAAGCATAAGCAAAGCCGAAATTCGTACTTGTGTAGTCCAGAGCAATTTGTGCCGCCTCCAGAGTGCGATATTTTTGTCGTGACCCGCAGTTGCGAATACTTCGTCGTCCGGATGGACAGCCAAACCCCAAAGTTGTCTGCCGTGACCGAAGACAACCTGATTGAAACGTCGTTGCAGCGAACCTTCGAGAATATTGTTGCGCGTAGTCCCAACGTAGATGTTACCGTCGTTACGACCTGGACGTTGCGGATAAATGCTTCGCACTCCACCCGCTGATTCTGGCAACTGTAATTACATGAATCGCTTTTTAAGTACGCATTTACTTTGTTATCATTAATATACACATTTTATTCAAGTGCAGACCTTGGTATCTGTAATTCGCTTGTAATTCTGTAACGAATCCCAGGCGGCGATCTTCCTGTCCTTCTCACCGCCGGACAGCAGTGTACCTTCTGACAGCATTACCAATGAACTAATACCCTTGTTGTGGGCCTCAAACTCCATTCTTATGAAGTAGGCCCCATCAGCGTCGACTGAGTAGACTGTTATGAAGCCGTCGCTGTCCGCCGTCACTACGTCCCCGTCTTGCTCAAATTGGATGCTTGTCACGTGTGTCCTCGAAGGCTGCATTCAAACAAATTTTCGTTATAATATTGTATTAAACGTGAATCGTTATTCAGTCTGTGACAGAATGCTGTAGACGTACTGGTTTGATGATGTCCGTTCTCTCGAAGAAGCCGTCCTTCCTGCGGTTCCAGAAGGTCAAGTGACCCTTGCCGTGGGTAATGAGGAGATTGTCGTCCAGTGGGTGAAAAGCTGCTCCCGTCAGGTCCTCCTGAAGAGTCTATTAGTGGATAGCAAGTTTTAGTTAGATTATAATTTTACAATTTATGAAAGCGTAAGTTTCTTAGTAAAATAGGCAAGATGAACCTACAGCGACTTTGCCAAGTAGGTGACCCCACTGCCACTGCCAAACGGACAGTATAGCTTCTCTTCCTGCGTCCACAACGAGAACATAGCTACCTCCGTTCTAAAAAAAAAAAAAAAAAAAAATTAAGAAATTCCAAAAAATTACTCGATATTCGTTACAATTGCTTAATCAAAAATATGAATGCAGCGTGAGTCAGACAAGTACCAATTGTGAAAAAGCAAGGGCGGACACTCCCATTTGAAACTCCGTCATGCCGAAAACGTAGAGTGTAAGTAGTGTTTCAGTGGACCAAATGCGAACGTGCGGCTGAGCCTTTCTGTGTCTTCCTGCTCTCTGGCCAGATGCTACAAGCTCCCTGCTCGGATGAACCTGTGGAAAAAGATCACCGGAACGTTGAGGTAGAGTCACACCAAATTTTGTAACTTTTTTATTTAGCAGTATTATTTTTTAAAATTTTGCACTCATCGCCATCAATCTACACGATATACGGACTTTCCAAGTTTTTTCCTCCCTAGGCAGGTTACTCTATTGCGCACCAGATTTCAACAAACACCAACCAAAAAATCTGTACATTGTTATTCGAAAAAACTAACTGAAAAAGTGATGAGCACCAATTTTCCAAAAGCATTTTAAAATTTTAAAAAATTGAAAAATCTTTTGCAAGAAAGTCCAGTTACAGTTACAGTTACAGTTTATTTACAATATTGCAAACAGTTCCTTTTCTCTTTTTTTCTTTCTTTTTTCGGTATCGAATACGAGTGCAAAATCTCAAGAACTATCGCTAGCGAATAAAAAACTTTAAAAAATCCGAAAATTCAGCGGAATTCCAGCTGAAAGAGAAATATAACTCACTTCCATGCACGTGATATCCTCGGTATGCCCGACGTAGTGTCTCTGGGCGTTCTCCTCGCGATCGTAGAGCACAGCGACGGCCGCGACGTAGTAGAGCAACTCGCCGCTGGGCAGTACCCAGAGATTGCGTCGTGTGTCGGTGCCCCGATAGCCGTAGACCCACTCGAGCGAGAGCTTCTTGTCGGGCGGCGAGTTGTCGACCGGCGGCAGATGGGACGGCGGATAGAACGAGCGGCGCAGCCCGCGGATCGTCACTCGGGCCGGCTCCTCGCGCAGCACCTCCACCACGCTGTAGTCTGCGCAGAGAAAACGAATTTTCCAAAAATTCAATAACACAAGCTACACGTAGTTTCGCAATAAGTTTCAATGTCCGACTGTGTATAATGGCTTCGATCGATTCCGTTATGTTCCAATGCATATTTCGGCTCGCGTGCCGCGCTTATCGATCGGCGAATTTAGCCGCAGCATTATGTTTCAATTACAGTATCTGCCCCCCACCAGCCCGTCCACTGCTGTTGCGAGACACACAGCGGATGAGCGGCTGATCTGCATAAAACAACAACGCAGTGAAACTGCAGCTTCTGCGTCAGGAGGAAACATTTCGACGACGAGCAACGAAAGAAGCGCATCAGGTCTCCACAGCGACGAGATGTACACTCACCGTTGACCCTGACGACCTCGGACTCGGGGGCGTAGAGGGCTCGGGGTCGGCTCTTGCTTCGGGCCCGGCGCTGCCGGCCCACGTCCTCGACGACGGCCGGCGGTCCCCTCGAGCGCGATCTTCGGGCGGGGGAGCCGACCGCGGTGGCCATACCGCCGCCCCCGCTGCCGGTGCCCAGGTAGAACGTGTCGACGTCCGCGAACTCGTTGCGCAGCTGCGAGAAGCTTCGCACCTGAAATTTAATGCGCGATGCCAATTAATTGATTAGTTTCATGAGGATAAATTCAATAATTTTCGTATATGTCGAATTTCCAAACATATATAAATGCACTTTTCTTTGGTCTAGAATTCGAAAAAAAAATTTTTAAGCTACAGCTTTCCGACCAGTGGGACTTTTTTCTGTAAGCCAAAAGATGATAAAAAATGCTGAGGAACATGGGGAATACAGAATATGAAAATTTAACATAGGGAGGCATATAGAACATTGAATCTTGGTATATTTTTTTAAATTAAAGTTCTTTAAAAATACTTTATTGCAATTTGAAACATTCGTAATTGTTATTATTCCAGTATGTTCACGCATTAATTTTTTGTAAAACAAATGTAAAATGGCTCAGAAATATGGTTACTACTATCCGTTTAAAAAAAGAGTACACCTCAGTTTCCAAGCGAATAATTTGCTGAAAAAAAATCGCACAGAAAAAAGAAAAGCCATACAAGAAAGAGGATTTATATGCGCGTTGATTGGTGTAAGTCTCGATTAAAAATAATTATTAGAAGCTTCACAATGGCGAAAAGAAGAGAAAAAATGCAGATTTTTTGCCACTTTTGAGAGAGGTCAACTTTAGACCGCTGCCATGGGCTCAAAAATGGAGTATTATTACCGTAAAAATTAGGCAGATACTTGAAGGCTTTCATAACTTTTTCCATGTTCTTCTGCATTTTCGACTATCTTTCGGGTTACAGAAGAAAGTCTGATCGGTCCGAAACCTCTAGCTTTAAAAAAATTTTTTCGATTTCTAGACCAAAGAAAAGTGCATTTATTGTTTTAAATTCGACAAATGTATAAAGATATACTTTGCAACTTTCGTAAACATTCTAATACACTTAGTTATATACGTATATATAGGTATGTATGTATGTAGCGACGACCAAAAGTGCAAATCACTTTCAATTAAAGTATAAGGCGAGTATTAAAAAATTATGCATGTATCTGGGCTCGGATCGAATATTTAAAATTCGCGGCTTTACAATGTATACTTACAAACTGCACGCGGGCTGCGGATGCATTGCAGCGCACACGCGCCGCTACACCTCCGCGCGGGTAGTGTATAAAATTTAAGAATATTTTTTCAAGGCTCTAAAGCTGTAACTATATTTCTCGCATTCCATCGACTCGATATACCTATACCACCTCGAGCGCCGGATTATTAAGTAACGAAATAAAATAATATTCGAGAAGCCGAAGAATCTCGCCGAGAAGAAGAGATGATTCGCGAATGAATACACATATATGACCAATTCTCATAGAAAAATGCACTTTTCGGGAGTCCAGAAATCGAAATTTTATTTTTAAAGCCAGAGGTTTCGGACCGATGAGACTTTCTTCTGTAAGCCAAAAGATAGTCAAAAGTGCAGAAGAATATGAGAAAACTTGGCTATACTATACTATAGTAAACATATTTCTGAGCCATGTTACGCTTTTTTTACAAAAAATTAATGCGACAAAATACTGGAATAATGACAGCTACAAATGTTTCCGAGGCACAAATAAAATTTCAAATTACACCACGACAAGGTATAATAAAAGAGCTTTAATTTAAAAAAATATGCCTAGATTCGGTGCTCTAATCAAAAGTTATGTCCGTTTGACAAAAAACAAAACGTAAATAAAAATCCGAATAGCCGATTTTTTTTATTCCATATACCTCCCCATGTTAAATTTTAATGTTCCACGTTTCCCATGTTCGTCTGCATTTTTGACTATCTAACAGCTAACAGAAGAAAGTCTCATCGGTCCGAAACCTCTAGCGTAAAATAAAAATTTTCGATTTCTGGACCCCCGAAAAGTGCATTTTTCTATGAGAATTGGTCATATATACGCGCGCACGAGCGGCGAAATTGCGCGGGAGATTTGAAATTCAAATGCGGTCGTGACCTGAAAAAAGTCGTGTATAGCGGAGGATCTCTCCGATCCGCGACCTTTTTCTCTCTCCCTCTCCGCGATATTACGTATATTATTATACGAATGGAAAACGAGGCCGCAGTGCGCGAGAGTTGGCCGAAGTCGCGAGACGTATACGCGTCATTTTTACGTCAGCGCGCGCGCGGAGACGAAGATTCGCGTGATCGCGTGATGTCCACATCAGAGCGCCGCACGAGTGGCCCGACAATCGGTTCTCTGTGTACTTATATATATACTTTTATACTATATATGCATCGGGCTGTGGACTTTCTCGAGAAAAGAGGCTGAGTCGGATCAAAAACGCCTGTGTGTTATACACACACACACATACGTATATATACAGTTTTGTGCTTCGACGTGCTTTGCATGTCAGATCGGTTTGGAAATCTGCAGATCCGAGCCCGCGATATATAAACCAAGCGCCGCACACTTTTGAAAAATGAATAATTCCTGTATCGTGCGCGCTGTACGCCCGCGATTACGAAACCTACAAAAAAAAGGAAAAGGAACGAAAATGCCGTGTTAAAAAAAATTGTACAGCATAAATTTTCACTCTCCGCTCGTCTACGTAAAACACGAAGTGACAACGCGTCCCTTCGTATTTCGCGCGTTCGGAGAGCGAACGCGACAATCCGGTGTGTGTCAAACCCGCGCACGTTATGTACGTGTAGAAGGCGGTTGACGCGTCCAGTCCGGGTCGCGACCTTATTACGTCGCGCAGCGTTCGACTCTCGACCCCGATCGCGCGTCACGCTCTCCCTCTCGACAAGCATCCCCCCCCCCCTCCCCCCCGCATATATGTTCGCGCGCGTCTTTTCACTCTTTCCAGCCGCTTATCTTCCGGGCCGGTCGCGTGTATATCTGTATAGCCGCAGAAGCCTTCCCGCATGCATATTTATGGGGTTGAGGGGCATTATTCAAACAGATTTTGTATAAGGACGATGCCGCTTATACGTGTGGCTGTATATATCTATATGTTTCTCAGCCTGTTATCACGAGGCCCTGGATATAAAGCTTATCTCGTTCTCGGCTGTTCGTTGTAGGGGGAGGGTGACGACAAAAAAAAAAGAAATCGTAAAAAATGGTTTTCGTAAGACTTCGCGGAAAATATGTAATTCAACATATTATACACGTCGCAAAAATATACTTTGGCGTGCAGCGGCGGCGCGACTTTAAGCGAAATCTAAATTTCAAAGGTGCCGCGAGAGAGACGTTAATCAAATTTATCACCGCTTGACGTATTAGCGAAGAACACGTGAAGCTTTCATAAATTTTTTCCTCGATTTCGGAACAATCGCGCAATCACCCGTGCACATCTATATATATAAATTTGCGCGCGATCCCCACATCTCGAGAGAAAATCTCTCTCTCTCTCTCTCTCTCTCTCTCTCTCTCTCTCTTCCCACTAAAGATCACACAATATTATGCAAGTGTTATATAGTCATCGCCTGCGCGACGGTCCTTCCCACGAAGGTTTTCCGTCCGCCTCCGCGATAAATTCGTCTCGAGGGCGGCTTTTCGTGGCTAATTGCCTCAACAGCTAATGTAATACTATACACGAGAAGCCGCGTGTTACATCGGTCGAGATTAATTTTTACGAGGAGCTTTAACTGTGTACTATACACTACAAGTTAATGTTCACCGCAGCGCGCGCTATATGCAGCGTTGTAATATGCATTTTCCGTCGCGGAAAATGAAATACGCCGACAAGGAACACGCCTATCCCCCTCTCCGTCGGCGATTCCCCGAAGAAACCGCAATTGAATGTTAAACGCGCTCGCTCGCTGAATTTTCGAAGCTCCTCGCGGCATATGTATCGATCTCCGGAAAAGCGAGCCGAGAGAAGAAAAACTAATTACAGACTATTACTCATTTATTATATGCCCAACCCCAGGCTGAATGACTCTGCAATTTTCTCTCCCTCTCCCCCCCCCCCTCTCTCTCCCGACTTACGTAATCCTGTATAATACGGCAGGGCGCGAAACGTCGAGCGAAAGCTCGGCTTATTCGCTCTCCCGGTCGGGAGCTGAATATTGCGCGGCGCGACTCGTCGGTGCAGCGCTCGTGGATCGAGGGCGCGAGAAAAAGAAAACACGTATACGGAGAGAGAGAGAGAGAGAGAGAGAGAGCTCTCGGTTGTGTTTGCATTCGTGCGCCGCAGTATGCAAAACACAGCCCTGAGCTCTTTATTGCGTAGACCGAAATTCCCGCCGACGAGGGAGAGAGAGAGAGAGAGGGAAAGAGAGACCGGCCGAGAGATCGAGGGCTTCAATTTGAATAAGTGGCGCGAAACAATTTTCACGCGTCTGCGGGTATAATAATAATTTTTTTTTTCCGGTATATAGTTAATGCAGTCGATATAATTATTCCAAGTTTGCAAGATATAACTCACCTCCTGCCCGGACACGGTGAACATTCGCTTGGCTCCGTTCATCTTGAGGACCTGGCCGAGATCCTCGAGTACCTCCTCGAACGGCTGGGACGTGCGTAGATTCAACAGCACTCGGCACTGTAATGCGGTTACGCGTAATGCGGTGGTGAAAGGAACAAAGTATTATAAGGAATTAATGCATAATGTGTGGCGCGTATCGCACGTGTTTTATGTCTTTTTAATAGTTTCGTTTTCTGTACATATGCGTGACGGGACGGGCGGCAGGGGAATATTAGCATATATACGCTGCTTAGCGAGGCGCGAGGATCCTTATCGCGCGCGACTTTGATATGGCTTTAATGGCCGAGTGCGTGTCCCAGGGTCGATTAAATTCGCGGGAATTGAACGAGTAGCTTTTTTTTCTAATTCGTTATACGAGGCACACACCTCGCGGGTATGTCCCATATAGTCGAATGGCTGCGTGGCCTTTATTTTCTGCCGAAAATTTTAATTTATGTTATACCGTCATTTCTTGCAAAGATTTTGATTCTTCGGATTTTTAAGCAGATTACTGGGAAGGAAATGTACATATAGTGTACGAAATGAAGGCAAAGTTCAAAAGTATTGAAATCAGCAATTTTATGCATAAATCGCGTCTATACCAAAAAATGTGTTCTAACTGCATTACTTGTCTTCTACAGATATAGGTATGACATGGGATTTATGCTAATCTGTGCTATAAAATATTGTACGATGTACACGTGTCATAAGTCGTGTCCTTCAACTACACTGTTCAGAGTCAAAGATTACGTTTACGCTACTATTATCGCGCAACATCATAATGCCATTCAAAGAAACTCTACTCACTATGTAATCTTTCACTTTTAACAATTTATTTATTTAACAACTTTTAATCAATTTATTTTTATAATTTATTTAATTAATTTTTCTTTATATTTTACAAATTAAACATCCTACATTTAAAGAAACACAGAATCGAAATACAAAAAAAAAAGAAGAAGAAAAGAATGAAAAGCAACGTACCTGCACAGTGTGATCGAGATTGTTGACAATGCGGATGACGCGTCCCGAGGACGGCTTGCCACCGCCGGGCGGCGGTGCCTCGTCGCTGATGGAGGCCTTCCTGCTGAGGCTCGCGACGGCCGGGGTGCTGCGGCTCTGCCAGCCGCCGAGGGCCCCGGCCCCAGTCCCGGGCAGGGCCCCGCCGCCGATGCTGCCCCGGGCGCCGGCACCACCGCCACCCCCTCCCGCGCCCCCCGACGGCGCGTACCACGTATTGCTCTTCTTACCGTAGCTCGCCGGCTGCAACACCCCAAAAAATTCGCAACGTGTAATAACTCTGTATGTAGGCGCCGTATACACTTGAAGAAAAGGTCGACGAGTCGAGTTAAGGAAACGAGCTCTCTCTCTCTCTCACTCTCGCCGCGCTGCGGTCGTGCACAGCGTGAAACATTCGCTCGTAAATTCAGTCCTGCTGGAGAGAGGGGGGTGGGGGGTAAGGGAGGGGGACAGCGTAGATTCGTATCCGGCCGAGGTGGAAGACACGTGCGCCGCGCATTTTACTCGCGCGGCCTGCATATAATTTACTTTTCGCGGGGAGGGAAATTCGATGTTTATATCCTGCATTTAAGTCGAGAGAGAGAGAGAGAGAGAGAGAGAGAGAGAGCGGGAACGCCTCCGAGTTGCGCCTATAATATGCTCATCGGCGGGGCGATAAAAGTGTGACTAAAGACGTCGTTATGCGCCGTATACAGGTGGGGATCAATACACCCTGCGGAAAAACGCAACGATTTTCGATCCCCGACCGGATACCCGGATTCCTTCGAGGTCGACACTGCAGTGCGTCGTCCGCGCAAAGTCGCCGCGTCTGACCGTACGCCGACTCGTTCCACTTAACGCCTGTCCAGCCGCTATGCAGTAGCTGTATACTCCGGTCCGTCGAGCGGAAACCGTTATTTCACGTTATTCATCGGAAAATCGTGACTCTCGCACACTCGCTCGCACAACGCTACCTGCATCATGTCTGCCGGCAGAGAAATGACCTCGAAGGAGTCGCTCATCAACACGACGAATGCCTCGTGCGCGGCCGGCGGTGGCTGCAACAGCAGCAGCAGCTCCTCCTCGTCCTCCTCCACCTCGTCCTCCTCCTCCTCGGCTTCTTCCTCTTCCTCGTCCTCGTAATCCTCCTCCTCCTCCTCCTCCTCCTCGTCCAGACGACTGCTCGCGAGGGAGTAGGATCTCAGGGTCGTGGCGCGGGAGCTTCTGCGTCGCCGGCTCCTGTAGCGGATGCCCGATGATACCGAGAGCACCGACGAGGATCGCCTGCGCGTCGACAGTCGCCGATGACTGCTCTGCCGATCCAACTCACCGAGCACGGAATCCAAGCCCGCGGCGGAATCCGAGCGGCTGCAGGACGAGCTCGCCGGCGACTCAATGGTAATTGCGCGCTGTTGCCGCGGCCGAGGAACGAACGGACGAACGAACTCGGGAGACTTC
Organism: Philotrypesis tridentata; assembly: GCA_018906965.1. Taxonomy (NCBI): domain Eukaryota; kingdom Metazoa; phylum Arthropoda; class Insecta; order Hymenoptera; family Pteromalidae; genus Philotrypesis; species Philotrypesis tridentata. The sequence goes on along the minus strand of JACCIB010000019.1, from coordinate 1,463,342 downwards.
GACGAGAGCCCCGGAGGGAGTGTGCGTGCGTGTGTGGGGCGCACTACCGCGACTCGTTTTCCTCGGCGCTCATTCTCCGGCCTCGTGTATGCAGAGCACAGAGACGATGTCGTGCGCGGGGACGGCGGCGAGGGCGAGGAGGTATCTCGCGAGCGAGCCGGACGCTGCGGTGGTCCTCGAACGACTGCGGGCTCGGCTCTTCGCTCTCTCTCTCTCTCTCTCTCTCTCTCTCTCGAGTGCCGCGCTAAGGGGGTCGCGCGCGCTTTCGCGGGACACGCGCCTCCTGCCCTCCTACTCTCGATCACGAGAATGAGTGGATTTCGAGAGCGACCTGCCACCCCACCCCTACGCTACACCCCCGATTCTGCCCCCCCCCCCTGCTCGTCGGCGTGGTATGGCCAGTCGATGCGATTTTCGATATAGGCTGGGGGTGGAGGTGGGGGCAGTGTGTGTCTTCAAGGCCAACGAGGCTTTCGACGCTTGCGGGCGCGTGTGCTCGTTTCCTCGATTAGCCTCCCTTTTTCCGGAGGACTCGCATACGACGACTGAGACGACTTTTTTTCTCGGGCACGCATTCCTCGAGTCGTGTATACTTGGTATTCCTGCGCCCTTAAAATTGTCGTCTGCACGCAGCGGAAGGGGAAGAGGAGGAGGGGGGATTGGACAGCCAACAATGTATACACACGCGTATATACATCACACGTACTTTCATGAAAACTATTAGCCTAGAAAGGGCTGCATAATTTTTAGAGCATGAAAAGTGCTTTCGATCGACGTATCACATATAATAGTGCGAAATGGCCGCCGAGAAATCGCGGAGAGACGGGAAAATAGCCGGACTTAACTCGGACGTAATCTGCTTTCTTTTTCTGCTTCTGCTGCTGCTCAACATACTCTGTATAATGGGACGTGCTTTATGCATTTCTTTTGCTAATACCCCCCCCCCCCCGCCTGCGTTCGCCAGGGAAGGCCGGAGGGGGTGTATAGTCGGGGTTTAAGTAGGTGAAAGCGAGTCTAACAAAGTGACCTGCTTGTTTTCAAATTGCTTTCCTTTTTTTAACGAGCCGTCAAGATTTACTTTAAAGGGATTTGCGTACATGCGTTGGCTTACGGGGTGGATGTTTTTTTTTCAATTTTTAAGGGAGCCTCGTCCCTATAAATCAACGACGATAAGCCCCGAAATCGCGCGAAGTCTAGTATACACGGAAGAAACATGTATAAACCCTCCAGTCCACAGCTCGTAATGAAGTCCAGTCGGTTGCGCTCATCGCTCAGTTGCAGTGTTGCATCTATCTATACGTTTGTCTGTCCTGCGTATATATATAGAGCGACACTTGTATACACATCAGAGGACTGTTCGCACAGTGGCTTTTGTGGAGCAGCATGGCACACGGCCGGATTATACATGCTAATGGACTCGCGAGCCTCCCTTGTCCCCCCCCCCCCCTCGACGTGTACACGATATATATTGTGTAATGTGTGCAATGCATTTGGCGTCACTACACTATTGCGGCGGCGATTTCCCGTTCTGTATAGTGGTTAACGGAATGTGTACGCGATATACGCGGATTGTTTGCAAGAATTTTTGGAGATTGAAGGGGGAAGCGAAATAAATTTTTTGGTCCGGTGTGTATTATTTGGCGAGAAGTCCATTAAAGTGTCTCATATACCACTACCAAGCGTAATACTGATTTCTCTTTAATATTACGTACTAATTTTTCACCTAATCCACTAACACTCCACTAATGATTCTAACAGCCGCGAAAAAAGTCGCGGATAACAATTCATTTTTAAAAAAATGAGAACAGTCGCACGTGCTTGAGACACATGCGAGTCGTTACTCACGAGTTGTACACGAGGTAAGGGATTGGCTAGTTCTTGCTCAGTCCATTATCTACTCCAATTACGATGAAAACACTAATTATTTGTCTAATTCAATAGTATGCTTCTGCTGCAAAAAATTCATGTACCGACTTCCGCGCCTTTTTCCCGTTTTATGAAAAACTGCCTTATTTCTATATGAGTAATTTACTCGGTGAGTTTGCTCTCTACTTTTCGATGTTCACTTCAATCCATCGGGGGTTTTCAAGATATTTTCAAAATGAATTAGCATTAGTTAGAATACCTAACTCTCTCACGCTTAAATTTTTCATCCCACACGCCTCTGCACCCTGAAAAAATATTCAAATCCAGTCAGTCTGTGAAGTGAAATCAATTCGAGTTTTGCTCTAAAAACAAGCTAAAAATTCACTCGAACGCCACGAACGACCGGCCTAATGCATAGATAAGATTTTTAAATCACTTTCCAAAAAGTATCGAATAAAAATAACCGCGCGAGTTTATCTCTCGCGCATGTAACGAAGGCGATGGACGTATAAAGAAAAAAAAACGTTACGAGCTCATGAAAATTCCAGCGATTATCGCCAGCACGACCCGAACATGTAAAACGAATTCGAGCCTGACGTACGAACTTTCGATTCGCGCCCTCAGCGTCACACCCTCGCGAAATCGAAAGCGATTTCGCAGCCCCGACTCGATACTACATATATATATGTACCTAAACTCGCCGAAGTCTGACCCTTTCACAGCAGCTGTAGCTTACGCGAGAGCGTCTCGAAGTTTCGAGAATAAAAAACAAAAATTAATAAAAGACTGCGCGTGAGCGACGTCACGCAGCAGAGGTCGCACAGCCGATCCTCCGAGAGGAGGTGTGTGCATATATATACGGTATATTTATGTATATATAACGTACAAGCCCCCCCGACTCGACGATTGAGGCTTTCGGGGCCGAATGGGCGCGGCGATCGATCGGCTACTCTGCGGGCTCTCGCGAGAATGAAGGATGACCGGCTCGTTAATCAACGTGTCGATTAGCATTTGTGTGTATACAAGGGCTCCGGGCGATGCTGCATTGAAAACTATGTAATATACAGGGCTGCACTATTCGATTGTAAATAAAACTATACATCTTATCTTATCTTATTCGTGTACAAGATAATAGGTCGCCGGTACATATGTATTACATCACTATTATAAGAAAATATTATTCCGCTGGAAAAAATAAATCGCCCGCTCTCGGGAATTATGCGGTACACTATCTGCAGTGTGTGTACAGCGAAGCACGTGCGGATAGGCCGTCGTAAATCTGAGCTGAGCTAAAAAAATTATACGTATACGCGATTAGCTGTAACGCATATTGTATACGTCGTGTATATCTCTGCAGTGTGTCTTGTACGCAACGCTGTAACTTCTGGGCTCTGCTCATAAAGCAGGAGAAATCGGGTCGTAAATTTCAATTATCGTGTAGCACGTGCTCTCGCTGTCTCGATCTCGACTGTGTGTACACGACGATATCAGGATATAACGTGCACATACGCGCTGCTCCGATACGATCGGCTCTAACTCGCGCGCACATTCGATTAACATATATGCATTACAGCGTATGTCGATCGAAAGTGGCACGTTTGCTTGTTTGTCAAATCTATGACGATATGTCCGATCATTCGCGGAGTTTGAAGAAAAAAAGCTTCGGCAGCGACATGTTCACGTTGTATGTACGCGCCGTATTCATGAATTTTCACGTGTTTCGTGTATAAATTATCTCGTTTCCGCGTTAATTATCTCCCGTGAAACGAAAAAAAAAATTTCAAGGGCATCGTACATTCCTTACAAAAAAAAAAGACCATAAAAACTCCGAACGATTTCCTCTAGCTCGATCACCCTCACTGCCAAGTACTTCCTACACAACCTGTCCACTGTATTATACACCGGTGTATACACGACGGCAACGACGAAAAATCGCTCCTCTCGCGCAGACTTTTAAAGAGTCACATCCGCAAAGCATTTCACTCGATCATCGTAAAGCCCTTAGGCGATCGGCTCGAGTTTCCGTCGTCTCTCTCTCTCTCGTTCGTCGTGCGATGTGTTTGTTGTCGACGAAGCGCGTCGTCGACCTTGAAAAAGCTCGCACTGCAGGCGATACGTATATACACGTCTGCTGTACAGGGGGGGACCCGAAGGAAGGGGGGAGGGGGTAAGGGGGGCGTCGTGAATCAACACACGCAGGGTCAAGGTCGCGGAAGAGAAAGGCTTGACTGCGCGCGCTGGACGATCGCACACACACACCCCGCGAGAAACTTTCGATTATTTGCCAGTCGCCCCTTCCACTTACCGATCTTTAACTGCGATTTCTGTCCTCGTGTTTTCTTGTGCTTCTCTGTGTCAAGACTCGGAGAGTCGCGGCTGTATATCGACGTTTAGAGAAACTTTTTGTTTTTTTTTTTTGTGAGCGAGAGGGAGGATCGTTGTTTTCGGAGGGGGTGGCTTCAGGTCTTGATTAAATGGACGCAATGTAAAATGGGCAGCGCTTCGGTTTCAGATTGCACCTGTGGGCAATTACGCGGTATTGATTTTTTTTTTCTTGAGTTTATTCATTGAGTTTTAGGTGCACACACCCGACTGGAATGTATAGGTGTAAGGAAAGGGTGTCTTTAAAAAAGTAACAAAAAGTCTAAGTCTATACATGTTGATGTGCAGCGGCATACTATAGGGAAAGTCTTATTTTTACTTAGAAGATTTGAGTGTGTGATGATCGTAACGATGTTGTACAAAAACTTTGGTACATCAGATCTGAATTAATCTAACTCTCATTTATTTTGTAACAATATTTTACAGTGACTTGACCTTCAAATTTAATGAGTAACAAGAAACTTTTCAAAATCTAAGATTGCATTGTGAACATTTGAAACGTACGTTTCAGTATTTTTTTCCATCTACAAAAATTTCTTGCTCCCTAAATTATCGCTTACTCCTCACGGCTGCATCGAATACATTAAGGCAATACAAAATTATTTCCTCACGCCCCTGTACCATGTATAAAATGTAAAAAAAAAAGAAAAAATTTAATAAACATGAGACTCGCGAGCCAGAAGTCTCGTATCAAGTTTTAGCGAGCGGCTTCTATCAATCAAGCAGCAAATCAGTAATATACCGGCCCCGCCGCGCTCGGCCGCACAAGTGAAACGAGAAAATTCAAATTAACCTCCGTGACTTTTTACGATCCAGACGAGTATATCCCGAGTATACCCCCGTATAATTGCTATCTTATTCGCCCGCGCGCGTCTACCGCCGCCCGCGTGTAATATAAGTATAGTCCAGTATGTCAAGGACCAAGTCTGACAATTTCCCGCATATCCGACTCCCGTCTGTGTCCGATATGGCTTTTTCGTCTCTTTCTCTCTTTATTATTTCCCTCTCGTATAATACCTTCCTCTGACTTACACACACACGCCTCGCATTCCTCCTACATATTTATGTATCACGTATATGCATATTTACACGTATACCGTGTCCCCTCCTTCCCCACCCCCGTACAATCTTCTTTAATCTCCGCAAGAAAAATACACAGCGCGCTCTCGCGATCAGATAGTGCGTTCTCATTAATATTGAAATTTATTGTAAATTTTTTTTCCTCCGTATTCTAGTCGGCCTTCGTTCCCTTCTTCGTGCCTTTTTTAATCGAAAAAAAAAACAAAAAAAGAGAAACTTAAGAGAGCCCGCGGAGAGGGAAAATTCGAATGGCCGCCGGTGAGCGCCGGTAAGCAAGGGACCTCCAGTCCGGCATCCCATAACACACACACTATGCAATAGAGAGATTCGAACGAGAGCCAAAAGTCGGTAAGAAAGATTTCCCCCTCGAGCCCCTATGTTACCTCCCCCGCAATGCTGATTTCGAGAAAAAGTGGAGCGAGCTCGGATTACGTTTATAATCCGCGCTAAACTGTCGCTTTTCACGACTAATCGCATTACGCTCCTCTATACAGTCGAGATGTATACAGTGCACAGGCGTATTTAAACAGTAAATAAACGGGGTTGAGACCGAGTGTTTTGGAAGTATAACGAGCAGATATTATTATAATACGCGAGCGTGGATTTACATGAAATCGTTTTGCAACGCAGGCGAACGGGCGGATGCGTGACGCCTCTGCGTGTATTGTTTAAATGCATTATTTATGTAATCGGGTTAAGGCATTGTTACAGGGATGCGCGCAACGAATTTTCTTCTTTAAAGAAAAAACAATTGGAAAATTACTGCGCAGACATTGACTAAACTTTCAAAAACTTCTCAGTGCCGACGCGATTGTACATACGGAAACAGATTGAACGCGCATCAGCTGGCGCCACCTACGAACCAGTGGTAAGACTCGGGCTCGAGTCAGACGGCCGAGACGAACGCGCTCGATTAAAAATAATAGGCTCCGCGCGCATCTCGTCAATTCCTCCGCGTTAAATACATACGGGCTTAATATAATAGGTCTCCCGTCGGCGTCGTGCGGCTGCGCAGCTCAAAATCCTCGAGTATAAATCAGAAGCGCGTATCTCAGTGTGTCACACACATTTGCACACCTTATATGCCACCAGCTCTCACACATATAAGCGTAGATATGCAAAGCGTTGTAAAGAGAAGAAATAAAAATGTGTCGAGAAGAAAAGCAGCGCTGCGTACACATGTATATGTATGTACATGTACCCGCGAGCACACACCCACATATACACACGAGGTGAAAAAAAGTCTAATAGACTTTGATTGATCGTCGAGAGAGGGGCGCCCGCCGCCCGCGCCGGCCAATATAATATCTCGCTTCTTTTATCTCGCACGCTCGCACACTTATAATGGTATACGCACACTATATACGTATATACGTCTCGCGCGCGCACGTGGAGAAACGCGCGTTTAAACGAGTGAGAGCAATGCGTTTACGTGGAAAGCAGTCGAGACACGTGTGTGTGTGTGTGTGTGTGAACGACTGATTTGCATATCGTCTTCGGATCGTCGTGCGGATGTAGTAATTACGCGCTGCGTGACGGGTAAAAAGTGAGCCGCGCGGGCCGACTCTGTATGTATATACGTATATAGTTACGGTTTATTATATGCACGCGTGCGTGCGCGCGTGAAATCAGAGACGGTGGAGAGAGAGGTTGCCGAGAGGTGACTGGCCCACTTGATGCAGGAAGCTTGTTTGAATAAAGCGCTCCGCAGCTTTGTGGAGAGGGAAGTTGGCGGGCGTATGCGGTTTGCATTCGCAGAGGGTGTGCGTGGACTGCGGTGCGTTTTATTGTCTTTCTGCAGTGCCTGATGGGTGGGGAAAGGTGCGATGGTAATTTTCAAGTAGGAAGATCAATTTTCTCAACGACTAGAACGTATCGCAGTCGCGATGGTAGCTGTACCTCTTTTCTTCTACTTTTCTTTCGTCGGACTTTATAAAAATATATTTGTAAACGTCAAACACCTTGCGGTCACCTAAGTACTTTTCCGTGCACTTTAATTGTTCCCTTACACAAATCTAGTAAAGAATAATTACTCTATCGCTAAATGATAAAAACGTTTTGTTCAGCTATCAGTTTTCATTGTTAATTGTTGCAAGACATTGCGTGCTTTTTAAATCCAATTTAAAGCTGCTGGCACCAATTCGAAACGAGGCGAGTAATTTTTTGCTTCGTAGGCACTTCAAGTTAAACTTTTTCTTTTCCAAATGGATTACGCACACGAGGCTTGCGCATAATTTTTAAAGTTATCCACAAAATAAAGGCAACTCTAGTATACGCCCTCAGCTATTAACTCGGTGTATTTAAATAAATGGAGCAAAATCGTTTATTCAAATAGGATAATTGTCTAAGAGCCCGTAGTCCTTTGACTGAAATCATGCCTAATCTCCTGTGCACTAACGTATGTCGGTCATCAAGCGAAGTTATACGAAATTGCTCTCTCTCTCTCTCCGCTCAATTATTTTATCCGCCCCATTAGACACGGCGGCGGCGGCGGCGGTGGTAGCCCGAATAGCACAACGCAACAGACCCGCAATACAACAATTAAGTTTGATCAGCCGATGATGGAGAGTGTATACACATTCAAATGCGGGGCGCCACATGTATGTATACGTATTGTATATATTACGCGTGTGGGGAGAAGAAACTTTTTTTCATGTGTTTTTTCATTCCGAGGGAGGAAAATAGCGCAGCCCGTATATGCAAATCGTATTCAATCGCGTGTAAATTCAAATCACTCGCGCGAGAGACCTTAATTACGCACGACGGAGAGAGAAAAAAAAACAGCCGCCAGTATTCCCGCTCTTGTGTTACTTGTAACGGCAAGTATACTGTTTACTCAACTAGAAGCTGTAATTTGCAGTTTGGCTCGTACAGAGCAGCTGTGCGCTAGATTTTATATCGAGATATACATCGGGACGATAATTGTTGTATTGCCATTTTTAATAGCGCGAAATTCCAAATTTGCACGTAACTTTCAGACAGTGCACGCTTCGGTTGAAGAATACGAAGCAAGGAGATTTTTTGTATAAAATTACAAAAATACAGGACAAAAAATGTAGGAATTAACAAAAGAATTTTGTCATTTTACACGAAATTTTTCTCACAATTCTCGTATTTGCAGCTGTACGCCGAGCAGCGTCGACCCGCCATTGCAATACGTTGCGCCGTCGCAGACCTATACACCTATATATGCATTGGCGATAGGTCGGCAGGTAAATAAGCGGAAGCGCGCATCGTGTCGCCGGCGCGATGAGGCATTGATGTCTCCGTTCACTGCCTCTGTATTCACGTTTCGCGCTGTCGACTCTCTCGCTGTATGTCCTACACACTGCGCAATTTCTTCTATAAGGCACTTCTCGCGCGCAAGCTCCTTTGTGTTTGAAAAATCCCGCGAAAAGCGCTCGGCGTAAAAATATAGGCTTGAAAAAAAAAAAAAAACGAACGCGCGTGCGATGCGAGCTTGCGGGGGTAATCGCGGTGTAATTGACATCGCGTTGCCCTCGATGCTCGCCCGCGCGCTGCGCTGCACGAGTCATTATATACTTATGGCCGAATGCGCACTTTGCCGGAATGGCCTTTTTTTCTCTCGAAAGATTGCGAGCTTAATGTTTGGGTTCGCCGCGTCCGAGTCGTTGAGCGCGCAGCTCTACAGGTCATTAGGCTGCAATCAATCTGAAAGCTTTTTTATCAAGCGCGGCTATTATATGCTTGTGTGTATGGGTATATAGATATATCCGAGAAGTATGAGTTTCAGCTCGGGGATAGCACCGTTTTATATTAGTTCGTTCTTGTAATGAGCCCGAGAAATGGAGACGGTAATCGGAGCTTTGCTCGAAAATTGTTCGATTAAATTTCATCCAAAAATTAAAAATTATTTTCTGTTCTAAAAGTTAATTTTTACTGAAACTGCTTGTTTGCTTTAGAATATTGTCATTTTGTGATTATATATAAATGTTTTTTTTTTTCACAAAAATACTGTTTTGGAGACTTAAATTATGGATTTCTTTTACGCTAAGCATTAAAATAAATTATTAAATATTAAAATTATCTTACATTTTTTTCTCTAACACGATTTCGAGAAAAATAGCTATACGTAGATCCGCGGTTAAAGAAAAAAAACTAACAAACATGTTCTCCTGCGCTACCGGTCAGGACACAGATCGAAAGAAAGCTTTCAAAACAGCTTTCGAACCTATAATCTCCATATACACCACGAGTCTTCTTCCTCAAAAAGCAAAAACACACGGCCTGCACATCAGACAAGCAATTTCAGCTCGGCCAATCGTCTTCGCAAAATATACAACTCGACTGTCCGACTTTTCAAGCCGATCCTATTTTCGGGACGAGCGCAGAGGAGAAAAATCGACGCCGCGCGCTTCGCAAAACGATTCGTCTTCCTTAAAGCCGACCCTTACTACTTACGGCTATTTCCGCGCGAGCGGTCAGCTGCAGCGCGAAAAAGGAATATATGTATATGCAGCGCGTGTCTTCGGCGATTCGCCCGAAACCCATTAAAACCTCGGCTACCGACGACTTTTTCCTCTCGCTACTCGAGCAGACACACACACGCGGCACGCAAAACTCGTATTAAAGCGAGAGACTCGCGCCAGAGCTGTCTGGCGAGAAAATGCTCCTTTACCGAAATTAAGACTCTTCGGTGCTTCTGCTCTCGCGTGTAGCTCGTATTGCTCTATGTACGTACAATGTAAAACCCTGTCTTATTAAAAATTACTATATTATACATAAAATAGTATAAAGGTGTGACAGACTTGTTGAGCAAAAATTTTACTTTATGCAATTTTAAATCGCGATCTACACAGTAAATCTATATGTAGATAACAATTCTTACTACTTTATGCAGTAAAATTCGTGCTCAAGCAATTATGTCACATCTTACTTAATATTTCAGACTGCAATTTTCAATACGACACGTTTCTCATCGTGTCGCACAACTCGTTACATTCCCTCCCGTACAATCGCGTAACTAAATTTTCACAGATCACTCAATATGCGCAGCTCAGTTCAATTTGCATATGAAAATAAAAATTACCATAAATCAACAATAAACAATTCCTCTTCGCATAATACTATGTAATTACAAATTTGCTTACATCGCACGCACGTACACACACGCGCGCGCGCACACACACACAGACTTCATTCTGGCCAATTCACACACTCGCGATCGATCAGCCACAAAATCTGCGCAGCAAGCTCTCGCCCACTATCGATCTTTTGGCTTTTCCTTCGCCTCGTCTGCTGCAAGTGCCATATACGTTTACGTGTGTGTGTGTGTCGCTGCGCCGCAGTGACTTTTTTCCGTGCGAGCAGGACGTTCTTTCGAGATCCCGAGAGCGCGCGCAATTTCCTGATGCGACGGCGACGGAACGGGGGGGGGGGTGAGGGGGGGGGGGACACGATGCCGGCCGCGTGTACACGAAAAATCCCGGCGGAAATGCAAATGAGCTCTCTCTCTCGGCGAGAGTGCATAATACGTCGTAGCGAGTCGCGCGCGACTGACCAGCGTACTATACAGTCGCAGGAGAGGACGGGGGGGAGATGGTGTGCGTCATTGCAGCCGTTGTGCAGCCCGCAGAGAGAGGCTTGATTTTGCTGGAAGAGGAATGGAATCGCTATTGTTTGGAATGGCGATGTTTCTGCATTGTACTTGTTCATTGTTTTCTTAGGTGTGAAAATTTTATTGGCTTTACGGCGTAATAAAAAATTATAGTTAGGCTGTATTTCTTTTTTTTTTTTTTTTTTGATCGTTTAAAACAATTATTTAAAAATTTAAGGGTGCTTTAAAGTTTTATTATTTTTGGTATATACAGGATATATTGAATACGTTCGTGACGTATAGTTATACGTACTGTGCTTTGGCTCGATTTCGATCTCTTTTCGGAAAAAAAATATGTACGACCTAACTATTTTTGACTATCATACTTTCAGGTAAACGCAGTCAATTGGCATTGTCGGTTCATTAAATCTCACTAAATCTATCGAGGATCAAAAAAGTTTTAAAATTCGAAAAAAATTGCGAGAAATCATCGCCTCGCACAGCTCTCTCGCCGTAAAAAAAAACAGCCATACTACAGCAACCCGCAACCCGAGAGCGCGCGTACAGACCGCGAGACAGAGATAAAGAGGCAGAGGAAAGTGAATAAAGCAGCTCCTGCAGCCGCTATACTACGTATAGCGTATAAGGTAGCTCGCGGCTGGAGGATTGCCTGCGGCCGCACAGGTGTATAGCGTATCGATCCAAGACTCTACTCGACGACGCTGGCCGGTGCGAGTCTGACCGGCGGTCAATGAGATACGGTCCTTCCGCCTCCCCCCCTCCCGGAAGTCGAGCCGACCTCGCCGCCTTGAGCCTATATAACCCGCTCGCTCCCCTCGTCGACCCCCCCCCCTCTCTCTCGCCGTGATTCATACGCGCCATCGTGTGCTCGTGCGTCGGACTTTCTCTTGGGCTGCAGCGGCGACTGCTTCGGAGAGGCTCGAGTCCGACCGCTGCGCTGGACACGTATAGGTATATGTATGTATATAACGATCAAATTTTATCGACGGCCGTGTTGGGGGGAGAGGGTTTATCATTCTTGCACAGAGCGTCTTTCGTCACGCTCGTCGCTACTGCGATGGGCTTTCATGACGCGAGGCGATTTGTTTGTTTGGATGGAAATTTCAGGGGGAAGGTATTTAACGCTGGATAAGTGAGATTGCAATGTATTGTAAAATATTGAAGAAATTTATATTTTTTTGAAAATTTAGTCAATGTACTAAAACCGAATCGGCTTTTCCTCGCTTTTCGATACTGAGTCAAAGCTGAATATTTTACATATAATAACGAGCTTTTTGTATCGCACAAAAGTATAAAGAGCTGATCTATTGAAATGTCATGTCACTATAGCAAAGTCTAAAGTTAATGAATTAGATTCATACATAGAATCAATTAACGCACAAGTCTCAGACAAAATGTATTCTTACGAATCGAATGACACACCCAAATTCCGTCATGCATAGCAGAGAAAAGAGCTGTTATAAAAATTCTGTTTTACGCACAAAAGAATTAACAACTGATGTATTCAAATATTATGTGACTCCAATAAAATCCAAAGTGGTAGGCTCATCTACATAAAACCAATTAGCACACAAGTCCGTCTCGGAAAAAAATTTATTCCTATGAATCGAGTGACACGCCGAAATTCCGCGTAACAAGAGCAAAAGAGCCTTATAAAAATTTTGTTTTACATACATATTATATATCGATTATTCAAACCAGATGTAATCGTCATTATAATGAAGTGTAAATTGTCCCTGGCGGTCTCTCTCACTCTCTCTCTACAACGCGACAATTTTTTTCTGCAACATCACCTCGAAAAAGTATTTTCCGCGCGCGCGAAGGCTCAACATTCGCAAGAAGCAATTATATATTCCGTCTATCCAGCTCTAACTCGAGAAAAGAATCCAGCCGCACAGTCGAGTACACGAATCAGCCTCGTTGTTGTGTTCCACATGAAACTGACGTCGCCACTCGTGAAAAAAGAAATACCTTGCCGCGCACGACACCGCCTCTCAAAAAAATTCTCGGGAACGCAACGCGCCGTGCGCACGTGTAGCACTCGACGATCCCCCGTATATGCTATAGCCGCAGAGCCGCGTGTGCTCGACTTGGAAATCGGCGCAAAAAGTGCCTCTGCATTCGCGCAAGGTCCCACTCGGCTATCCGCCCCGCTGCTGCAGTCCGAGATCTCCATACGTAATCGCGGCCTATGCGCTACATATCCTGCCAGAGATATAAATGCGAAATTATGCGTGTCGAGAGAGCTGCGGCGGCGTATATACATATACGTATACAGAGCGCTTGGATAAATCGTGATTTCCAAGGGAATATTACGTATTAAGAAGCTACGGCCGGTCGGCTGCACACGCGATACGCGAATGTGTACAGCGTAACATTGCCCGCGCGAGTACAGTGTGTATTATTATAAATGCGATATGAAAGTGATATTTTCTGGAAATGGAAATTTAATAATTGTTTTCAACGCCGCGGCACATCGCGATGATGAATTCGAGGCTCTCGTGTCTGCCGCACTTCGATATTTTAATGACCCGCTGATTTATAAGCTCGCCGCGCGCGACGAGCGACTTCGAGGCGTCGTGCGCATAATAAAGCGATATTTTCCTATGTTATATATTACATATATACCATAGCGATGTGAAATATTTGTACGGCGCACACGCGCGGCGGGAAATTGAAAAAGTACAAGGAAATCGAGATGTAATACCGCGGCAGATCAGTCAATCTCTCTTTCTCGGCTGTGCAAGTCAGCCTCTCTGTCTCTCGAGAAATCCCCTCCCTCCCCACCCCCTCGACTGTGTGTATGCAGACGAGGTTAGAGACCCTTCCTCGTCGGCTCCCACCCACTGATCCACTTTTTCCCTCCGTCGGCTACACGGACTCGGCGCAAGCTCCGCGAAGCCGACCAATCGCCTCGCGGCGCACACCCTCCGCGAGCACGTGCGCCGGGGGTGGGGGGTGCGTAGGGGAGGGCTGTTTTTTTTGGTCGCGCGAGGGGGAGGGGGTAGGAAAGGAGGCGACGCGAGGGGGAGAACACGTGCTCGAACAGTCGGATCGTCGGCGAGGGAAGCTGCTGATTTTTCTCGTATCTGAGTTTGTCATCCTCGGGACGGTGCGATTCAAGATTTTTTTTATAGTATAATGGTATAGAAGACCTGGAGGGAGAGTCGCTTCGAGAAAGAGTTAGTTTCGTTAGTTATGTATAGGACTCAACTACCTGAAAATCAGCGGCAATTTATATATAGTCGAAATAATTTTCTCGTAATCACTTTGCACGTAGTCTCGCGGTTGCGGTGTAAAGTAGCGCTGGACTAATAAAGGAGAGAGAGAGAGAGAGAGAACGAAAAGGCGTTAGCCTTGCCAAACAATTACCCGACCGCGCAAAGACTCCAATTACAATGCAAATATATGTCGATGTGTGTACCAGCCGCACGTGTGCACGTGGTCCCACACACACACACATACACACGACGAGCCGAAGATATTTTTTTACCGTTTATGTTTATATATCCATATGTGTACAAAAAACGATAAATTCCACGAACTATACTGGTCGCCAATTCGCGCATATGTTCTCTATATATGCTGTTTATTATTATTTTTTTTTAATGACTTGCCCATGTGTTATGGTATTTGCGCCCAACTGCTGAGTAAACTTTGGTGCGTCTCGCGTTCGCCGAGTGATGCTCTATATATTGACCGCTTCTTTTCCGTCTACCGATCTTCGCGCAAAGATGCGAGAATTCACGTACATCGATGGTCAACGTGAAGCATATAGAACGTAAGGTTGGGTTTCTTAGCGCATTGTGTCGTTTCAAAGGACACTGAATTTTTATGCTGTTTTTATACGGGCATCGCAGTAAAAAAAAAGAAAGAATCGTAAACAGACTCGTTAAATGATTTCCAACGTCGTTATCGCGAAAGAAGTTATATCAAGTAACAATCGCGTCGTGTACACATTATTTTTCGAGTTTAAAATCAGAAAAAGTTTCTCGGTGTATAAGCCGCCACATCCTGAATTATACAATATCATCGGTATATAATAAAAAGCCATTATACACAGGACTATCTAAAATTACACTCTCAGTTATGATTTACTTTTCGCGAATTAATTGCATCGAAAAATAGCCGTCCAGTGTGTGTGTGTGTGTGTGTGTGTGTGTGTGTGCGCGCGCGCGCAACCTTGCGAAAAATCAGTAGATAATTGCACGATTATAAGTGCTTTATGCGAGCGAAAATAGAACTTTAAACTTAGCATATTTATAACGATACGAGATCTCTCCTCTTTTACAGCATTATATCGTTAGAATAAAAAAAGAAGAACGAAGCTCTCACACTGACTTACACAATTAAACATCGACTAATTTGAAAATCTAATTCTAATAATAAATTAGGCAGAAACAAAACTCCGTCGCGCGCGGGTCACACTCGTGTCCACAAGGAGCGAGAGAGAGAGAGAGAGAGAGAGAGCAGTGGGTTTGTGTACACCGACGACGTTGCGTGCACCTGATCTGGGCCAGATACACGCAAGCGAGCCAGAGTCGCCCTTACTCTTTCTCTTGACCGCCGATATTACGCAGGTCTCTCTCTCTCTCTCTCTCTCTCGCTCGACCCTTAGTTGACTCACTTTCTTCGTCTCCCCGTTAATTCCACCCTCGCGCGTCGACTCGCTCCTACATCGAGGAGGGAAAAACGTGGACGCGGAGATTTTCGGCTCTCCCCACTATATACATCACGTATCCGCGTTTGCCTGTGTAAACAGACGACGATCAAGACTTGCCCTCTGCATCGAGAACGATGAATACGTAATCGACCGTAAATCTTCGTAATCTATTGAAAATCCCGGGGTTTTTTTTTCCTCGACGATTTTTCTCGGGCGACCTAACGAGCGCGACAACGATTTTCACGTACGTTATTACATAGCAATCGTCGGACTTTTTTGTGTATCTTCGAAACGCCCCGGGCTTCTGCGGCTTTATATCGCTCATTCGCGTGCATACACGTATGCGTATAATCGTGTATTCACGAGTAGAGTGTACATAAACAATTGAAGGAGGTAGACGAATAACGGCTCGAATGTAAATTCGAAGCCCCTCGCGCCTCCGATGTTTCCGTAGACCCTCGGCGATCGAGTGGTGAGATATTTTAGCCGTCGTTATAAAACGAAAGGAGAGGGCAGTGTAGATGGGAAATTTTCAAAGAATCGACTTTGCGATCAACTAAGCCGCGAGAGGAAAAAGCCGCATTCGATTGCGGCGCGTCAACGCAGCTTTAAAATTCTAATCGACTTACGACTGCAAAAAAATCTCCATAATATCTCTGCGGCGACCCACATGCCGCGCCACTGTATGACGAATCCACTCGTGCGAGTCGAACAAAAAGATGAGAATACAATATGCGAAGCGTTGCGCAACAGCAGTTGTATAGGGGAGGCGCAGCAATCGAGAGACCTCTCTCGTAGCTTATACATATTTATTTGGCTCTGCGCGACATTTTAATAAAGGATATTCCAAGAGAGAAAATTTCATGGTAAAGAGACGACGGAGATAATTAGCCGATCGCCGTTTGATAAGCCCGCGCTCCACTTTTGCCGCGCAAAACTATTTTGGGACTCCAGGCGGGGGTTATTGTCGGATGTTCGCGTATATGCAAAACTGTGGCTGCCCGGCTCTTTCGATTGTTGACCCCCCGTCGACGATGGCTCCGTTTTTTCCCTTCCTTTTTTTGCTCCTGTTACACATCCGTGCGGAGTTTAAATTATTCCGGCTGCTCCGAGAAACAAACTGACACTTTCCGGTTAGCTTAGAAAAAGACTCGACCATAGCGACACTGAAATATATAGAAGAAATTTTAGGGTGTGTACGCAGTTGCATTGTGAAATAGTGACTGTAAAAATTTTGATCCTTCAAGGTGAGCAGACTTGACGGCCAGAGGCCAATAAGCGAGAATGAATCGTCGATTAAAGTCCGGGCGAGTGCAGAGCCGACCTTGCCAATCCAAAGTGGAGAAGCCGGACACAAGACAACAATCCCACTGACCCACTTGCCGGAGCTTTCTTCACCCTTCCCTCGGGGGCAAACAATGCATGCGTGCTCGCGCGCATTGCCCACTCCTTACGTATATAGCTATACAGGCATGGCTTTGTCACGCGTACTCGCGAGTTTTATACACATACATTGCGAAAGGGCAGTCACGTACCTTGAAGGTCTTGTAGCTGGAGACGACGTAGGACGCGCCGTCCTCGAGCTCGTCGAGGTTGAGCTTGCGGTCGCCGTCCATGGAGAAGATGTGCCGCGCACCCCGCGGCAGATCCAGACGCAAGGAGAGCCGATCGAGCAGCGCTTCCAGCGAGCCGATGTCTCGGCCCGGCTTGAACCTGCAAAATGATTTTCGTTAGACCGCTGCGCACGAGCTGAGCTTCGACTTTATTCGCCGAGTAAACGAACAAACAACGAAAAAAACAAGAGAAAAACGGACTGTTCCTGTATTGATTTTCAAAGCTGGTGGACGGGAGATAAAATCGTGAGCGGCCGCTCTAGAATGACCCGAATTTCACACTCTCCCGTCCTTTCTCCGCGTATAAGCGGAGGTGAAAGCCGCTGGCGAGCAATTACATCCGCGCGATTGGCACGGAGATCGATTTTGGAAAATATCGCCGAGCGGGGCCGCGCGCGTAGGTACCTGAACTCGACGCCGGGGAAGTAGGGATCGCCATTCCTGTAGAAGGTGACCCTGCGCGCCCGCCAGTAGCCGAGATTGTTGTAGCGCGAGGGTGGCTGGTGGTGCACGGTGACCTGCTGCTGGCTCGTCGTCTGGCTGCCCGCCGGCTGCAGCACCTGCTGCTCGTGTCGACTCCTGGGCCTGCAGGTAGTCGCCTGCTCCTGCTCCGGGGGCGGCATGCGGGGACTGGAGGGTCTGCTCTGCCTCATGCTCCAGTAACCGCCCATGCCGGCGAGCCCGGCCGCCCCCTCCACCGCCCGTCTACCCCCTCCACCGTTGCTCTGCTGCTGCGTCGTCTGCTGCTTGTGCTTCCCCTCCAATCCCATGGCCGTCGCCACCTCGTCGTCGTCCTCCTCCTCCTCCTCCTCTCCCTCGTCCCCCACGTCTCCCAACAACTCTTCGTCCTCGTCGTCCTCGTCCATGTCCGAGTGCGGCGAGCCGCCGAAGCTTCCCACGGCCAGTTGAGCCCCCTGCAGCTGCTGCTCGCCGTCCGGTAAGGTAGATTTCGAGCGCGTTGAAGAGATGGCGACGCCTGCTGGCTTCGCGAGCTCCGCGACTGCGCCCTTAGCCGACACCTAGAACAGAGGGAGGAGAACATCCCTTTACTTCGCTGCTATACTTGCACTGGAGCGAGGCTTCTTATACTCGTGCTCCACGCGTTTACAAATAATCTTTTTCTTTCTACTTCCTATATGCGTAGCTTATGTAAAAGGACTATTCTTCTCTGTCCTGCACTGCTCGAGAAACCTAATTCATCTCTAAGATTCACTTCATTTAATATTTTACAAACTTATCGCGTTAATTTCATTCCTGTTTAATATTCATGATCTATTTCGAACAAAAATGTCTTACGAAAAATTGAACAGAACATAACTTTTTGACAATTTTTATTTATTTTGTATTTTTAAAAAATCAGATCTTATCAAATATCTAATTAAACTATCAGGCTACAGATTTGTTTGTCACAAATGAAAGACGACGTCGTTTTCGCCAGTTTTTCGAATCACGAACACACGACAGCCACCGCCTGACTAATGCCTGATACTATCTACTAGTTTCGATGCAGCACTTCCCCGTAAGAGCGATTACAAGCGGTAACAGCTTATAAAGTTTTCACAGTAGGCTATATTGTGCTTGATTACCATCGAATTCAAATTCTCCTCTAATCAATCGTTACGAAAACACTGAATATTTTAAGTAACAATATTTCGCCTCTCGAACTAAAACGAATTTTAAAATATTACCTTTGAAGATACCTATCGCTTATTCCGCAAAAGAAATCGATAATATGCAAAGCCTCGATTCGTTATCCGCAAAACGGCAAAGCGCACACATACGAAACGAAAGATTTTTTTAAGTAAATTTTTTTTCCTTCTTGAAATAATAGTTTGCGAAATATTTGAACAGCTCTCAAAACTGGTTTTACAAAAATGTTTACCACTCTTGCATTTCATTTTCAGTAACATTATTTTTACACTGTCATTTACATTTTTAATTCAATTTAACTTAACGTGCTGCTCACGCGCTGTTCAATAATTCTCACATATACTGACATCCGTCGAAAAATCGAAAGCACAATAAGCACTCACCATCGCCGTTCTAACAATAACAAAATAAATACAAAAAAAAAAAACGAAATAGCCACACGAAACCAAAATCCTATATAGCACACCGCGCGGCGATTATTCGAAGCCATTAAAAAGAGAAAAAACAGCACGCAAAAATAATCCAAACCTGAAAATCCTCGTCGTCGTCGTCGTTACTGCTCGGCAGCCTCCGCTGCATCGCCGGGGACAAGTGCTGGCCGTTGCTCGGCTGCACAGCTCGACCGTTACTGTTGCTGGCTTGCCGCTTCGGCGAAGCCATGACTGTAGCCACTTGCTGCTGGCTCGTCATGCCGTCGGCCGCCGGAACGGGCTTCGACGTATCCGCCTCTGATTGCGGCTGTTGTTGCGCTGAAGCTGACGTGCTGCTAATGTTGTTGTTATTATTGTTGCTGCCGCTTTCGTTATTATTGCTGGCCGTGCGAGAGGAGCCGTTGCTCGCCGCGAGCATGTTACTCTCCTCCTTCGCAGCCTTCGTCGATCCGCCGACGCTTTTTGGACTTTCGCTCGCCGTTTTTGATGTTTTTTTTTCCTCAACGTCGACGCGTGCTCTTCTGCAAATCGCCCGATCTCACTCCGACAGTGCAGCCATTTAGTTGGCGATTCTGGAGTAGCTGCTGGTGCTCGGCTTTTTCTTCCTCATGTCGTGAGCCACTTGGACGACTCGCCAGCTCAGTCTCTCGATCGCGAGGTGGACGCACGTTTTCAGGGACATCTCGTAAGGTTCGCTGTTACGGTTTTCCTCGCGATTAGGTCGTCTGAAAAAAAATTGAGGAATTCGTCCTGGATTAAAGCGTATAAAACAAAGCCGTGGAATTTTGTTCGCTTAGAGGACGGGCATGTCTGACTGCACATCGATTTACGCTACTTGAGAGACCAATAAGCTTTTGCATTGTATGCATCAGGTGCATCTAAAAATAGAGGAATCCTACAAAAATCTTAACAATCGGTGACCTACTTGGCTGAGAACGCTTATAATGAAGAAAGAGTGCTAAACAAAAGAAGTCGTTATTCCTTAAGCATATGTAAATTGCATTCGCCTCAAAATTATCGATAACCCTTCAGACGCTTATAGTACCCCGCCCTCCGCCCCCTCTATATATGCACAAGAATATCTCGCGTAAATATATGTATACATGCACGGCGCGCTTGACGTTTCGAGAATACAATAGCAATAAACAATGTCCGGGGGAGAGTTTACGTATATATATAACGAGCGCGAGTTCGTGTGTGTGTGTGTGTGTGTGTGTGTGTGTGTGTGTACAGCCTACTCGTGTCCCGTTATTACAGATTAGAATTCACTTATTCACGACGCCCCGATATATCAAAGCTCATATACACGGCGTCTTGAGAGGCGCGGCTTATATACTCAAAAACGACATCGATTATTCGATAAGCATCGGCATTCTCGTATAAACGCGCATTATAACATAAATTTTAACGTGTATTATATACATATAATGAAATATAACTTTCGAACGACGAAGATTGCGGGCGTTATAGAGGCACTTAACGAATGTCGCGCGAGCGCGGGCCGGATATATAACAACTTCCATTTTATTTAATTTATTCCTTTTTTGGAGAAAGAGAGAGAGGTGTTTCGAAGCACACGAGCTGCTGCTGCTGCTGCACACGGATACGTTTGAGGTCAGTCGAAGTAACGCTGACTTATATATGTATGTGTACATGTATATAGGTGTGAGCGGTGAAAAGGAAAACCTCAAGATTATCTTTGTCACGAATTTTACCGATACGAGAGACGATACAGATACTTATACGTAGACGTATAGCGTGCGATAGGTTAATAATAATTTTAAACGAAATTCACAAATTACACATCTTGGCTCGGAGTGAGAGTGAGAATGAGCGAGAGAGAGAAATTTGTGCTTTTATCAAATTTACCAGTGCTATACCAATTAGGTGAGAATCGATGTTGGGTCGCGTGCTATTTATTAAATATCGTGTGTGCAATTTTCAACACATGCAATGAATCGTGCGCGCAAAATTTGAAGAAAAAAAAATAAATGAAAAAATAAGTATATAATTACACACTCGAATCAGTGGCTCTCTCTCTCTCTCTCTCTCTCTCTCTCTCTCTCTCTCTCTCTCTCTCTCTCTCTGCACTACATTTACTGAAAGTCCAAGGACTATATACACGCGACGAGACGCCTCATCGTCGAAATTAATTACTGTAAGAGGCCGCAAGCTCGAGCATAGCTTCTCGCGTTTTACGCGAGTCATGCCGCGCTATGCACAGTGCAATTAAACGCTCGGCGTTTAGTCGATGACAAAGTGAAACTTCATTATACATCCATCGCATCCGTATCCGTTAATGTATACAACGGCGCATCCGATATATTCTCATTTAATCTACTTCTGTACAAACACACGCTCCCTCCTGCCTCGCAACTCCACCGCGAGCAATCCATATTTCCGATACTTACACGACTTTCCGGTACGATAAGAATTTCCCGAATTGTTTGCCGAGCGATTTGCGGCTATGGGACTTGCTCTCGGCTATCTCGGCGGTTAAAAAAAAACGTGTACGTGTAATAGGTCATTGCACATTGATCGTTTTGCGTTAAAGCGCTGCGCTCCGAGTGCTCTATGCGCTGCACATGCGATAAAGCCACACGTATACGTACAACGCTAAGCGCGCGCGCGAGAGAGAGAGAGAGACCGGAAAGTTGACACATTTACTTTCCTGAGAAAGTAGAAAAGAATTGCAGGGTCTATTTAACAACTCGCCTTGTTCTTTTTACTCTGGCGCGGCTCGTATGTGTGTAAGAAAAATTAGCCGCGCGATGAAATTCGCTCTAAACGCGCTTTAGAACTATAGAAGCCAATGAGCATTGACTTGACGAATTAGCATAGTTTAGAATCTGCTCGTAAATCAGCGTTTTATTTAATGTCACTCGTTCTTACACACAATCGTCGTTTCTGTATACGGTTAAAAAAAACTTTGTTATGTCTGCGCCAGGCGCCTGTATAAATTAACGAAACGACGACTCGCGGACGCGAAACGATCCATCCATCATATGCTCGCGATTTCCTTCATTTTCCATTTTAATAAAAGTCTCGTTTTTAAGTTCTAATTTCGCTGTAGGTATATGTGCTATACGTATTTGTACAGGGAGTGGAGCAACAAAAGAGAGACTGCAAGAAAGAATTTATGGGATTTTAATGAGAGAAAGCCAGCGCGCGGGGAGCGTTTCTTTCCGCGAAACTCGCATAAAAATTTGCGGCTCTGCGCATAAATCAGCTATGCGTCTGCGTTAATTGACGATTTCCACCACGCGAATCGCGCGAGAGCTCGTTATGAGTACTCGTAGAGCGAAAAAAGTTCCTTAGGAGTTTCCGTGCGCATGCGGGTGCAAAAGAAAAAAGCAGCGACTGTACACAGAAATGCTTGATTACGCGAAGGAAGAGCTTGTCCAAGTTAATCGGTAAAAAATTAAAATTGTTAAAAAGAAAGAACAACCAAACTCTCATGATTGAAGCCATCGACACTGCACTGTATGCGCACATGCACACACTCCATAACACGGCCTCGCGTGTTCACTCGTAAAATTTGCCGTTTACCTGCACAACTCCGCGGCGCGCACGCACCAGCCGCAGCGTCGACGGGAGATGCGTTCCTGCAGTGTAGTCTCTCCTTATCGATGATGATCGGCGAGCTACGCGTGTGCCCCCATCGATCTCTCCCGTCTATACAGTATCAGTATATGTATATCGATTGATGGGTTTTCGCTTCTCTCCTTGCCTCTCGTCGTCGCGGACTGGCCTTTATCGCCGCGCGAGAGCGACTGGGAGAGCCTCGTATTCCGAGAAGCCGAGGTCTCGCACTGCTGTGTATACAGCTATATACAGCTATACACAGCTGCACACGTGCACTGCCAGTTGCCGCACACTCGTGTGCTGTGCTGCTCAGTCGCACAATGCGATTGATCTCGCCGCGCGCGTCGGTGCAGCGCTTATCTCGCGTGATCCTGCGAAATTTGGCGCACACCGCGAGCACGTAAACACACACGGGTGGACACACACACGATCCTTGGACATACGCCGATTCGGAGAAAGAGTAGTTCAGATGAAGAAGTAGAGGTTGCGACCGCCGAGGACGTACTTGCCGAACATCTGGACGGCCTTCACCGTGATCACCAGGACGAAGAGCAGCGAGATGATCATGATCCTTTTGTGTGCGGGACGCACAAGTATGACAAGTTATATGTGCAATATAAGACAGCGGCTGAGATGCTATCGGCTGCGATGCGGTGCAGTTGTAAGCGAGAGCAGCAGTCCATCAGGGTCGAAGCCGATGCTTTGCATAATTCATGCAAGTCCGCTGTGCTGTGCAAGTAAACTGGTGCGTGCAGCGGCTGCTGCAGTGGCCGCGTGTGCGATGTCCTTCGAGGCTGCCGTCCAGGCGACGAGTGGCTGCTGCGGCTGCTGCCCCGGCGCCCGGCGGCGGTGTCAGTGAACCGCGTCGACCGCCGGCAGCGCCGCCAGGCCGGCAACGAACTTGTTGCGCGAATCTACAAGCTCTGCTCGTAGCTTAGCTCGTTCCGCATATAGCACCTATACTATAGGTGTATAGTGCAGCGGCTACTGCGCGATATGTTGTTGGGTGCGCCCCGCTCGAGACTGCTGCAAGCGCTTGGGATTATAAAGTGTAGGACTGGCGCTCCATCAGGGGCGTGGATGCACGTAGTCGTGACTTTGTGCCGAGCCGAGGGTGCGGTGAGACTGCGAAGGAGGGGGGTATGCGACTCTCTCGCGGGGTGAGATTAGAATTTTCCTTGGCTATATAATGGTGTTATTTGTATGTATTCCTCGGTAAGTTAATGGCTATTTAAGTACGTGTTTGAATGTATACGGTATAAGTCTGGTAGCGAAGGATATACACGCGTTATTAATAAACGCGACGTATATTGCCAGAATCTTGAAAAGCGTATAAATAACGTCGAGACGAGACACGTGTATGCGACAATGTGTTATAAAAGAAGTGGAAGAAATATAGAAACTATTTCGGACAGCTGCCACTCAAAAGTCGCTTATACGTAATATAGTGAGTTGAAACCCTTCATGGTCACGCGTTTCTTGCATTTTCTCGAAGAAACTACTTTAGAGATGGTTGTAACGAATCCATTTGAATTCGTAATGACACCACCTGTGTATATGTATAACCGTGGTGTATATAGCTGTTATCTAGGCGTCGTATATGCCCGCAGCCGTCATGGTATACACACAAATTAAAGTGGAAGGGTCGTTTGGTGAGATGACGGGAACGATATCGAAACGATGACTGGGATAGCCAGTTCGGTGTGTACCGCAACCGCACAGAACTAAAACAGATTTACAGCCACGCGATATATATCCTTATATACTTATGACGCCACTTGCGTCGCAATTGGAAAAAGGGAATTTCCCTCTCGAGAGCGATAAGATCGCCTACTGTCCCCTTGTATATGAATATACCTACTTATATAGCGATATCTCGTATGATTGCCGAATTTGTATTCGTGAATGCGTTATAGCCTTATAGCATATACCCTATATAATAAATGTAGTACACGTGTACGTATTGTGTGTGTAAAGATGCATTTAGTGACGTTGCAGGTTTTCGCTCGTTAAATTCGTGATCCAGGCTCTGATACATTGAGTATTTCGTAACGATTATACTCTCGCATATCTCAATGATTTTATAACTCTATTAAATTGTCGTTAATCGGTAATAAATTGTATCGATTTGCAATCTTACGAGAGCAGATCATCGTTATAGTTTTACTATCAATCGCACAAATTCAAGTCGAGCACTAAGAGAAATAAAGAGTAAATATTACAATACGTATGTATACAGCTGTATACAGTAAATTTTACTATAATGTTTGGCTAAAATTTTACTATAATTCTATAGGGCTTTGTAAATTTAACTGTACTTTTTGTAAAATTTAGTACGGTTTCAGTAAAATTTGTCCTTTTATCCAGTAAAATTTACAAAACACTATATGGTCATTAAATTTATGCTTATACAGTCTGTGGCCGAATTACAAAACACTACCTATAGTCAAAGTTACTGTATCGTATGATAAAATTTATTCTACAATTTCTCTCAGTGCAAAGAAAGCTCTCCGTAAAATCGCGTAAAAAACTTCGAAACAAACTCCCTCGCAACCGCTAACAGCGACTTCGAGTAGAACAATGATAAAACGGTCAAAGCCACAAAAAATACATACTCTTTGGACAGAAACAGAGAATAGAGCCAACTGCATAAGTGGAGCCGTAGTGTGGTATCAGTAAACATCCGGTAATGGCCAGTCGCAGCCGTAGGCCCGCCGCCGCCGCCCAGGCATCGTTGCATTTAATTCACGACCTACCTATATATATATATCGCGATCGCGATCGCAGCGCATAGAGCGGCCGCAAGCTCGCTGAAAGCTCGACGATTGGCCGTCGCGGCGTCGCGTGTGTGGATGCCCGACTTCCGGACGTCCTATACGTGTGTGGGTATATATGTATGTACGTATTATGCGCTACCGGATAATGGCCGCTCGATCGAAGAGCCTCTCTCACTTTCTGAGGCTGTGCTTCTTATATGCCTGCTTTCGAGAGAAAGAGAGTCGATTGTCCAAGTCCGAGGCTCGTTCGGACTTTATAGTTCTTAGACGCGGGTTCTTTCGATGCTTTGGACCTCGAACTTTTTGCAACGAGCAATCGATCGGCGAGTATGCGATACAGATGAACGTTTGTTAATTTGACTGACAGCAAGCTTTCAGGACAAAACTCGTGACGTTGTCGTTCTGGTTTTTGTATTTGAAAAATCGTCTAAACTGCATCGGTGTAACTATATATTGGGCGATACCGAGAGCTTTCCTCTCGATTCCTCAGTTATCTCCAGTTTTCTCATTCGTTAGGTCATTCTCAAAGAGAAAAAGCTAGCGTACGTAGCCGATCGCAGAGTACACTTATTTCCGGAGTAAAAACGACTCGAAAAAACCGAGAAATAATTAACAAAAAAAGAATTCATAGATTTTTTTCTCGAAAACTATGGACTCTTATAAAAATTTCATTAGAGCAAACATATTTTAAAATTCATCAAAGAATGCTCTTAAATTTTTTTTTTGTTCCGATACAATTTTTGATTTTTCGAAAATTCAAAAGAAATTGAACTGAAAAACTTTGAGAACGTTCTTTAATGAACTTTAAGACATTTTTGTTAGAATGAAATTTTTATTAAATTCCATAGTTTTCAAGAAAAAAATCTATGAATTCTTTGTTTATTAATTATTTTTCGTTTTTCGAGCCGTTTCAGCTCCGGAAAAAGTATACCCTCTGATTGGCCATGTACGCGAGCTTTTTCTCTTTCAAAATGACCTAATAAGAAACGAGAAAAAATAGGTTTGGTAGGTGTGCCTGCAAAAACAAATTTTACAATTTTTGGGAAGAGCTGTTTCCGGTATTTAGCGAATTTGCACACATGCACTTAAATATCTCGCGGAATAGAATTTGAATTAAAAAATTTTAGTTATTATTCGAAAATATTAAGCTTCATAAATTCTTATAAAATGGAGTGTAATTACGCCATGGTTATCCGTAACATTATTTTCGTCATTTATCGTAAGCAGTTGAAGTAGCTGCTTTTTTGTTTGCTATGTTATGGCAATTGGAATATAACAGCGTGTACTCGTAGGTGTAATTTAAACTATTTTGATGTAAATGTCGTAACTGCTATTTTGTCACTCCGTTTCTTTATCTCAAATAAGTATTTTAATGATGTATCAATAAAAGAGGCCAATGTATTATTTTTATTCAGAAAATGTTTATTAAAGTCCTTTTGTACAAACAACGTTTAGTAGATTTTATTCACAATTTATAAGAAACTTATACCTAAATTTAAGTAGCAGAAAAAAATCCAAATCGTAGAAAAAAGAAAATAAAGCAATTTTAAGTCCTGCTGTTATTCGGATGCAATCATAATAAAAAAAATGTATATTAGCATTTTACACCATTAGAATTACTCCCATAAAAAATTCACCATCAAAATTCATTTCTATGAAGTGTTTTCATACATATGCGTAGTAGCAAAAAACAAACAAAAAAATACTAATATGTAAAATTATATAATAAACATATACAATAATGTTACTTAACAAAAGCATGTGCAATTGAATCACGATTGGCAAATCACATTTAAGAATAACAAAAACAATTTAAAGCATAATTTTACTTTGCCAACAAGCTTGTGCATGAGTTTTATTGAAAATACTGTACAAGATATTTGTATATCTTTTTATATTTCTATTTTTCGAATTCATCGCTGCAATCGTTAATAATTTTTAGCGTATTTTTATTACAAACAGTACAATTTTCAATCCAAATCAAACAAAATTGAATTTGCTCTTTATATCTTTTCTAAAAGACCCTTTTTTGGCCCAAAATATGTAATTTTTATAGTCACTTATTAAAAATATTATTTATTTGCATTTGAATATTCGTATGCCGGATTTATAAACGTCTTTTTATATGAATTCGATTGCGTTCGAAAGCCAAGAGTTTGTATATTAAAATTCTAAAAATAATTCGCACATACTCACTTGCAGCAGCAACTAAATGCTTCGAAGTTTCATATCGGCCCAAGGATTATCGCAGATGTGGAAGAAAAAAAAGGATCGCAAGTTTGCTTGAGAGAATCGCGTGTTTTGCAGAGTCGCGATAAGCCCGCTATTAAAAAAAAAGCACGGCGAACAGCTGCGAAATTATTATGCGGGATTATTACGGAGTTCATACACACAACCTTGCGCTTGCACGATACGTATTAGGGCAATGGCGTAGTGGCCTGTTTTCTTCTTTATCACGAAATGCATTTTCTTAGGAATGATTAATGACGGTTTATAATGTTCAGTATCGTTGTTCTTCTGTCTTTATGTTATTTTGTCTTTCTTATTTTTCTTCTTCTTTTTTTTCACTAGGTTGCTGCAATTATCTTCGCTTTTTTTTAACAAGGCTTTGTTTGGTGTTTCAAGTACTTCAATGTGATGCTCATCTTCCTTGTTTTTATTTTTTTTTCTCTTCTTTGATTTAGCTTTGTCTGACTCGTTAATTACTTCAAAAAGAATTTCTACTGAACCGGTTTCGTTCTCCTTTATTTTCTTCTTTTTTTTCTTTGTTATGACTTCCAGCACTTCCATGTTTTCTTCACAATTTAGTGAAGTATTGTACGAGAGATTTTTAATTTTTTCTTCACCAGTTTTCTCTTCTTTCTTTTTCCTCTTTTTTACTTTGATTTCCAAGACCTCTTCAGGTTTAACAATTTGTTCATTCCCAGACTGGTTTGTACCTAAGGGGTCTACAATTTTTTGTTCATTCTTCTTCTTTTTTACTTTGAGTTCTTGTGTTTCTGAACTTTCCTCTAGATTATAAATGTCGTTATACACAAACTTACTATTATAGGGGCAATCTTTGATTTCTTCTTCATCAGTTTTCTGCTCTTTCTTTTTGCTCTTTTTTACTTTAATTTCCAAGCCTTCTTCAGGTTTAATAATTTGTTCATTCTCAGATTGGTTTATGCAGGGGTCTACAATTTTCTTCTCATTCTTCTTCTTTTTTTTAACTTTGAGTTCTAACGTTTCTGTACTTTCTTCGATATTGTTATGTACAAACATATTATCAGGGCAATATTTAATATCTTCGTCATCAGTTTTCTGCTTCTTCTTTTTCTTCTTTTTTACTTCGATTACTTCAATTTCAAGATTTCCGTCCGATTTAATATTGACTTCATGTTGAAATTGATGTTCATGTGCGGTTGCTTTTCCTTCTAGCCTCATTTTTCGCTTTTTTTTCTTCTTTAAGTCAACTTCTTGTATTTTCTTATTTTCTTCTGATTCAACATTCTTGACATCTGCATCATTATATCCATTTGAATAATCTATAGTGGCAGTGTGATCTTTTTTTTGTTTCTTTGTTTTCTTTGGCTGATTGAATTGAACGTCATGGTCATCAGATATTTGTTGTGAATTTTCTTGTTTTTCTGATAACTGTTTTCTTGTAAATACTGCTAAAAAGAAACCACTACAATTATCGACGTCTGGTCGTGCATACAAGCATTTATCGCCATAATAACTATATTCTGATGATCCAAAATTAATCCATTCATTATTTAACTCTTTTTTCACGTCTACAAGATCATATATATCACCGAATTTTATCATTGCTTCATCTACAACACATTCATTTTCTTCTGGATAAATTGAACATGTGCTATATACAATTCTTTTAATATTTGGAAAGTTAAGTGCGTGGTTTAGAATCATTGATTGCAGTGACTGCAACTTACCCAATCTATTATACAAATTGGTTTGATCCTCTTTTCTTATTTCAATTCTATCAACCATCCCGGATCCTGAACAACTTGGATCTACTAAAATATACTCTATATTTGGATACTGTTCTGAAGATATTGTTAAAGCATCAGCTTGAATAGGTTCGACACAGGTCGCATTAGCGTGCGTGACAAATTCGCATAAAGTTTTATACCTATTATAATTCATTTCAATGGCGTAAATTTTTCTGTTAAAAAATATGTATCTTATTATTTGTTTCTTATCCAAAATGGTGATTGCAAATTAATGTTTATATTTACCCTTTGTTACTGATAATTGATGCAAGTTGAGTTGTTTTCATTCCAGGGGCAGAGCACATGTCCATAATTTCAGAATTTGGCGTTGGATTTAATAAAAATGCTGGAAGACAGCTGGCCTGTAACATAACAGATTTTAATATCAATATCAAAACAGTAGTACAAAAGTTTCAATTTAATTTTAAAATACCTTATCTTGTAATAACAATTTTCCATTGAGATACCCAGGATGATTATGAAATTGAGTACCAGGTGGAAATATGAACACTTCAGGTATGTGAAAATCTTGAATAAAATCATCACATCCCATGTTTGATATAATCTTCAAATGAGAAGTGTAACTACCACATTGAGGTAGAAGTCTCCATCCATCTTCAATAAATGCATTTAATGTTTCATCAATACTTGTTAGTAGAGTATTAACACGCACATATCGTGGCAATTTCACTAGAAGATTTTATTAAAAATAATAAGAATTTTACTCAGAAAAAGTAAAGTTTATTAGTATAAAACACTTAAAATTAATTTATTAATCCAAAGAGATCCGTAGAAAATTAATGCTCAAGTAAAAATTTTAAGTTTCTTGTTAAATTTTTTTTTGTTTATTCAGTTTTTTTATTAACTTCTTCAGTTGTATCAAAAATATCATCAGATTTTGAAGGTTCACTTGGCTCTTCGGGTTCATGTAAAGCTTTATAGATATATACACCTATAATTGTATTAACAACTATAACTGAGGCTAACACAGATATACAGTTTGTAGCAAACATATCAGTGTCAAATTCTGTTATCATTATGTGCCTTACGCCAAAGAAAGCTATAAATGGCAATGTGAACATAGCTAAGCTATAGAGAAAAAAGGACCCTATAACTTCTGCAATTTTTGACATAATGAATGATGACTCTTTCTCTTTTTCTGTAACTAATATCTTTCTAGGCTTAGGTACAACATAAGACAGCAAATTCTTTATTTTATAGTGCCTTCTTGATTGTATTCTGTTGTTACGAATGATTAAAACCATTGGATTTAACAAGAGCTCTGTATCTGTAAAATAAATAAACATAGTTTAACAATTACCTCTTTTCTTGTCACAGGGATCTACAGCAGCATCATGATTTTGCACTAATGCCTGCTGTAATTTTTCTTTATAATTGAGAACAGTCAGTACAGGTTTAGCTTCTGATTTTATTACTTTCTTGCCCCACAACAGTTCTGTTATTAAAACTCTTGCCAACCATGGATCAAAGCGAGGATTTTCAATAAGAATTTTAGTCTTATCTATTATTGATTGCAATTCTTCGCAATGATGCAAAGTCTCTGACACCAATGCGTAGATCCCTTGGACATTCTATATTACAACATTATATTAATGCAATACGCACAATATCAGTGAACAAAATATCTAAATTATTACAAAATTATTTATATTTATATTGATATTTATAACTTACGGGATGATTGTGTTTGAATACTAAAGTTTTGAAACTTGCACCATCTGCTAAAACTTTCTTCACAGTGCTTGCACACTCTTTGTAAATTCTTGGAACTTTTACAGAGTGTACAAATTTTATGGACATATTACAACTCATTTACCCTAAAAACAAAAATTAGATTATTGCTTTAACTTTTGAGTATGATATTATTAATCTAGCAAGGCTTATCCATTTATGTGAAAGATTATATTGAAACCGAACAATAATTCCAAAAATTACCTCAAAAAAGAGAAGATGTGAGTTAGAATGTTTCATTAAATGTATAAATTTTTCAATATTAAGTACAGATATTTACAACAAATTTGTGATTTTATTGTATATGTGTGATATATTACATTTTTAATAACTATATTATTGTAAAATAGTAAATGAAAGAAAAATGATGCTCCAACTTCTAATGCTTACAAATTGTACAATTATGCAGCACCAAAGGAAAAAAACATAAGCCATTAAAATGCAGCATTGAAGGCGTTAAATATACTTTGCCTATAATGATTGTGGACTTTTTTAGTATACATTAGAACTTAAAAGATATTAAATTTATACGAAACACAATATTGTACATGCATAGAATATGTAACATGCAATCACAGGATTTAAACATAAATACTTTTATTGCTTCTGCAACTCACGTTATCAAATTTTCAGTACAAAATAAACCATCCATTAAAAACTCAAACAATAACTTCTAATTCTATGTATGAATTCCCGAGACACGTGATGAAATAGATTTTCTGCATCGCAGGAAGCTCTCTCTTATAGTGATCTTGTAGAACAGTAATTTTCGTATATATATAGTTTTTACTACGGACTACGGAGTATATGCGCTTATAGGTTAGGAAAGTTAGGCTAGCCAACATGCAAAACTTAAATTCCTTAAATTTCTGAATTTCAATCTGTTCATGTTGTTATTTTATATAGATTCCTTATGACTTATGAGTATTGAGTACTTGTACTGAAAATTGAATTGACATTTTTTGGTTTCATAAGTGTTGGTAGTAAAAATAAACTATAACTGCAATAGTTATAGGCATATAGATATAGGTACTTACATGCAGATCAGATGATGCAGATCTTACCGACTACCGTAAATCAAAATGTGCATGACACTGATTAGTCGAATAATGTTGTCATTATTCTGTTGCAATTGAAAAGTTTAACATAAAACAAATAAAACAAACAAAATTAAAAAAACTTAAGGTGAGTATTAAAGGTATGGTAAATAAACAACATAGCATGTTTCACAACAATTTTGATATTCTTTGATATTGAAAAAAAGTTATTATCTTATTATGCGATTTTCTGCAGGTACAGACATGTATGCTTCACACTGCAGCACTTGATAGTACTTACTACTTGTATGATCATCAGTCTCACTCTCATCAGATTAGAATATAGTTAATAAAGATAACTATATATAACCTAGATTTTAATTAAATTTGTTCATTAAACTTTAAGCATAATTTATCGAAGTAAAACAGTTTAGTTGAAACGTAACTGGAGCGAAAATGGCTCCTAAAAAAAATAAAATACCAGCACGAATGCTTCCTCAAAACCGTAAGATTTTTTTTCCTTAAAAACAATGTTGTTTTGCATACAAATAAATTATACAGTATCATTTTCTTCTTATAGAGGCAGGCTTTGATAGATATAAAACATGGAAGTACAAACTTCCATTTCCAGATGAATACAAAAAACCTGCAAAGGCTTTAATGCAATTAGAATTAGAAAATATACCTTTGGAAAGCACAATTAATCCAAAGAAAAATCCAGTGAGTTAATATCATATCTATTATATTTTAGTCATCGATTAAACTTTTTTGAAAATTTTTTCTTTATGTTTATATTTATATCATTTGTAATTTTTCATTTTGATAACATTGATATTGTAGGTAAACAAGAATTTTTATAAGATAGCGGTATTAACTCTAGAACATGATAAAGAGATTAATTATCTGATAAATAAATTACAAATACTTAAAAACAATAAATTTCTAAAGTCACATGAAGCAAAAGTTTTAATAGCTGAGCTTTTGTGGGGTAAGCAGTTCTTGAAAACTTCCAATCATAAAGTTGAAGCTATAAAGTTTTATGAAGAAGATCTACGAGAAGCTTTTATAGAGGCAAAAGATATTTGTAATCCAAGAAGTGTTGACGAATGTAAGCACTTCATTATATAATCTTACTTTGACGCACTATATTCACTATAACACGTATTCAAATATAAATTCCAGGTATTACACCAGTATACATCCGCATCAATACTTTGGCCATATCAATTAATGATGTACTTTCTGCTTTTTGTAAAGAAGGCTGGCATCTTTTACCACGCTCTAATTCATATTCAGAATATTTATCAGTACTACAAAATTTACGTGAAAGGGATTTCATTCGAGATTATCATATTTCTGAACTATTAGCATTTCCAGCAGGAACAAAACTCTACAATCATCCTGGTTATGTTAAAGGAAAATTCATATATCAAGATAAGGTGTTTATATTGCAAAATAAAATAGGTAGAATTGCAATCATTGAAGTATGAATAATATTATGTTTATTATTTGTGCAGGGAAGTTGTCTTTCTAGTTTTTTATTAAATCCAAAACCAAATTCAATTGTATTAGATGTATGTGCAGCACCTGGAAAAAAAACAAATCATCTTGTTAATATTATGGATGGCACAGGGTAAATTACTGAAGTATTTCATTTTATTTTATGTATCTGTTTTTCACTGACAACATGTTTATTTCCCCAGATTAATTTATGCAATTGACATTCATCCAGAAAGAGTTGAAAAAATGAAAAACTTTTTAGGTTTAACAGAAACAAATGCAAAAATTTTAAAAGAAGACTTTATAAATTTTGATACCTCTGTCTGTTCAGATGTAAAATACATTTTAATAGATCCTACTTGTTCATATTCTGGTATATTCTTTTCTGTTGGGCAAAGAATGAAAAAATTAAGCATTCTGCGCAAACAGTTTAATTGCAACACTATGTTACGAATTGCACTTCAAAAATTTCCAAATGTGAAACGAGTTGTTTATACAACTTGTTCAGTGTATACAGAAGAATGTGAAGAGGTGATAGATCAAGTAATGAAGGACGTTGGTAATTCTTTTACACTATTGAATGTCAAAGAAATGCTATGGAATGAATGGGCAAACGTAAGTCAGCCAGGAAGTGTTTGTGAAGGAAAATGTTTACGCATTGTACCAGAATATGACCTTTGTCAAGGTTACTTTATAGCAGTGTTTGAAAGAAATTTTGATGTACCGATACCTCCATATGAAAAAAAAATTAAGGCGAAAAATGTTTTATACAGCATGGATGAATTAGAAAAAGTTGAAAAAGTAACTCGTGATGGAAGAGTTATTGAAAAATTTCTTCCTAAGCTTGAGGCAGATCTTTTTAGAAAAAAACAAGAAGATACGTTAAAAAATATTAACAACCATGCTCAATTGACTTCTAAACAAGTATTTCAACAGAATCAACCAAAAATGAAGTATGTAAATCCAAATTTTAAAAAACAATCTAATTTTCCTACAACTTCTGCAACAGTGACCAGTAGAGCACCCCCATTCATATTTGAAACTACTCATAGTCAATTATATCCATAAATTCGCTTTTTTTATCAACTTTCCATTTCATTAATATAATTTGATGTAATATAGTGATTTAAATAAGATTTTTTGAAGTCTGAATAAGATATAATTTTAGACTTAATGCATTTTGAAAATGCTTTATGGAAATTGTTCACCTCTAAAACTTAAGAAAATCTTAAGTTGTGATTAATAAAATTTTCATAACAACTTTTTTTTTTCTATTACTGAAGCATTTGTTATATGTTTTGTATTTTATATTATAAATAAATATATACGTAAGATAACAATGCCATGTTATTGTATTAGAACTAATTACTGACATTATTATATTCATCTATAAAAACGTTTTCAATCAAATTTATACTTATGCAAAATGTTATCTAAACTCTATTAAATAGGTTACTGGGTTAATTTAAGAAACTATACAATGAATCATTAGAAAAAAAGATTCTTGGTATTCAATTTAATTATTTTGAAAGTCACTTGTTATTTTATAAAAACTTTTATAAAGCAGCAGTTAGTAACAAATGATTTACACTAATAAAGTTAAAATATTTTCAAAAGAATTGTTCTTACTTTTTGAAGTTGAATTAATTACAACTCATAATTTTGTAAACATGATTTTTGAGTTTGAAAATCTCGTTATAACTATTAAATTATTGATTATGTCTCTATTAATTGTTTTCATTTGTACTACTAGTATAAATTAAAATACTGAAGTCACTGTGGAGTAAACTCATCACCAAAATGTTTTTGACTACAAAATCTTTGTAAAAGCATTCAGCTATTTAATTAGCAGTGATTTTCAAATAAATTCAAATGATTAATTGAAGTTTCTGAAAAAATTTTAGGAGTTAAAGATAACAGTCATCTTGCACAAGCCACAGCTTTTAGTTTTTACAAACTATCGCTATGAAGAATCGACCAAATATGAAGAACGTCTTTATAAAGAAATTATGAAAGAATTAAAGGATAAAGAGATAAGCTTAAACTTAATAAATAAAATTAGGTTTTAGATCAAGTCGAAGCTTTGAGAAGATGAGCAAAGAATGTCGGCTTACAGATCTGCAACTGGTATTGATCGCGATTCAAACTATTTTATATCACCAAATGAATCTATACCAAAATAAGAATGCGATGTTCATGCGTAGATAAGTCAGTAAGTGTAATTTTAATTTTAGGTAAGGCGCAATTGCGCAAAACTATTGTATTTTATAAATTTTCAATGAAAACAGAAATCATGTCTTTCTCATTATTAAAGTTTCCAATACACTAATCAGTTACAAACATAGCATTCCCAAACTACTTTTGATCCATGTTTAGCTCCGGCCCAAATATGTACAGCCACTTCACATAATGCTCTTGAAGGAGTTTTATCTAATCAGACACTTCCTGCTTAAAAATAATATTGAAAAACAGGTATAGTACATGACCAGGCGTCGAACTGACGGCTGGTCTGCATAAGCTTTTAAATATAAACCTCCTGTACGGATAAGCGCATGTACCAATATAGATTTAACGCACACGCGCACTTTTATAGGACAGAAGCTCGGATTGATCATGACGAAGATGGCCCTTATCACGGTACTCAGTAATGACGATAAGATTTTGCTGAAATCCGTGACTGTATTTATGGCTTCTGTTGATGTCATTCGCGTAAAGCTGAAGAAGAGAAATTAAGTTGTTTTTGTTTTATTACGTATACACATATTAAATAAAAAAACATTGCTCGAGATATTGATTTTTTATATTTCTAATAAAGCTTTTCTTTCTAAGTCAAACTTTATGAAAATGTTTATTGTATAATGTTATATTAGGAATCTTATTGTAAAATGCTATTATCCTTATCCTTCTTCTGTATTGAAGACTCGGTATAGAAAATGCATTAAACGAATTTTTGTACATGTCTAATCAGTCGTGTTTTCTATGTCTAAAGTTACATGTAATATATGCATTTCATTAATAATTAAGGAAGTAGTGTAAAAACAAATATTCTAACGTTTGTTCCTCAATTGCTATTTCATAAAGGTTGACTGCAAAGTTCACTTTATTCTTTTATTACAGAATTAAAAACTCATATTTACATAGGCATGTGCAAGTTATAACTAAGAAAGCAAAAAAAAACTGTGTATTTCATGAATACCAGGACGAACTGAATTTATTGCATAAATCACAGAATTCGATAATTGCGAGCTGCTGATAAAAAACACCAAAGCTAAAAATTCAATTGCCTCTCGTTTAACATTGAATCACTCAATCCAGCGCGATTTCCTTTACCTACATAATAATATTCACTATCAATTACAGTCTATCGACTCTATTTTAGTTTTACTCTTCTTTTTTTTCGATGATCAAACGACGTATATAATATTTAAATAGATTATAACATAATATTACAAAAATAACAAGCGCCCTGACAACGGTAGTCAGTAGACCCGGTGATAGTGTGGCCATAAAAGATTCCTTCATATTTATAAACCGACATGATATACAAAGTCTCTAAAAGTGGCGTTGTATAGACGAGATAAAAATTTGTTTTTACTCTTTAACTGCGTAACGCATGACTTTCGAAGTTATGTGTACGCTGTATACAGCATAACAAAGAAGCTTAAACTGTACTCGCGCGTATAAACTTACGAAATTGACTGATATTTTTTACAGTTTCCGTTTTTTGTACATACACACGGCACGATGTGTCGTCAAAAAATTTGTCACATATTTACGAATTTCATAATATTTTATAATTATAAAGGTCGTTAAAAAAACATAATTTAACAATACTTAATTATACGACTATTAGCCAACACTTATGTGCTACATTGTCTGAACATTACTTCTCTTTACGCAGTATGGAAATTGGCTAAGTTGCTTAATACAGTGCAGAATACTTTATAGTTTTTGTCTTCGGCATGGTATTATTGACTTTCTTGTTGTGCGTCTTTGACTTCGTCTGTGGATTGAGGTAGTTCCGCTTTCGTGGCTAATTGTAACGCATTGAGCCACCTTAAACACAAACATAATTGCATTTTATAATATAATTACTATTATAATTATAGCCACATCATAGATGAACAGAGTAATTGTCAAACCTCTCTTTATCCGTTTGTTCCGAAGCCTGAAGATAATACGATTTCCGTGAGTGGTGAATTTTGAAAGCGCGCACGCGATCCTTAGCGTTAAGAGCATCGTCGTCGGGTAGATCAATGCCCTCGGTGACGGTAAAACCAGGCATGGGGGTAGCAGTCATCGCAATGCGTTCGGACTCTGTTTTGAAAGTGTAGAGAACGAAGTCGTTATGAAGGGCGAACCAACGTCTTGTCCAGGGTTTGCTAGCTTGAGTCTTGAGGAGTAGGTAACCTGAAAGAACAGACGCCGCAGCAGCCGAAACCTGCAGCAAACTAGGTACCGGACCATTGCTACTGCTGGTTGGTGAAGACGGCGACGTCGATTTACTCAGCGGTTGCGTTAAAGCCGCATGGCATAGTCGACAAACTCGCATGTTTTTGTTGTCTTCAAACAAGAGCTTCTGATTCGAACATTTACTACAAACAATCTGTAATATAATATTGATGTATTATTTTCACAATTAAATTTATGACTATGAGTCTGTAAATATTCATTTTTCGAAATCAATCGCTTAATTATTTATAAAATTACTGTAAAAAATATTTATATATTTTAATATTGAATTTAATATTTTCCCAGCCAACTGATTGTCTCATTTCCGATAATAGCGTTAAGTATTTAATCTTCAATAAAATTGAATGGCATCTACTTAACATTCATAATTTTAAATGTATGCATTATAGATTCACTTACGATTCCACAAGCCCGACAGTTGTGTTTACGTTTCATAACGGAGAATATGACCTCGCAAACCATACAGCGTGTAACGTCGTCTGCTTTGAGGAGGGCCGTATTTACATTACCGATCTTGAGACTAGCCTTACGCCGCATGATCTCCTGCATGGTCTCAAACAAAGCGTCCAGCCATGCGGCTTTCTCTGTTGCAGAATCCGTGTACAGCTCGACGCTTTTATTCCGGCCCCGAAGATAGAATGTGTTTGCAGTCTCGAGATTGTCACCTTCAATAACCTGCAGGTTCTCGATCATGAATTTGGCTCGTAAACGGTACAATGGACCTGGTATCAGTCGCAGCGAACACAGCAACAGAATATCGCTAAACTAAAAATACAAATTTTAACAATGTGAATATTACCCATACAACGTGATAATGAGTAGATAGAATGTTAAATTATTCATTGGATTATTTACTAGGAACATGTGTCTTTCTTGATGATCTCCACTTCTGGCTGAGATTTTAACGATTCTTCCTTCTTTGACGAGCTCACGCGTCGCACTGACTAGATCTGTCGAATCGTAAATACTTTCTTGAATTTCTAGAAGTTTTTTGAATTTGTCAATCTTTTTCATAGCTTCATTTGTGTGATTTGCTGCAGTTGATACTAATTCTAGGGCTTCTGTAGAAAAAAATCAAAAAAACATTAAAAACCAAATTTTCTTTTAAATGTTAAATTATGAATTAAACAAGTTTTATTGAAACTTAAACTTACTTTTGGTATCTTCATAATCTGGGTTATCTTTAACGAGGTTTCTTAAATAATCTTTTAATAATAATTCATACCGCGGCAATCTCTGGATGGGACTAAGCATGTGATGTGCTAAGGAAAGTTTTGCGCATTCATCCAATTTTTGAATCTCACTTATAATAGCGGCGAACCTTGGAACTTTTTGTTGTAA
Organism: Philotrypesis tridentata; assembly: GCA_018906965.1. Taxonomy (NCBI): domain Eukaryota; kingdom Metazoa; phylum Arthropoda; class Insecta; order Hymenoptera; family Pteromalidae; genus Philotrypesis; species Philotrypesis tridentata. Next base: position 1,423,619 of record JACCIB010000019.1, on the reverse strand, counting down.
TGTGCTTATCAGATTTATTGCGAAATCGAAATTCTTCACGTATTCTGTATACATCTTTAAAAACGGAGCGAAATTTTTCATAATATCTCCTATTCTTGGGTCTGCGTGCCATGCCTCTATCCGTGTTTCCAGCTGGGGTAACAGAAAGTCATTGTGAAATTTGTAGATCGACTTAATGTTAGAAAACATTTGGGGAACTGTTTCCGGCGGAAACATTGGATGAGCCCTGTTCTCCTGATCGACCCGAAATTGAAAAATCTGATCAATGAGGTACAGAATATTGACATACTTCTTTTCAGTAGTCAATAGTTCATCAGCAATATGTCTGGCTTTCTTTCGTTTCGATTCTACGGAACTCTTTTTAGCTTTAAGCTTTGGATCGACAAGTAACTCGTCGGCGTGATCTGCAACAATTGCCGAATCCGTTTCTGAAGATCTCATCTCTTCGGATTCTTCGTCGCTTTCTGATTCACTAACAGCATAATCGTTTTGATAAGAAGTCTCTTGAACGACGTATCTGTAATAAATTCAATTATATAGTGCAAATCTTAATTCATTTTGTCAGAACTGATGATTCATTTTCGCCTAAATTCTATTTCATAACTTGAAATTGTAACAATTCACTTCACTATAATATAAATCTCAAATAATTATAAAAAATTATTAAAATCTGCCTGCATCAATCTAATAATCTAATAATTAATGTCATAAATTAACAACCAATATATTAAGTAAGGTCAATAAAATAGAGTCTTACTATACTTCAAGAATTATAAAATACTTGATTTGAAATTAATTACTAAGTGAAGAAAATTGAAAGAAATGAAGCTCCCAAAACATTACCTGCTGCTCCGATATTCCAAAACACTGTGTGACATCTTTGTGAAGGATGAGTCGACTGTTGTCTCTTGTGTAGTATTAGTATCTGTGCAAACTGCTGATGCTGTAGACATGACAAATGGTCTAAATCTGGGGAAACCCCCAAAACTAGCAATCCTATGGAAGGAATGTCTGGGATACTGATTTTGTTCATCTTGTCCGCCAACTGAATCTGAATCTTGTGAATTGCCATCTTCACTAGCTGCACTTTGTTGCTCTAATAATCGTGAATTCCTATTTCCAGTCTTTTCTAATTCTACGGATACAGACTGTGAGTCCTTGTCATCCGTGATATGTAAATCTGTATAAAATGTACTGGTGCCACTCGTTTTAGAGCCAAACATCTTGGGCTCGAATGGCTCTGGACGAAGACAAACCATCCAGGATGAATAAAAATCTTTCAACTGACCTCGCAGCATTCTGTTTAACAATAAAATGTATGAGTAATGGAGTACATTAATTAAGCAGCAATGATGATATGAAAGTGATATAAAAAAAAAGAAAAATTAAAGTCTAATATACTACTGATTATCATCACCAAAATCATATAATTATTTTTTCTGCTCTTTACAGTCCAAAAACTGTAGCTAAATCATTTTAATAGTGCATTGAACTTTTCTTTTTTAAGAATAGATGATTAAAATTAAGTATACAATAATTAAGTCTACCGCTTACTCAATTACAGTTGAATCTTGCCTATCCCTGTGTAAATGCTATGAGCGTTGGCTATGTGTAAATGAATGTGTCTAATTAAGCAAAGTGTATTAACAACTTCAGCATAAGAGTATGAAAATATTAACAGTAACATTTTTACTCGGATGCACTCGACATAATAAACTATTTCACTGTTATAATCGAATGCAAGGAAGGATTGTTTCAGGTTAGACAGGCTGAGTAAAAAGCTTAAAGCCGTCCAGTGACGCTTAACTCTAATATGAACTCATTGTCCCAATCACTCTATGAAATGTCAAGAGCTACAAGTGAATAGCCGTGCAAGATAGAGAGACAGAGAGGGAGAGAGAGATGGAGAATGATACAACGGCCGTTAAAGCATAAAACTGCAGAGTCAAGAGCTTTTGATACCGCAAAAAAGCAGTATATCCTTATTGAAAGTAAAACGAGATCCTTGCACTCAATTGCAGTGTGTGCGTGTGTGTAAAGCGAATCAGTATAGGTACTACAGCAAGAAACACAAGAGTGCTCCAGCAGGAGAAGAGAGAAAAACTCACCTCTAACCTGGCCTTGTACGGCCAGCTGCACGGACGAGATACCAGCGATTCCTGAGCCTGGCATCGCGCACTAGCTGTCCTGAACGTCGAGGACAACGTATAAGCATACACCGCAGCGATCCCAAGTCTCAAATCGTACGGCCCAGAGAAAGCGAGGGCGCGCTTTGAATGCGAGGCGCGACCGAGCGTAAACTGGCGCAGCGTGTTGTTGTTGCCGTGGGAGGGCCGCCTAATTTGGAGCACACGGGCCGCTCCTCTTATCAGAATCGGAGCTACTCGAGGAGAGAGAGAGAGAGAGAGAGAGAGAGAGAGAGAGAGAAAGAGAGACCGGTCGCGTATTATGCTTCTGCGCCTTTTCCTCGACGATTCACCCGCACTATCTGGCGCTGCTGCGTATACACGTAGTGTCAGTGTATAGTGACGATGTCTCAGATGTTGCGCTTAATCGCGGCTACTCCACGCGTATAGGTATATATTGATTTCTATGTACAAGAGCTTTGTGTATTGTATAGGTGTAATACGACCAAGAGAAAATGAGTTATGAGTGTATCGCGAGTATACGGCCACGGCGAGATGTGGCCGCCGTCGTTGCTCTGCGCGCACTGAACACTGAAGGATGCTTTGCGCGCCCATTGGCCGTTCGATTTTCCATGCGTGAGTGCGGCCGAGTGAGAGAGAAGGAGAGTGAGACAGACTCACTTTATATACGTAACTATAAGTATATATGTGCAGTATAGACCTCTTATGTGTGTGTGGATATAGATATACTGTCCGTAATGTAATGTTCATGTACACTATAAAGAAACTGTACACCTCGTATGGCTGCTTTATTTATTCGCTCTTTTTGTCTCGTCTGCTCCGCTCGTCTTCGACTGGAGTACATATATATACCTGTTTGTAGCTATAATAGCTACAGGTATACATGACTCCGAAAACTCAAATTGGAGCTCAGGTGCTTTTCTTCGTGGGGATCTGCGTACTGTACACATGTGTAGGTGTAGGTGTATGTATACATAAATATACATGTATCTATATATAGATATAAACGTAGCCAGCTGCGAAGGCGGACGTGTGCAAGGATTATCCACTTATCGCGACTCCCGAGCTGTGGCAGTATACCGCAGTAGTAGTAAAGTAATAGCTATACTGACGTCGGTAAGACAGAGCAGCGGCAGTATAGCCTTCGACCTTCAAGACACTTCGACTTTTTGGAGCAATTGCATATGTGTGTACTATAACATATTATTATCGCGCACTTAGTTATTACAGCTAGCGTTTGCATCCAGCAATACTGTAATTTGTCGAGATTCGATTAGTAGTTTGATGGGAATATCTTTGAGTCTGAGATACAAGTATATTGTACACGCTAAAGTATAGAGAACGAGATTGTAGTATAATATAGTCTCACGCTATGCCATGATTTAAGTCATAGAGACTTAGGACTTATTTATAGATGCAACGACGGTTATCCACTTTTTTTTACATCGATTTTATATTAATTTCTTTTTTATTGTTCAGCTTGGATACTCGCTGTTTCTATTGCCTTTGCCGTTACGCGTATATTATTGTACTTTTATGCATGTATTGCACGTGCAATAATTGAAAGTCGAAACGAGAAATGTGTCATGCTCGTTTAAAACGTTTAGCTTTAGCTGAATATTTCAATATCGGTCAGTTACAGCGTGTATTGTCTTTCCAGCGGCTGATTAATTCCAAGTAAACGTCATCATCTACAAACGTGACTTAATGCATTGTTTGTTCTTTTTTTTCTCCAGGCTATCTCGTACTCGACAGTCGACAGGTAATATGTGTACCTAAAAAATAATTGCAGTACACACGCACATATAGGTACACGACTTTATAAATATATACGTATCCGCACAACGAAGAGTATCTCATCAATTCTTGTTTTTTGAAATTTTAATTGTTTTTTTTCTTTCGTTTCTGGGAAATGCAGGTAGATGGCGGTACACTGCACGAACTGGACTTTTATGTGTCAAATCAAATCGGATAGTCGGATACTCGGATATCGTCTGCCGCACAGCAGCCGTTAAATGAATAAAAACAAAACGTGACTGTGTAAAAACATTCCTAGAAATTCGACCGATCGTTTATATCTCTGCGGCGAGAATCGAATACAGCTGATTATTTATTTTTCTTATTGTTCGCGGAAATGAAAATCAGACATATGGAAATGAAGTGATTCAGAGTTTATAGGAGCTGAGTTGGAGATATATCTGATTTTTCATCAAAATAATGCATGACGTTGCCAGTATGCCGACGTCTCCGGTTCTCGATCTCAACGTCGATCCGTCAAGGCAACGATATCCGTTTTGCATTGTATGGACACCGATACCTGTACTAACGTAATTGCCGACTTAACCTATGCACTTGTATATTTATAGTTCATTATTGATGCTCATTGATGTCATTGAAATTTTTCAGTTATTTATTTCCTTTTATTGGTCACATGGGAATAGCAACGTCCGGTGGAGTCATTCGTGATTTCGCAGGACCGTATGTTGTCTCCGAAGACAGAATGGCCTTTGGTTGGCCAACAAAATATTGGCAACTGGAGTATTCAAAGGCGAAAGGAAGAGTGCAAGGATGGGACTCTTCCGTTCATGAAGCTAGTGAAATTTACAAAGGCAGAATGGTAATTCATTAATATATAAAAATGTATGAACATTGATCATTAATAAACTCGTTCGCAATTTTACAGCACAATTTGCTGTGTGATAACTGTCATTCGCACGTAGCGACAGCTCTAAACTTAATGTCTTATGATAATTCAAACAATTGGAATATGGTTAAACTAGCTCTATACATGCTAATATTTGGAAAATATGTTAGGTAATTGTAAAAATTATACTATTAATCAATTAATTAATTAATCAATTGAAACTGTTCTACTAATATTTTATTTTACAGCTTCACAGCAAGGATAAAAACTTGGGCCCCCTTTATAATATTAGTTACAATAATTTTTTTACTTTCTTATTTATTATAAAACACATTTTGTATCATTTTATAGGATTTTTATTAAAAAAATTTCGATGTACATACATGTTCGTGTAAATAAAGGTCTAGTCAGAAATTCTTACAAGTGAATATTGCATGGCAATAATTTAAGCCTTTGTAAAAGAATATATGCTCTGTACAAGGATAAGCAGTTCATATTTTGATTTACAAATAGTAGCGTATTATTAACATAAATATTATATTAGCATCTATAATTCTCAACGTGAGTACAAATCTGTGTACATATATGGCAAATTATTCTTCATTCTGACTGTCCATTTCAGCAATAACACTACGCTCTACACTAAATTCATAGTCATAATTTTCTGTGTTAACTCTTTTAATAAAAGATTCTATTTCATTCAATCGAAGTTGATCAATTACCAAGTCTTCGTTCATACTCCTTTCCAATTCTTTGCAAAATTTGAATGGTATATTAGTCAAGTAATTAGTGGGGCCTTCTTGAGAACCTTGTTTGACAAATGGTGACACTGGCATTTGTGGATACGGAGTTATGTTACCAAGCGATGGATACAAATTTGGTGATTTATCATCAGCATTGGGTTCGGGCTGATTTCGTCTTTCAACAAATATAAATTCTCCATCTTCTGGCCGAGCAGGCTCTTGAGGGGATTCAGGAGGAGAATCTTTATGCTTTTTTTTTCCAAAAAACCAAGACATGTTCTCTGTAAGGTATAAATACACATGCAAAATGATTAATCAATTAAAATTTACATAAAGTAATATGATGCAATAAACTTACAGTGAAAGGTTAAGAACACAAGTATCAAAATATTAAAAACAACACTTCATAAAACCATACAACACATTTCTAAAACATTAACGTGGGAGTTGCTAAAAAGTCGACGGATCAAAATTTTTAAAACGAAAGTGAGAACAATGAAAAACAACAAAAAAACGCTGTTAAATGAAATAATAGCTTTCAACAAAGGCGACTTATCAGCTGCGCCGTTGCTTTGCGACTTTGCTCCTATGAAGTGTTTAGTTGAGTTGCTGTAGTGGTTCTACTGACTGGAATTTTTCGCGCGTGCGTTGTGTTCGACGTTTCTAACATCTAATACTAATTAGCATTAAAAAAGGTAAGTTCGTTTAGTCTTTAGACGAAAGGAACATCCATTCAATTTTGAATAGCATGACTACAATTTTTATTTAAAAAAAATGATTTGATGGTAAGAGATCAAATTATGTTAGTCATAATTATATCATAGTCGTAAAATTCACGGGAATGCAATTACTTTAAAATTCAAAGTCTATTCATCTCTGATCAAAGTTCCCAAGCGTTCCGCAATTTTAAGAGGCTCTGAATTCAAATTCTCGCGCCATAATGTAGTAGACAAAAACGCAATTATTTTGTTTTATAGCAACGTAATAACAATTAGTTCACAATAAAAAATTGAGTATTTCTTTTCTTTTTTTACTTGATTATCTATTTATGTTACCAAATTTCAAATTTATTTAGTGCAATTATCTTGTGGCTTAATTATTAGGCAAAAATAGTTGTTTTTCGTCTGTTAAGTTATGGCGCGAAATTTAAATGATTAATGGACAACGAAGTATTTACTTACTTAAACCCAAATAAAAATTAAATTTTGAACCAAATTATAAATTTGTAATCTATAAAAAGTATCTTTTATAATTAATACTTTGATGTTATTTTTTCATATCGTTGTTTTAGTCTACATAGTTTTGACTCTGTTCGATTGTAAACATAGACATTGCTACATTATAAATATTTCATTAATTGAATTTTTTGGGATCTACTTCATAAAATAATAATTGGATAAGCCACCTGTGACATTCAAATTTAAATATTTTTAGCTTTTAAGCTTAAATCGTTAATTACTTATTCTCACAATGGTGTTCATTTTATCAATTAATGTAATTGTATAAAAAAAATATTTGAAGAAAAACTTTTTATTTTCACGTCTTAAATAATTGTACAAAACAAGCTATCTATAGATGCAAAGAAACGTATGCATATTTAAATGACGCCTATATACAAAAACTGGAGAAAAAAAGATTTGTTCTCAAAAACACAAAAGGCAAAAAATTTTGCTAAAAGTTTATTCTCGCACAGTGAGCGCATAAAACAACTCGATCAAATCCTCTATAGTGTCTTACGCGAAACACACTCAGTTTTATATTTAGAAAAATCAATCTTATAAATATTCAGAATCGCGTAACTCTTGCAATCGAAGTATGCAGCCAACTATACCCAATAGTCAAAGAATTAAGCTCTTCTACTCGACAACTTAATTGAAATTTCGCTCTAAACTGTCATTCAAATTCGATTAAGAAACTAACAGCAAATCCGTAATATTGAACTGTAAATAAAAAATAAGAAAAAGCTAAATTAAAATCCAGCAGCGTTACAACTGCTGCACACAGCCAACGGCATAAAGTAGATGTATGTAGTATGTACACAAGTATATACAGGTGTGCGCAAAACCCAAACTTCGTGAAACCACGAATTAAAGCTGCTTTGTCAAAAGTTAGAGCGGCGCCGTCGCGTTATTTTCGCGTCGTCGCTTATATCCTTCGGGCGCGCTATCAGTGCGCAGACATCGTTGCTCTCGAGTCTCATACCTTGCGCTCTCGCGCATGGAATTTCACCCCTCCGCACGAGAAAGAGAGAGAGACGGCAACAAACCTCGATCAGCATCGCGCTATAGTTTAGTACATTATACAGATTATACTCGTATAGGTATCTAATGGAAGACACACACAACACAACGCGCAAGGTAGTCTCGGATGTGTATATATAGGTATATAGATTGCGGAGTATGGTAGATAGGATAGTTGATTCGTATATATACATATATACGTTACATATAATACTTACACCAAGCACAGTGCACACTGGCACTGCACACACACACATATACCTTATACGCATAGCTATATATAGTGTATACATACTGCAGAAGCGAAGGCAACCTGCTCGCACGCAGGTATGCGCGCGCGGCTTTTTTCCACCCCCGAGTGCTATACTTTACCGCGGGCCGCGGCCGAGGCGCTTCGAGGAGAGGAGAGGAGAGAGCGAGAGCGACATACTCACTGTATAGGCACTGTTGTCGCTGAGCTCAGTGGCCTGGCTCTCGGTCGCGTCGCGCGCGCTCTTATCGCGCGCCAGCAGTTCGCGCCCCTAACCTCAAAATTCTACTCTCTCTCTTTCTTGAGACACTTGGTTTTTCCCGTGCGCGTCCCGCATATACTTACATACTTATACACTCGAGTGTGTGCCTGTGATTCTTCTCTCGCATTCGTTTCCCGCTGTGTGTGCGACTTTCGACTCGACCCTCGGGAGGAATCGCGGTAGCGAGAAAGTCTTTTTTCATCTCGTCCGCGACGGTGTAGACGGCTGCTCTCTGTCTCTCTCTTTCTCTGGCTCCGCAGCTGTCGAGGAGGACGTCGTCGTCGCTCGACTACCAGCACTAGGTGAGCTTCTTCGTTTATCGTGTAATTTGGTCGTGTTTTGGGCACCTGTTTCCGCAGCGAGTCCTGCGCGAAAGCAAAAACAACGAGAGAGAGAGAGAGAGAGTCTCTGCCTTCAGTGTTTACAAATAAACTCTGGGGATTTCGTGTAGGTGTTTCCGCGCATTTTTCTCGGTAAACTCTATAGCGGATTAGGCTATTACTTGTAAACTTGGTTATCGTACGTATCTTCGGGCCTCTGCGTGTTTTGTGGGAGGCTATCATCGGTACACGTATACAGCAAAACGAACGATGAATCGCTAACACTTGCTCCGATGCGTTTTTCCCTTTCTCTCACTCTCTCACTCTCTCTCTCTCTCTCTCTCTCTCTCTCTTCCCGCATTCTTGCGCTTGCTGTTTGTGTCTCTTCTCCACTATATGGTTATATATACTTATATAGGATCATGCGGTGGGTGAGACGCTGCGACGGAGCAATTGCGAGAAGTTTGTGCGAAAAAATCTTGTTATTTTGCGTTTCCACTGAATAATGACGTATACTATGATGTTTGCTTCGTACAAGTTTATTTACATCGAAATTTTTCGTAACATTACGCTTCGCAACGATATTTCCCTATATCGTCTTCTTCGAATGAAATTGATTTTCCATTCATCGGGATGAGGATTTAATTCGAGAACGCGTTACAACATCTGAAAATAAAATCATCGCAACACCTTCTATTTCCATTACCAAATCACAGCGTGCGCGCGCATTTTCGCACCGCAAAGTGTACGAATAGGTGTGCGCATATATATAGGTGTTTAAGTATATCTGTACTGCAGGATGCCTCGCGTGCCTTGATCTCGACTCGCTCCGCTCTGCGCGCTCTCTCTAAATAGAGACTTTTTTTTACCACAGAGTGGATATATACATATTACATGCACGAGAATGCAAAGACGCTCGTGTGCGCGATTGAGCGAGAGAGGGGGAGGGAGAGTGGGAGAAAGGGGAGGAAGGTGGGGGAGCGGGATTCTCGGAATCAACAGGCTTCGAGATCAGTTCATCTCTCACGGCTTATGTAAGGAGGGCAGGAATGAAATTGGAATTTGGGGGAGTCAAACACACTAAATGTCGAGACGAAAAAATTTTGGCGTTGCCATTGAGCATTGGTTGAACGAAACGCTTTTTTTATGGAGAAGCATTCAGTTCTTAATTTTCCTTTAGCTATTCAATGATATCTGATTTGAGCATAAGTTTTACAACACCTTTTTTGTGAATCAATTATTTGTGTAATTATATAACTGTTAAATAAATAAATTATCCATGTACATTTCCATTCTTTCGTATCTGTGAATGAATGAAATTGACAGTAAAAAAAAAGATTGAAAATGTTCGTACAAAAATAGACTCAAGTTACTGCTGCAAACAAAATCAATGAACCGACGACTTTTTCGATGAAACTTTTCGAGCATTGCACAAATAAGCTGCAGGTTAAAAATAAATGGTGGATAAGAACAGACATGAAGAAAGAAATCAAATAAATAATCGTGGCTTATACTAACTCTGCCTGCCATCGTACCATCGAGAAGAGAGAAAAGGGAATGATCTATTCTATTAATAGAGTTCACCGCTTCTGTCGATAATTAATTTAATCTAATCAGATTTCAATCCGGAATGAGAGCGTTAAAATTTCGTTTCTCGCGCCCGACGTTTGGGATTATAAGTGAGCGAGTATAATACCATAGACTTGCCGATTTTCCCACCGCCTCTTGATTTCCGTTCTGCAGTTAACGTCAATCTTCATTTAATATATTCTCCTTATAATTGGCCGTAGGTGTTGCCCAATTCTTTCTTGATGTTGGTAAAGCTGAAGCGTGGAAAACAAAATATAGATAAAATCTTGTTTAAAGTAATATGACTGAAAATTTTGTTATGTTACTCATTCAATCTAAACTAAAATATTTTAGCAAGTTATGCCAAATTGAATTCTAATGAGTTGTCTTAAATAAGATTTCATTCATTAGACAATTTGCATACCTAAAGTCAAGGGCAAAAACGATACGGGCTGTTATTCAAGGAAAACAATTTTCGTGCATTTTGAAAGTAAATGAAGTACTGCTAGATATTAGCGTGAGCTACTTAATTACCATGCAAAAATATACACAAGTTTTTATCTATTTCAATTATAGTTAAGAGAAAATGTAAATTATGGGAATTTCTTTCAACATGTCTCGATGAATAACAAGTCGTTTTTGTGCTTATCGCGAGCACTATAAACAGAATAAATTGAGTGAACTCTTTAAAACTTTGAGAGGGTCGGCGTGATACAATACGGCGGCATGGACGGAATAATATTTGATTGTTATTATCAAAATTTTGTTACTTTTAAATCTAAAGATTAATTTTGTTTTTGCTTTTAAAGTAAAATTATTATTCTGCGAAGCTTATTTTCAAGAAGAAAAAAAATTAAAAATAATAATTTAACAAACAAATTATGTTTGTATTCAATAAACGTTATAAAAGTAGGTAATCAAATATTTTTATACAAAGTATTTTATTGAATTTCAGTGACGACTCAGACGTATGTGACGAGCAAAACACACTGAGGGTGGTAAATGCAGTGGATGGCGGATGTTCAAGCAAGCAAGAATGTCCGGCGATCACCCTCCTACAAATTCCCATCTAAACGCAACTAAAGGTAAAGGAGTTAAAATTATTTCTGCTATAACATTATTTATTTTTATACTTATAATTTATGGGACGCAACACAGAAAAATAAGATTGCATAAGCTTTATTCGTAATAGACAATCCAATTAATCTCATTTGATTCTGATAGTGTTAAGTACTTCCTTATAAACAAGCAGTACTATAATAAATTTTACGTACAAATATTGTTGGACTAACACGTCTTTCTCAATGACCTGATTACAAAATTCGTTTATTCGAATATGTGATTTTAATCGCTTGTGTATCTCAATGACAAGAACTTGCGAAGCGAAGAGTCATAAACTTGAATTATGATATACGATTATTACTCGTAAAATATTTTAGTAAAGTAAAATACTGTGAAAATGTTATCGTTGACCATAATAACTGAGGACACAATGTATCATGTATACATTAACTTCGATTTTCGATTATCCTCATAGATATCCAATAATTTTTTTCCATTAAATTAGGACTGCAGTTACTGTGTTAATCATCAGTGCACAATAATTAATGTTTAATCTGTCCGTGCTAAAACAAAGCTTAGATAAATACTCAGTTGACTAAGTAACAATCATCATCTTCAAATTGAGAAGTGTGATTAATAAAGTTTTACTATTTCACTCGCGTCATTCGACCTTGACAATCAGGAAGTGAATGCTCAAAAGCACATGCAGCAGTACTATACTGCAGAAATCGGATTATCTATAAGAGCATCAATAAATTTTCTAGGAGGGCAGAGATACTATACAAAATAATTCCAATATAAATAATAAATATATATGTTAAATTTTACGATTTAAGTTTAAAAATGGAAAATGCAGTAAAGGAAAAAACAAGAGGAAAGGATTCATCGAAAACAAACGTCGCGAAGACTTGTAAATAATACCTAACAATAAATGCGAGCTACAAAGTGTTACACGCGATGTCGATGGTATATTTGCAATTTTTCTGATGCAGCGAAACAAAATATATGCGAATAGAGTTTTTACTCACAATTTTTTTCCTCTCTTTCTTTACCGTCGAATCCTAATCTCTTGCATGCAGTTACATGTATTCTACATTATAGTCTTGATATGTAAAATTATTGATAAGCGCAATATCGCATACACCTTCACACAACTAAATATGTTTGCAAAAATCATGATCGAATTTTTTCAGAACATAAATATATTTTTTGAATTTAATACCAAGCATTTTTCACGTTCCTAAAATCTCTTTTAAAATCTTTTTTATAAAATTCAATGCACTTGTGAAAGTTGATGCTGCATCGTGCGACGACCGCTTTAAATTAACTTTTTCACAACTTCACATCTCTCAATCGGATCAACCCTAAAATAGTCCACTGCAAAGTGTCAATTATCTAGTAGTCTTCGATGAGAAAAAAAGCAATTATTATTTTTTAATTACACTAATAAACAAACAAATATATCAATTAATTTTCTTTTCCTTTTATTCTCGCATTACGTGTACGAGATCTGTGAGTCTTGAAATAGAAAAATACGTGAATAACGTATCCGAGCACGCATGCGTTTGTGCACATGCATGCGAGAAAGCAAAAAGAAACTCCGTGTTACAAGCAAATTTGTGTTTTTGTACCGTATTTAACAATGTTACGGCGAGCTGCAGCCTTATATATATTTATGTAATAGTCTGGACTATACGAGAGTGATATTTCAATTGTTGATACTGTTTTTTGTGTTAAGTTACTGCTCTGCCACTGTATGATCTTTGTTTTTAACTTAATTTTTAGACCTGAATTAGCGTTATGAGTTTATGGGTCATGATAGTTGAGTAAAATTTCAATGATAGAAACGTTTACGATGTGTGTAATTGTTAATTTTAAAGTTAAAAAAATTACTGATAAATGTGATTATGTATCTACAGATAAATATGTAATTTTTCCTTCTGAGAAATTATATTATTCATTAAACATAGATCGTTATTAAATAAATAAATATAAAACTGGTTATTATTCTAACAGTTTTTTAAATCTGAATTATTTAACAGTAGCTTTCGAAGAAGTATATTACTATACTGCTATATTAATTGTATACTCTCATTATAGAACTAGTTATTGTATTACCTAATTAAACTAAATAAAAAATAATAATATCAATAAACTTTTACTTCGATGACTGATTGGCAAAACGACTTATGCAAAGATCCTACTAAAGTCTATTCATTTACAATCCAGGACCACAGCAATAAAGCAAAGCAGAGATAGGACAAATTTGTTAGAATATTTTTTAAATTTTCATATTAAAACAGTCGGAAGCCACTCATTGATTATGTGTCTCTTGGAAAACTTAAGAGAACATAAAGTTCAGCATTCAGGAATCTCTCAAGGTGAAACGGATTTTCCGCATGCGCTTGTTATTGCGCGATGATTATTGCAATACTTTTAGTTTCTTTTAATAACCGAGCTACATCTGCAATAATTATTTTGACTTGGTAGTCAGTTTGTTTCCTTATTAAATGCCGATATGCAAATTCAAGTAGGCTTAATGCGTGTATCGTAATTTGAAGACTCGTATATGATATTATGCGCATAGAGTAGGATTATTGCTACAGAATTTGTAATATTAGCTCGTGTGCGCTGCGTCACATTGAGATAATCCAATTTCACTATTAAAAGCACGACGATCGCAAGATTCGTTCGCACTTTTGTCTCTTGAACATCGGCGATATGAATAAACATTCTCAATTTGACCTAGTTGTATTTTAAAAGCACATTAAAAGCACTAAAAATAACCTCACTGACGCTCTAATACGTATAATAGCGTGCAATCCAAGACTCTATACCTCAACAACCGTCAATTTCACGCATGTCAATTTTGTGCGAACAAGCCTCTGCAGTGCAAGAACAGCTCGCTAATCGACCTACCTGCAAAACTGAAAAAAACGTCGAGAAAAAGAGAGGCAATAAGCCACCCCCGGACAGTCCATCTCACCCTCACGTGATCGGCACCGCTATAGCGCAACTGCATACGAAGGTCATCCTATCTTTAGTGGCTCGCAGACTGGGGTAGTAACAATGCACCGACCTGCCGCGACTCATTAGTTCCTCTCGGTCAGGCTCAGGGTGAGATTTGCGTATCTGCTTGCGTTTCATATGGGCTCTATAAAGGGTGGCGAAGCGTCCCATGACGATTACGATGGCTTTTCCGGAAGGATTTATTTTAAGTCTGAAGGATCATTGTTTATTTATAAAACTAAGTGGAAAATAGACGCACGGCTAATTCCGTCACACGTGGCGCACGCGCGCAGGACGTATTGTCGTATTGTCTCTGCTATAGACGCGTTTTGTTTTTCTTCATTTTTATTTTTTCATCGGAAATTTTTTTTTATATTAATCTTTATTTTAATTATTTACGTTATTAGGATTTTGCTTGACTTTTATAGATAAATTTAAACGTCGCCATTCGCACATAAGAAAAAGTACTATTTCTGGTTTTATGGTTTACACACATGCATTGAGCATCTAATATTTACTTTTAAAATTTATTGATGGATTTCAGGATATACGTATTGAGTATAGCAAAATATAGTTTGATATAAAAATAAATAACACTAATTATGAAATGAAGCTTGCCCATAAGCCATATAGTATGTGCTCTATTATTAAATAAACTCGCCATTATCTTGATTTTTCAACACGATGAAAACATTAATTATAGAAATTTAAAAATAAAAAATTCTCAAGGAAAAGCTCGAACTCAGACTCATTATTACAACTTCACATTAATCGCATGCAAATATGGTTTACGTTATAATTGTATTGCATCGTAAAAAATTTGAATTTTTAATACAGCCTACGTTATACGATATGATTTTATGTTCACTATATACGTGATAAATTATATTTTCCACCTCCAGTATATTAAGAAAGTCGATCGATTGTAATGAAAGCTCTCATCTGCAATACTTTCCTTTCAAACAACAAAATCATCTGTTCGCAAGAAAGTTATGACTCACATTAATTATTGAAATAAAAAAATTCGTAAAACGCGTCGAAGGTTACTTTAATCGCCCCCGCGGTTTTTCCTCGTTCGCGTGGAAAAACTAAATTTAAAAGCAGGTCTGCGTGCCAGGACAATAACATGAATGAAATACACTTCCGCTTGGGCTATTCCCCGAATTTTTCTTTTTTTTTCTTAGAAACAGACGAACAGTGTTTGGCAGGATTTTGCAATGCAATGTAGATCTGATGTGTCAGAGAGGGGTTGCATGAATGAAGGAGATGGTTTATATTTATATTTTGTGGATCGTTTCAGATGGAGGTCATAAATTTGGTATATGCCTCGGAGCTGTCCGAATGATTTAACTTTGCGAGCTCTGTATATGAGGATGATATTTCAGAGGAATCTAAGTCGCCAATTTACCAAGTTTAGAAATAAGCTGTCTATGCACAATTCATATTTTTGCATAATTCATGATATATTCAACTTTTCGATAAAGCTTTTCAAAACGCACATTCAACTTAAGTTGTAACTATCAAAATTTTTACTAATAAATTTTCTCTAATTTCCCGCGCGTCGAATGAATATACCAGCTGTGCTGGCTTTTGTCATGCCCTCTTAGTCTCTTTGTTTGTTGCGATAATGCTCGAATATCGCCACGCGGAAATTGTTGGAATTAGAAGCTCAACTCTGGCAAAACTCCACATGAATGAAGAGAATATTTTGGCGGCCAAGTGAACGTGCCTCGTAAAAGACGAGGAGAAGAATCACAGCGAAGAGATACGAACTCTATGTGAGAAAAGTCTGGACGTATACTGAAGTTCGCGGCTGTTTGTTATTATTATTATTATTTTTTTTTTTACGGTATTTTATGGGGGTCCGGGAGGTCTTCGTCTCTCGTAAACCTCGTCTCGGGACTACTATTTTTGCGCGCGAGCACAGTCGAAAGGAGCGACTCGGTCTGCTACACTTCGAAGAATCTGTATAAAGCTTTTTTTGCATCCTTAATTTAATACCGCGTGAATCACGCTCGATAAACACGCGCGCGATGAGGGGTAACAAAAATCAATGTTAATGAAATCTATATCGGTCTCTCTCTCAACCACACACTACGCACACACTCGTCAAAACGATATTGCCATATCCGTAAATCCAACGTGCGGTAAGTCACATGGTGATGTCAGCTATGTCAGCTGCTGCTGTGTGGCACCACGGAGTCACATGATGATGTCATCCGCGTCGAGTGCCCTTGCACCAACACGATTCCGCGAATTTCAGAGTTAAAATTGGCCGGTCCCCATACGAGGATTCTTGTTTTTCTGCCCGCAACGGGACACGCGGCGGCGTCTTTTACGAGCAGCTCACTTTTAAAAAACGTAGTCGGAGAGACGGACGGAAATTCATTTCAATTATAATTGCTAAATCCGATCAAGAGAAAGATTTTACGAAATTCAGTCAGTCGCGGCTTGTTGTTGATATATGGACAACGATGAAAATTGTGCGATTAAATGTGACGATGAGCACAACGAAGAGCAGTCGCTCTACAATAAAATCCGATATAGAAACCGCGGGATAAATCAGCAGTATACGAACAATAGGAGCAAACAGCCGCTCATTTCGCCGAGAATAAATCGTGGGCGACGAGGATTTAGCCGCTCGCCAGAAATAGAACGCGCGCGCGCGCGCGACTTTCCACCTCCGCGGCTGGTCGTATCGTGACAGAGTTAACGACCCGTAAAGGGACATCGTTGACACCGTTGATTTTTCAGTTGGTGCTATAACTTTGCTTTCCACCTCTGATCTCGTTGTCACGTGTGCGCGTTACGTACATGAATATTGTCGAAAGAGAGGACCGGCCAACGCGTGCGACAAAAGATGGACGAAAATATAAATACATGTATATATAAGCGTTGCAAAAATATACTCGAGTCTCGATTGACACCGGACGAGGACGACGTTGCGTCGTTGAGATGGTAACTTTAATTTTTGGCCAACATAATGCAGGTGATTTTTTTGCTCCATCGGACAGTGTATTTCCCAAGCCACCTCTCATCGCAAAACGCCCCCTTCCTCGCATCGACGTCGCCTCTTTCCGCGGAATCTTCTCGCTGCGGTTATTTTTAGCTCGAGCCAGGAATAGCCGGCAAGGCCGCGGTTATTGCGACAGGATCGCGAGCGAGAAAGCTAATTATTCTTTTATTGGCCAATAATCTTGCTTGAGCCTCCGTCTTTGAGTGAACGTTTCATGCTCTCCTTCTTTCTCTCATTCATTCTTTTTTTCTCTCCTTCTCACGTCCCCTCTCCGATCTTTTCGAGCGATGAAACGCCTGCAAACTCGCTTCGTTGCGTAGAGGTGAATATCTGAGGACGGTATATAACTATTTTGTGTTTATACTTGTATAATGTATAAATGAAGAAATACGGACGATGTGATATTAAAAAAGAAAATAATCAATTTTCATACTCCTGGAGTAACCGAGTTAGGTAAAATTAAAAAAATCCTAATATTTCTGTTTGAAATGCCAATGTTGTAAGCGCAGTTTTTCATAAGCTCAACGAAAAGTTCGATATTTTGTAGTATTTCTCGCCTATTGTTATTTATATAGACGGGAGTAATTAGCGAGTGAAATAAAGGAACGCAAGATCTCGCAAAGCCGTTATTAATGTACAATAAAATTGCATCGCTAATCTCTCTATCTCGAAGCTTAATTGCTCACTTCTACTTTGGTGCGGAGATAATCAAATTAGTGCAGTGCAGTCATACTTTCTCGACTTAACGATTATGAATAATTAGCCTCGTTATGCGGCCATAAATTGTACGTCCGTCGGCGCGAGTTTGACGAGGATTTTCCATGTGTTTACTGTCAGCTTGTTGGGGTTTTGCCTGAGTGATACCAGTTGGCACAACTGTGTACCATGGCTTAGGTCCGATGAAAACATGACGTCTCTCATTTTTCACGTTCTCATGAGTCGTCCGTCTTTCGATGCCCATTTGCAATTCTGCTCTACGAAAATTAATTTGAAATTTTTTATCGTTCCTATATATTGCAGGAAAACTGGTTCGCGAGCTGTGACACTGACGTCTGCGTTTTCACATAATGAGTCAAATTGTCAGTTTTATTTATTATCAATTTTAGGACTCGCTTCGCAATCGTTGCTTAATCTCAAGCTTGTATATACACATAATCGTGCATAATGCACGAGGGTACGCAAAGTCGCTTTTTTACGGATGATAATCTGATTTGATCCGCGTCTCTCGTTTATCTATGTATGCACACGGTATAAAAATGTTCTTTAATATACTGATGATAGCGCACCGGCCGTCTTTAAACATTCTAGGCTCGTTGCACAACCGCTTACGCAACGTTTTAACAATAAGACGCCCGGCTCTCGCGCATAGGCGGCTATACGCGTATTTCCGCGACGTTATAAATAAACCCACTTGGTTATGTTCGGTATTATGCATGCGCACAAATTTACGCGCTGGCCGAGAGTCTTCGCCGTCTAATACGGGAGAGACTGTTATCACGACGACGGCAGAGGCAGCAGATTACCGAATTTTGCCAAAAACTGCATGTCGCGCGCGTCTGACTAAACACGGAATCGATCTACTGCGCGCCCGAGAATAATCGAATCATCGTTACACGCCTCTTGGATGCTGGCTTGTGAAATATTGCAGAATGAGTGTAATAGATTCTTTTTTTTTTAATACATTACGCGCAGAGTGATTTGGCAATATACTGCGATTGCGAAATCACACCTGGCGATGGTAAACAGAAGCAGCGCGCAGCGAAGCTGATAAGTGCAAATGTTCAAGTGTTACTGAACGTATCTATTTTATATATTGATCCTGGTTAGCTCTCGCGGGGGCCAATTAAGAATTTATTTTGGTTTATCCGTTGTGCGCTTGACGGCGCGAGAAATTGCTGTTGGAGATAAGCTTTTGTATATGTATGGATATACGTGTGCATCGAGCGAAAATAGGTTTTACCAATTTATTGGTTGCGATTAAAATTTTCGCGAATTTTTCGGCTCGACGATTCATTTGCAGAAGCGCCAATCGAATGAGCAGCGATTGCACGTAATAGTGAGATTCTTCAAGTTTATATAGCAATTACAAAAATTCTCTCTCCGCAGTGATATTATACGTTTGCGGAATATCGATCACGTCCTTACAGAGAGACACTAACCGGTTTTGCACTTATATGCTTTTACTACTGCATTATCTATAAATAGCTTTTGATGAATGGCCTCATAAATAACGAATGATTATTTTACATACGTCATTGTTGGAACAGCGATGTAATACTGTAAACTCTATTATCTGATGTACAATTTCGAGTTTTAGGTTTTTTTTTAACAAAGTTACGCGCGTCCTATCGCCGAGCGGGAAAAACTTTTCTTATTATTATGTTTCATAGAGCTGTCGAAGAATCGTTGAGATTATCGATCAAATCAACTGTTGGACGAGCCTAATTAATCGCCGAAATGGTTCCGAGAACTTCTTAATAACTGAATTACCAAAGGGAAAAGGAAGCTCGGCGTGCTGTAACGAAATTTTGAGTTTCCTTGCTCGCGCCAACGTGTATAAATTATAGGACTTGGCGCGCTTGAGCGAAGAAGAGTGGCTTTATTCGATTCTCGCAATTTCCCATGACATCGCTAATAGCGTTCTAGTTATATACCTGAATTTTTTTTACGAGCAATTGGATTCACTATTATTATTATCATCATCATTATTATTATTATTTATTATTTTTACAGTTCGCGTAAAAGTAAAATTATTAGTGACGGACTGCGATTGCACTATAGATCAGAAAAAAAGTTTATTTCTATTTTTTATTCAGGTATATGGGTGTACGTAAGGTGCAAAAATACCTGTTCTTCCCCATCTTCGCTTGTGGCCTTGTAATTCACATCGGCATGAGCAATAATATTACGTAATTATGGTATTATTAACGTAACATCATTATACGATCGATCTCGTGTCGCTAAGCTCAAACGATGAGAATAATTTTAAAAAAAGGCTATTAGTGGTACAGCGGCAAGCTTTCGATCCGTACCCGAAGTCGGTGGTGGGGATTATATAGGCATTTGAGATCTCTAAAAAAATATAATAGCACGACATAACATATATAAAAAAACCAGTTGGAGACAGTGCGCGCGAAAAGAAATGAATGTCTTGGATCGTACTATAACGTATACACGTGTGTGATCTGTGATCGCATAGTTTCCGGGGAATACACTGAATTTCTGCTCCTTTCGTAATGGCCATTTATAGCATGACGAGTTGAGCTGTTTCGCGAGAGTTGCAATCATTGTAAACAACTCGTGAGTGCAGTATACATATATAGATCCTCTTGGAGAGTGTTGCGGTATACGTTGTAGAGGAGCCATGCATAAGCTCACAAATTTTCAGTAATGAATCTTTGACGCGCATCTCGTTTTATAAGTCAACAAATTCGTTCACGACCTTAACGCGATTTGTTCACTGATGTGTACTTTTTATATTATGGCGCTGCCGCACGTGCATTGTCTATGTATTGTCGTTGAAAGCTTCATTCTTCGCCGACATTGCACTGAACACAACTCATTCTTTTGTAGAGGCATGTCGAACAAAGCAACTATTATAGAATTCATTTTCGCAAGTATGTTATGGTTGTACAATTGCTTGTTTATTTATTTGCCCTTTTCATTTAATGCGTCGTTACTATTACGTCGCGAAAATATTTTCATTCGAATCGACAGAAAAGCTTTATATATACGATCGGTATTTATGGAACGGTTCGTAAAAATGCCTATATCGTCGATTTTCAACTTAAAGAACATTCGGCTTCTAAAAGCATTATCAAACCAAAAAGAAAAGCACTATACGACCGAATCGTCCGCGCATAAAAACGCCAGAAAATTATGCAAAACATCGCGGAAGTCATCTGGAGTTTTTTTTCTCGTTGCATACATCACTGCACAGGTGACGTCTTCGTCAACAATGAGCAAAAAGGTATTAAGAACAATTTTTTTTTAAACTGGACGAATATGCAATTAGTTGGATCATAATGAATGTACGCAAGTCTCTTAATGACGCGAGCGCGAACAAAGCCTCTTTTGGATTGGACAAGTGGTATATTGTCTTGTCATTCGTTGCAAAACGTTTATCTCATCGTTTATCACTCGAAATAGCTTCTCGGTTAAAAGGGCAATAAATTCGCGATCAAACGCGCCTGCTGTTTGCGCATGCGAAATTTTTAATAAAATGTGGTATAATATTTAGTCGTTCTCGAAAAAAAAAATTACTAGAGTACTTAAAGAAAAAGCCATTGCGATCTTAATTCCATGAAAGAATTGCGCACGCGCACCATTTTATATACGTGTGATTCACGCGCACAGCGCACACATTGCATATTTACACGGAAAGTCGGATTGGACGTGCAAAGTTTGCCGCTCGAACAAAGCTACACCTAACTTTTAACGCTAAAGTGCGAATTTATGTATTTTATATATTATTATATATGTATTTTATAATTTAAAACCAAAAAAAAGAAAACATAATTTATTTATTATTTAAAGTTAAATATGATTGATATTCATTATTTTTAACCGTCAAATTTTTTACTTCCTAAATAAATGTATTGCTTTCAGATTCTATGTTTCTTCGAGTGAAATTAATTTAAAATTTTGTATTATAAATGCATTTGCTAGATCGACGCGCCATAATGTACACACCTTACCGCTTAATTACGCGCAGATTTCAGTAACTTTTAGTAAAAAATAAGCCGCACATAATCTGTGCACATTCGAAATGAATAAAAAGTCATAAAAAAATCTACTTACACAACTATAGGAATCTACGTTAAAATTTAAAAACAGTCGACGGATACACATCACACACACACAAGTATTATGTCTACGTCACTAGTGCATAAGCTATATACACTTCCCCCGCAACGACGTCACCGTCACGCACGCCGAACTGATCCTCCGCTAATTAGGTCTCTCCCGATGCATAGTCTGCGTAAACAACTGTGTCGCGAAAGGTTGTTCGCAGCTCGTTACGTCACGGATGTGTACACGTTGCGCATTATTATGACGTCTGATACGCGCAGTAGAAGCGACGATGTCCATCTTTCCGGTAGAGAAAAAAGAAGAACACCTGTTGGCCACGTGCGTATATGCTTTGGCGCAAAGCCAGCGCCACGCGATTTTCCCCCCGTTAGTACATGGATTCCCTTTGATAAGCGCGATTCTAGCGGGCCTGTGGCGAATCGATCGATTGAATTCGAAGTGATTGAGATGTGCAACGTGACGTCGTTTTGTGAATTGTATCGTGAAATTAATGCGCAGCTTTGGAATTATCTCTGATGTATATAGTTTAGAAATCTGTATACGCAGCGGTAATATCAACTAAATTTAAGAATGAATTTGATATTTTGTATTATTCTCATAAATGTTAGTGGCTGTTCGTATATAACGATGTAAAATTCACTACTAGAGAAATAATACCGCGAGTTTCCGGTAAAATAACCTTCCTAAATGTAATCGAAGGGTTGAAAGCATTGTCGAAAGCATTCGACACGGATCTATACCGTTCTTGATGTGAAAAAGAGCCTCGAGGAAATCTTGATGCGTTTGCATATGGACGCATATATATGATATATCATTCGCGTACACCTTGTGTACACACACAAACTTCCGAAAAATCAATATACTCCACGTTCCAAGCATCGTTAAATAGCCCCTGGACTGACCGAGTGTTTACGTATGTGTATATACACAGAGAGGGAGAGAGGGGTAACCGCTCGCGATCGTAATCGAGAAACGCTAGTTTTTCTACCGGGAGACACGTTTTTATTTTCTTCAAAAACATACGCATACACTGCGCAACAGCGAATCTCACGGGAAACATTTCATTTCTTTCCAAACGGAATTTTCGACGATAATATTACTTTTCAGTCTTTTCCTTGTGTGCAATGAAAGTCTATGTACGGCTCTACTATCCCAATAGACACTTGTCCCGAAAGCCTTGAACGAAGCTCGACACGAGCGGGGGAAAAGTTTTCCCAAAGACAGCGGAGGCAGTCCCGAAAGCAGGTGGTTATTTCTGTCTCGTGCGCGAGAAAGCTCGTATAGCTGCGCGATCTCGTACACGTGGCTTCGATCGCTCGTAAATCACGCTCTTCTCCCGCAGCGCTCGTGCTGTTTTGTAAGATTTATGTAAAAAAAGAGTGGATTGAGACGAACTCAAATTGAGTTGGTTTTTTTTTTTGTACAGTGCGTAGCGTTGTCGTCGAGAGGATGTTTGTGATAAATGATTATAGTGAAAAAAAAGTGGATGGAAATATCACTTATGCACTGGTAATAACACGAGTCGGCTGGTTAATCACTTGCTCGAAGAATAATTAAATACTTTAAAGCTTTGATTCGATTTTCACGAAGAAAATTGTTAAAAAGAATTGTATCCTACGTAATAATTGTATTTTAGGCATACAAGTGTAAACTAGACCTATCTCATAAAGTGACGTGTCCTTCACAAAAAAAAGGAAAAATAGTGGAAATAATACGAATTCAAATTACACCCTGACAGAAAGCTGATAAGACGAGCGTTTAAATAAATATTTGCGTGCGCGTGTACGTACACTTGCTCGGTCGATCGATACCGAACCTTTTGGTTTTCGAAAAGCTGGAGAGAGAAGTGTACGAGGGATCATCCATGTCCCTCGCATAAAAAAAAACTTGACAAGTTTTTTTTTTTTTTTGTTCAACTTTTAAGTATATACCCATCCCAGGGGAAATTGTCATGGGTATAATTGGAAGTTGTCGGAGGAGAAGCTGATGAGAAATCGACTTGAAAGTTTTGTTTTTTATTGCTCCACACGAGGGGGGTATACACAATGCAGCGATATGGAAACTGGATATATATCTTTAGAGCCGAGAAAGTTGGAGAATTTCTCTCTGCGTCGTGCGCAACTTGCCACAAAGACAGATGGCTTCATACTTTCACGCTCGTTGTGATTTTCTTCGTATATACTTCCTATATACATCCTTTCATCCCGTTTCGTGCTCGCTGCCTTGGTAACAGAAACTTGAACTCGTAATATCTTGTTTCCTAGCGATGCGATCCGATTCATGTAAAATGGTCGATAAACTAGAGGTAAATTCTCGAGTGGACTTTCCCGGATGTGGCAAATTTTGCAGACTGGAAAATCAATAGGAGGGACGCGGCATCGAGATCCCATTCACATATAAATTTGATTTTGTCTGCTTTTATTTCCACGAAAAATATAATGGTATTCGATATTAAGCGACGTATATTGTTCAATGCTACTTATTCTGTAAGAAATTTCGAATAGAATTCAGTGGAGCTTTCGAGGTTGAATGTATAAAGTGGAACTGTAAATGATAAAGTCGACGTTGAAAAGGGAAACGGCTCAATCCACGCATTACGATCAGTAGTTACAAGGTCATCGATTTAATGCTCTCGGATTCCAATTTTCCGAAATTATGCTCAATCAAGAGCAATCGGAAATTATTCATCTGCTGCCGTAGCCTACCCACGCACCATATAGGTATATGCTTCCGTGCACTGACGTTCTTCCTCGCGAAAGAGAATCGATCCTCGTGAATTGAAGAAATGATACGGTCAGGTTCCGTCGAAGTGCTTCCTCGAAATTAATTATTTAAAAAAAACTAATGTTGTATGTTTTATTTTAATAACACTTTTAAGTTCAAAATATTATGATGATAAATCGGATTGTGAGTTTATATGCATAACTGCGTTATACAGTGTTTATAAAATGTTCAGTCGATAAGTTTGCAATAAATCGTCAACCCATCGTTATGTTGAAAGTTCATCTATACAATAACGTTGTGGACGTCACGTAGATAGATAGAAATATTTCACGTGACAAAATATTTATGTTCGAGGAATCTGATTTACAAGAATTATGAGTGAACAACTCAACTAATAAACTCAAAACTGACTCTCAATTAGCAAGAAATAAAAACAAAAATTGATGCAGATCCTTAAAGTGATCTGAATTTGTGAAACTATACGAATTATATAAGAGAAACAAAATCTTCAGTCTAACCTGCCATGTAAATAATTATTCCATGTAAATTGTACTTTTATGTTCTTTCACAGCTCGAGCAACGAAAATTCAATCATTTAACAAAAAAAATTTTAATTGTTAAACAAAACATAAAGAAATCAAAAATCGTCAACGTGGCATATACCGCCGAGCTTCAAAGGGGTGTGTTTTCACGCAGGTCTAACGATGTTTTCGAAGCGATTGAAAAAGTAAAACTCGAATTCCGAGCGTCAGCAAATTTTGTCCAAAAGAAACAAACGCGCGAGCGTAATAAATCACTTTTCGAGAAATGACGATCGCTTGCAGGCGTTCTCACGAGGGGTGGTCCCTGCCAGGGCCGTACGAGTGTTCCCATAGCAGCATTGACCGATTCTATTTATAAATCCTCCCCCCCCCCCTCGCCCCCACCCTCCTCTCCGTGAAACTTCCCTTTCTCTCCCTCCCTCTCCCTCTCCCTCCCTCTTTTTCTCCTTTTCACCCACTTCACCCCCTCCTCGTGAATACGAGCGTGTGTGTACATGCACCCGACTGTTCCGTGAAGGCTGACGAGTAAGCTGCGTTTTCAATTACACGTATTTCGCGCGTGATGTCCGGATTGTTAACGAAAAAAAAAAAAAAGAAATCTAACGAAGACACTTGTTACTCGGGCTGGTTGCGGAAAGGCTACAACGTCGATTCGGAACGTGTGAGACGGAGAATTTTACTCGAATATTTGCCTCTCGTGTACTATAGCGTTATAACGCGCGTGAAAAAGCGTATTTTTAAAAATTATTCCTTCGCATCGAATGATTTACGAGTATATACCGTGTGGGCCATACGGTAAAAAGGTGATAAAGCGATTTATAATTGACTGTGAACGCTTATTTCGGTTAATGGCAGATAGAAAAGAATCGAAATCTGCACCACCCACACAGCAGTGCGCGTCTGTCTCTCTCTCTCTCTCTCTCTCTCTCTCTCTCTCTCTCTCTCTCCGCCCACGGTGACCTTTGGATTTGTTTGGGTGTACTACTTTTTCCTCGTCGTTTATTTTTAGAATGACCGGGCTGCACCGATTCAAAATTAGCCACACAAAGAAATTTCGTGTTAAAAATACACATACCTATAATCGAACTATATACACGCGCGCGTATCCGGCGCGCGCTTTTTCAAAATGTGTGTCTTCGAGAATTTAATTCTGCCGCAGCTCGATCGTCGGCTCAATTTTCCACAGTTAACAAGCAGTTGATCATTACAGCATTTTCTTTTGTTAATTATTACGTCTTTTGCGCTACGTATGTGTGTGTGTGTATACATATATACACACAGCGATTTCAACGTCAACGGAGGAATAAAAGAAAAGAACGCGTCAAGGTCGGTTTCATCAACTTCCGCTATGGGGATGAATATCTCTCGAAAACTCATCTGGTCTTCCCTCCACATCAGAGTCGCGTGTTATTGTTTCATCTTGACGTTCGCTCGAATCGAGAGTGTAAGGACTCGTTTCTTCGGAAACCTTCTTCGGGACCTCCGCATCTAATCCACGCGTATTTTCCGAGGGTCAAGGCCGAGAGTTTCGAGCCTCCATTTCATTTAGCGCTCGACTATTCCCATGGCATTATACGCTCGGACTGTACTTTTCTCATGCAAATTTCAGAGCTTACTGCGACTCCCTATTTTTCTGGATATAGTGGATTTCCCGCAGTAAATAATTAGCATTTGAATCAATTGCTTGTTTCATTCATGCGCGTATTATATATACGTTTATTTAATTTTAGCCTTTCGGCCAAGAAATAATGGGCTTAAGACAACCCATATCCTACTCTACTGCTCCGATTCATGCCCAATCCTGTAAAACTGAAATATCTCTGACACGTCGTTGTCACGGAGTTTCCCGGTGCAGCAGCGCATAGTACAGATTTGCTCTGCTCGGTCGGTTCTCCTCCTTGTTTTCGTCGCATCGCGCGCGCGTGTATATAGTCGTTACAGGCAGCAGCCCGCAAAGTTCCACGAAACGAGAGCGAGAGCGAGATCCCTGAGAAAATCGATCGAGCACCGCCCTCCTCTCACCCTCTCATTCCCTGGGTCTTTCCCTGACTGCGTGTCTGTATGTATGTATACGCACATATAATAGACAAATTTATATATTCGAATAATATTATGCGCTCAACGGATGCTGTGTATAATAGCTTTCTCGGCTGATGGAATAATGCGTGTGATGGATATGGTTTTTCCGTACAGGGAATTCGCAAGCGACTTTTCGCCTTTGACTTTCAAGTGACCTGCAGAAGAAAAAGGTATGGAGGAGTCGTTGCGGTTCATTATTTTTGGGAAAATACAATTCGGAAACTACGACTTTGTCGGGATTTCACTGAAAAATTTGGTAGATAGCAAAAATTAATTTTAATCTTATTACTTTTTGTTAAATCGTTGCTAAACTCCACTACTGGGAAATATTTTTAAATATCGCTTACGCGCCATTATCCTTGTAAAAATAAATATACGATTCGTACGTCAACAATCCGGTATATAAAACGAAACTATTCGCTTCAGTAAAATGAATCCCGGTTCTGCAATAGTCAATACGCGAAAGCATAGAACGAACAATTATTGGCTTTTATGTATAATTTTCAGTTTGTTCAACTCGAAGCAAAGCCTATATGCAAGTAAAAGTATCTTGAACACTGATACTTTGGTTAAATGCGGTCAACTTGTTCGTAAATTGCAAAATTGGCAAGTAAATTGGCAGTTTGAAGGAAAAAGCAACTATTTTAATCATTAGCTTAACAATTTACAACGATAATATTAATCTCTGAGAATAAATTATTACCAATTACTTTCTATCTTATTATAGTTACTCAATTAAAACGCGATAATCAAGTAATAACACGCCCGAGTGAATTTTGCCGCGAAACCGTTTACTATATATAAATTCATCGCATAATTCTCACGAAATCAAAAGAATCGAGCAACGCCGACTCCCGCCCACGCGTACGACACTTCGAATTTCAAAACCAACGTGTATTATACATTAGTGGGCTCCCAAGCCTTCTAAATCCCCGTATACTTCGTCGGCTAATTCGCATACCAGGAGCTGCTCGCATGCATTATCAATTCACGGCCACGTAAATTATAAAGGCTCTTCGCCTATACGGACAAAGAGATCCGACGAAACATCAGCAGCGATCAGAGGGTAGAGAATGCGCAAAGTGCGTCTCGGAAAACGAAACACGTACGTATATAACGCTGCACGCACACACACGCAGCGCCTGATGATGGCTATTTTTAGCGGCTCGATCGTTTATTTTCGGAGCCTCGCGCTCGCGTGTCTGTTTTCCCAGCCGATGTTTTCGACATTTTCAAGTGCGCAAGATGCAGCTCGCGGCGAATTCTCTTTTTCGGCTCTCTCTTTTCTCGACGCGCGCGCAGGTGCTGCGTCTGATGCTGCGGGTATTTCAAGCCTCCGCGGAAAAACACAAAAATCGGCACTTATGCATACGTTGTTTGGATTTTTATCCCGTGCGAGCGTGTGTGCGTGTGTGTGCAGTGTATAAGAAGCCCCGATATATTTTCGAAACTTTTGTTGGACGCGCTACTCCGCGGGCTCCTCGCGACTATTATTAGATTCAGCGAGTATTTTAATAAGCTTCGATGCGGGAGTGCAACTCACGTGTTCCGCGAGAGAAAGAAAAAGAGAGAGAGAGAGAGAGAGAGAGAGAGAGAGAGAGAGAGAGAGAGAAACTCTTTTATTTCCGTACGCGCTGAAAAGCTCGCGCGGTATATGTATATGTGTAAATCCATCCTATTTCGGAAACAACTCACACGAGCAAGTCTCAAAATTTTTTTTAGAGGCACACCTATACATTTTCTCGTTCCTTAGGTCATTCTGAACGAGAAAAAATTCGCGTGCACGGCCAATCGAAGGGGGTATACTTTTCTCCGGAGCAAAAACGACTCAAAAAACGAGAAATAATTAACAAAAAAAGAATTCATAGATTTTTTCTCGAAAACTATGGACTTTTATAAACATTTCATTAGAACAAATTTACTTAAAATTCATGAAAGAATGCTCTCAAATTTTTTTCAGATTATTGATCCGATGCAATTTTTGATTTTTCGAAAATCCATAAATATCGTAATCTCGAAAAACGTCATTTAAAAATCCGAAAAAACTTTAGAGTATATATTCTTTGATGCTGAATTTTAAGTAATTTTTGTTCTAATGAAATATTTTTAAAAGCTTTTCGAGAAAAAAAATCTATTATAATTTTTTTTTTTTTTTTTTAATTTTTCGAGTCGTTTTTGCTCCGGAAAAAAGTATATACCCTTCGATCGGTCGTATACGCGAGGTTTTTCTCTTTCAGAATGACCTATAAGGAACGAGAAAAATCAGGTCTGATATAGGTGTGCCTTCAATAAAAAATTTTGCTACTTGCTCGTATGAGTTGTTTCTGAAATAGGGTGGATTTACACATATGCGCAAAGGAAAGCTCGTCGCGTTTCTCGCGCCGTAGCGCCCGTGAGAATGAATGCGGAATCAAAAGAATCTGGGAGATTAATTGAGCCGTCGTCGTGTGTTATATTATGTGTATATATAGTTACGTAGTCGTCGTCGCGCATCAAACGACGGCAGTCTACAAAGCAAACCCTTGTGTGTCTGCGCGCACTAAACATCCGCGTATATAGTAGTTGCAGAAGAGGGAAAAAGTTGTCCGTAAGAAAGTAGCTCTAGTTTGTGTATACACATCACGAGAGGGAGTAGAGAGAGAGAGCCCGCGGCAGATAATAAAAATCTCTAAAAATAGCCGGCTTTATCTACGCGTCGCGCCGGGCCGAGGAAAATTTACGAGGCTGGTATATATACGAGAGGAAGATCTGAGAGAGAGAGAGAGATTTCTCACAATGTTCGTATATATCGTTCCTCTGATGTGTGCTCCCGGCGAGAGAGGAAGAGAGTCGGCCATTATTGCGTCAACGCAAAATCGCGTAGAAAAGCTCTCTCCCGTCGCGCGCGGGGGGTTGTGGGATAGAGTATTATATAAAGACGTATTATAGCCGTAGAGAAGAGTAGATAAAATAAAGAGAGCCCGCCGCCGACTAAGAAATTGGACGAGGGGTGAAAGTGACGCGGAAGAAGAGTGTGTCTCCTGATTTGTGGAATTAGACTTGGGGAATTCTATTGACTCTACTGCTACTTGCTCTGGAAATTTCATCGGGTTTCACGACCTATACGCTTCTCTCTCGTCGTATATATGTATATACACGTTTGTTTGGTTGTTCAGTGGCTCGTATCGTACATGTATAATTAGTCGGATTGTAGTTTTGGAAACACAAGCCACTCGCTGCGTATATGTTTGTTTGCGTAAGCCACTTAATTTAAAAGGAGTTGGTACGCAGACAGCCTTTCGTTTTTTCTTTAAAATCAATAATCAATTAAACTCGATCGATCGATCGCCTATGCAAAGTGTGGAGGGGGGGGGGGGAGAGGAAGAAGACGCACACCTGCGAGTACTCTAAATTCGAATAAGATCCAATTATAAACCGTACCGGCACTCCTCAAAGAGTCCAAAATAAGAATCAGCAGCGGCAAAGTCCTCGCGCATCTATAGTTGTTCCCGAAATAAACCCCGCGCACTTTTGAACATATACAATTTGGCCCGTGCGCGGTGTACTTCCGCAAATTCGTTCGAAAGATAAAACAAAAGAAACTCTCTATGCAGCGTAAGCCTCCCAACTTTCCAAAGCTCGTTATTCATGATTTAAGTATTATATTCAGTGATAGCTGCGTGGTATACATATATATCACACAATTATACCTATATATCCGCGGAGATGAGACGGAGATAGATAGGTATAGATAGAGGGGTGCGGGGTGGAGGGGAGCGAGAAGAAAGGAGAAAGAGAGAAAGAAAAAAGCGCGGGTAGAAAGAGAGCGAGAAGGAAGGGCGCCTATATAGCTCGGATCTATTCGAGGCTTGGCTCTGGTCTTCTGCCAGGTCTATTTTCGCGAGGCGAAGGCGGTGGCATCGAGCGCGCGCGCGCATTGTGCGCAGCCCGCTAGCGCTAATTTCGTTACGTAGTCGCTAGTGTAAGGGGAGGGGGGGGGGGTTGTCGACAATTTTTACTTTTCCAATCTCGCCTCTCCCTTTTATTTATCGAGATTGGATCTCGCATATACGGAAAGTCAGCATAATACTCGAAAATATTAGGATCGACTTTTCGAGATGTATATATGTGTGTAAATTCACATCCTAATTTCGTAAACAACTTACACGAGCAAGTCGCAAAATTTGCCGTTGAAGGCATAATTACCAGACTTGATTTTCCTCATTCCTTAGGTCATTCCGAAAGAGAAAAACCTCGCGTACATGGCCGATCGAAGGGTATACTTTTTTCCGGAGTAAAAATGATTCGAAAGAAACGAGAAAGCATTATAACAAAAAAAGAATTCATAGATCTTTTTCTCGAAAACTATGGACTTTTCTAAAAATTTCATTAAAACAAATGTGTCTTAAAATTCATCAAAGAATCCTCTGAAATTTTTTCGGATGGATTCGATGCAATTTTGATTTTTCGAAAATTCTAAAACATCGAAATTTCGAAAAACGTCACTCAAAAATCTGGAGAAAAGTGTACCCTCCGATCGGCCATATACGCGAGGTTTATCTCTTTCAGAATGACCTAAGGAACGAGGAAAATCAGGTCTGGTAATCGTGCCTTCAATAACAAATTTTGCGACGACTCTTGCTCGTGTGAGTTGTTGCCGAAATAGGATGCGGATTTACACATAGACACACTACATTTACGTTTCCGTTAAAGTATAAATATCTAGACGTCGAACGCGCAAATAATTGCGGCGCGAGTTCACGTGAGCGGAAAGAAATCGTGCGGCACGTTCTCCGCTGCAGATCGAATGAAGCGCCCCAAAAATAGCGCCGTTAATTCAAGATATTGTTTTTTCTAACAGTCGCGTGGTCGCCTTTCGAGCGGAACTCGCGCGCTCTCTTGCATTATTTCGCAGGGAACGAGCGAGCGCTATACATATGCGCGAATTGAATTTTAATTCGATTGTTCGAGTCGATTCAAAATAGACACTGGGGTTCGCGGAGAGCTTAAATATTGTTTCTCTTCCCCCTCCTCCCCTCGGTGCGGTGCGCTCCACTCTTTGTCTAGGTATATATAGCGGGCATTGCTTACACTGCGAGTATGTCATTCGACTATATACATGTATACATGTATACATAACATGTACGGGATAGTAGTCGTAACCTTAAAAAAAAGCGTAAACGAAAGCGCGCGCGCAACACTCGAATGTTTAATTCACTTAAAGTTTGTAATCGCTTTAGCTTTGTATATACGCCTCCTAAAGAAGCAATAACCTAATATTCATGCCGTATAGAGCCGTGTACATCGCGCGCGCAAAGGTCACCCCCAGGGAAAGAGAGAGAGAGAAAGAGACGACGACGACGACGACGACGACGAAGCGCGCGCGCGCGGGTAGTTGGTGTATGTATATACATATACAGTGCACACACAGGGTGCCTGCCGTGGCGCCTCTATTTATAGAGCAGCCGAGCCACCGCCCATACCCTCCTACTCCCACCCACGAAAAGCTCTCCGCTAAAAATAGCTCCTCGCGATTTTGCGCGAGTAGAGCTTAATGGGGGAAACGTTTTCGTTTTTATTTTTTTTCTTGCTCGCTCGCTTTCTCTCTCTCTCTCTCTCTCTCTCTCTCTCTCTCTCTCTCGTCGACGCTGTATAATCGGCTTATAGGCTTTATATTTACGATTTAATTGGTAGGCGAAATGACTCGGTGTCTAGATAGACTTGCACACGGTGCAAGAGAGAGGAAAGAGACTGAGCGCTACGTACCCGCGCTGCAGCGTGCGACGAAAATAGACTAATTGCACAGACTGTTTGTTACAAGCCGCGTATACCTGCGGCGCTATCAATGTCAAAGTGTCAGTCAGTCGCGAGATTTTCGAGTGTGGAACGAGATTATGGTGAATTGGGTTGTATATATCTATTCATTCTATACGTATAAGTGTGCGCACGTAAACGTTTGAAATACATACGTTTTACACGACACTGCAGACGACGAGTGTGTTGTCCTGTGTAATGAGGAGCTTTTACTTTTTTGCTACTCAAGTGCGGTCAAACAATCGCGTAAAAGCCACTGCGACGACTCTGCAATATGTTTCGAGTCGCGCGTGTCAGCCGTTAAATATCGAGTGCGCGGTAATGTGCAGTCTACACATCTTTTTTGACGCATGGCTATATGTGCATGCATCGAGAATACGTATACACCATATATATGTGTATATTTTATAGTGTTCAGTCGGCTGTATAATGAAAGCTTCGAGAGAGATGATGAAATTGTCTTATATGCCTCGGACGAGGCAGGAAAAGCTCTCTTTTTCACACCGCGTCAGAATCGAATGACAAGCATTCTTCGTAAAAAGAAAAATGAAAAGAATAGCAGAATAAGCTATGCTATTATCTTATACCATGCGATTGATTCGATGCGCATATAAATCATGCGAGTATATAATATATATGTAATGATAAACTCCGAGTCGTGACGAAGCAGTATATGCGGTTATATACTGAAAGCTCGACTACGTCGTCGACTGATCCTCCGGCATATCATATACATTGTATCGAGTATAGACATTTTTGGAGGCAACTCTTCTCCCAAAAATTGCAAAACTTTTTTTAAGGCACACCTATACCAGGCCTGTATTTTCTCATTCCTTAGATCATTCTTAAAGAGAAAAAAATTTGCGTGCATGGCTGATCGTAGGGTATATATTTTAAGATATTTTTGTTGTAATGAAATTTTTATAAAAGTCCATAGTTTTTAATTATTTCTCATTTTTGAGTCGTTTTTGGTCCGGAAAAAGTATACCCTTCGATTGGCTGTGCTCGCGAATTTTTTCTCGTTCAGAGTGACCTCTGTAACGAGAAAAAGTAGGTCTAGTAATAGGTGTGTCTCAAAAAAAAACTTGCAACTTTTGGGGAGACTTGTTTCCGAAACTTGGTATAGATATATCCACATATTATTATATACATAATAATAATAATAAATAATATATAAGCCGGAGAGACGAGGCGCATCATGGGGAATTCTTCCGCGAAAATCTAATTTCGTCGCGCGTAAGGATTGCCGTCATTGTCGCGAAGTGCCGCGCTAATCCGAAAATATACCATTCGGGCGGTTCCAGAGAGCCTACACTCCACGACTCGTAGTCGCGCCACAAAGAATTCACCCCCTTCTTGTATCTTTCCGCGTCTGTATATCGCTTAAATACGTGGCGCGCGGCAGTTCACTCGTCGCCATCAGCGGCGGCCGCGGCACCGGCGTCGTCGCACATATGTGAAATCGCTCCTGGAATAGAAATCTTGGAATAGACGCGCTCTCGCGCGCGCTTTATTATTTTAAATGATTCCACCTCCCCCCCCCCCCGGCCCCTCCTCTCCTTGTCTTTCTTTCCTTTCATTGTGCGCCGAGCTGCGAGATAGTGGCTGCATATACCTATAGAAAATTGTGCGATAATGCAATTTTTTTACCTATACTATATAGCTCTCGCCGATTAGTCAATTAGTTTTTTTTCCGTACGAGGATAGAGGCGTTACATGTATAATACATATTGAAAAATGTAACCGAAGCGAAGACGACGAAGCAGAAAAAAAAAAGTTTGCAAGAAACATGTCGCGATTATCGCATAGACGCGCGGTGATCTATTATACAACACGGAGCCGAGAGTTATTAAGCTTAGATTTACAAAGAGTATCATTTCTACATTATTAATGGCCATTAATAATGCATCGTGACAATTACGCTGACTTATGGATCGCGGCGTGTAATTAATAAGAGAAAAACGTTGTGTAGAAAAAGGAAGTCACGGCGACGAGTCCGCGTGTGTGTACACGATACGTCCTATGGAACAGACCGGAGCACTAATCATTGCGCGCTCGCGTCCCTTTCCGCGGCGCTCACAAATCATCCGACGCGCCGCCGAGCTTTGAGCGTCGAGATGCGCCTGTACAAAAACTTGGAGACGACTCGTGTCATCTCTGCGGGGGGAAAGGAGCGAAAGAAAGACGAGTTATATGCTCTCGGTTGCGGGAAAAGCCGGATACACGTAGGCGTCGACGTTTCGCCTGTAGAAAAACTGGCATAAAAAAAGGCGAAAGTGAAACGCCGAAATTAGGTATATATGGGTATGAAAACAACTGGCGCTAGGTTAA
Source organism: Philotrypesis tridentata (assembly GCA_018906965.1). Lineage (NCBI taxonomy): Eukaryota > Metazoa > Arthropoda > Insecta > Hymenoptera > Pteromalidae > Philotrypesis > Philotrypesis tridentata. Next base: position 1,388,076 of record JACCIB010000019.1, on the reverse strand, counting down.
TTTGTGCATATATCTGTTTACCCTCTCGTTTGTATAGGCAGTCGATATTGCTGTCGGTATATGCGCGAGAGACGTTATTCGAGGATAGAATTCGAGGAAAGACAGGACACTGTCCTCGCGTTGTCGGTCTGCATTTGCATCAAGGTGCTCGCACGTGAGGAATACTTCTATATATACGAAGGCACACGTCTGTCTTTGCGGTCGCGTCGTAATTCGAGTAACGCTGCGAGTGTATTATGGCTTGATCCATCGATTTTTCCTCGTGGAATATTATATATGTGCATATCCACCAATTTTCGAAAACAACTCTCCCCGAAAGTTGCAAATTTTTTTGGAGGCACACCTACTAGACCTACATTTTCTCGTTCCTCAGGTCATTCTGAACGATAAAAAATTCGCGTGCACGGCCAATAGAAGGGGGTATACTTTTTTCCGGAGCAAAAACGACTCAAAAAACGAGAAATCATTTGAAAAAAAGAATTCATAGATATTTTTTCTCGAAAACCATGGACTTTTTAAAAAATTTCATTAGAACAAAAATGTCTTAAAATTCATCGAAGAATGCTCTGGATTTTTTTCAGATTTGTTCTGAACATTTTTCGAAATTTCGATTTTGTTGGATTTTCGAAAAATCAAAAATTGTATTGGATCGATCTAAAAAATGCATCTGTTCTGAATTTTTAAGATATTTTTGTTATAATGAAATTTTTATAAACGTCCATAGTTTCCGAGAAAAAAATCTATGAATTCGTTTTTTATTAATTATTTCTCGTTTTTTCGAGTCCTTTATATTTGCTCCGGTAAAAAAGTATACCCAGCGATCGGCCATGCACGCGAGTTTTTTCTCTTTCAGAATGACCTAAGGAATGAGAAAAACAGACCTATAGGTGTGCCTTAAAAAAGAAAATTTGCAATTTTTGGGGAGAGTTATTTCCAATAATTTCTGGATATGCACATATACTTACTGAAATTTATTAGAAGTAAACATATACAATCTACATTCTTTCCAAGAGATCCAAATGATTCTATATTATACATTATAGATAATACATCCTTGCGCAGAGTCGAATCCAGGAAGGGCGTCGTCGGAGCAAAAAGTTATATACGTGTATTGTTCTATAATGCAAAAGCAAAAAGTGTACACGTACACTACTGAGTAGAAAGGTTTTTTAAAATTCCCCTTTCACGGCCGAACTAGCGCACTATCAAACTAGGCAGTAACTCTTTCGATATATACTACAGTTATAATAGAGCCGCGCTATAACCTTAGTGGAAACGAAACTTTTCCCAACCGGCGGCGTCGAGCGCCTCGGTAAATAGATCCATAATCGCCGGTAATAATAATATAACAATCTCGTTACACACAAAAGAATTCTCAAAGCAAGTCACATTGTCTGCGCGTCGAAAGGCCGTCACTTCTCGGTTATGTATACTACTCGTTCTATTCTCGGCGCAAACCTTACAAAGACCTCGTCTGCACGTATATAATACACACACACACATACACATAATACATATCTCAATACGCGAAGACTTCCAATGTACACGTACTTCTTCGTGTACAGAAACGCGGCGATCGAAAAAATGTCTTCAAATCTGCTCCCACGCGTATACGTCGAATTTCAAAAAATAAATGCACTTTTCTTTGGTCCAGAATTCGCAAAAAAATTTTTTAAGCTAGAGCCTTCGGACCAATGGGACTTTCTTCTGTAAGCCAAAAGATGATGAAAAATGCCGAGGAATAACATGCGAAATATAGAATATGAAAATTTAACATGGGGAGGCATGTGGAGGAAAAAGAAAAAATTGGCTATTCGGATTTTTATTATTTTCTTTTTTTTTAAATGGGCATAACTTTTGATCAGAGCATCGAAACTTAGCATATTTTTTTAAAATTAAAGCTTTTTGTAATACTTTATTATAGTGTTATTCGAAATGTTATTGGTGCCTCGGGAACATTCGTAGTTGTTATTATTCCAGTGTTTTGACGCATTAATTTTCTGTAAAAAACACGTAAAATGGCTCAGTAATATGGTTACTAGTAATTTTTCCCATGTTCCTCTGCACTTTTGACTATCTTTCGGCTCACAGAAGAAAGTCTGATCGGTCCGAAACCTCTAGCTTTAAAAAAATTTTTTCGATTTCTAGACCAAAGAAAAGTGCATTTTTTCATTGAAATTCGACATATGCGCATGCTCACGTGTGCATATAGAGCTATATAACAGCCGCTCGTTTTGCGAATCCCTCGGGGTTTTTTTTTTTTTTTTGCAACGACGAGGCGAGTGCTCGTTTTTTAATTTCGCTATGTATATGTGTGCTGCGACACATCAGACGCGCTCGAGTTTATTTCTTTGTTGCGCGCGCGACAGTTTCCTCCCTCGCGCGCTGCAGTGTCGCGGAGAGCTTAGCATGAGGTCGCCAACACACTATAAATATATGCGCGCGAGAGCCGCGCGCCCTTAAAAACAACGGCGTCGCTCTACTTTCGGGCGCGTATAATCGACGCCGTGCAGTATTATAGAGCTTGCGAAGGCAACGACGACTCGCGGACTGTCCGACTGTGTACGGAGAGCTTGACTGATTATTGCTGTATGCAGCGTTTATTTTTTTTTCTTCTTCGCACTCGCGCCGCTTCTCTCCTCGATGAGTTCGCGGACTCTGAGAATTCTTTTGTCGCGTTAAAAGCGCGAGCCGACAATGGCCACGTATAGCGACGATGGTATAATACGGCGTTTCCAAGTGTTCTCCGATTCGACTTTTTTTAACTTGTAGCTTCATGTCGTTTTGTTTATTAAAAATTAATAGTTACATTTTGAGCTCTGCAAAAGCCAAGAAAAATAAGGCGGGGAAAGATCAATCGCGACATATAGGAATAAGCAAAAGTCACATTATATACACGCGAAAGAGCGCACTTTTCGCGAGAGTCGTGCGCGCGAGAGGCATTGACCCAGGCGTCGTCGACGCGCTATACACGCTGCAGCGCTCTCGTTCTAAAACCGAATGGACGTTTAGCTCCCGAGAAGGAAGAAGAAGAAGAAGAAAACCACGAGGCGCGGCCGCGGACGAAAATTTCGCTCGCGGAAAGGAAGGAAGGAAGGAAGGCTCTCACTCTGTGTGTGTGTGTGTGTGTGTGTGTGTGTGTGTGTGTGTACGCCAGTGTGTTCTCAAGAGAAAGAACGAACGCTTCTTAAAAATAGGCTCGTTATATGCGTACGGAAATATCGGGGCTAAAAATACCCGCGAAAATAAACGGCCCGCCAAACTACTGCGCAGCACGTGTTTTACATATAGAGCTACGCGTAGTATACACATTACACACACAGCCGAAGGGGTTGACGAGTGGCTATAAGGCTCTCTCGTTTAGAGATTTATGCGCTTCTCGTTATATACGAGAGCGTTTTTTTATCTTAGACGTATAGACAGCAGCATCGCGCGACTGATAAAATTAAAAAAAATGTGAAAGAAAGAAATACGTAAAAACCGCGCGTCGGCCTTATTTTCGATTCAAGGAAAAATTTAGAAGGGATATACAGAAATAAATGTACGTATACGTATGTAGGCTCTTTATCAAAGTATGCTCTTCGAGCGCGACGTGCGACGATGATATCGCTACAGAAAAAAAGAGCATAATCTTAATAACGTCAATTTTTACGACTTACGAGTGATATTCGTTTCTTTTCTGTAATCCTTGTTGTGATTTCGTCTGTAATCTCGCCGTCCCCCGTATAATATACGCAAGTCGAATAATCGCGCGAGGAAGCGGCGAATAAATCTGAATTACTGTCGTCGATATCGCCAAATTTTCTTATAATTAAAATCCCGAACACCAGCAAAAAAAAAAAAAAAAAAACGACGAGCAACATTTGAATTTTCCCGCTCGCAACAACGCTATATGCATCGCGTCCTATATGTCGTCGTGCCTCTCCTCTCAGACATCAGAGAGCCGCACCGATAAGATTGAAGTACACACAGGCGAGAGAGCAGTGGTTGTGCGAGTTCTCCCGATCCGTCAACCGAACCCCCGGCCATCAGAAACTTCTCTCTCTCTCTCTCTCTCTCTCTCTGTCTCTGTCTCTCGAGACACACACAGACGGACACACGTGTGCGCGCATAGACTGCAGCGTTAGCAGCGCTTGCGGCGCTCTAAAAATAGCCGCGGGGCGGTACATCATATCGAGCGGCGCTCTATAAATACTCGCTGCTGCCGTGCAGCGCAGCGCCTCTGAGACAGAGCGAGAGAGAGAGAGAGAGAGAGAGAGAGAGAGAGAGAGAGCGAGCGGCAGGCAGTCCCTGAATAATAAGTCCCTCTCTCGTCTGCTCTTTCCTCTTTCACCTATCCCGCGCTGCTGCCGCTGCTGCTGCTGCCGCGGTGTGCAGAGTAGCGCGCGCGCGCGCGCCTCGATATAAAGAGAGTTTAAGAGAGAAGCCAATCGATCGGCTATTTTCGGTATGTAAGCGCGTCTGCTCTCGTCCGCCTAGTGTGTGTGCTACTACTATATACCAATACGTCCCTCCGTGTGAGTGTGTATACTGTATATAGGAGGATAGCCGCCGCCGCCGTCGTCGCGCGAAAAATCGACTTTTCGGACGCGCGCGGAGGGCAACAAAACGGCTGATAGAGCGAAGCCTTACGTAAGGCCGCACCGCCGCAGTACATGATGCGAGAGTTCGTCCATATAACGGAATATATCGCCCCCTTTAATACACTGAATAAGGAATGCGAGAGTCGTCGTCGTCGTTGTCGTGGCTGATGCCGGATTTTCGCGTGGGTCGTTCTGTGCATCGCGCGCGCGCGCGCGCGCGCGAGGGGTGGCTATAACGCGCCCCGACCTTGAGGGGGCTGCTATCGAGTGGGGAGGACGGAGCAAGGACTTCCTCTCTCTCTCCCTCTCTTTTTCCGCGCCGTATGTTTACTTGCGCGTATTTATAATTGTGCACGCACGTGCTGCTATATACGCTGCGGCGGCGGCGCTATTGCGATCGATCACTCTCTCTCTCTCTCTCTTGCTGGAGGCTCTTTTTAAAAATACACAAGCGCTTATATTCGTCTCGCGAGCGAGCGAGCGATGAGCGCCTATAATATTCTCCAAGGGCCGAGAGAGCGAGAGGCTCTTTTGCCGCTTCACGCAATTCCGGATTGATATAGGGATATATATGACGAACGATCGACTTGAGGCTATGTGTACGTTACTTCACTGACGGCCTTCGCGTTATATATATACATGGACTTCCAGACGGATTAGTCTTATATTAGTCCTTTTGGGCTTGGCTTATATTGCCTCTCTCTCGATAAAGAGAGAGAGAAGCTCGATCGCCGAGACTCTTCGGTATTATTACAAGCAGTATAGATTCTTTTCTCACTTACAATTTTATTTATTTTTTTCTGTTTTTCTTTTATCTATAGACCTGCGCGTTTTACTCGGTCTATAATTTAGCCTTTCCACGAGTCTCGAGCTTTGCAAACGATCGCATTAGTCGAGGACTGTTTGCAGGCTATACGCAATTAAGGTTTACGTGTGTATGAAAAAGCAAAAAAGAAATAGCTATGCACACACACACGGACACACGCACACACGTTCGAAGCGTATAAGGTTTTGTGCGACGAGAAAGAGAGGACGCGATCGATGCAATGAAAATTTCGCTCGAAGATCGATACTCGCACGCCGCGAGCGCAGAAATAGCCCGAGGAAACAACAATTATATATGAGGTAAAAGTATATAAACGGCGCGATCGTGGGACTTTAAAGTATTAGTTTATTTATACCGGAAAAATTATACCGCGCCTATGTGTGTGTCGTATATCTTTCGTCCGCAACTCGCGAGTTTCGCGCAGCCTTGACGTGCGGAGCACCAAAGTTTTTTTCAATGAATGTCCATTGCAGTTTAAACTGTCCTTAGTTTTCAAAGTATATTATATGACTTGCCGTAAATATCTCTCGCTGCGATTTTTCTTTATTTTTGCAATAAACTGTAGACATTCTTCGATTACGGCATAAAATAATTGCATTACGTCAGTACGTGTATAAATTGTGTTTACTCGACTTATTCAATCGAGTGATTCTACACATAAACAAACAATCGATGATCAGCACACATATTTTCCTCGTTAAAAAAGATGCTTCGATCTCGGCCTCGATCGCTGTCGAAATCGTCGATCAAAATCGCCGTGTTTAAGGGTATCCGATATAGCCACTGATGACTCCCGTCACTAGCCGTACGGTAGAAAAGTGCTTCGATCCAATAAATATAATGAATAACACAAATTCCAGAGATAGTTGCCCTGCGTCTCAACATCATCTATCAATATAAGCAAAGTTTGAAATCGAAATATTCAGGTATCGAAAAGAACGATTAGAACGAAAATCAGTAGCCCGTCAGCACACGCTGGTTAATCAGGTTAAGGTTAGGTCTACTGATTTTCGTCTACCAATCGTTCTTTTCGACACCCATGGCGTATATTTCGTTTTCAAACTTTACATATTCATAGACGATGTCGAGACACAGGGAAACTATCTCTAGAATTTGTTGGATCTAAGCACTTTTCAGCTATCCTACGGTTAGTGAGCTGGGGTCATTAGTGGCTATCGGACCCCCTTAACAACCGATAGTGGCCATGCACCAACAAATAACTTCTCAATCACATCAGAGCTCTTTGCACCGATAACGATTCATGACTGCGCACTATTATTTTATTTCACACTCAATCGTTCGTCAACAAACTGCTTCCCACATACCCAGAACACACGCCCTCGTCACTTCAAAATTACCCCGAAATCGCGAAATTCTCGCATATATAATATATAATCGGCGAGCGGCGAAAAAAGCTCGCGCGGCACAACGTAGGCGCGAATGCGCATTATTTTCGTGGAAATGATAAAGGGGGGGGGGGAGCCGAAAGAGGTGACAGGGACGGGGCGAGAACAAAGGGTGCCGCGCCGCCCGATAAGACGGTCAGCAGCTTCCGGCGATGTACGCGGCCCACGTGCATCCGACGCCGGGCCGCACTTCTTTTCTCTCTGTCTTTCTCTCTCTCTCTCTCTCTCTCTCTCTCTCTCTCTACGCTCGTACGTTTCTGCGATGATATCCGGTGCCGGCGGCTGCAGCAAAGCGTCAGTGCTCCGCAGCCGAGATAAAAATATTTCGCGCTCATTTTGCCGCGGTTTGTTTGATGCGCCGACGGCAGGTTTCCCCGAGATCGATTGGAGGATTCGTTGTTTGTTGTTTTTGTTGTTTTGACTGTCGTCTGGTTGGAAGGTGAATAATAATCGCTGCAGGTGTCGTACAACGGCGATCGACTCTCCAATGACGTATACTTATCGGTCTCTCACCGGCGCCACAAGGGTATACACACGAGATCCACAGGTATACAACGAGAGAACAACTATACCGTTATATTACCCTCAATTTGTGAAGATCGGATGTCACTGTGTATACACACGAGTTAACAAGTCGTAATGAAAATTTATGGCCAACTGCCAAGTGCGAATGTTGATGTATATCGACACTTACTTGCCGTAAACAATGAATCGCTGAGATTACACGTTTTATCATTTTTCTGTTGCAGGTAAATCTTCGGAGCGATCGAGCCGTGTAAACTCGCATAGGTCGAACAGTGAGTTAAAATGCTATTCTTATATACGTAAGCGCGTTAACAGTTCGCTTTACAGCAGACTTTGTGTAAGTCGCTATATCTTTACGACCTCTCGCACGAAATCGAGAACTTACGACGGCAAACGCGTATATGGGATATCCAACTCTATAGACGCTAGTTTGTTGAAAAATGAATTCGTAAATTATTTTGTAGCTCCTCAAGGTGTGCGTTAAACTTCTATTTCGAAGCATTCTTTATTTTTCCTTGTGCAAAGAATTACCGTGTCAAATGAGAAAAGTTTCTCTCCTTCTATCGACATTTCTTTTCTCCATTTGCATGTACGCGAAGGTAACGAAGTTACCTGAAAAAGAAAAAAAAATTTTTCTGTACTTTAATTCAGCTATATTGGTATACAAACCGTCCAGTCGAGCAATAATAACTGATGTGTATCAAAGAAACTCGGGCTTCGAATAGCTGCGTAAATCACTGGCCTTTTGAAAAAAGTTGCTCCCCGAAGCCGTCTGTTGTTCACACAGTTTGTAATGATTGCGCAATTCTTCGGTTAAAGGGTGGTACTGGATTTTGAAAGTGGACGTGGTATAATCAGAATGAGCGCTAAAGTCCGCGCAGTACCTATATAAGCGTCGAATCGAATTCGAAAGGGGATGAACTACTTGTGTAATAAAGACTTGTATATTCAATGAATTATTATTGCGTTTACGTAAGTACAGCGGATAAATACAATATGTATAATTTAACGATGTACGGAATTCTCAAAGGGGATTCGCGTACAATTAATTCGCAACAATATATCATGGGTGATGTACACCTGTTGAGTTGGATATATACATTCGCGCATTGTTCCTCCGACTTTGTATATATTTCGAACGAGATTCCAGGTAGATTTGTTACGGATATGTTGGCTAATTGTGTATGGTCAATTTAAAATTACAAGTAATGCGCATTAGCATGATTACGTACATATATAGCGTTAATTGGACGGAATTCAGTTTTCATTTATGAGACTCCGTGTTTTATTATCAATTGAAAGCGTATACGATTGTAATTACGATAAAAAATGATGGATTTCCTGCTACACCGCAGGAATAATTAAAAATACAAAATTTCTCGATACCCTTTGCCGCATACGCGAGAAATCGTCCATAATAAACAAACGAAACCGCCAATCAACTCCGATCGCGGATGTAAATGAAAATACATCTCCACCCCCCTGCAAACCCCCAAAGCCAACCTTATCTCCTCGGAACTGTGACGTTCTACACAAACAGACGTCACGCGGATTACCCCATAGCAACGAAGAGGCCAAGGGACTCTCGGTTGCAGTGCGCGCAGAAAATGGATTTTGTCTCGCAGTGAGAGAGGAAAACAAAACAAACATTATTGTATATTAGCGGGGAAATAGACAACGATAGGGAAAGGCGAACGACAGTAACGGAACTGCCTTTCTCTCTCAGGGGTGAGTTTATATACTCGATCGGCTTTCGCGGGCCTATACACACGACGTCGTCGGTTTATCCGAGTTACGTCAGGAGCGGAGTGTATTTAGCAGTTCGCCGCGACGTTACGCGCACTCCGCTCGAAGAGAGAGACCCGATCGTTATAATACACATTGTGTTTACGCACGAGGCGCTCGTTACGTAATAAACTTCGCTCTCTTTCCTTCCCGCGCATCGGCTGCCGTACACGCGGGCGATGCTCGCGCGCAAGTATATTTACGAAAAAAAGTGCAGGTTCGCCGACACTGCGTTGATGTATATTGTATACACATCAGTGTACGCAAATCCCTCGCCGGCTTATCTCGGCGCCGAATTCGAAATGAAATTCGAAATGAATTCACGCATGAAATCTCTGGATCGCAATATACGCGCCGACGTCTGTTGTCCCACATATTTCCCATGACTCACTCGTTGTAAGTAATACTTAGAAAAAAAAACCACCTCGTGCCTCGAATCCCCGAGAACTCCGAAAAGCGTGTATTCGCGCTTCTATACGCGCGCACAACATAGCGCGTTGCGTCTTCTCTCACTCACGAGCTCGCTCACACGCAGTCGGCGCGCAAGTAAGTATATAACGCAGCACAGCCCACTCGCGCACGGCATACACACGCACACGTATATATACGTGTATATACAGTCGATCTAAAAATAGAATGAGGCTGGTCGTCGGTTCGCGAGTCGAACGTGTGGCGGCGCTCTCCTCCCTCCCGCGGGCCGCCATCGCCGCGCATATATAGACATCTATAGATACAGAGGAGGCATGCGTAAACCACCGCCGCGTCGGAAGCGAGCGCGACGTCCGCGGCGCGGCATCAGTTCTCGGTTCACGCTGGCACCGTGCGCGTGCCGTGGCAGCCGCATTGCTCCGCAGCTATACCCACACCGCTGCACACACACATATAAAAGAGTATTTATATACTCTTTCAATATTTCCTCTCGTCAATCGCGCGTGTGTGAATACATATACGTACATTTGATGCCGTTACCCGCGTATACGCGCCCACTCGGACTCGGGGTGGAGAGATGAGTGCGTCGGACGGGACACCGGGAGTTTGACAGTTGTATTATAATATACGCTGCCCGTGTCAGCGATATCTACATAATATACGCATCAGTGTTTGTTGTGCTTCTGCCTGCGAAGAATATCATCCGCTCGAATAAGAGAGAGGAAGAGTGCGAGAGAGAGAAAGAGCGGACGGATCTAGAAGATTCCGCCGTCCCTTCGCTCTTGCGCGCCTCTTGTACATTATATACACGCGCGCACTCCGCCGCTCTCTCTCTCTCTGCGGTCTGTGATACAGGGTGCGCGTGTACTGCCAAGGCCCTTCGATACAGGTAAAGATACACACGCAAAGAGAAAAAAAACACAACATTGTCAGACGCGCTATACTCTCTCCGCGTTACAGCGAAGCCGAGGAATGATCTCTGCGCTCGCGTGTGTGTGTGCCTATATAGATATATACACACGGACGCGTATGGCGTATATTTCTACGCACGTATATATAGACATGTTTATGTGCGGAGGAAGCAAGTGTCTCTGCGCGGCCACGACGGCGGCGAAAAGTTTCCATTTTTATATAATGCACTGACTCGGCACGCTGTTGCCCCCCCCCCCCCCGCAAGATTGTATCTATCTTTCGACTCTGCGGGAAAAGAGTTTATAATTAAACTCGATGCAGAGTGCGCGCGAGGGCAGGGGAGGGGGGGAGATATCGTTTGAAAATTGCGCCGCTGCACTTTTGTTTACATTGCATAACCCGCGCGATCGTGCAAACAACCGCGCGCTCATGATGCTCGCGCGAAAAAGAAGTGAAACGAGAAGAAGCCCGGTCTCGATACGCACAAAGTATAGCGGTTTTTTTATACGTTCACTTCGGCATTATAAAGTAAACATTTGCGTGAAAGCAAACATTATTTCATAACTTGTTGGCGTCGGTGTAGTCCGGTATACATAGTAGCCATTAACATAAATTATAAAGCCCGAGAGATTGAGAGAGAGAGAGAGAGAGAAATATTCCCTGTGTATACGTATTTCTCGTTAACTACGACGACGACGACGACGACGACGACGACGACGATGTGCCTCTGTGGAAATTACGTATACAGATCTATTTTCACGCGGATTTCGCGAAATTTTCGAAAAATCGAAACAGTTATTGTGCGCGTAGAAATGGAATATTCCGCGGAACTGGTTTATATAGTCGTGGCGAAAACAGTGAATCCGCAAACCGTCTCAGACGCTCTATCGACACTTGCATTCCCCGATAACTCGTTTATTAATCGCTGCATTATACACAAAAGTACAGCGCGCTCTCGACGCGCCGCATCGGGACACATTGAAATTCCGCAGACCCTTGAATCGACCGACGTTTTCTCTCTCGCGCTTTTTATAATAAATAAAAGCCGCAGCAGTGAGTTAACGACTGTACAAGATAAGTGCATTTGAACGCGCGGGAAATATTGAAACCGATCCGTCTGCCGCGCCGGATACACGTGATGCACTTAAAACGCGAGTATAAGCGATACTCATTGCGAATATTTCATGTAATATTAGTCGGATTGAAAATCTGCATAATCGTCGTGTCGTAGCAATCGACGACGGACGACGGAGGCAAGCGTTTTTCTCGCCTCGGTGTACATGTATACACACACATCGACGCGCGAGAAACACCTGTTGTTCTATACACAGCGTCGATCGATCTCGCCTGCATATTGCTCCTCCTGATGCGACTCTGCGGGATGTGCAACCCAACATGTTTATAATATATAAATATTCCCGCAGACTAACGGTTACCAGTACAGAAACTTTTCAAGTATACGCATCTTTCCCCTCGAAGCGTCTCTCGAGCTGTCGTTTCTTCTCTCTTTTTTTTCCTTGCGCAAATCGAGTCTTTAACGAGAGAGTTTCAGTGGAAAAGGCAATTAAGCTCGCGGGCATTACAAAAATTACCGCGTGTCGAGCGTCTCGCTTGCGTTTTATATTTTTACGATTGTCTTCGCGATAGAAACAATTCGAGAGGGGAGAAAAAAGCGCAGAAATCTCGTATCTTTTTTTTCCTCGTTTCTCGCGAAAAAGAACTTCAATCAACCGCGTGGACGAGCAAAAACACGCAAAGTATATACTCGATGAATCAATTGGCTCCCCCCCACTCCCCCCAAATAAAAAGGAAAACAACAAGCGATTCACCGCGAAAAAAATGTAGTACAACCGTGGAGGTACGCGATTCACGCAACCCGCGTATACATGTGTATGTATACCTATAAGCTTGACGTGTACGCGATGCATTGCGCAAACTCCGCGCACTGCACAGGTGCGCGAGAGATGGGAATGCCTGATTATATCGCGCGGGGTATGTGCAGCCGCCGGAGCCGTGGATATTCGCGCGCGAAGATTATTCCGTTTTTCCGACGACATTAGTGTGCCGTGTGAAATGTACACGTGTATATATAATAAGTGTATGATCGAGGAATTTCTATGGGTTATAAGGTGTACAAGCGTCCTTCTCTCCTTCGTTATCTCCGATTTTTTTCTCACGCGCCGTGTCTGCATGTGGTTGCGTACCGGCGCGACGAAGAGATCCTTGTTTTTTTATTATTTTTTTTATCCAAAGTTTCTTGACAACGTTTGACGACGTCGTAGCTGCGCTTCTCCGCGAAGCAAACCGTAATGCCTTTACGGCGATTTCTTCGGCAATCGTCTCGACGGGGAAAAAAACGTCTCGCTCGTCGTCCTCTAAATTACTCTTGTCGTCCCGGCGACAGAATAGAACATAGTGTCTTACCCGGTATATCATACCGGCCACTAAAAGTCTCGATATACACCGTAGCATCATGTATATACCGGTTCCTCTCGGCTCATCTTGATGGGCCCATAAATTTTCAAGTTTCGCGCCCGCGAAAAAACATTTTCAAGCGGTTCTTCTCCCTCCCCCTCTGCACGAGCGCGTAAGCCTTTTCTTTTTCCCGCGCAGCAACAGCAGCACAGACGATATTGTTTAAAGCTCCTCTCTCTTATACGCGGCTACCGTCGTCAGTCCTTATAAATATAAATTCTCCGAAGCGCGCGATATGAATGAGATTAAAATTAAATCTCAGGACCTGCCAAACGCTCTCTGCGCGCGTCAGCGCGTGCAGATCGAGGCTTGTAAATACCGAGTTGCCTATATATACAACACGAAAGTGAACGCGACTGTCCATGTTTTTCTATATATATCGCGTGCGTGCAGTGTAGTCGGTACGAACGTAAAAATAAACCTTATTATTACATAAACATGGCGCACACTTTTCCGCTACCTGAAATTAAAAGATATAAAAATAAAACAAAAACAAAAAAAAAAAGATTCAAGGAGGCGAATCACACGTGACAATCGTATTATTACGATCCAAGAATCTCTTCCCTATTTCTTACATCTTCTCTATATATATAGATGGATTCGCGGGGGCCGTATATATTATCGGCGGATCTCGTGCCTGCTCGCGGTTGTTTACGTTTTGGGGGCCTTTGGATTTCCCATCATATCGGCAGCACGTATCTTATGCGCGACGCACATGACGGCCGCGCGCGCCTCTCGTCAGCATGTGGAACACAGCGCAGCGGCTCATACTTGAGAAACTCGCGGCGAGGATATATAATTAGAAGCGAAAGTGCCGTCGTCGCCGCTCTTTTACGCGCGGCTCGACGCGCGAGAGACCTACGGGCCATTTTGCAGAAGAGACCGATTTACGATTTTCTTCGTCGCGCGCGCGCGCAGGACGTTTTCAATTTTTTTTTTCTTTATTTGTATTACGCGTATAATAAGTATTGAAGGACTCGGACTTGCGCGATGAGGAAATTTCACGGGACACACGGGCGTATCATTATATGTATAAACTTGCGATGTAGAGTGTACACACACTCACACACACACAAGCAGAGGGAAATACACAGCGAACTTGAAGAATTAAGGCGCTATAAATAGCCTGTGATAATTATACGTATAGCGCTCTGTGTACGTGTGCCTATAAAGCTGCCATCTATTGTCGTTAATAAATGAGTAATCGCCGAGCGCGCGCGCGCGCACGTGTCTCTCGAGACGTTTCATTAATTTTCAATTTAAAAAAGTGAGCCTCTGAACTACAATGTATAATTGATCGAGAGAGGAGAGCTGAATTATCGCGGCCGTGTGTATTATAATGGCGTAAGATCAGTCCCGGAAACATCAGCGGATTGTCAAGTTGCCGAGCGCGCGCTATAGACGCTGGAGTATACGCGTCCATTCGATCGTACACTAAAGACACGTCAATCTGTAATAGCCGGTAGGCGGATGTGTAGAGAGAGACGAGGAGGAGAGTCGCGCGAGTAACCTCCTTATAGCTCGGAACTAACTACAGCCGTACACGTATGTGGACTTTTAATTTTTAACGCTCGGCGTGTCTCTAGACACACGCATTCCTTATGCAGAAGTGTGCATTACCGTCCTAGAGCGATGATGGTATTGCTCTATAGTCCGGAGGTGTTTGTTTGTATATTCGTGATTGAGATTTGCGCTCTCGTATATGTAGGATACACACGCTTTTCTGCGTGCGTTTCCCATACAGATGCGAAAAACTGTCTCTCGAGGCGCGTCGCGTCGCCAAGTGGAAACCGAGCGTTTGAGAATACAGACTGCTTCGAATAATTTATCAATTATCGTCGGCGTCGTTGGCGGCAGCGAAAGGACTCTATATATACGATAAACTCTTCGCTTGTAAAAGCCGCTGCTTGTAACGGACGAGCGCGCAAGCGATCCCAAAATAGCCCGTAGCTCTTATAAATTCCGAATTCGAATGGCTCTCTCACGAATTCAAAGCGATACTGTACATTATATACGGCGCGCGGCACACACGTGTCGCGTACTTTTCCGTCCGAGAAGCACATGATATCCTTAATATATATACGCGATGCATGACGATGAAAAATTTTTTCGTCTAAAAATAAACCGCGCGCCCGTTTGTGTATTACACACGCGATCCCGAGCTCTCAATGAATATATATATATATATACATATACGCGTCCAAGCCCAATAGCTTATTATCGACTCGTTGATGTGTATAGCGAGAGCGATACATATGTATATGTGTACGCGTCGCAATAAAGTGACTCTTGCGCGCGCACAGAAGCTTCGAAAAAAATGCGCATATTATGAATATTCGTCTCCGAGCACATTGCAGATATCGCCGCATTAATCGGCTTTCGAATACTCCACGCGAATATGTAGATAAATTCATTAGTCGAGGAGAAGTGTCACACGCGCGTCATCGGCATATGTGTGTATAAGAGACGGGCCGCCGTCTGTCTATTTAGTAGGTGTGTATATCGTATACAATACATGCATATATACCTATACGTATAATTACACTAGAACGCGACGCACATGTGTGGAACACAGAGAGAAAGAGCCGCCGCGCGTAACCCAACCTGACCCGATCTGTGCGTTCTATATTTATCGCGAGAGAGAGAGAGAAGAGAGAGAGCTGCGAGTGCGCCGACACGTGCAGCGCACGCACTATTACGCTCGTTATCGCAGCCGCGCGAATTTGGACTACCTACTTCTCCGCGGCGCGGCGACGTGTGCGCGCAGTGTTTGGATGCGAATCGAAAATATTTGCCGAAGCCGCGCGCTGCTGCTCCGCTTTCGCCTCAATGAAAAAATCGCAGTTCGCGCGCGTGTAACGAGTCTTCAAACTCTTCCTAGTACATTACACACTTTGTGTATGATGGAGCGCGAAAAAATCGAAAGTCAATAATCCAAACGCTTCCTACAGCAATATGTATATACGTACACGCATTAGTAGTCCATAACGCTCCATTTGGCCTTCCAACTGGAATACGTGTATACTGCACATACGGCTCGAGAGAGAGAATAATAAAGCATTTTTTAAAAAGAGAGCCACTCCGCACACACCACACGCGTATTATACATACGTATAATATGCACGTGTGTAATACGTGCGCGCCCATCAATCAATCAATCAATCAATCGAACGAACGAACGACCGAAATCCTCTCCTCTATCGGCACGTGCCATCGCGCGTCGCCTTTGTGTACACACTTGCCCTCTTCCTCCTTACCACTCTATAGTCCCTGCGACGGTCTCCACAGGTATACATATATGTACAGTGTACACACACACACACGGCGCGACTGTATAGAGCATAATATAATACAGTCTATAGACTCCATACGTATAATACACACCTTCGAGAGCGAGATCCATAGCCGCAGATTCTCACGTACACGGCGACTTTGTATAGAAAACCAGAACTGTTAGAGGGATATTGAACTTCAGCCAGGTCTCGACTCCTATACATATACAGTATACCTATACACCTATCTATATACGTTCATTACGTTTCGGCATGCCGATTGCCGCAACGGCAGCGCAGCAGCGGCCGAGAATCGAGAGAAGTGATCTGCGCAAAGTCCATTCGAAATGATGCGGCGGCGCGTGTGAGGAGTTTATGGTGATCGAGAGCTCGTTCGTGTGTAAGAAGCCGCGCGTATAGAGAGAGAGAGGACGACTATGTGCCTATGCGCACGTAATGGCTACTGCTGCTGCTGCTGTTGCTGCTGCAACGAGTTATTGTCGTGTCGCCCGTTATTTTTATGGAACTGGAACGGAGAGCGTAATTGCTTGGAATGTGAAAATTATATGTCTCTCTCTCTCACGCACACACATTCTACGGATACTACTTTCTGCTCGCCAGTTCTGTTCCACGACTTCCGCTTCTTGTTGTTTCGCCAGTTTTTGGACACGTAACTCACATGACGTGAGAAAACTGTTGCGCGCTTCCCCCTACATATATTACAAGCGCGTATAATACACGCGCGGAGTAGGCAGAAAACGACGATATATAGGTATGTACACGAGGACGAGTAGCTCGCAATATTTTCTAACTTGCTGACGATGGCTCGTAAAGCATCGCGATATTCCAAGCGCGCACGCCATCGAATCCAATTCCATATGTATACTCGATGCGCAGCAATGAGACAGCTGCTCTCCGTCTCTCGTCTCTTCTCTCTATAAACTCGACTGTCACATATGTATACAAGTAAAGTCGCGTCTCGCGGGTCTAAAAGGGAAAAATTCCAAATGCATCCGCAGTTGCTCAAATAAATCCGGGAATATTGCCCGTCTTGTAATATCGACTCTATAGGCTTGCAAATTACGTATCCCTCCAGGGGGTTCTTCCTTTTACTACACACATACGCACACACACACATATATTTATATGTACACACATACGCGCGCGCGCGAGGCCGCGTACGTGTTTGAAGCCCGAGTCACGTGTTTTCCTCGCGGCACGTGTCCACACACGGCGGGGAAAAAAGGAGAGAGAGAGAGAGAGAGAGAGAGAGAGAGAGAGAGAGAGAGAGAGAGAAACAGGAGGAATGCGTCGCCGTGGCTGATTCGCGAATCGACAGAAGGCAATCGAGTCGCATTAGCGTCGATTGGTCACGCCCCAGGCGTCTATATACCAGTGAATGCGTCTTGTCTCTCTCTCTCTCTCTCTCTCTCTCTCTCTCTCTCTCTCTCTCTCTCTCTCTCTCTCTGTATAACGCGAGCCGTGTGACGTCACCGCTGGACCATTCGACATCGTTTAGGCGAACGGGAGAGCGAGAGAGAAAAGAAGACTCGGGCTCAATTTCAAACCTTTTTCTCTTTTGCCTTTCGTCGTCGTCGTCGTCGTCGTCGTCGGGCGTAATTACGCGACGCGGAGGAGACTATATACTCGCTAATATATGCCTGTTGTGTCGCCGTCAATCTCCTCTCCGGCCGCTAGACGTCGTCGTCTGCTTTTCAGACACTCGCTTTTCGGCCGCTGCTTCGGTCGGGATGAGGCTGGAATGGATCGACTCTATACACTATGCGGGTAATACGAGAGCTGTGTCATCGCGCCTCTATACATCTACATATACTGCATTATATATACGCAGTATTGCGCAATTTTCGTTTTATCCTGTTAGTCAATCCATCCAAGTTCAAGAATTTTTTTTTCAGCGTTTCCAACCGGCCGATAAGCGCTTGCGTAACGTTAGCTAATTTTACAATGATATGAATTGCGATAAGTCTCTCTCTCTTTCCCGCTCTGTCTCGTCTATATGTATTATATACTATAGGATGGAAACGCATTTATGTAATGCGGCTTTGGGAAAATCGATTTTTACGTAGTCGGCGGGAATGTATCGTCCTTTGCGCGCTACTTTTGTCGAAATAACCAAGTTATCGTTCAACGAGTACCAAGTGCGAAATGAAAGTGGTGTATACTTACGCACTCAAGTGCGTGTACTCGCGGACCTTCGCGCGAAATTACGAGGGGGAAGAAAAAACATTATTGTTGGGTCAAAGCAGTGAAAGTCATTCACTATATTTAGCCGATGTTTCCGGCTCTAGGACTGTACCGCTCAAAACTTTTTGCCGGTCTCTCTCGCTCTCGTTATTATCGTTCTCGCGCGTAAAAATAGTCGCCAACGCCGCGCAAAAGTAAATTATTCCTATATATACGTACGCGCGGTATCTCGAGCGTATTATAGATAGATAACACGCGTATACAACACAATTATACATTTCTTCTTCTAAAACCGTATGTACGCATACGCGTATTTAGTTAATATTTTTAAAATTACTCAATTTTACAATACAGAATACACGATTGTGCGGGGTGCGAATCGGATTATATACGAATTACCCGTATACATAATCCGGGGTTATGCAATTTCGACTGAGAAAACAAAGTGTTGTGTACACATAATCCGAAGATTTCTCGCATCGGTATCTCGATTATATACGATCGAGTCAGCGTATATATCTGCATAAGCTATTTCTTCACTCGGACGCGTCCGCGAGTCTGCGTGTAATAAAGCGATAGAAAAAAAAAAATGTTTTCCTCCATCAGGAAAAATCCGAAGAAACTCTCCGTCCCAAAGCATCAGCGCGACTGGAATAGAATATGCGCGTAAAACCGTCGATATACTCGCGCGCGCGCACATTAGAAAAACACCGCCATCGGAAAGCATATATGTATAAGAACATAATCGCGACGATCATCATCTGTTGTTGCATCACGCGAAAAGCACGTGTGCAGCTTAAGTAGTAGTACGAGTCTGGCCTACAGCAGCCTCTCGCCTCGGTCACTGGACTCGTCTGCTACTACTGCTGCGCTCCGTCTAGCCGTCGTTGCTTTTGTGTATCTGTTTTTTCGCTCGATCATCGCCGCGCGCTCTCTCTCTCTCTCTCTCTCTCTTATATGCATATTACATCCGTGTATAGTGTATACACAAGCAGTACGCGTGTGTGCACGTCCCGTCATCGCCGCCGACGACGTCGTCGATGGCACCCTTTAATTCCTGCATCGCGTACGCGTGTATACATAGATATAGCGGCCGCATAGAGAACCGATAATTGCGCGTTATAAAAGACACGCGGACTTTTTACACAATGAGCGCTGCCGCGCGCTCTCGGGTGGCGTTGGGAGGAAAATTTTCCTTCCCTATATATCCCCAGGAATATTCCGCGCTCAAAGTCGTCGTCGTCGTCGTCTTTGAATTTGCAAGGCGCTCTGCAAGGGTGTTTTGTTGTTTATCGCGGCTTCGTGATTGCGCGGCTTACAGGTTTGCGTGTGCGATGCGAGAGAGACAAAAAGAGACGCGAGTTTTCTTGCGAAATTGCGCCGAGTTAGTCATATGCAAATGGTCGTGTAATTGCGCATAAAAGCTTGAAACTCGTGATAAATCGTTCGATGATCCGCAGTTACGAGGTCAAGCAGTGCCGCGTATTTGTATATGCGTATGTGATGCGTATGTGTGTGTATAAATACGATCGAGAGGCGCTAGAAGAGAGAAGTCCTGATGAGGCTGCGCACGTATTCTTGTCTGTCTGTATTGCGTGAGATGTGTGTGAAAATAATCTCGACTGCCGTTTATTTTCCGCTCAAAGAGACCGCCGCTCTGCGCTGATGGAAAAACGGAGCAATTTCCAAAGTCCGATGTGTATATTGTCGTATAGCTGGAGCCACGTGTCTCGTCACACACTCGATCTCCGCACCAACGCACACATGCGGATACTATAAAGCGAAATTAATTTTACTCGAACAGATCATTCGTCAGCTTCGCAACGAAACCGGAGAGTCGTAATTTCCCCGCATACACAAACACGCCGTCCCCCATTACTAAGTCCCAATATTTTGCTTTCGATCCGCAGCCTTAAACAGCCGTCGCAAGGATCTCAGGACAATAAAAGCCGGCGATCAAGAGCAAAACCCACGTCGTGCGAGAGAAAGAGAGAGCCTTGCCGCTGATATACAGTGCTGCACTCTCTCGACAGTTATATTGTTTAATAGTATTAAAAAAAAAATCACGTCGTCTCAATCCGCGATACTGCGCGCTTGCGTTTTATAAAATATACGAAGGCGAAGGTCGTCGTGCGCGCTGCAGAGAGGCGGCGACGGAGGACGACGACGACGACGACGACGGCGACGCTTCCGGCATAAACATCTCGCTCGCGACCGCGTCGAACAATTGGCTGTAACCTGGACGAGGGGCATATGGCCCTGGACCATGCTACCATTTACAATATGCACCACACGAATCAATTAGGTATGTCTCTCTGCTCATTATTTGCATTACGCGCGGCGTGTGATAAAGTAAGTGCGCGGGAATGACTTGCAAAATCCCCCCCCTCCCTCCCACCTTGTCGAGAGAAAAAGCGCCAGGCTGTATGTGACGCAAAACGATGTGTGTCTATCGCAACGTCTATATATTACTATACAAGACATTTTTGTTTACAAAATTTTTCATTTGTCTAAGAAATCTTGGGTGTACGCAGCGCTCGCTGACGCACGCGTGAACGCGCTATTTTTGCATATATGTCGAATTCTCCAAAAAAATTCACTTTTCTTTGGTCTATAATTCGAAAAAAAAATTTTCAAGCTATAGAGCTCTGATAGACCGGTCGGACTAATTAGCCTAAGTTGATAACAAATGCCGACAAACATGATGGGAAAAGTTACTGTAACAACCATTATTTTTGAACCGTTTTACTTTTTTTTATAATAGAAAAATTAATACGATAAAATACTATGGAATACCTATAACTAAGAAGGTTCCACTATACTAAAACACAGTACAGCAAAAGAGCTTTAATTAAAAAAAATATCAAAAGATATGTCCGTTAAAAAAAAAAATTAAAACTAATTTTAAAAAGTTCTAGACCAAAGGAAAGTGCTTTTTTTGGAGAACTCAACACATATACACCAGCTCGACAATAACAAAACGGTGAAAAATTAAAAAATCGCTTCGATGTATGCATTTTTAATTCACGGAATTCCTTTCCCCGCGACGATAAACTTTCAAGAGCTGCGCGCTTTGCCTTCGATGCGCGCCGCCGAGACGAGAGTTGTGCGTTCGAGCGCGCGCGCACAAAAAATCATTCGCCTGAATCAGCGCTAAAATTAGTGGCGGAAATAAATCGATCGATTAATCGAAAACTGCGCCTTTCGAAAGCCAACGCGCGCACAACGCAATCTCTCCTCTCCCCCGTGAGTGGAAAAAAGCCAGAAAGCGCGGAGAGTGTGTTTCTCTTCTGCGCGCGTGTGTTGTCGAACGAAAAAATTCCACTGCCATGGCAAAAAGAGCAATGTTCTCTCTCTCTTTCCTCGGCGAGGAATAATCAGCGAAACTTTCCATCGACAACATTGTCGGAAACGACGGCGGCGGCGGCGGCGGCGCGCTCAAGCTCTCGCTTTCATATATATATACTATACATGTACGTACATAGGCGACTATATACACATGAAATGCGCGTGTGTGTATATATACACACACACACACGCGTATATGTATATAGTGTGTACTAACAGACGCGAGGAGCCGATCGAAGAGGCGCGAGAGAGCCGAGAAGAGTGGCGGGGGAGAGAAAGGAGAGAAAAATCCGGTCCGTCATCGATTCGAAAACAGATCGAGCCCGAGTTCGAGGTGGCCGTTATCCGCAAATGTCAATCTATTTTTAGCCGGAACTCGGCTAATCTTAGAGATCCGGCCGTCGGCCAAAAGCCGCAGCATCGCGCTGCATCTGTGTACATACATACACAATCTCTACGTATATGCAGTATCGAGTATATATACACACACGCACATTATACGTATAATATATAATGCGGACGGGGCACACGCGCCAAAACGTACGATCTGTGATCTACAGCCTACCTGTCTGCCAATGTACAGCACCCTCGGCTCTATTTTCCGCTCTTAACGAGAATGAATTTTTTTCTATTTTATTTTTCCTCATTCTTTTTTGTTTAAAGACGAAAGATGTATTCTCGCTCGCGGCGTTAAAAATAAAATAAAAGAAAGAGCGCGCGCGAACTGCAGCGTGAAAATAGACGAAACAATTAGTATTTCAAAGCTATGCGTATTATACCCTCAAGCTGCAAGAGGCTATTTAAGTTTTATAATAAGCTTGCCTTTGCCGTTTTATTTATTTTTGTTTGTTTTTTTTTAATATCCACGAGAAACGTTAAAATTAACGATTCCCCTCTGCACACAATGCTGTATAGGTATATATACAGGTATAGTTTCCGTTCTTTCAATCTCGGCGCAATGTAAGTGCTCAGCCTTGCAGTTCGCGGCGCGCTCGCGCGAGCGTTATTTTTAAATCGAACTTTTTAGCGTTGCAAAAACATTTATAACCGGCGAGAGTTATTTTAATAAAAGCGGGGTCAAGCTTTTACCGTGTATATATATATATAATAATCGCTGCAGGGATCTCTCTCTCTCTCTTTCTCGGGACGCGAGGGCGCTTTAATTTTTGAAAATACAAAAATTCATCGTTGCAGCACTCGGTCAATCCGCGAGAAATCGGACTATCTCTCGAGCTAATAATAAATTTCATCCATTTCTAGAGGGCTTTTATTAATAAAGCCCCAGATCTTTAACAAGCCCGCTCCCGTTCTCTATAAATACAATTCCTCCATTTATGCGATTGGTGTTTATAAATTTCGCGTGTCTGGTTCTCACTCACTCACTCACTCTCGTACTAAAATTACGCCGGCGCAGCTTTCGCTAAATTTAAAAGCAGACCGCATATCGATGTATAACGCAAAAAAAACGGTCTGCGACTATTATTATTACACTCTGCTTCGTGTAACATTTCGCTGACGAAAAATGAAAAAGACGCGAAAATTTTCTCCTGGGGGGGGGGGGGTGTATACGTGCGTGTATAACGGCGCGCAGTGTGTATATTATATACGCAGTGCAAGACGCGCGCACGCGTGTCTATTTTCCAAACACGTGGAAGTGCGCGGCCGAGAACAGAAATAAGCCTCGTGGCTTCTGGCCGGCGTCCGGTGTATTTTTAGCCTGCCCACCGTCTAAATTCGGCACAAAGAGAGACAAAGCACTCGCGACGCGTCTGTGCCTCGCTCCGTTTCCTCCCAAGAGCCTGTATGCGTGTGTGTATGTAGATACACGTATATACGCGCGAACTCTTCTCCAGAAACGAATTTAAAGCCAGAGAGGCCGATTCGACTCTTGCTTCTTCGTCCTGTGCACGTATGCTAACGATCGAGAGTTAAGTTGCGCTTTCTTTCGAATCGAATACACGCAACGTGAGCGCGTTTCGATTGTCATCTTTTTTTTAATGCGACGACGTACGCAGATGCAAAAACCATCGAGAGGCGCAGTGATTCTCGATTTTACACTCGACCGGTAAGGACACCTGTGTTATATAGAAGTGAGCCTCGAGCTGTGCGATTTGAAAAATATTAAGCACACGATTCGTTCTTCTTATAACGTGATTTAAATATTGTGCAACGGACAAAAGGCGCAAAATCACGATACATTGCAAAAACACAAATCGCTGGATTCATCGACAGTTTTTTTTTTCTTCTTCTTTTCCGCGTGGGTCTCACTATTGCGTAAGATAACACTTTTTTCAGCTTATCCATAGGAATAATCGAACGTTGGTATCTGCTCGCATCCTTTTTTTTCAATAAATAAATCGAATTTCGAACTCCCGGCTTCTCACGGCTTACCGCAGGGATAATGTCAAAGTGCAAGGCAACAGGCTCGCGTACACTCGCCGAGCGAGGCTGTATAAATAGACGCTCCTCAATCTAATAATAAAACTTTTTTCCGCATTATGCACGTCTCGCTGGCGTAATCGCGTCTATTTGCGAACCCTTTGACGTCCAACTCGGAGAGAGGAGAGAGGTTCAGCTATTATAACACGGACATTTGCATCTCTTTACCGCACCTATATAATCCCGCCGTGAATATTAATAAATTCCGTATAGCGCTGCATTGTTGAACAAGTGGACGCACCGATTTTTAAAAAATCTTGCTCTCGCAACAGTTCGCCTCTCTCCCTCGTAATAAGTAATTGCGTGCCACGCTATATAATATAAACGAGAAGCGAAACAATTGATATACGCGGCTGCGTCGCAGGTGTCGTGTATAGCTCGAGAAAGAGGGAAAACTTGACCACAGCGGGCGCATCAGTCATCCCTTATGCAGCGGAGAGCGACTTCGCTGCAGTCGTCCTCTTACTATTCTCGGGTGCAGCGTCGCGCTGCTGCTGCAGCGGCGCGCGCGCGTCTCGCTATATCTCGGTGTGTAGGTCAAGCGAACGACTGCGGCTCGGTGGTCGTTGTCCTCAAAATACACATCGCGAGCGCGCGTCTCGTGCGCGCCGCTGCGTATACACTGCACGCATAGCTGTGTGTTCCCCTTAAAAACGATCCTCTCTTCTCTCCGCACTATAACGCGCGCGGTTCTTGCATCAGACGCATTTTTCTTGTATGTGTAGGTGCGAATCGACCAAATATCGGAGACGAATCTTCCCGAAAATTGGAAAAAACTTTTTTTGACGGCGTACCCGCCAGACCTGTTTTTTCTTGTTTCTTAGGTCATTCTGAAAGAGGAAAAAATTCGCGTAGGATATACTTATTTTCGGAGTAAAAACGACTCGAAAAACGAGAAATAATTAAAAAAAAAAAGAATTCGTAGATTTTTGTCTCGAAAACTATGAACTTTCATAAAAATTTCATTAGAACTGTAATGATTTAAAATTGATCAAAGTATACTCTGGAATTTTTTCAGGTTTTCAAGGACGTTTTAGAAATTTCCGTGTTTTTGAATTTTTCGAAAAATCAAAAATTGTATCGGATCAATCTGAAAAAATTTCAGAGCATTCTTTGACGAATTTTATAACGTATTTGCTCTAATGATATTTTTATATAAGTCCATAGTTTTCGAGAAAAAAATCTATGAATTCTTTTTTTGTTAATTATTTCTCGTGTTTTCGAGTCATTTTTGCACCGGAAAAAGTATACCCTACGGTCGGTCATGTACGTCGAGCTTTTCCTCTTTTAAAATGATCTAGGGTGCGAGAAAAAGCATGTCTGGTAGGTGTGACTTCAAGAAAAATTTTTAGGAAGAGTTTCCGATATTTCCTGGATTTGCACATATAGACGCTGCTAACGAGAGAGAGAATAATGGCTCTGGTTGATTTTAAGAGTGATTTTTGAATTTACAACTGCCGAGAGGACTGCTGTCTCGATCTCGATGTGTCCGGCACGCGCGCGCGCGCGCAAATAATGATAAATGCGAAAGTCATTTAAATGCAAACAATGAGAGCGCGCTCGCCTTGCGGGAATCGCTGTCTGGAACTGATGTGGCTGCTGCAGGCCCGAGCGTTGAATTACGGGCTGGTGTTATTACACAAAGCATTTCGACCAGATAGTGCCGCGTGAATGTTTTTATCGATGATGTGTGTCTGTGTGTATATGTATATATAGCTATACAGCTTTGTTCGCCCACGTGTGTGACGGGCGCATAATGTGCATGTATTATATGCGTCGAGAAAATTTTCGCTATGTAAATCTATCATTGCTTTCTTTGCGTTCTACTTATCGTTTAGTGTAATACCACCGCGCCTGAGTATTTCTGGGATGAAATGCGAAAATTTGCAACGTTGAAAGGTGGAAATATTTGAAGTGCCCGTTAACAAAAAAAAGGTGCAACATTTTGTAATCAATCATACTTATCCTTAAAGAATCGTTCTATCGCTGTTCGGATTGTAGATTAATCGGCTGAGCAGTTGAGATAAAATTTTACTTCTAAAGAAATAAAAAAAAAGAATCGTACTCTGTACATTCACGTAATCTTTATCTTGTTAATCTCGGTACAAGTTATATTTATAAATTCGTAGCGACAGTAAATATAAAAAGGGAAAAAAAGAATTGTAATCAATTGCCGTCATCTTGCTCCGATTCTGCAGGTATAGCGATGGCGTGTATATGGAAAAATACGAAAAATTCATTCAGTTCATTTCGAGGTCTCGGAATTCAAAAAGTCGAAGGTGCGACATTAATAAACAATAAAATTACACGTAGCATAAAAAGATAAAATTCTAAATTTAACACATGCTTCGTACGCAAATATGTCAACTGCGCAGCGATCAATTATTTATGCGGAAAAATAATTTTGGAGTTACGCTATTCCGTAAACTAAGGAAAAAAAATGCTTAGTTGTAAAAAAAAAAAAAGATAACTCGCTCCGTATACCCTGAAAATCGAATAAACGGCACAAATTTCACGGATCTACCGGTGTACATTCCGAACGAGGCACGCACTCGAGAGTCAATACACGAGGAGTCGCCGTGTGTGTCCGTGTTTACCCGCAGCTCTCGCTCGCTCACCAAGAGCGGCGTAATCTTGGTGTGTGCTAACGCGTGCTCCGCGCAGCGCGTCGTTTTTAATTGCATAACGATTTTTCCAGTAGTGCCTCGGCGCGCGCGCGCGCGCGCTCGCGAGTGCGGAAATTCAATTTTTCCCTCTCTTATGCTCTCCTCGCCTTCTATAAATAGACGCTGACCTCTAGCGCGCGATGTCGGATAAAAAAAATAACGCGCCTTTAGCGACGGCGACTACTACGACGACGTCTATGTATATATGTGTATAAGCCCGCGTGCACGTCCGCCTGATCTAGGCTTCCTTCGACACTTCTGTCTTTATATACCTATATAGCCCCGCGATAAGTCTAATTAAGACAGACGCACGTGCAGATAAACGTGCGCTACTCCTGCGAATCCTCTCTCTCTCGCCGCTGTTTGTGAATTTTTGTTTTCCTCCTTGACTCGCATAGTGTGCACGCTGCGCGCATGTATATATATATATATATTGTATATATAGCGACGGTTACACGACGCGATATTGCACCGCATTTTTTTCGCTGATCTGGCCGCGCGGCGTTCTCTAATCACGATCGTTCCTTCTCTCTTGCGTCACGTTCGCGTATTCTATTAATACATTACCGCGGGCTATTCCATAACTGTTGCGTGATTCTACATTTCTCATTTTTTCTTTTCTTATTCTTCTGTAGCTCGCCCTCGAACAAGTGTAGTAATAGATGTATTCCGTGCTCGGATTTCTGCTTTTCTTTACTTTTTTTTTTCTTCCCTTCCTACGGCGATCCTTATCGTTCATTTCATGGCTTCGTGCGCGGCCATTATAAACTTATGTATATACGGCGCGGCTCTCGCTGTAATATTTAATACATATGAATAAGTTTTTCGAATTAACATTCGTATAGAGCTGATAATGCATCTGAAAATCAACATCCAAAGTGGCGTTGAATACATTTTCGTTATCTATTAAGTAACGTTCATTCATTATGATGATTCCGCGAACGTTGGTAATTAACTTGATAAATGATAAGCGCAAGCGCAACGTACGGAAAATGAAGAAAATTATAATGGACTTTGCGATTCTGATTACTGATTCAATACGGCTTTGTATGATTATTTTATTTTAGCAAATATTACATAGTGTGCTACACGGCAGCTAGTTCGTGCTGCTGCTGCTGCTGCTGCTGATGCTGCCCGCGCTGCGCATAATAATATACTTGTAACTATAAGAAGACACGGTTGTTACGTGCTTGATTATCTCATTTTTTGTTATTACGTGCACTTATCTTTGTCTCGTGGAAATCATTAGTTATTTTTAGATATTCTATTGCCCAATAGAAAAAGTATATAATCCATACTAATTGATTGGTGTGCAAAAATATCGCTGCTAAAAGAAAGAAACGGTATAATGCTGCACGTATTTTACCGCGAATAAAAAGTGATCGCGCGAAATTCGCGCAAACTGAGAGAGAAATGTCGCAGTATAATTCATACATCGAATCGTTCTCTAGCTTGAAATTATTCAAATATTTAGTTCAGTCGGTTATTTATATAATTTTCATTACACTTATTTTTGTTCTGGACAATATTAGAGCTCTTATAATCAAATTTTTGTTTACATCAGTTATTCATTATTTTGCTGCAATGGTGTGATTAAAAACTCGATTCCGCAATCGAATAATATTTCTAACGCATCTATTTTACAGTAAAGTTGTTTTGTCTGGCTAACAATTTGTAGAATGAAATGCATTTAAATATTATAATTATATGTTTTAATTAATCGAATCACATAATACTAAAAATGTATTACAATAATAGTATACGTTCCACCACAATACAGAACCAGCAGCTTTTCATCGAATCTCTTGACATTCGTTCGTGAAAGAAAAAAATCATTTGTCCCGACGCGCGGGAAAATTCCATTTTGTTGAATATAAATCTAAAAGTTTTTTTTCTCAACTCACGCCGCAACGCGTACAGCACGTATACAACTACAACACCGTACAGCCCGCAGCAGCTGCAATAATTTATCCCTCGGATATAATATTCGAAGTCATGCGGCGACGGCGGTGTATAGCGTGAACCGATCGCGTGACGCACCAATCGAGAGGTGAGAAAAGTCGCTCGGCCGTGGCGATCGCCTTGGAGTATATCTAAGCGGGAATGTCGCACCTACTCTGCTTGATCATTGAATTTTCCCCAAGTGCGAGGTTTACAATGAGTCTAGCTGTTATACGTTCGCGACACGTTGCGTGTTGACGATATCTTTTCTCGCCTGATGGGCTCTGCAGTATACGCCGAGAGCTTGGCTTTTTACATTTACAGCCAATTTGTTTTATATATATTTAAGTGGAATAATTGATTGCGTTACACGTATGTGAATCAACTGATACACCTCAGATCTTGCGCTTTATCCAGTTTCGCTGAATTTTCGCGTGTAAAGTGCACGACGAGGCGCGCACACCGCGGAATTGTGCAGCATGCATGCAACAGTTGTGCGACCGCAAGCCCCACGCCGCTGATGCTGACACCGGTTGTCACGCGACGCGAATATCTCTGCGTGGATGTATTATCATTTTTTCGCAATCTCTGGCCAACAATTTTTTTTCTTGATGCATTATGAAAAAGAAAGAAAAAAATTTAACCGCGCGATGTTCGTTCCGTCATTTTCGCCGGTTATTGTTTGCCTCGTTATATACCCTCGCGTATAACTGTATTTTCCCCTCCACATGCGCAGCAAACTCGACTCGTTTTTACGCGAAGGTGTATAGAAAATTGTTCACGGCATGAATCATTTAGCGGGTAACGTTAAATATTTCCTGGACGAGTGAGTGTATAAATTTAATCAGCGACGAATACCGGGTAAAGCTCTCCGCTAATTACAGCCCTCGCGCCTTCCTATGTATGCGGAGTTTTTTCGGTAAATTCGCGCGGTACGCCGCAGTGTTTTGTATTCGTTTATCCTTAAAGAAAGAAAAAAAAATGTTGATCAAATATTCCGTCTATGAGTCACGCGCGTCGGCATTTGCGACACGTCACGCTTGCGGCTAAAAATAAGAAGAAGACGAAGGAAAAAAAAGAGCGAGACACTAGAGAAACTCGGCTCCAGTAGAAACATTCGCTTACTCCAGTGGAATACGAAACGCTACTTATGCACACATCCGAGTTATCTTCGCGCGGAGCATTTATACAAAGCTGCAAACCGACACGCATAGTTTTTTTCTCCAGGTGGAAACAATGTAGCCAGTGTATATATATAGACGGACATACTATGTAGTAGACTCTCGCGCGACACACACAACGTTCGGCCGTTATACCCGATGACGAAAAAAGAAAAACATTGTTTATGCATGCGGCGACTAAATAATTCGAAAGACACGTTTAGGGGCATTTGACCGGCTAACGAGTACGCGAGCCTCTTCTCCAAAGTTCAGTCTCGAGGCAAGAACGGAGTGGCTCCTAAAGCCACCCTTCAATTAGCCCCGGTAATTGCGCTCAAGACATCCATCCAACTGGACACGTGTACGGCGTGTAGACGAGGACAAACTGCGAGAGGGAAGATTGGGGGGTGTAAGACAAGAAAACACCGTCTTTTAACTGTCTCGGGCCGATTTCGCCGTAATTGCGCGCTGCTCCTGTCACACTCTCTCTCTCTCTCTCTCTCTCTCTCTCTCTCTCTCTCTCTCTCTCTCTCTCTCTCGAGGGGAGAGGGGGCCAAAAAAGAGGAGAGAACGTTTTATTTACTCACCGGGGTAATGCTCGACACCGGGGAAGAGAGGCCAAATTGACAAATCGACCGATTCATTACCAAGGGATTACACGGATTTCTCTTTGGAATACGAAGGCACTTGCCTTAACGATGAGGACAGGCTTTGAATTGTTATTGACTCGAAATGTTAAACGAAGCTCTATAATAGCTGCCGCACGAACGCTGCAGCGCACGTATAGCGGAAGCATCTTTAATACGAGAAGAGAGAGAGAGAGAGAGAGAGAGAGAGAGAGAGAGAGAGAGAGAGAGAAAAATGCGAACGAGGAGGGAATGCTTTCAAGTTCAGGCTATTCTTGGACGATTATAATTAGTATATAAGCCTCGCCGGTGTGTGTAAGTGTTTGACTGTGTTGTGACAGCGTGCGAGCCCACCAACCGGCGAGAGAGCTGTGTATTAAGGCTGACGTAGCCGCGCGGTGACTGGAAATTCGCAATGACACGATGCACAGAACAAATATGATTTCTCCCTCGAGTCGCACGCAATATAATCTTCGCGAATAGTCTGGTTCGAAGCATTTTCTGCTATATACAGTCGAGAAAAAAGCGCAGTATATAAACGTCGCTAAATTCGATATTCCGAACGTTTTTCGCGTCGGTAATGATGCATTTTAGAAGATCGTAAATCAAGCGACGATCTATCGATAGCGCACGTGCACACAAAAGAGTTGCGCGAGGAAAAAGTGAAAAAAGAAAAAATTTCATATTGCATAAACGCGGCCACGAGTATTTAGCGGATGAAAAATATTCATCAGAGCCGCATGCGCGCCGACTATTAAAGCTCTCGAGGAGATTTTTATGTTTCCATTCGCACTTGTCGGGTGTATAATAGGTATATACATGCCGCGATTGCGATGCTCGCGTATATACGTGTACGCGACTTGAAATAAACGACGTGAAGGGAGGGGGAGGGGGCGTTTTAAAAAATCATCGATGAGAGCGATGATCGATGAGGCACGCGTTATTTATATTCCTATAAATACTTGCGCGTGGTTTCGCCATACACCACTCACACACTCAGACACACATGTTTGCGCGTGTGATATTGAAGTATAAAAAAAAAACGATTCGATTCGAGCGAAATATTTTTCTCGCGACATCGCAGCAACGGCAGAAGGCGTTTAATTTTTTTATCCTCGCGCGCTTCTGCCTATGTGCGCGCAGTGTTGTGTATATAGATATAGTCGATTTTTTTGATCGCACGCCCATATAACGACATACACCAAGCCATTGTCAAAGCGCAGAATCGGTTTCACGATCGACTCTATACTATACTTTCCGTGACCTCAAGATATTATTATACTCGTTATATCCCTTATCTCCGCATTAATAAACTGATTTTGCTGTACGTTCGCTTTCTTATCAGTTTCCCCGGTTCCACGTGGCGTAGTTGCTCTTTCGAAAGCTCTCGTTCCAATGCACACACACACACACACACACACACGTACGCCATCCTTCGAGTGTTGTATAGTTCTATATTCCCATCTCTCTTTCCCTGTCTCTTTTTTTATTACGCCGTAAACGATAAAACTCGACGTTTTTTCGCTGCGAAGAGAGAGACAGAGAGAGAGAGAGAGAGAGAGAGAGAGAGAGAGAGAGCGAGAGAGAGGCGTATATTATGCAAGTCAGACGTTCTATAAATACGACCTGTTGGAAAAAAGTGTATTTTTAGCGCAGTGGGACACACCATCGAGAGAGAGGAGAGGAGAGGTGATGCACTCGCGGTAATTGCGCACTATTCAGGCTTTTTGCGCTTTTTTTCGCGCGCGGCTGCAGCGGCATAATAACTCGCTTGTATATATAGTATACCTATATGTACACAAATAGGTGCGCGCAGTACGATGGGATTGAGAGTCGTGTACTCGCGGCGCCGCAGCGCGCGCGCGCGCACTAGAGATGGGAAAAGAATGCGCGCGAATTATTATTGTTAAGAGCCTTGGCGCGATAAGAGCGGGGCGATAAGGCTTATCGGTTTTATTTTGAGAAACGAGACAGAGAGGGAGAGTGCAGTTCGCGAGAGACTATTATTATTATATATTCGCCCGGCGAGCTTTGATTCCGTCGAATGTATGCGTTTTTAAAATTGATTTTGTATCCCTTTCCGATAAATATCTTCACTTCGCTTCCATTGTCTTATTCGATAATTGAGCGGTAAACGCGGGCCGCCGATGGCCAGAGATAAGTTGCATACTGCATTCCTTTTTCGTGTTCAGTCGTGTATATACGTATGTATACAAGTACTTTCAAGGTTCTCCCGCGCAGTAGCGCGACTTTTCTCTCTTCGCGGCGAGAGTCGATTGATTTTTCTGCTCCTTCGCAGTCCAGTGAAAAGTTAGCGACTTTTCTTGTCTTGTACATTCATAAAAGTCCGCGGCATCTTTTACGAGGATTCCGAGAAACAAAGATTTCCTTCCTCGCGCGCTTTTTTCTCTTCGTTTTTTTTTACAACGCGATCAATCCACGAAGCGCTGCGCTGCGATAAAATATTATATGTCGTCTCTTGTTCTCGAGTCAGAGCCGAGACACGGCTTAAAGCAGCGGAGATTGCGCATGAAAATGAGAAAAAAAAAGTAAACATGTAGTACGTATACGTAAAACCTCCGCGCAGGGAAAGGAGAAGCAGCTGAATGAGTTCGTTTACGCGCTGACAGTCCGCGTAGGATTCACGTACACGTACATGTATATGTATATATACTTATCAATTCATCCGCTAAAGTCCCCCTCGCGATACACGTACTTACGTCGTCTTGGTTTGTTGCTGCATTTTCCTTGTCGCCGAGATAAAGTTTCTCTCTCTCTCTCTCGCCTCGCTTCGCGCGCCGCGTCGCCACTCCAAATCTAATCGCTTTCGAGCGATGCGTCGCGTTGGTTTTCTCTGTACAGTATACGCGTTTGTACTTTAATATACGTATATACAGAATACTTGCGCGTTGCGCAAGACAGAGAAAGAGAGAAGAAGAGGCTTTATACCTGCGTATATACTACGGTTTTCCCATATTGCCCGAGATTCTATATCTGCCGCGAGATTAGAGAGAAACGAAGAGGAAAAAAAATGTTATTCGTGTCAATGTTGAGAGAGACAGGGAGGGAGAGAAAGATTTCATATTTTCAGTATCGAACCATTAAGATTCTATATAGTAGATTTTATTGCAGCACTGATTGACAATCGCTCTCGTCGCGCTCAGCACTTATAGTTTGACGCAAAATAGTAATTTAAACTCCGATGAATTACGACGATGAGACCCTGACAAACAGAAGTGTATAGATATAGAGGACGAGCCAAAGGTTTGTTGCTCTATTAAAAGTCAAGCGCACCGTATCGTAACATGTGTACTGTGTAGTATATATAATAATATATGTATGCGTAAACAACTCGTCACACGTCAGCTAATTCAATATACGATTCTCAAATCATGTAATATGCGCGTACGCGTCAATTATATTACAGTAGGGGTTCACTATGTAATTTACTTGCCCCAGACATCGTGTATACGTACTTCTCCAAATTGTCATCAAAGCCGCAATTATTTATGTTTTCTTCGTGTTGATGTATGCCGAGGGTTATCACATCTATAATGTATGACCAGTTCTCCTAGAAAAATGCACGTTTCAGAGGTCCAGAAATGGAATTTTTTTTTTTAAAGTAGAGGTTTGCGGCCGATCAGACTTTCTTCTGTAAGCCGAAAGATATAGTCAAAAGTGCATGAGGAACATGGGAAAAGTTACTGGTAACCATATTTCTGAGCCATTTTACGTTTTTGTTTTTTTTTTTTTCAAAAAAATTAATGCGTCGTAACACTAGAATAATAACAACTACGAATGTTCTCGAGGCACAAATAAAATGTCAAATTGCTATATAATAAAGTATAATAAAGTACAACAAAAAACCTTCAATTTAAAAAAAAATATTCCCAGATTCGATGCTCTGATTAAAAGTTATGCCGGTTTAAAAAAATAAAATAAAATAAAAATCCGTAATAGTCAATTTTCTCCATGTATCTCTCCATGTTAAATTCTTATGGTCCATGTTTCTCATGTTTTTCTGCATTTTTGTCTATCTTTCAGCTTACAGAAGGAAGCCTAATTGATCCGAAATCTCTAGCTTTGAAAAAAATTTCGATTTCTGGACCCTCGAAAAGTGCATTTTTCTAGGAAAATTGGTCGTACGCGAATATAATTTAATAATCCTTATCGGACACACAACAGGGAGAATGATGAAATATTTTATGAGTCCGTTGCAGTGTGGAGTGATCGAAGTATAATTATATCCGACTTTCCGTGAATTGCAACTGTGCACTCAATTCGGACGTTTTTTCATAATAAATTTTCAATATATATTTTTAATTCCAATATACTATACATAAAATCCCTCAATAAACATTGCTAAACTTTGCCGTTTGTTTCAGAAGACGTGGGGTATAGGAGCGTCGAAATTACGTCCGCCTTCGCGCATCTGCCGCAGAAAGGTATGTCGCAGTTCCATATATTCTTATTTTTCATAAAAACTCATCAAAACACGCGTCAGAGTGTATACTGATAACAAAAGAATTTGAAGTCACCAAAAAAAACACACCATGCACACACCACACTTTTTCCTTGTCTATTCATACGCTATACGTATGTATACCGAAGTGATTACTACGGTGTACAATGTTTTCAAAAATCAGGTATACGGACTGAAGGCTGCGCTGACGTTTTTACCTCACGTGATACACATGTATACACGCGGCTATATATCGAAAACCAAAGAAGCTGACACAAATACAATATCTACGCGTGAAGCGGAAAGATCAAAGTGCACCTGCTATATACGTAGCAATATATTTTAACCGAGAAAAATATGAACACAATTGGCAGAATTTGATTTATTTACATTCTATATGAGTACTCCGCCTCTGTTAATCCCGGCTCGATGTAAATATTCCTCGTCCAATTTTTCCATTAATATATATACACACCTCCTCTCAGGAATATCTCGTTCGATTCGCCTCTATTTCTGAAAGAGCGCGAGACATCTCGCGTTATACGCTTTCTGTAAAAAAATAACATGACCCGGTCACTCGCCAGTGTAAATATATATTTCTGTCTGCGCGTATAAGTATCTCTCACTCTGTCTCTCTCTCTCTCTCTCTCTCTCTCTCTCTCTCTCTCTCTCTCTCTCTCTCTTGATTTAAAGCGAATTAAGCGCCCCTGTAAATATAGACAGCTCGAGCTGCAGAGGTGAGGCATTACAGAAAAGAGGAGCCGAGATCGAAAATAAACGCTTACTCTTGCATATATCCCCAGGATTGATTCGCCGCGCATCCCGAGTTTCCCGCAGACGATTCCGAAGAGAGATTTCAATCGAATTATTACATGGTTATTCTTTCTTCCTCGATCGCGAAGAATATAAGTATACATTGCACAGATTGCACGAAATGTGATTCGTGTGCGTGTCGATTTCGAGCATACGTCGCCGTCGCGAAAATCTGAAAAGAACCTCGACAGAAATACGCGCACAACAAAGTACGGCAAAAGCTCGGCGCGCACAGTCTCCTGCGATGTACGGACACGCGACACACATACACAACGTCTATTTTTACAACGGCGCACAATTAAACGTTGCTTTACGAGTTTCTCCGCGGCGCTAAAAATACCGCTCGCGAGCGATTTGAAAAGAAAAACGAACGCGTATCCTTGAGGAGAAGATCTCTCTGTGTGTGTCTGTGTGTGTGTGTATAGAAAAGAGAGGATAAAAAAGTCCGTCAAACACATACCTGACTAATTGCGCGCTGGCTCTCGCGCGGCTTGCCCAATACGAGATACACAGAGTTTTTCTCTCTCTCTCTCTCTCTCTCTCTCACTCTTTCGAATCCCCGACACATTCGGCTAAATAATCGATTACTTTACGCAATCGTCCATCGGCTTCGTGTATATATAGTACACACACTCGCTCTTGCAGCAGGATAGGTATATCCTAAGTGTGTATACGTGCACTTGTGCACACGCACATATACATACTTTATAAATATAGAGGTATATGTGTATTACACTGTATAGGTACGATTGCCCCCCCCCCTGCCCCTCTACTCCGCGAATCGTCGGCGTCGCTTATAACGCGTCCGACACTCCCGTCGTCATCGTCGTCGTCTCCCACCATCGCAGAACTCGGCCGGCGCGCGATCGTATCCCCCGCGCGCGAGCGACGCGCAGAGCTCAGTCGCACTCGCGAACCTCGCCGCGCAGTACTGCACCGCAGCAGCGTAACGTCGAGAGCCGCGTACAGTACTCATACGATAAACTTCAGCGCTCGTTTCCGCGAACACTCGTCGTTCTCTTCGCCGAATCGATCGGATCTTCGAACTTTGCTTCGCTATATACACCTGTCGATCGCGATACATTCGCCTAACGCTCCTGCGCTGTTTTATATTTGCACCCAAGCATCAATAAAGCCAAGGAGCAACAAGACATTCGAAAGTGAGTCAGTGGAAAATTTCTCGGCTCTCCCGAGGCCGGGATTACAGCCCCGGTTCATTACGGCCTCGCTTTTCCCGGAAATAATACACAAGGAGTGCAGCGCGCCTGTGCATTATACGAAACGTTTATTGTATGGTGATGTACACGGAGTGATAGACGCATACACTTCGGCCGACGAGACGGAATTCGAATCGTCGCGGCGCCGTCGTTCCGAGAGAGAGAGAGAGAGGGAGAGAGAGAAA
This sequence comes from Philotrypesis tridentata, assembly GCA_018906965.1. NCBI lineage: Eukaryota > Metazoa > Arthropoda > Insecta > Hymenoptera > Pteromalidae > Philotrypesis > Philotrypesis tridentata. The sequence goes on along the minus strand of JACCIB010000019.1, from coordinate 1,350,801 downwards.
TATCGAGACTCGGCGGTCAGTGACACTATTATGCCCAGATGATCTCGGCCCCCAGAATGCGTCTCTCGCTCGAGCAGCAGCACACCTCGGCCTTCAGTCCGTACAAGCCGCTCCTGCTCCAGCAGCCTCCGCCCGCTCACTCCCAGTCCCACGCCGACTTTCTCAAACACACTTGCCGGCACAATAACAACAACAACAACAACAACAATAACAACAACACTAGCAACCATAACAATAATCACGAGAGTAACGACGAGGAGGTCGTGGAGGAGGATCTCGGGGGCGTCGATAACCGTGTGATGTGCTTCGTGTGCGTAGACATGGCGAGGGATACACCGGGCTCGCCGATGTCGAGGTCGGCGGTGCGCGAACAGCTGGCCGCCGGAGCAGCCGCGGCCACCCTCACCTCCGGCGCCTACCACGCCGCGGCCGAGCACGCCGCCGCCGCTCTCCACGGCAACGCGCTCCAGCAGAAGATACTCGAGGTAATGTTGCATTTATTTTTCATTCCGCTACTTTTCATTGTTCCACCGAAGACACTGTGCTAACGCGAATCTCGCGATAGTCGCGGCGTCGCAGAAATTGCGACTCCGTCCGACAGATCGACTACCGTCACATAATACACGTCGATCGACTGTTTATCACCTGCGATGCGCATCAGCCTGAACTCGAGGCGCGAAAAAACTCTGGTAAATATAGAGGAGATCGAGAACAACATGTTTTCATACTATTATTACTATTATTGCTCGTCCCGCGAGTCTCTCTCTCCCTCTACTGCGCGCCGCCTATGTGAGGATACGAGGAAACTCTTTTTTTATAAAAAAGAGACTCTATTTTTAACGGGCTGACGAAACAACTGTTTGACGTGTCGTTGCCCGCATACATTAGTCATTTACACACACACACACACATATGCGCCTATTAACGCTGTGTATCTTCCGCGCAGTAGAACGACCTCAGAGAGCGTTTCGTCGTCGCCGATCGATCGATCGATCGATCGATCGAAAGTTGGACAACACTTTCGACTTTGTCGCCGTCTGCATAATTATTATTACACATGCGTTATACAGATGGATTGGACCTTACGATTAGCATTGAAAAGTGCGTATACAGCTCGAAGTATAAAGTCCGGGGGGTTGCGGGGGGGGGATATAACGAATTATAAATGACGCACGCTTAGAATCGACGTCACTCGTTATCAAAACAGAAGATTCCAGTGCGACGGTAAACAAGCCTGATGATGATGGCCTAAAATAACCGGGCATTTTCACACACGCACACGCACACACAGGCGTGCGCACACATAAGCGGAGGTGCCGCCGACGCGGAGTTTCGAAAGTTCGCTTTTAAACAGAAACGAATGAAAATATTTACGAATTTTCAAGTGAGTTTTTCTGCGGTGAGTGTAGATTCGAGAAAAGTCGAGTGTGAAAGTAGCCTGACAATAAAAGTCAGGTCTCGATTGATCTTGTCTGCGTTATGCATTAACTTGTTCTTACATGGAAAAATCCATAGATTGAATTCGGTCTTTTGGGGTTCCCAAATTAAAAAAAGATTCCCGAATTAACAAAAGGATTAACGTCAATTTTATCATTTACACGTGTTAAAATTTTTAAAAAAGTAGTCCATTAGGTGTAGCAGGACCTTTTCTTTTTAATTTGTAAATCCCAAAAAAAGAAATTGATTTCATGTGTATACACACACAGACGGAACGTTCGGCTGTTCAAGTTCAAGGCCCATTTTGGCGTGAAGCTTTGCGTATTTGTTCTATACAAGTATACGCGCGAAACCATCATCCGCCAACAGAAACACAAGAGTTCGCTCAATTTTTCCGCAAATTTGCGACGTATCGCTCATAATAACCATGCGTACAACGCGCACCTATACACATATCTTCCTGTGACCTTAGTCCGAACTGGCAGCTATTACTTCGCGAAGGAAAAAGCGACGGGGGGAACGCGCGAGAAGGTTACGCGCGAAATTCAATTTCGGGAGATTGTAAACGGAGGACGCCGAACGCACCCGTTGATGTTTTCTCATTTCGCTTATACGTTACACGCACGCAGCGTTCGAATTTCCAAAGGAATTTTCATTCGAAGGCAAAGCGTTAAAAAAACATTTCAAAGTCGATCGAAAAATTCTGCGGTTGGAAATATATGTGTATAGACGTGTATTTTTAAAAAAATGAAGCTTCGGATACAAAATTGCCGTTTCACTGTTGAGGCACGCGTCGAGTTTTGACGCACTCGATCGCACGAGCCCGACGATCAGTCGTCGTTGGGTCCGACGTGCGCCTGCTCTTGACACTTGAACCAGAGGCAGACGAGGAGAGTCATGCCCGTAGCCGTGACGAGGAACGAGCTATAGACGATCAGGTCGACGCCGAAGACTTTGCTCTGCAAGGGAAGAACAAGGAAAAAAAAGTGTCGACTTCGCAATTGTTTCGAGTTTAAAAAGAAGCTCGCGTTATCGCACAAAAATATTGGCTTATCGACTACAACGATACGCGTATAAAATTAACAATGCGCGTTATGTGTGTATATGTGTAAATCAAGGAAATTTCGGAAACAACTCGGACGGAAGAGTTGCAGAAAATTTTCTTGAATTCTGTCATTCTGAAACAGAAAAAACTCGCGTACATGGCCAATCTTAGGATATACTTTTTTCCGGAGCAAAAACGACTCGAAAAAACGATAAATAATTCACAAAAAGAGAATTCATAAAATTTTTTGTGGAAACTATGGAGTTTTAAAAATATTTCATTACAAAATGTCTTAAAATTCATTAAAAATATGGTTTTAAAAGTTCATAGTTTTCGAGAAAAATAATCTATGAATACTTCTTTTCTAATTACTTCTGATTTTTCGAGTCGTTTTTGCTCCGCAAAAAGTATACCCTATACGATCGGTCATGTACGCGATATTTTCTCTTTCAGAATGACTTGAAGGAACGAGAAAAAGAAAAACAGGTCTGGCAGGTGTGCCTTCGAGAAAATGTTTTGCAACTTTTTCGTCCAAGTTGTTTCCGAAATTTCCTGGATTTACACATATATACAGAGATTTCGCACCTCCCATACGCATACGCGAATATACATGAATATGTAGAGAAAATCGGAAATAACAAAGGCATCGTACGTTGTATGATCTCGCGTAAATGCCGAGGAGGATCGAGGCCAGGTGGAGCTTGAGGCAGACGAGCATCGCGCTGCCGATCAATCGTAGAGCAGTCGAGGGAAACGTACTCTTACCGGTGCAGTGTACGTTGCCGTCCGCCCCGGCGTTGCGCTCGTTGTACTTCTTGAGCCATTGAGCAGTCTCGGGATCTGCGTTGGACAGCGGTATATTTGTCTGGAACACGGTCTCCTATTGTCATAAACTAACCGCAACCTCTGTATACACTGCATAGTGCAAGTTGTGATTCTTAGGAGAAAAAAAATTGCGCGCAGGACCGTAGGCGTTCGATTAAGCCATTGCGGATAAATCGTTTATATATATGCGCATACAAAAATAGCCGCCGCGGCGATTATCTCTCGCGCGAGAAGCGTATTATGCCTGTGTGTATTAGAGAGTCGTGAAATTGTCTTTGTGCTGGTGCTGCTGCTGCTGCTGCTGCTGCTGCTGCAGCTATACGTGTATACCGTAGTTACTCGATCGTGACTCACCGCGTAATACAACGCGTAATTTTCCTCTCATTGTGAGCGCGAGCGCGTAGAGAGAAAAAAGATGCTTGAACCGGTTTATTTTTGGATCGGTAAGTATATGATACGGTCTTCCGCTCTCGTCGCGACTCGCCTTGATAATCAGCCGGAGCGCGGATCTCCGTGATTACGGCTTTAACAATATATACTCGCTGTATAGTTGGAAAATCCAAAGTCGATCCGACGATAATGATCGCTGTGTTGTGTACGTGTATATGACGCATATATCGTATACACACATATGTATAGCGGCTGCGACTGACCTGGTCGTAGGTGAGAGTGACGGAGACGAGGGGTGTCCGGCAGAGGGGACACGGGGGTGGACCCGCGAGACTCGGCCGATCGTTGCGTTGAAAGGACTCGCAGTAGCGGCGCAGACAGCCGGCGCACAGTCGATGACCGCAACCCGGTCGCACTCCATTTCGCGGGCTCTCCAAACAGATCGGGCACACCTCGTCTCGACTGCAAATGCAAGTGCGCGTGTATATACAACCTTTTTTTCCATAAGATGCAAGCTTGGCGAAGTGTATCGATTCTATAGAAATTTGATCGAGGGATACTGGCCGTTGGCAAGTCATTTCGTTCGACTGAAGACAAAACCTTCTATTTTTAGCGCATCGCAGATACAGTATTTTGAAATAAAAATTGTTTTTTTTTTGCATTCTTTTCCATACACAACGACAAACACCGTATATCAAACAAAAGCTATAATCGATATACAAGTCTGATCGACGCGCAGCAGCCGACGAATATTTCAAACGGATATTTTTTAACGGAACACCTCTCTCCCTTGTATACCCGCAGAAATATGCCAAATACGCTATATGTATGTACAGTATGTACATACAATTGTCAAATATCGGATTTCCATTATTCAGCTCCTCCCCCCATCTCTCTCTCTCTCTCTCTCTCTCTCTCTATTTCTGCAATATTCATCCGAGGTGGCGAGAAAATAATTTTCCTCAACATTCTTTTCGATTCTTCGAGCGTCGCGACTCCTGAATCATTGACCGGCGTCTCGACGGCGGCGGCAACTTATAATATACCAAGGCATTTATAGGTGCAAGAAGCGCCGTCGCGTCGTTAATATACATAATACGCGCGCGCGGGTAGATATATACATATGTACATTGTGCATTGTACATACATGAATAATAACGCGCGATATAGAAACTAACCTATCGCCGCAGATATTCCGGCTGGAGATGAGCTGGCAGTTGCAGCGGGCGTTCCTCTTCTGGGGGAAGAAGCGCCGCTTGATCGAGAAGAATATCCCGTAGAAGGCCGCGACAATCGCGCACTTCGTCGCGACGGTCTTCCAGTCCGTCGGCGGCCCGACGACCGGAACGCCACCGCCGGTGCTCGGCTGATGCTCGGTAGTCGCGATCACGCCTCGAATGAGCTTGCAAGCGCGAATCGATTCCGTGAGGCTCATTGGGCGGCTGATTGGAGGGGTTGGTAGTGTTAATTTTTTTTTCGTTTTTTTGTTTGTTTCGTTTTTTTTTTTTTTTGTTTTTTTTCTCTTTAGCGATAGTTACGGCGAGACATTTTTAACTGGAAATTTCGGAGAATTTATTGTGTGTATTATACCTAACCTTATTATTTTTTTGTTGCTCTGCACGCGGGGGGAAGAGGCGAGGCGTTCGTCTGCTGTTTAGCGATTGCGCGGCGCGCACACTGCGCGGCACACGGGGGGGAGGGGGCTATATGCATCGACTTCTAAAAATATTTAATCCAACCACCATCGATCGAGACAAGCTGTGAATAATGCAGAGTTATCTCTTACTCGTTCTCGCACTCCCTCTGTCTCTCTCTCTCTCTCTCTTTCTATCTATCTATCTCTCTCGTTCATCATAATACCCGGAGAGCGGCGCGTTTATTTATTATTCAGAGGAAATTAAACTCAATCCCAGCGCAGCTATTGCAATTTTATTTTTCCGCCAAGATCTCATTTCTCTAGCATATCGAGTAACCCCCTACCCTTCCCCCCTCAGAAGACGCTTATATATACTAAGTATCGCTTCGAATACGCATCGAAATGCGTACATCGCGTGTTCGGAATAATTAAATTTCAATGCGTCGCTCCGATTTACAGTTGCTGTCCACTGAATAATCCTCGCGTATCGCTTATTCGAGCTATTCTATTGTTCGCCCGATTAGTCCGTGCGTGCAGTCTCTTGTATGTGACTGTGTACATATAGGTATATAGCCCGCGATAAACACATATATAACGAACAAACAAATAAATCACCCGCGCGTTTATGAAACCTCGTCGGTGGCTTGTACACCCATACTTTGGACGAAAAAAAAAGAAAAAAAAACAAAAGGGGTAAAGTGGAGCCTCTCCTCGAACAATGCGTTCCGGGTTTATCAGCACAATGACTCTCCGCGAAGACAAAGCTCTGCCGCGCAGCATTCGCTCTCTCTCGGGGCGATGTGCGCATATGTATATGCAAAAGAAAGAGCGAAATAGGCGCATGGGACGCTGCGAATCGTCCTCGGCTCGTGTATGCAAATGTATATTATAGGCCCCGTAAGGCCCCCACGGCCTACATATATTATATAGGCAATGTAACCAACCGGTATTATATACGTTAGCTCGTGTCGTTAAAGCTATATATTATATGCTCGGAGGATTTGTGTGCGTTTTGATGCGCGAAATATCTGTATAGTTTCCCTCTCAGTTGTTATGACGGACGCGACGACGAGCTTTTGCAAGCCGCGTTTTTCATCGTATTTCACGAAATATTGTAAACAATACTGCGCCTCGCAATCGTGTGCAATTGTTACGAAACGCGATCGTCTCCGCTGCCGTGCACCCCGCAGTTTAATCTTTAACTTCTTTAGTATATATATGCAGGATTATCTTGGACGAGGCATTTCTCAACACGTCGTTATTAATCTTAAACGACTTTGCAAAATTTACCTTTTTTTTCCTTATCGCGTCTGAAGTTGTACACGTAGTATATACAATATACATGTCTCTTCGGTTATCTCGGGCTCGGTTCTCTCTGTTACGCAGCGAGAGCGTTTGCTTTTCCCGACGAAAATGAATGGAATATACAAGATCCCGCGCTTCTTTTTTTAGATTTTTAGCGAGCTCGGCGGCTGACGCGCGCGAAACAGGTGTCTGTTTTTGTCACGCTCGAGTATTACTTACTTTTGTCAGCGCGACACACTTGCGAAAAAGTTTTTTTCTTCGAGACTTTATATATACGTATAATATTGACTCGCAATCTTTTGCGCCTCATTGAAATTTCAAGACGATTCCGTCTTAGCTTTTTTAATTTTTGATCGGCTATTATTGGGAAAACGATATCTGCAAAAATCTTTGCAAATAAACTTGGATCGATAAAGAATACGTACAAAACGAAAACGCATATACTTTCCTTCAACGATATCGAAGCACACACATACCTGTCGAAAATACATCAATACGAAGTCAATCCGATGAATTCGCATCAAGCGAGTATATAAAAAAAAAGTCTTCCGCCATGAAGCAGTGGCGCACGTGTGCCGTACACGTACATTCACAAAGTGTATAAAACAGCGCAGCCGCCTCGAATTTTTTTTTTTTTTTTTCGAGGCGTCGCGCGCACACTCGACGGACGCAGTCAATTAGGAGGAATTGCCGCACAGACGCCTACGAGCTTCCTGTAACGCGAGTCCGGGATTTGCACTTGAAATTGAAATTAAGCCGAAGGGCCAATCTGAACTTCCGTCCGCGCCGCCGAGACGTATAGTGTGCGCGATGATATCTCTCGTGCGGACTATGTTCTGAATTTCGCGTTAGCACAGCGACGAGAGGCGTACTATACTTATAAATACATGCGACGACGTCTCGCGCATGCCAACGAGGCGGTTAATGTACACGCGCGAAACAGAGCGATTTCGCAAAAGAGCATCACCCTTAAGGTGTCTGGCTTTGTTTCCAGCTACAGCAGCAGCATCAGCTTCAACAGCAGATCCTGAGGCAGCAGTACCAGGCGCAGGAACGACAGCTCGCCGAATTGCACGAGCAGCAGATGCATCAGCTCAAGGTATGGATACTACTGATATTTTCCGAGAGAATTTTATTCGCGTGTGTACTTTGTTCCATGCATAATTCGATATGCGCGCGAGTTAAAAATGAATGGGACAGCATGACTAATTCAAGGAGGATGTAATACGTTATAATATATACGACGGGAGTGAATGTGCATATGTATGCGGATAAAATCGATAGAAATCCAATGCAAAATGCATAATTAAGTGTAAAAGGGAGAGAGTTGCAGCATTCGTTTAATGAAAAATATAAGTCATTTTTCTCTCTCTCTCTCTCTCTCTCTCTCTCTCTCTCTCTCTCTCTCTCTCTGTCGCTCTCGCTGACTCTAAAGCTATATATATCGATTTTTCGTATAGAATGTAACGACCGCGCATCAGCCGCCTGCAAGTTTCATTCCAACGAGTGAGAGAAAGATAACAGTATACACGCGATAAGCCCGTCGTCCGTATATATATAAGTTGCTCGTTGAAATTGGATTTAAAAAAAAATTCCGCTTATCACCGAGGCGATTTAGATATACAAGCTATTTTCAGCTCTCCTCCCTCGCGTTTATTTGTTTAAAGACATCGCGCACAGATCGTATTATACGACAATAATGCGGCGCGAGACACCGTAATATAGCGAACAACTTCTGTTATCTATATATCTATCGAATTTTCGATTTCGCGTGTCTAAATATATATCCACGTACACATAATGGACGCAAATGTATAATGAGCTTTCTCTCTCTCTCTCTCTCTCTCTCTCTCTCGACGCGGAGCCGAAAAAAAAGACACACGCAGCTGAACCATCAAGCCTGCTGTATACAGAGAGAATCGGAAGAAATGAGCTGTAAACGAGGCTCGTCACTCTCACTGATGTTCATTCCACAACGCGGCGCACGCCTTATCGTATTATATATATATGAATATAAATATATCGGGGCACACGAAATATTTATATGTGTTGGAGTGTACTGTTTACTGTAACGACGAAAATGTACACACACACACACACACACACACATATATATATATATATGCCGCGATGTGAACCAGGCCAATAAACAACTCCGTATATTTACAACGAAGCCAAATAGTTGAATTGATCGATTAGCATTAGCCGCACCGAAGGAAGCGCCGATTAAATTTTCAAGCTTTTCTCGAATCCGCGCGCGCTTTATTTTCCATCGAGATTATAAATATCGCACACACATGGCCCGTCACTCCTGTGTGGATAATCGCGCGAAATTAGGAAGTTCCTTTGTCGCCTGCTGCGCTCGATCCGTGTGTCTTTAATGTGTGTGTATTTTTATTTATATAATATATATCGTTTAATCATTCAATCTCGTCGCGGCTAATAATTTAGAATCGCAACGGAAAGAAATTTCGCCTGAAAATCGATGTATGCACATGGCACACGGTATTATTTTTACCATCTCTCTCTCGCGTATACACGCCTATATACAACCGTTTTATTGCTTTATATAATTTTACAATTTTATAATTCTCAACGGAACACACACATAACTACGTTATATTTCATCTATATAGAGAAGACGAAAGTCTGCGCGTTCCCATGATTGATTGGCGCGCGTGCGAATGAATACTTAAAAACGATCATGGAATCGAATTCGATATATACAGGCAAATTTTCCGAAAACTTTGCGCTATCCGCATCGATTTCGTTCTCAGCTTGTCGCTTACACACACACAAACACACACACACACAGAGGCATATATATATATATACGGAAGAAAAATTCTCGCAAGTCACGAGCACAACCTGCACGAGAGCATCGCGCGCACATCGTCGCGCGTTCGATCAAAGCGGCTGCTCTTATATCTCGCCCGCTCTATATTATGCAGCTTTAGTAGTCGGTAAAGTATGTATACCTTATGACTGGCGCATAACGCGAGTGTATAACAGGTGCGAAGAGAGGGAGAGGAGAACGGTAGCTTTCGTATCTTCTTCGGATTGATCGATACGCGCGTGTGTCTCGTTACATGGAATATATGCCATCGGCGCGGCCGCTTGCGCGACCTCGACTATATATATATGCTGTACGTGTACAAGCTTGACTTTCAATCTTTCGCTGGGCGCTTGATACGCACGTATAATATACTTTTTTTCTATGTGCAACGCGTCTTTCGAAACGCACGCGCGCTTTCCGATCATATAATTGTGCAATTGCATCGAGAGTGTGAAAAAAATGATTAAAACGAAAATCGATCGATCGATATAGAAAATGTATATACACAGACGCGCGCACTCTATCCGTTACGTTGTTCGTCTTTTTGCGAGCAAATAGCGAGACAAGTGAATTAATAGCAGGCCGAAAGCGAATAACGCGCGTGTGTAACGTCATATGCGCGTAGTCGTGCGATGTGTATAATATAACGCGTAGTCGATGCGTTGGCGAGAGAGTCTCGAACACAAAAAGCTTAAAAATAAAACTCGCGCATACTTGCCAGACACGAGAGCATCGGCAACAATACGCGCGCGCTTTGTGAAATCAGGTCGTTCGGCGAGACTTTTCGATCCGCGCATATACGTATAAGCTCGGTGCGTTTACTCCGCGTTTGCACGAATTATTCAAGCTATCGTTTATATACGTATACGCATATGCTGATTTTCCAAATCAAGCTCTTTAAATTCTCACGTAATACTGCTGAATATTTTTCCGAGCGAGTGTCGTATATATTAATTTACTCGTAGAATTTCGCTCTGACGCACTTGTTATATATATGCGTGTATATAAACAAGCGCGTCCTCGTCGATATAATTATCCCTTGCGTTTGTGTACACAAATATTTATCTCTGCCTTCTTCTTTCTTTTTTTTTTATTTTGTTCTCGCAGCTGTGGGAGCAGCAAAAACAGCTCGAGGAGCAGCGCAGGGAAAAGGAACGACTGGAGGCCCTCAGGAAGAAGGACAAGCACGACCACAGCGCTGTCGCGTCGACGGAGGTCAAGCAACGCCTTCAAGTGAGTTCGAGAATCTGCCGGGAAAATTCCTCGCTTATTCTCTCGGGACGAGCGAAAAAGCACGCGCGCGCGCGTTGCACCGGACGTAACGCCATACATATATATGTCGAATTTCAATAAAAGAAATGCACTTTTCCGCGGTTTAGAATTCGAAAAAAAAAATTTTTTTTGAGCTAGAGCTTTTGAACCCAGGGGACTTTGTGCTGTAAGTCAAAAGTTGAAACAGCATGAAAATTTAACATGGGGAATAAAAGAGAAATCGGCTAATCGGATTTTTATTATTATTTTTGTTTGTTTTGTTTTTTTTTTATGAACATAACTTCTGATCCAATCTGGACATATTTTTTTGAAATTAAAGCCTCCTCGGTATTTTTTATGATCCTTAGGCTTGCAGAAGAAAGTGAACGAAAGTTCTGGCTTAAAAAATTTTGTTTTCCAATTCCAGACCAAAGAGAACGTTATGCGTATACAGCTGATCAAGGAGATCGGGCAACGCGCTTTAACGCACTCGTCGTTCTACATTTCGCTTTATTTTTCCCCGTTGCGCCCGCGCGCCGCGATGCGCTCACGCGCGGCCGAGTAAATTGTTAACGAACTTTGGGACGGACAGGCGCGCATCGATTCGAGGCGATAGCCGCGAGTGAAAGGGACGAGGACGCGGACTAAGGGGGTTGATAATTTAGTAGTTATTCACAAGGATCCGAGATGAAAATCGCACTTTCCTCGATGAGTCAGCTTGCGCCTTCGTCAAGCTGTCGCAGCCAAGGTTACGCGTTGTCCGTATATATAGATGTATATATGTGATTGTGAGAGAGGCCTCTCGTGCAAGCGCGTCAACGTGGACGCGCGACGAGCCCCCTGCTCGAACATACTCGGATCGACGCAATAATTGCCTACATTTGCCCGTGAATCAATGCGTCGCTCTTGGCTTTCTTTGCAGAGCTTCCTGGTGAACAAGAAGCAGAGGGAGGCCGCAGCGGCGGCAAACGGAGCAGTCCCCGGTACGCCCGGATACAGGACATGGTGAGTTGATTTTTGCACTCGGTCGCTTTGTCTTCTATCTCTCTGTGTGTGTGTGCGGCTGTTTTTGTGATGAAAGCTTTCGAACGATTTTCTCGAAGAGCTATGTGAAGAAAATTACAAAAAGAAAATTTTTCATATTTTGCACTATATGTACTCGAGGTAATCAAGTTGTTTAGCGGACTCCGTATATCAATCGATACAAAAGAGTAATCGCATGTAATATTCGAAGGGCAAGAACTTCTCTTGTTTATTATTATACGTATACCGACCCGAAGGTATTTGCAGTATTCGACCTCAGACGGTTTTAATTTTATTTCTATTGTTAACCGCGAGCAATGTTTAATCAGTTTCTCGCTTGTTTGCCAACAGCGCGAAATCTGAATTTTCGTCTGACTTTCGAACTCCCTTTCACGTGTAACGTCGCCGAGAAAACTTAAACGAGCCTGCGATCACGATTAAATACGCTTAAACCGCGTACATGAGGTTATTATAAAGCCGAGGGAAAATCAAGCGCGGAATAGGTCTGCAATTTTTTCTATACACCGCGCTCGAATTGCCCGCGCGACGAAACGTTATTACACTTCTCTCTCATCGCTCATTTCGATCGGTCAATACATATACGAATGCAAGACTATCGCCGTAGATACAGTAGAGGAACCGAGTCGTATACAGTCTGTCTCTCTCCATCTCTATCTCCGAGTTTTCCTATATTGATTACTGTTTATATTCGTCTCTAGCGCGAGTGCTAAAGCTCGAATTCACATCTAGACGCAGCGCGTTTTTCTCGTGTTCGTTGCGGAGTTGGCATATACTGCACAGTCTGCGATCGAATAGTAAAATATTTTCGAGTCAAGTGTAATTACGTTAACTTCCAATTGTTGTCGATTCAAGAGACTTACGCGCTGCTTCTCTCTTGTTCGAGATAATTTTTTTTGCTCTTTTTCTCCTCTCTTTATGCATGTATATTCTCGCGAAATCGTCCGGTCGACGCTGTGTGATACACATCAAGGACACATTCCGCGAATGAATTAAATTTCACTACAACCGATGCTGCCAGTCGCGGCTCGAACTTATCCCGAGTCTTTCGTTCTCGCTCGTATATTTCTTCGTGTTTGCGCGTGCGTTTAATTGGACGAAAGTCTATTCCAGTAATAAAACGTTGAGAGTCAGCGAAATACAAAGAGGATCGAGAGCTGCATTACGTAGATTCGTCTCACGCGTGGCACATGCGCACCGTCAATCCGTTGTCGATCGATCGGCGATCGATAATATATATATCGCAATGTTATTATCTTTTATCGATGCGATCCTGGTTATTTATGGAACGATTTGTTTAATCGGCTGTAAAAAAAATGTTATCTGCTCAATAATTGCACTACAAAACGCTACTGTTATATGTAACAGATCGTACTGCTTATGCGGTGTGATGCGTGGAATTTCTGAAGCCGGAGATACCGCGAGTCGCGTAGAACCTCCTAGAATTATTATCGAGTGAATTATTGGATAACGTTATACCACTTCCTCTCTTGAATTACGAGGTTTCTAAAATTAAGCGTCTCATCGAGAAATCTAAAACAAAGTGCACTATCGACGCTTTTCTCTTCGGTTAACTTGATAACCTCGTTTCCCAGATATCTTTGATTGACATTTGTAAAAATACATTGGGAAAAATCTGATTCCGATTCTCGCGTATATAAGCATTTATTAATATACGTCTTCCGTTTTTGATTTATTAATACATCTCTCTTTTTTTCTTTTTTTGTATCTCTACATTTGCGCCTTTGACTTTCATGCGCCACCGAATGATCATTTATCGGAGAATAATTTGGTACAACGTAGCGACGCTCATGCCATATACTCATGATCGCTCTCTTGCTTTTTTTCGCAGGTTACAGTCGCAGTCGGACTCGTCGAGCTCGACGAACGCCTCGCACCCCTACCGAATGCCGCAGATTCTGCAGGAGAAATTCGGCGACGATTTCCCCCTGAGGAAGACAGGTATTTCTATACCCTACATCACGAGATTAACGGCGAGCGATCGCGTGTGATGCCTTTACACTTGTCGCGATTACACTTATATATTGTATACCGATCCTCTGTATAATTACCACGGCAAATCGAACGTGTTTCGCTTGAAAAAAATTTTTTCAGCCGCACACTCAGAACTAAAAGTCACTGGGATACGTACGCGTTCCTTTGACCGCTGCATGCACACGTCAGAGTTTTTCCTTTTTCTCCGACAGACAAAAGAAAAATCGAGAAACAAAGACACTGTACGCCGATTTTCCTCGGTCGCGAGATTTGACACACGTATACATAGAGATTAACAATGAATCTAACATTTTCGCTGGTGATTAACGCTCGGTTTTTTTGTGTGCAAAATCTGATTTATTACGGACGAGCGACGGCGCTGTATTTTAATAGTGTGAAACGCATGAGATATGAGGATTGCTTCTAACCATTATGTTTTTATTAAGATTGAAAAGATGTGTGGTTTTCACTTATACTCTCGCTATACTATGCTACCGCTGCTGCTGTTGCTGCTGCTGTTGCTGCTGCTGATAGATTGCGTAATGTGAAAAAAAAGTCTAACGATTCGACTCGTCGAGGATTATTCCCGAGAGACGCGAGACACGCCGGGTGTACGGCAGATCCGTGACAAAAGCGTCGACATGTATACTCAGTTAAATGCGACTCGAAAATTCGGTCGAGCGGTTTCGCGTACAGCGCTTTTTTTTCCTTATTTTTTTTTTTCCTCGAAATCGAAAGACACACGCAAACGACGACGGAAAATTTCCTAAAACCGCGACGAGAAGCAAAGGCAACCAAGCGAATCGCGCGCAAAATAGAAATAAAAACAAAATAGAAAAAAAAAGAAAAGGCTTGAGAGAAAATTTGGAACTAACCCCGGCTGTGAATGTCTGTGACACGGGCAGCCTCGGAGCCGAATCTGCTGAAGGTGCGACTAAAGCAGCGCGTCATGGAGAGGAACATGGCGGCCTCGAGAAACTCACCCTTAATGGCACGACGGAAGGACCGACTACTGTCGCACCTCAAGCGGAGGTCACTCCTAGCAAGTACGTCACCATAATGCCCCTTTTAAAGCAAAAAGAAAACAACACACGTTCTCGACACCGTATCTCCGAATATTGCGTGAACTTTGTGCGTTCGCGCCAACTGTACGGCCGTCTGACACGCGCGGACCGAGAGGGAATCGCAAGCCACATTTTGTAACTCTTTAAATTCATCTCTGTATTAATCATCTCTCGTGTTCTGTTTCAAGTACAAACCTCTACGTGCTTTTCTTTTCATTTTTTTTTTTTTAAGTTTGAAGTAATTGCCTTACTATTTTTAGTTTAATGTTACATTGGACTTGAAATCCAAGAAATGTACTAACAAATGTATTTTTACGTATGATTTGTAATAGTTGAGAGAAGCAGCAGTAAGTTTCCTCCTTTACGATTACACATTCGAACCTGCAAACAAATCCACGAAAGCTACTGTAAAATAAGTGTGCAATAATTACCCATTTCCTGTATCGTATATATTGGTATATATATACAAACAAGAAGCCAGCGATTCCTTCGAACGTCCGCGATGACGGCCCGTTGGAACTTGGCTGCACCCGTTGTTGTTTTTCTTGTATTTATTTTTATTTTTTTTCTCAATTAATCAATTTGTATTGACTTGAATTTTTTCTGCTAGTGTCTTGTAACCGCATGAGAAACATTAACAAAAAATTAAAAAAAAATTAAAAAGTACATATCAAACGCGTGCAGCTTTGTTTACTGAGTTCTCGCCGAGATATTTACTCGACTCTGCGATTGCTTCTCGCATCCGAGAGCACACTATGCACATGCAGACTTCGTGTGTAATCGAGATGCGAACGCAACGTAGAGTTGTATACAGACACTTTTACGAAATTTTCACGAATCGACGAGTAAGCTACTTAAATTTATTCAATTCTCCACCTTCTGCACTTGTTATATTTTTGTAAAGAAATTTTTTTTCGTAACATCACGTTCTCATCGAAGTATTCGCTTAAAGAAACTTTTAAAAATTCAAAAGAAAACAGTATATAGAAGACTAGGCCTCGTTCGAATCGACCACTGACCTGCACGAAATGATTTCCAGACTCGGGCAGTAATCCGGAATCCGGGCCTAACTCGCCGCCGACGGTCGGCAACTCGCAGTCGTCGCCGACGGCAGCCGGCGGTGGCAGCGGCGGCGGCGGCGGCGGCGGCGGCGGCGGCTCCAGCACGCCCATCCAGGAGGAGAGCGAGACCGCAGCCTACGGCGGACAGCTCAGCAGTGCCAGCCAGCAAGGCAGCCTCTCCGATCTGTCCCTCTTCAGCTCGCCGTCCATGCCCAACATCTCCCTCGGCAGGCCTCACGTACCGTCGAGCTCCACGGTGAGCATTGTTTTTCCATGAATATATACATTTGTGTTGTATATCTGTGGCTTACAGGAAGAACCACTTAAGTGACACTTTCGTGTTTTCGAGAAAAAGCGATTTCAATGTTTGGAGTAATACGTAAGATCGAAATGTCAGAGAAAAGATCTAAGTATTGGCTCATTTGATTAGGTATCTGATACGAATACAACCGTAGTATTACATTTGTAAATAGTTTCTTTCTCGACGCCCAAGCTAAACAAATTACTCGAGTTAAGTGGTTCTGCGGGAACTTTGCAGATAAGTGGTTATGCGCTCACTTTCTTTGAGGGCTCGTAACTAATGCAATTTGCGATTTAAAAAATTCGGGCGGGGCATATTTTTAAAGTTTAACTCATGCCCTTTCCAATGGTATAATTAAAATTTTCGAAAATTGTTATTAACTATGAGAAAAAACGGTTTAAAGGAAAAAAGCCTGGTTTTTCCACAAATTTTTGTTTTAATTCGAGATTTCAAGAACGTTTTCATTTGCAATGTATCTGGAACCCCTCTAACCAAAGGGATAAATGTCCAAACCTAAAAGATACGTGATTTGGGGATTGATTTTGAACCTCGGTGTGGTCAAACTGGCGCATATTATAATTGAAAATTTTTTACGAAGACTTTTAGGAATTTTTTATTCAGAAACCACAAACTTTTGGAAAAATTTTTCAAGAATAACAAGTTCTTAGAATCAGCTAAGGAATACGTATGAATTTTATCAGAGCGATTCCAGTAATTTTTTTGTTTTTGCAATTTGACAATTTTTGAAAAATTTAAAAACGTTAAAAAATTTTTTTTAAATTTAAAAAAACCGACGAATACATCGGTAAAGGTAATTAGATATATATTATACCGCTTTAATGTACTCCACACGGTGTATCTCGCACAAAAATAAAAAAAACGAGTGCACTTCAGTGGTTCTGCGGTAACATTTTTACGGGAGACGCAGTTAAGTGATTATGCAATCAACTGGCATTTAAAATATTTGTGCATTTTGGAAATCCATATAAGAGCACCTCGAATTTGACATAAAAAAATTTTTCGCAAAATGTCACTTAAGTGGTTCTTCGTGCAAACCACAGATATATGCGTCGTTGTTTTGCAGTAGCAGGCGTCTGCAAGGGCGTTCGAAACTGCATTTTCATTGGTTGTTTGTTTATTTGCTTTTAAGAGCAATTTTGTTGCACTTTAACGAGTTCTAAATTTACATTGTTGTTGCTATTATTACGCGTTACGCTTGTTTCGTTAGATTGCAATAAAAAAAATAATGGCACTTGTAAAGTATCGAATTTATGGAAGAAAAATCAGCTGAATAGGTTAGAAATTTCTTAAAATAGTAATCTTTTGCATTTGTGTGTGTGTTTTGTATACCAGCGAATCGAGTCAATAATATTTATCAATAAGTAACAGTTCTATGAAAAGACCTTTTCTATTTTCACGCGGGTGTATAATTCAGAAGACGCACTCCTGCGCCTTCGTGTTCTCCTGATACACATAACCATTAAATTTTCTCATTCTAGTCGTCCGCAGGACGTCCGAAAGACGTCTTTTACGAGACGTCCGAAAGATGCCTTTTACGAGACGCCCATTAGACGCGTCCTCCTATTGTACACGCGTATACCTGCTAGAGCTGTGCTCCTAATACAAATCCAGACGAATACCTCCTCGAATACGAAATAAAAGCGCACACTGTGCGAGCACCAACTAAATGTTATCATAACTACATAAATATAAAGGAAAAAATTTGTTTTCAGAGTGGCAGCAAGTTGGCTCCGGTCTCCGAGGCGGAGGTACGAGCGGCCTGCACCGCGCGCCTGGGCATGCCGTTGACCGGGCAGATGCTGCCGGGCACCCTGCCGTTCTATCCGTCGTTGACCGTCATCGACGGCGAGCCGACGTACATTCACAAGCAGATGCAGAGCCTCGAGCAGGCGACGACCGCCAGCAGTCCGACCAGTAGCAGGCAGCATCCGATTTATCATCCCACGCCCATAACTGACACTCAAGTCGCGCACGCGAGGCTTCACAAGGCTGGCCACCGGCCTCTAGGTAGTATGTTCTCCTGCGTTTTTTCACTTATCTCTCGACTCGCGACGACGCGAGCCGCCGCCTCGTGCACTGCATGGATGTACTTGCTCCTCTTTCTTCTCTCTGTACGTTCGACTGTTTGCCAATTTTGCGTATACTTGTCTTCTTTTCTTATCCAAGAGGGAAAAGCCCATGCGTCGCGATGCACCTAAGCCGGCTTTGTGGCTCTCGCAGCTGGTGCAACTGTGTTTTTCGTTTACGTATTTGCACGGACGTAACTCGTTTTTTAAACGGCGTGTACAGCCATAAGCGTTACAAAATCGCACTTATTTAGCGCAAGGTAGACGATGCAATGATTTTTCCAAAAACACAGTGCACCCAAGAGACACGCTGTCCGTGCATCACCAAGCAGGGTTCGAAGCTCCTTGCTAAACTCTTTTTTTCTTCTCGAAAATAAAAACATCCAGGTAGGACACAGTCGGCGCCATTACCACTGGGTCACCCGATGCTGCAAGGCGGTCTAATGGCTCCGCCGACGACGACCCACTACGAGGACTACCTCGCGGAGAAGCAGCTGCACGAACAGCAACAGACGCACAATTACCTCAAGCAGCAGATTCGGCAAACGGTCCTCACGCGGGTGGGTTCGCGCAGTGGTCAAAGCGCGGGACAATCTCAGTTGCTCGACGAGGCGCCAGAGTCCGAGGAGAGCGAGGTCATTGATCTCACAGGCAAGAAAGACAATTCTGGTTAGTTTCGGCACTATACGCTGTTATTGTTACTAATTTTCCGTGTTTGCTATTGAACTAACACAAGAAAATTTTTTTTTTTTTTTTTGAAAAACAGGCACGAGTGGAGGAAGCAGCAGTGCCGGCAGCAGTAGTATTGAGGAAAGCGAGATCTCAAAGCAGCAGCGCGATCGCTGAACAATTCCTACAGCAGCAGCGCGATCTCATGATGCGCCATACTTTGCAAGCAACGGAAAGCTCGGCCTACCCAGGCAGAAGTTCACAGTCGGCTAGACCACTTTCAAGGGCGCTCTCCAGTCCTCTCGTCCATTTGGGTAGGTTCTCAATCTGTGCAAATAGAAAACGCGAAGCTACGAAACGTGTCGTCGAAGTAAAGTTACGGGTATTCGATAGCTTGCTTATTTGCTGAAGCAGTATTCGAGTTATCGATTACGCTGAGTAATTGCTATTTGCTAATCAGAGATTAAATTTGTAATAAAATTCTAAACATGAATTGCAGGACCTCAAGGCGCAGTAGCGGCGACTGACGTGTATGCAAGGAGTCCCCGCGATCAGCCAACAACCGGTTTGGCCTACGATCCGTTGATGCTCAAGCACGCCTGCGCCTGCGGCGAAACAGTGCGCGGCCATCCCGAGCACGGTGGCCGCTTACAAAGTGTGTGGGCGAGACTCTCCGAGACTGGACTATTACAACGATGCGACAGAGTACGCTCACGCAAAGCCACTCTCGAGGAAATACAGACCTGTCACACCGAGGCCCATGCCCTGCTCTTCGGTACGAAGTCTTGCTCTTTACTACAACGACAATTTTAGCACATGCGAAGAAATTATATTCGTTGAATAAATACCTTACATTACGAAAAAGCTAGATTTTGTCATTCTAAATTTTCTTGCAATATTGACAATTATTTATTTATTTATTTATTTATTTATTTTCTCTGTAAAATGCAGGTACGAATCCATTAACGCGCCAAAAGCTGGACATGTCCAAGGTCCCGATCACAAGTTTCGTGCGACTACCTTGTGGCGGCATCGGTGTAGACAGCGACACTACGTGGAACGAGATTCACACAGCGCCAGCGGCGCGCATGGCCGTCGGTTGCGTCGTTGAGTTGGCTTTCAAGGCGGCGATGGGCGACATTAGAAATGGATTTGCAGTTGTCCGGCCGCCCGGTCATCATGCCGAGGCCAACCAAGCTATGGGCTTTTGTTTCTTTAACTCTGTTGCTATCGCGGCA
Source organism: Philotrypesis tridentata (assembly GCA_018906965.1). Taxonomy (NCBI): domain Eukaryota; kingdom Metazoa; phylum Arthropoda; class Insecta; order Hymenoptera; family Pteromalidae; genus Philotrypesis; species Philotrypesis tridentata. The sequence continues at coordinate 1,330,620 of JACCIB010000019.1, read as the reverse complement.
AAACTGCTCCTCCAGAAACTCGATCTGCGAAAGATACTTATTTTAGATTGGGTGAGATATACTACAAAGATACTATTATTCAAATGCTTATTTATTGTTAACATTGCGATTTTCTTAATTTTTTTATTAACATTCCATCTATCTGTTTTTACTACGCCTGCTAATCTGTGTAGATATACACTTAAAAGTCGTCAGGTTAAAAGAAATATTTGAAATTTCAATGGTATACCTCCTGCGGTATCCTGTTCTCCTAATACCGCGTACCATTAGAGACGTTGGAATTTCGTATAAAAGACGTCTTTTAGACGTCCTTTAGACTTCCTATAGATATCATATAGGAGCAAAGCTTTTCAATAGTATGTTCTCCCGATACACATAACCGTTAAATTTCCTCGTTTTCGTCGTCTATAAGACGTCCAAAAGACGTCTTTTTATGAGATATATTTCGGATGTCTGTAAAATGTGTTCCTGGTATCATTTAAAGTAAACACTTTTCTCAAGATATAAACATAACAAGACGAGCTTTTTAATGATTAATTCACCGTAATTAATTAATAATTTACAATAAAAAATTAAAAAAATTATTGAAAGTAAATTAACGATTTTTTTGTTGCAGGACGTGCATCATGGAAACGGTACTCAGCAGATGTTCTACGACGACCCGCGAGTGTTATATTTATCGATCCACAGACACGACGACGGTAACTTTTTCCCGGGTACTGGTGGGCCGACCGAATGCGGTGCTGGAGAAGGTCTGGGCCGTAACGTGAACGTCGCTTGGTCGGGTGGTCTTAGCCCGCCGATGGGCGACGCCGAGTATCTCGCAGCGTTTCGCACCATCGTTATGCCCGTTGCCAAAGATTTCGATCCGGATCTCGTTCTCGTCTCGGCTGGTTTTGACGCTGCGCACGGACATCCCGCGCCGCTCGGTGGTTACAAAGTGTCACCTGCCTGCTTTGGTCGCATGACTCAAATGCTCATGAGTCTCGCAGATGGAAAAATCGTTCTAGCATTGGAAGGTGGTTACGATCTGGCGGCCATTTGTGACTCTGCGCAAGAATGCGTCAGAGCTTTGCTCGGAGATGAACCTACGCCGATCAGAGACGAGGAACTCACCAGAGCACCTTGTCAAAATGCTATTGATACTTTACAGAAGACCATTGCTATTCAAGTAAGTTTTTTTTCTTTTTCTTGAATTGAATCAACAAGAAAAAACATAAAATTAACGTTAAAATTTTCTGTAGATGTCACATTGGCCGTGTGTTAAGATCTTAGCGCATACAGTAGGCATGAGTGCAATTGAAGCGAGTCAAAAGGAACACGACGAGACTGAGACCGTCTCTGCCATGGCATCTCTTTCCATGCAGCAACAAAATAATCTTGCGTTAGTATTGTGTTTCTGTACACTCTCTTTACATAGTATGAGAAAAAAACTTGAATGTTGATTAACTTTTATAGAAGCACGCCAGAACATTCCCGCGAAGTGTCGGAGGAACCTATGGAGCAAGACGAGGCAAAGTGAAGCGATTGAGCAATGGCGTTCCTATCCAGGAATGGATTATGAGGTTTTTCTAAGACAAAGTGTAGAATGAAGGAGAACTCGCAAAATTCGGTTGAGCGGATAGAAGATGCACAGTCGCACAGTCACAAATTCTATAGCTCGACTATCCTCAGGAAAGTCGAAAAATGATGTAAAAATATGCGTCACGCCACGAGGCTACGGTAATCCAGAATGAAGAATAAAATTGAGAAACATTCAGTCCCAAAGGGCACTAACGATAAAACTCCGTAGAGCGCACTGGACACTGTGCTGCTTTCGCTGAGGTTCTGCGAGCAGAGGAAGAGACAGAGCTCGTATCTCTACTTGTTGTTCTTGTTATTGATGTTGTTCTTCATGCACACATGACAAAAAAATATTTGTAAAACCAAAAAAATTAAAGCATGTCCTCGAACTCAGCACCCGAGAGACTGCTTTGTCAGAACTTTTCTTTTTCACGAGGACTGCGAAGGAGCCAATTTCGTCTTACTTTTTTTTTGTTAAAAAATTTTATATCATACGAATTTATCGCAGTTGATCGAAAGCATATGCGCCCACACGTGCCATTTGTGTGGACGCTAATTGTATTCGTTCCTCCTTCTTTTGTTATTGTTACATATGTCCGATCCTCTGTTGTTTGAGCAAGTGTCTTTTTAAGATCGAAAGACAACGACAATTTAACGTCCAAAATTTTGACAGGCGACGGATATATGTATTTGATTGAAAATTAGAAAAAAAATGTAGAGCGCGTAGTAAAGTATACGCGGTGTCTCTAGAAATAAAAATAATTTATTGTAAATAAGTGAAATTAACTATTATTGAGTATACTCGTAAGAGCTATTGATTTTTTTAGACAAAGCAATTGGCGTTGACTGATTATTTTTTAAATGTAAAGTAAAAATTACATAATGCTAAAGTGTAGAGTCGTACATACATTATTTTGTTACATTTATTAATATATATTCGATCAATGAAATTTTGTGACATGCTGGTCGAAAAGCTGTTGAAATATATTAATCGATGAATTATTCTGCACGCCATGTAATCGGCGCGCTCATGACGAACGCGAGATACCATTGGGTGTCCATGCGTCTATTTAGGTAAATTTTAACTGTATATTCGTGAATGGAAAAAATAGAATTACAGAAGGACAATAGGATTACAGATTTTGTGCAGTGTGTCAGCGCTGGTCGCAGGCCCACTTTTAGATTTTCGTTCGACCGATAAGGGAAAATAAAGTATATATAAAAATGAATAGATGATGCGCGTCATTGCACAAAAGCATTAGCTTCGAAAAACATAGTCGAGGAAGGATTTAGATGATGTACGCGCGCAAGTGATTCTCTATAGAATTTATTTCGTTTCCTGCTGCGAATAAAAGGTGGTGCGATTTTTGTGATATTTTGTAAAACTGTTAAGTAAAAACTATTCTACGCAGATTTAAATCGACGATGATAATGTAATATGATGCAAATCGTTCAAAGATAGTGGATAATTAGTTTGGAAATCGATACGAAACGTGAAAACGCAGAGCAGCTTAGAGCGCGAAAAAGTTTTTTGCAGAATCAATACAAGCATTTATTTTTATGTAATGCATTTTATGATGTTAAAAAAATTAAAAAAAAAGAGAATGAAAAGAGGAAAAAAGATATATTATGAAAAAATTTATTATCGAACGAATTAAAGATACTATATGTTTACATAAATTTTGTCATACAAATGAAAGAATATATATATAAATATATATATATATGTTAAAGTATATATTGCATACTATATTGAATATATGTATATTACGTATTTATTATTGTATCGATAGCTTGTAAAATGAGGTGACAGACAATGTAAGAATCTCAAATGTCTGATAAAACGTATGCGTTGTCTGTGCATGAAAAAAATGTCTTTGGCAAAGAGAATACAGTTAAAGAAAGCATAAAAAGAATAAAAGTTGTATCGATATTAAGTTTTTAAAACAAGTGCAAATGCGAAAGCGCAGCCTATGCGTGTATACATTGTATGTACGTGTAATGTTACATAGCTCTAAGCGCTATTGAATGACTCGCGGGCACGTTTATTCATAAAGTGCATATATAATACATTATATTTAGACATTAATTATTAATGACAAAAAAGAAAGAAACACTAATCGAACACTATGATTTAAGAACAAAGAGCTATGTTACATATTATATATCATACTGTCCAATTAAATTCCTGAAAAGATCTGCCGACAAAAGTCGCAATCATTGCTCCAATCGTTAAGACGTTAATGTATAAAAGTATAAAAATACTAAAGATATGTGTATGCGTGTCGCGAGAGCGGGTGAATTTCGTCCTTGACCTTTGGAAAAAAGGAAACAGGCCTAAAAACTTGATGATTTCACTTCTCCAAGGGTAAATTTGTTCGTTTTTGTTTCTTCAAAGCTTTAAACGAAATCATGAACTTGTGACATTCCGGTATCATTCATATAGTACATTGATACAAATTAGCTTTTAAAGCATGAGTGAATGTGTACAATATACATTGTGATTGATAAAGAAATTTTTTGATTGTGTGCAGGTGAAAGTGCCGCAAACATATATATATTATATATTAATTATTGAATAGGCAACGCAGACCCATAAATAATAATGTTATTGATCGTGCACGAGACGTTAAAATACGTTGACGATGTCTATGTTAAACATGCCGTTAATTGTAATAGTCATACATTTTTTATGTATATAAATGTACCTCCTACATTAATTTTAAAATAAAAATATAGTAATTGTGTTATAAAAGCGTCTTTCTTAATAGGCTCAGTCGAGATAATATAATCTTAACCTTTTTCGGCCTAAAGTGTCATTCACGGTACACACGCTCTTTGAGGGCTCATGCGGCTGAAAAGGATTAAAGTAGTTTATTGATTTTATGCAGGATCAGTATCCCCAAAATGCTAAATAAAAAATGTGGAATGTCTGATGTAGAGTGCATTTACCACACAGTACTCTTGAATATATAATACAGAATAATCTTAAACAGTTTTTGATATCATATTGTTTATGCACAAAACTACATTTTTATTATTCAAGTAATAAAATTACCTGAATCCCCGATTGAATTATCTTACCTGCACATTTCATCATCTTCTAGATATCTTATCTTGTCTCATTTTATGATTGGATCGCAAGAATAAAAAAGTCTTGGTTTTTGAATTAAGTTTTTATTATTGAAAATCAGCATTTTCTTAAATAAATACACTTAGAAAGTTTAATAGTTATTAAGTACTATACAATTTCTTTTCTCAATGGGAGTTCAATAATTTAAGTACAATCCATATCTTAAAAAAAAGATATTGAATTTCAGAAGGCACTCATTCAAGATTTCAATAATTGTGCCGATGGAGTAAAATGCTCGACGTTACATTATTCTAGCCATTGTTCCGTTCACAATATTGTCACTTACAAACTTTTGCAATAATAGGAAAAAAAAATCTGTACACTCGTTTGGCTTCATGGACGGAATAGAAATGCAAAAACGAAACTTTGTACAGCCAACAAAGTTTTAGACCGTTTTCTCTCTCTATGGACATTTCTCACGCTCTTAAGTATATACTCGTCGCTATACTACTTAAAAGTACAGTAAGTAAATCACGCAAGAATCCATAAAAAACTAAAATGCACTATAAAGCCAAATCCGCAGTATAAAGCTCGCTTGGCGAGTCTTATCTTCGTCGCGATAATCATGTACGCCGTCTTTCTTTTAAAACATTCAATTTACAAAAGCCGCACCTTTGCGAGTCCTTCACAGGGAGAATTGCGGGAAACTGCACACGATTTGTCACTGCGTTTCCCTCAAAACTTGAAGTATCAGAAAATTCCGAATCTCTTCTTGGAGCTGGTGGTGGTGCGCTTTTTGCGCGCCGGCGCGACGACGCCGTCCGCGGCCTCGGTGTTGGCCGGGAAAGCCGGTTGCGCAGGCGCCAGCTTGCTGCGCACGTGCTCGTCGAGCAGCGTCTGCATGTCCATCTGCCACTGTTCGAGCTGCTCGCTCAGCTCGATTTTCTGCTGGATGGCCTCCATCAGTTGGCTGTTAATTTGGAGCATGTCGATTCGCGTCCGGGCCAGCTCGACTTCCACCTTGTTCTTCCTCGCCACCGCTTGGTCTCTCGTCTGAAATGCAATTTTCAATGTCATCATAACTAATTTAACGATTTAATTGATTGCCATGATTTATTATCATCTAATTTTTAATTTTCTGTATTCCGCTCTAAAAGTATTTATTTCTCGGACAATCTTAGTAATCAATGCAATTTATAATCATTCACCGCAGTCTACGGATTATGTAAGACCTGTTTAATTCTACTTTATACATGATATAAATCAACATTTAAGATCATTACTAATATTTAATTAACAAAAATTGCTATTCAATACTGTTTCACTTGCGAAACCTAGGTTAAAGATTGTTTTTCATTTGTACATTTTCGAATTGTTCATAGGGCCGCATTTGAATGTAAATGCATAAATCATCGTGCTTACCTGTAGAGCCTGCGCGAGAACCTCGTCCTTGGAAAGCTGAGAATGCTCGATATCGTCTCGAGCTCTGTCGCGTTCCTCCCGAGCTCCCTGCAATTCCGCCTCGCAGACCTTCAGTTTGCTGGCCGTCTCGACGAGAGTCTCGCCGCGGCGCTTCAGCTCGTCCTGCGTCTTGCTCATCTGGTCCTTGGTCTGCTCGAGCTCCTCGCGGACTCGGTGCAACTCGACCGCGAGACCAAGTTCGCCTGGACCGCCTCGAACGCCCGCCAGTGCCAGGCCGAATATCTCCTCGACCAGCTCGGACAACGCTCCTGGACAGCAGTTGTTCTGTGGGAAGGAAGCGTTCGCGCATGAGCACGTTTTCATTTTTACACTAATAATAATAAAAATAATAGTAATGATTGCGCGGTCGTCGGCATAAGCGGCGCGAAGCAGAAATAAAATAGCATTTGAAAGATTGATTGCCACTCGTGTGATATCTCGGTACACACAATGTAACATAACGTTCAGCTTGCCCACGCGCAGATTGAAAATCCCTTCGTATAATGAGACCGCCCCGCGCATTGTTTTAGCACTCGGGAGATTTTCGTTCCCACATTTTCAATAGGCTTTTGCTTCCATATATCCTCTCGACGAGCGCGCTGCGCAAACCCGTCGAGCGCGACGTTATAGACCCGTGTGCTGCAGCACCACCCACATTAGCCAGTCCAGTTCGATTCGCGGAATTTCGCCTCGCGATCGCGATTTTTCCGTTCCCGCGCCCGCGGTTCTCTAATGATCGATTCAGAGCCTCGCTGTTACACAGGCTGAGTCACACTCGCGCTCTTCAGTTCTCTCTCTCTTTCTCTCTGCATAATGCAGCGATTGGCTATGCGAGCGCGAATCGGGTTATATCGTGTAATTCATTTCTCTCTCGCTCTCTCTCTCTCTCTCTCTCCTCTTTCTCGCTACGCTCGTCAGAACAATGATCTTCGTGGCTTTTATTTCTAAATGCTATCCGTGAGACTGCGTTGTGTGTGCGTTTCGTTCTACTTAATTGTAACTTATTAGTCGACTGCACGAGCGCAAGGTTAATTTTACAGTAAAATCGACCGGATGTTTGCCAGTCTTGAGAGACAGTTTTGAGACTACTGCGAGTATCGATAAATCTATACTGCACATGAAAATATTTGTGCAACAACTGCAGTGCATAATTTAAAATTACAAATTTAGTATTCATTAAATTGACGCTCTATTAATTAAATCGATAAGGCCGGTTATACACATTACTTAACGTCACGCTAATCTCCGGAAGCGCGAGTTGAACTCTACGAGGCTAAAAATGTTGGAATCCACTTCGCTTATCGGATGCAGAGCACATTAAAATCGCGTAGTTTATTGAACGCGAGCGTATGCGCCAGAAATCCATCGGACAGAGCCAAAGTGCAACTTCAAAGCAAGCGCGCGATGAAAATAGAGCAAAAGTTCCGAGAAAATCCTCCGATGCCTCTGATTCGATTGAAAAAAAAATACAGACTAATTTATCCGCTCCTTTTTTCCTCTTTCTCAACTCTCCCTTTCTCTCTAATTCCCCTGATTATTTTTCCTGCAATCGAAGCGGAAGAGGCGCGGCGAGACTAATCCTTAAAAAAAGTACAGGCACTCGAAGCGACGAGTACTCATATGGAATCACCTCGGACTCGCTGCTGTTGTTGAGCACGAGCATCGACTCGTCGCAGTCGCTCTGCAGTCCCGAGTCGTCCTCGCCTCTCCTGAGGTGGCTCGACAATTCCCTAAGTCGCCGACACGCCCTGTCGACTTCCTGCCGGAGCTCGTGCTCCTGTTGTTCAGCTCCGAGGGACGAGGCTCCGCTCTCCTCGCACTCCATTTCCGCTTGGAGCGAGCGCGGCGCCTGCTTCCGCGGCGTCGACGCGCTCGTGCTCGAGCTCCTCGTCGTCCCGCTCGCGCTGCTCTCGATCGCCGCCAGCGCAGCTGCCAGCTCGTCCCTGCAAAACGAGCAAAGATTTTCGTTAGTGTCGTTTCTTTTTTATCGCGTCTATGTAATTACTAATGCATCGCAGTTTAGTCATTTTGGCATTTTACATGTTCGCCTCGCTCATGGTCTTTAGCGATGCATTTGAAGTGGAAATTTGTGTTGCCTGTGCGACTACATTTTCTTTTTATAATTATTCTTTTGTAGTAAAGGACATTTCGTAATGAACAACGATGAACGATTTGAAGAAAGTCGAAGCGATAAATTATCGTTTGAGGGTCGATATAGTACAAAGATCTAATGGGGATTAGGTATTCCCCCGCGTTGTCGTTACGCCCACCGAGATTCATCGGCGACGCTCGTCGAAGCATCGATTAAACTCGCGGCAATCTGATGCTCGCGCGGTGAACTTTTACAAAAGGAAGAGCGCGTGCGACGACACGCGCGTGAAAAAAAGGAGAAATGAAAAGTATATCTAGAATTATATATATTATCGATGTATAGATTTTACCGTTGAAACCGCGACCCATATATCGAACACACATCTGTATACTATATGCACACGATGTTGCTAGTCGCGATATATTTACATATGTTTTCAAGTCACACTGGCTAACGGAATATTCCTAGAACACTTTGTCGGGCATGTTCGATCTGAAACGTGTGTATTATAATATACCTATAGGAGACCGAGAGACGTTATCGACCCTCGCGATCGTGCTATGGGCGAATACCAATAATTTGCAGCTTTATATACTTTCTCCTTTTCCACACGTGTCTCCCATAAAAATTAAAAAAACAAAACAAACCAGATCTATCGCTTCCATCGCCCGAACGAAAAAAATCGATTCGAGATCAGTGCGTCGATTCGCGTGTCATATATCGAACGATGAGTGGCAGCGATACAAAAAAAATGTACGCGAGCTATATCGACGCAATGTACAATACATACGTATATATGTACAATGTACGCAGAGAGCCGCCGATCGACCGGTTCAACAATTCGATCGCGCGCGTGGGTGGCCGTATACGTAGGCGCGCATAAATTTCCGCGGTTTCTCTATTCATTCGTATATATATACCTATACGCAGACGCGCGCGTACTCGTTGCTGTTATAGCTCTCTCTCTCTCTCTCTCTCTCTCTCTCTCTCTTCGCTCAGCTCGCCTGTCTAACGGTTCGCCCCGGCTCGCGCGCGGGGGCGTGGGTATGTCAGTTGCGCGAAAGACGCGTGTTCATTTCGATTTTCAATCGGCATACATATATGTCGAGTTTTAATGGAAAAATGCACTTTTCTTTGGTCTAGAAATCTAAAAAATTATTTCAAAACTAGAGGTTTCGGGCCGATCAGACTTTCTTCTGTGAGCCGAAAGATAGTCAAAAGTGCAGAGGAACATGGGAAAAATTACTAGTAATCATATTTCTGAGCCATTTTACGCTTTTTTTTACAGAAAATTAATGCGTCAACCAAAGAAAAGTGCATTTTTTCACTGAAATTCGACATATATGTACATATGCGGCGAGCGCACCGATCATTACGAAAGAGGCATATTTGAATTTTTCCGTAGAGTGTGCATGTCCCTGCATAAATTAAGTCGTATGACGGAGAAGTGTATTCGCGTGTAAGTAAAAAGGTCTGTCGAATATCTAATACGCGTAGAGAGCAATAAAAAAAGGGTCACGACGCGTATAACGTCGAATTTTGTCTCAACGACACGGACGACCGCGCGAGCGCGTGACGTTCGGCGTAATTCGAATCAGCTATGTGTGTAACGTAAGCGTATACACCCCCTCATACTTCGGTCAGGGACCTACGATTGAAAAAACGTTGAAATAAAGGTCAAGACTACGGCCGTCTATATATCGGATACACAAACAATGTGTAAATACACTGCCAGTCGATTTCGCAAGCCGCCGACGCAGTGTCACTCGCGTTTGTCGCTGTAATACATACCGTTGTAAAAATGGATATTGCCCAGGATATCGTCGTTGGGAAATTGGCGATAAGCAGAAAAATGTAGTTAACGCGAGCTACAATAGTTGCCGTTCGCGGTAGGTAGAGTATAAAAGAAAGCGATCAAGGCCGCATGCATATATATCTGTGGCTTGCAGGAAGAACCACTTAAGTGACGTTTTGTGAAAAATTTTTTTATGTCAAATCCAAGGTGCTCTTAGTACCCTTTTTCATTGTACAATAGATAGGATTTCCGAAATCCACAAATATTTTAAATGCGAACTGATTGCATAATCACTTAACTGCGTCTCTCGCAAAAATGTTACCGCAGAACCACTTAAGTGCACTCGTTTTTTTTATTTTTATGCGCGATACACCGTGTGGAGTACATTAAAGCTGTCTAATATATATCTAATTACCTATACCGATATATTCGTCGGTGTTTTTAAATTTTTCAAAAATTGTCAATTTGCAAAAACAAAAAAATTTCTTGGATCGCTCTGATAAAATTCTTGCGTATTCCTTAGCTAATTCTAAGAACTTATTACTCTTAAAATTTTTTTCCAAAAGTACGTGGTTTCTGAATAAAAAATTCGTAAAAGTCTTCGTAAAAAAGAATATGCGCCAGTTTGACCACACCGATCAAGTTCAAAATTAACCCCCAAATCACGTATCTTTTAGGTTTGGACATTTATTCCATTGGTTAGAGGGGTTTCAGATATATTGCAAATGAAAACGTTCTTGAAATCTCGAATTAAAAAAAATAATTGTGGAAAAACCATGCTTTTTTCCTTTAAACCGCTTTTCCTCATTGTTAATAACAATTTTCGAAAATTTCAATTACACCATTAGAAAGGGCATGAGTTAAACTTTAAAACTATGCCCCGCCCAAATGTTTTTAATCGCAAATTGCATTAGTTACGAGCCCTGAAAGAGAGTGACTGCATAAGCACTTATCTGCAAAGTTCCCGCAGAGAAAGAAACTATTTACAAATGTAATACTACGGTTGTATTCGTACTAGATATCTAATCAAATGAGCCAATACTTAGATCTTTTCTCTGACATTTCGATCTTACGTATTACTCTAAGCATTGAAATCGCTTTTTCTCGAAAACACGAAAAAGTCACTTAAGTGGTTCTTCCTGTAAGCCACAGATATGTAGCAACGAATAGTAATACTGCTCTATACCGTACCTTTCACGCTCGGCGACGATGGCGCGTCTCTCGGCCTCGTGCCCGAGTCGCTCCAAGGCCGTGGCTCGTTCCTCGGCCTCCTCGAGGGCGGCGATCGCCCGGGCGCGCTCCTCGCGCAGCTCCAGCGAGCGCCTCTCGAGCTCCGTTCGCTGCGCCGACACCAGCTGCACCTGCGGTTTCGAAAAAAATTGAAGGAATGATCGGGAGAAGCGCAAATCGTGTATGCGGAGAGCTTTCTGGGGGATACAACGCGCGATGGGCCGCTGCGCCTTATCGACGCCTACGCTCGACCGCAGCAGAGAACAGTCGGAGCGATAAGAGAGGAGGCTATCGGGAACTTTTTTTTAGGAAGCGCGAGCGAGAGCTCGGCCATTCTGGAGTTTATTGCGAGTTGGTGAATGCGTGTGGATTGCTTTGTTGTTCGTGCTGTGTTTTTAGGAAGTTTGTAAATATAGTTAATCATGAAATATATAATCAATCGATTTTGGTACTGTAGCTTTTTTAAGTAACGATTAACATGAGAACGATTCAGTTTACATTATCGTTCGTGTCATTTTTTAAAAAGCTTGTACTTTACAATGAAGTGATCGATCGATTCTACTATAGCGTTTTTAAAATTAGTGCTATCATAATTTTTGTTAAACTTTGACCTGATACAAGATATAAAAAAGTCGAAAAATTTAGTCTGATACTCTAGAGATCGATGTTAGTGAAAAATCGATAATCGATTCGATCGAAGAAGCAAAAGCAATTGTATATATTTCTACATAGATATATAAACGCGAAAAAAGTGCGAATAATAACACACGTCTTCGCAGGTGTTACTCAAACAAATTATCGTCCGCTTTCTAAGCTCTCGTGAGTTAGAGTTTCGCTAAGTGCTTACTGTATAATTGCGCGTATATCGGTATATGGCGTGTTTTCATTTCGGATGCACGAACACACGGCTCTTTTTCCAAAGGAACGATCGCGTTTGGCAATGCGGAAGATCGTGCATGAGTATGTCCAGGAAATTTCGGAAATAACTCGGACGGAAAAGTTGCAAAAATTTTTCTTGATGGCACACCTACCAGACCTGTTTTTTCTCGTTTCTTAGGTCATTCCCAAAGAGAAAAAAGCTCGCGTGCACGGGAAATCTTAGGGTATATTTTGTTCCGGAGCAAAAACGACTCGAAAAACGAGAAATAATTAAAAAACAAGAATTGACAGATTTTTTTTCTCGAAAACTATGGACTTTTTAAAATATTTTATTAGAACAAAAATGTCTTAAAATTCATCAAAGAATGCTCTGAAATTTTTACAGATCGATCTGACACAATTTTTGATTTTTCGAAAATCCAAAAAATCGAAATTTTGAACAACGTCCTTAAAAAATCTGTAAAAATTTCAGAGCATTCTTTGATGAATTTTAAGACATTTTTGTTCTAATAAAATATTTTAAAAAGTCCATAGTTTTCGAGAAAAAAATCTGTGAATTCTTGTTTTTTAATTATTTCTCGTTTTTCGAGTCATTTTTCTCCGGAAAAAATATACCCTAAGATTTCCCGTGCACGCGAGCTTTTTCTCTTTGAGAATGACCTAAGAAACGAGAAAAAACAGGTCTGGTAAGTGTGCCATCAAGAACATTTTTTGCAACTTCTCCGTCCGAATTGTTTCCGAAATTTCTTGGATATACTCGTATATACGTTTGTATACAATCGACAAAATTGATGCACGCGAAAAGTGATGCCGCCTTTCGGGCGCATATTCGGCAATGTGTACTTCTTACAAGCTCTTTATGAAAAATACGCTATACTCGTTCGAGAGAGAATGTACACTTATTACACGTACAATGGAGTCGATAAAAGTGTATTGCCCGATGCGCGCGCTTACTGCACAATTATTCTTTGCGAAACACACGTGTGCGCGCCATTTCAACGTACGCCTATGGTAAGTAACGAGCGCCTTGTGTGAATTTTTACTGTTAATACACACGAGTGCGAGAAGCGTGCAGTGTGCATTGCGCGTGTTGTTAGCTAATTTCAGTAACCGGCTTTGCAATTCTACATTATTTCGCGAGAAAATCTATAGTCTTCATTAGTATATCGGTTTATAGCTAATTCGATAACATATTAAAGGCCTATAATCAAACTTATTACATTTTTTCACTAAAGGGCATACAACTATATGTGTAAATCCGACAAATTTCAAAAACAACTCACCCGAGTAAATCGCAAAAAATTTTCTTGAAGGCACACCTACCAGACCTGTTTTTTCTCGTTCCTTAGGTCACTCTGGAAGAGAAAAAGCTCACGTACATGGCCGATCCTATAGGGTATACTTTTTTTCGAAGCAAAAATGACTTGAAAACACGAGAAATAATTAACAAAAAAAGAATATTCATAGATTTTTTTCTCTAAAATTATATGGATTTGTATGAAAATTAGAACAAAAATGTCTTAAAATTCATCAAAGAATGCTCTTAAATTTTTTTGTATTTATCAGATACAATTTTTGATTTTCCGAAAATTCAAAAAAAAATTGATATTTCGAAAAACGTCCTTAAAAAATCTGAAAAAATTTGAGAGCACTCTTTGATGAATTTTAAGACATTTTTGTTCTTATGAAAATTTTTTAAAAGTCGAGAAAAAAATCTATGAATTCTTTTTTTGCCAATTATATTTCTCGTTTTTGCTCAGGAAAAAAACGTATACCCTACGATTGGCCATGTACGCGAGTTTTTTTCTCTTTCAGAACGACCTAAGGAATGAGAAAAAATAGGTCTAGTATATAGGTGTGCCTTCGATACAAATTTTCGCGTCTTACACGCGTAAGTTGTTTCCGATATTTGGTGGATTTCCGCATGTATTACGATATAGAATTCGTCATACCTCATCCTTGAGAACCTCGAGACTGCTGACGTGGTCCTGGAGCGTCGTGTTCCTGATCGCGCACTTCTCCCTGAGGTGCTTGAGCTCGATGAGCAGCTGTTCCTCCTGTTTCGCGGCTTCCCTCAGCTGATCGGCGAGCCTGGCGTTCTGCGACGTGAGCTCGGTCACGAGACTCGCCTGGTCGCGCTCGGCGCGTCTCGCTCGTTCGCTCTGCTCGTCCAGCTGACTGCGCAGGGCCTCGAGGTCGCCCTGCAGTTCCAGTGCCCGAGCCTCCGACTCGCCCCTCGCCTCTTCGAGCTTACGTCGCAGGAGGTGTCGCTCTTGCTCCAAGCTCTGTAAACAAAATAAATAAATAAATTACAATTTTCGCCCATTTCTCATTAATTATGAATTATATTTCTTATTACTATTTCGTTTTACCCATTTATTATTTGTTATACAGTCGGACCGTGACGATTGTCATTATTTCGCTTTCGACTTTCATTATATACGATGGCGCAGTGCCATTTAAAAACAGTACTTCGTTTTACATAATCCAGCGCAAGTTTTACCGCAACGGGATAAACGAGAGCGGTCTATATTTCCGAAAGCCATTCCATTTCGTCAACGTCCCCAATCAGCATTAAAATCAGTTCTATCAACAGTGCAATATGTTTCTAACGATTAAGCCGCGCGTCACGCCATTCGAAAGAAAGAGATTATACCATAGAGAACAAAACAACGATTTTACCTCTACATTTCCGGCAATGCGCGCAGCAATATCGTAACGCGTAAAAATCGATTCACCTTCGTAAGGCCGCAGTTCTCTCATTGCAATGTATATAGTTGGAGAGGCGAAAGGTACATACAACACAGACGTCCGAGATTAGAGAGACAAAGAGCGCGCGAAATGCTCTCGTAAAGCCGAGAGATATAATACACTCGGATAGGCATACACCGCTGCTGCAGCCCCGTGCAGTATATATAAGACACAGAGGAGAGAATATAACGTTTCGAAATCTCGACTTCGATCGGCGACCGCGCGCGGATTAAAAGCCGCGTGGACTCTTACTTTCGCGTGAGCGCAGGCGGTGTGTACATATATATATATACTTATATATATATTGCGCGCGTGCGCGCACTTGGATGAATTTATTTATACGCGATTTTGCTGCTGTTCTTGCTGCTGTGCGCTGCTGCGTTACTTTCCTATCGCTACTGCGCCTTTTTGATTTTTAATGTATTCTTCGGATTCGAAGACTCGGCACATGTGTGTGTGTGTGTGTATGTGATATCGTCTTGCGAGCGAAAGTTTCATTAAAAATTCTTCGTATCGAAGACTACATACGCGGCGTGTACTGCAGATATTGTGTTACTGCACTATTATGTAGAATTTATCATGCTATATACGCCGCGTTACATAAAACGACTTTACGTCAATGCGCATTACATATACGCATTTGACACATTATATATACGTTATATCGAGAGAGGCGGCCGCCACCGTGGCGCACGAATACAATTTTCTCGGGAAACAATCGCGCGGCATTAAAGGGAGTGCAGCGTATGCATATAACGTTATATTCGCTATGTACATGTGCGGTGCATAGCTATGTATATTAGCAAAGCCGTTGCTGCGTATATAGAAGCCGAACTTATCATAATTACACTTTCCACCGACTCATGAATGCCGCGCAGACGTAGAGACACACCCGGAAAAACCAGTCACGACCGAAACGTTTTCCCCCGCGTCTGTGTGTGTATGCACTATGCATATACATACGTATATCACGTGTGCAACTGTACAAAGCTTTTACCATAAGCCGAATGAAGCTTGATTATTCCGTCAACGTAGCGGTGCGAGAAAACCAGTGTAATTTGCAAAATAGAGACGCGAGAGCTACGGGACTGTGCTCCGCAGTTGCGAATTTCTCGTTCCTTTTTTTTCGTGTTTTTTTTTGGCCCAATGCCATGCAAAACTCGTTTGCAGCGAGAAGGGGATACAGAGACGTGACTCACCGCGAGGCTTATGTATCTGCGCGAGACGATTTTTCTGAAAAATCTCGCGGTGCATCAACAGTCTCCTCGCGTTTCGCAAATTTTCTGGAGAGATTGCGGAGAAAAAATTTCATTCGATCTAGAGAGAGAGAAAGAGAGAGAGAGAACACAATGAAAATCAATGCGATCGTTTCGCACTAAGTCTTCTGAAAAGCAACGTACAATTCATCGTCGGCTCAGCAAATTGCGCATCGACGCTGCGATTTCAGATTCATCTCATCCCATCAGATAAAACTAGCGAGGCATTCATCTCCGATTTCCATCTTCAATATAATTGACTGCAATCTACCGCTAAACATCGTACACGGCGTAAATACATATATATAGACACCCGATCACCAGCAAAACATTCAATTATTTATGGCTGTAATGCTGCTCTCGACTCGATGCGCTTCTGTTCGAATGCCTCTTACGCATCAGCTTTCGCGGCAAACGAAATGAATTGCCAATGAGGCGCACGCGCGTTCTCCTCAACGCTGCACGCGCGAGTCTTAAATATAGCGATGATCTTCGAGGTGAAGGCGCGAATCGAGAGTTTGTTACAGGTATACACTATATACATAGTATATACAGCGAGGAGGAAAAAAATCTACGAATCAAGCCGACACTCCCGCGATGATTCAGAGAACGCGCGCTGGTAATAAGGTCATTGAGCATTTCGCACTTTATAGATATCTCACCGCACCAAGTCGTAATTCGGAGACTCCGGCTTCTTTTTATACTTTTCTCTCACTGCGATAGGGAGAGAGAGAGAAAGAGAGAGAGAGAGAGAGAGAGAACAATGTTATCGAGACGATGCAGTTTTTGTGTTTATCGAGGATTAAACGAGAACAGGGCAGCGTTGGAAAAGTATGATATTTCCGTTTAGAAAGCCGGAAAATGCCGCACCAAAACTCGCTATGTACAGATGAAATATATACGTATACACGAGACGCACGTGCGGTTTCGTATATTGACTTGTATATATCGATCTGTTATAGATTTTCAGTGTACCGCAGCGCATATACATATATACACGTATACACCGGGTTGTTCAGGTACTTTGACACATATCGATCCTGTAATTTTCGCGAGAAGGTACAGCGCCTTTTCGCCATCGATTTGTGTTATTTTTTCGATGTTTTCTATTTCACGGTCTTTTGCGCGCTCCCCGCCGCACACGAGAGTTCCATGAATACCAAAAGGCCTACAAGCATCTCATCATTAGCGTATACAAGCACTCGCTATTATTCAAATCGCTCGATCTGCGCCCACGACAATTCGTATACAAAATGTGGCGACGACTGTGCAATTAAAGACGAAGCTCGTATGCTTGTGTTTACCTTGTGTCAACGAGTCGTGACAGAAAATTCAATTTATTTCTTTTTTTCTATACACATAGAAGATGCGTACACTTCTTCCTTTCATCGAACCATCCATTTCGCAATGTATACCTGATGTCACACGCACACATGAGCGCTAAATTGCGCGCGAGATGACATCACGCTGAATTTTAAAACACACACAGGCAATTTGCATCGAGAGATGGCAGGTGCAATAAAATTTTATGAGATTCGATTAAGAAACTAGACCGATTCATTAGACATTCAATCTCTAACCTAAATCAACGCTCGAAAATAAAACGAATCGCGGGAAATTTGAAAATTAGTTCGAGTCACGGAATGTAAACGCGCGATTTTTTAATTAATTTGCCGTGAAACATCAATCGCCAAACAAATCTGTCAATCCACGCAATACAATCAAAGCGATAAGGACGACCTGCAGAGCGACTGACACAGGAGATTCCCGCAAACGGATAAGATAAAAACAAAAAAATCTCGATAGTTACTCCGCTATACACACATAGAGTCTCGACGAAAGTTTACGTCTTTACCAGGTATAAGCCCCGCAACGCGAAACGACTTGAAAAAGAGAGCCGCGCGGGTATAACTTTGGCAATGATCCACTTCAGGCGTTTCGATTGATTTTAACCTCGCGGAAAGCGCCGCGCGCAGCCTCGCGCGCTATAACACACCTATAGTTTCAAAAGGTCCCGTTCCGGCTAAAAGGAAAAAGTCTCGCCGCGCGGGAAAAAAATGTTGATCAACGCTCTTGCATGTTTGGACTGCATTTACGTCATCTCTCTCTCTCTCTCTCTCTCTCTCTCTCTCTCTCTCTCTCTCTCTCTCTCTTTCTCTGCCGCTACGTTGAGCAAATACAAACTGGAAGTGAGACTCATTGGCGCATTACAGTTTGTCGAATGCTCATGAGCCTTTCACGTCGCGTTCGTTCGCTCGGCGGTTATAAACAATAAAATAAGCCATTAGATTCGCAGCGCACAGCTCACGATCGAACGGAAGCCGCACCGCCGCCGCGGCGATCTCCGTCTTTAATATTTCATTATACGGTAGCGTATTTCTATGTACACAGTCGTATAACGATGTGACTCGCTCGATTTTATTACACGCGATTTTGTCGTATTGCATCGACTTAAAAAGCGCGTCACGCTTCTGCAAACAGGAAAAAGCGAGCGAGCGAGCGAGCGAGAGAAAGATATAGAGAAAAGAAGCGAAAAGTCGTCAAGACGGATCTAGAAAGTAAAATTTTTCCTTTCCACCTTATCTCTCTCCCCGGATCTCCGGCAGCGCTCGTCGTCGTCGCGCATATAATCTACGTGTAGATTAGGTGCAGCGCATGTGTGCATATACACCTATATACGTCATAGCCATCACGACAAAAGTCCAGCGTCACGTCGACAGCCTACGTATTATTATTTCTCTCCGGCTCTCACCTTCGCTCTCCAGTGTAATTTTGTATCAAAAATACCCGCGCGGCTCTCGTCGTGCTCGACGACGAGGAGACACGAAATAACTTCTGCGCTGCGCTGCGACGCGACGCAGGAACAAAGACGCGAGAGTGCCGGACAAAGTGCGTAGTTCGTTAAACTCCAAGTTGGGCTATGGACAAAGGGTTGGCTCGTACATTATTTTGACGCGACGACTCCGAGAACGGTATGTTTTTCGAGCGTCACGAGTGACATACGCGGCGGCGCGGCGGCGGGAGAGCCGATAGTCCAAGGTGATCCGCTTTTGCCGCAGAGCAATGTAGCGAGAGAAAGAGCGAGAGATAATGACAGAAGGCCAGGAGAGAGGCTCGAATGGATGGATAATACTTGTATATACGTAGCGAGTATATATATCTATAATTCTATGCAGATACGCGCGCTCGCCTTTTCTTGCTAATTTTACACCGCGCGACTCTCGACTTTTTCGTCCGAGGCGGATTAGAACAGGAGAACCGACTCACTTGTGCGAGAGTGTTTTGACGTGGAGTGTATGTATAGCACGCACACAGCTGCCGGGAGAGAGAAGAGCTTCCAGGAACGCAGCTGATAAGGGGCGCTTTTTGTGGGACACGCAAAGGCTCTGCCGAATTTTTTCCCGGCCGAATAAGCCCTCGCCCGACACTGCGAAAAATAGCGCAGCTCAAGTCGGTCTTCCAATATACTGTGTCTCGGCAAATCGCCTGAGAATTAGATATCGAAATATATACTCCGTCGAATAATTGGATGACACGCTGCTTAGGTATACCATACAATGTATGTGTGTAATACGTATACAATATACATATAGCGCGCAAATAATCCAGCATCAGCACGCGATCGGGCGTTGTAAAATAAAACGGAAAGGCCACTCCGAGCGCGAGTTCAAAGGCAAATCGATCATTCCCGGTGTAGCGCAGATAATCGTAAAAGTAGCTGACAAGGACAGTGAACGAAGATACGCAGATACGCAGAGGCGAAAGTGAAAAAAGGAAAGTTCGCGATATATGCTCGGAGAGAGAGAGAGAGAGAGAGAGAGAGGCGAAGCTTAACCGCGAGTCGCGCATTTCCACCTAAGTATGTGCGTCTGTGTATTTTTGTGCGGTGTAAGTGCCCTGTGGGCCTGTGTGTGTGTATACGTAAATAGATATATGCATATAACTATGTATACACTTGAAAGCGAATCCGTATATATAAAAATAGCTTCCGCACACACGGGCGTATACGCTACTTCGTCGCGCGAGAAATTCAGAGGATTTGCGCGCGACAGAAAGAGAGATGGAGTTTAGAGTTTCTTTTATTGCATAGCTTTAAAGGGTATGTGTATAAAAGGGGAAATAACTTGGGCGCCAAGTTGGTAAACAAACGGGATGTGTGTACGTGAGCTTCTTCGTCTGCTTTGGTTCATATATGCTTGGACCTTTATGCATCTCGTATAGAGAGAATTGTGGAAACCAGTTACGTATATCTAAATCGATGCGTATAAATTATGAAGCCTATATGAATAAACTGTAACGTTTTTATGTAAAACATACATATTTTTGTGTTATTATAATCGTGGCATCTAGTGAAATTATGGAATAATCAAATTGTAATAAAATTGTACTTGATTATTCAAATATGTATCGCTGGTACCCTGGTAAAAAGATAAATGAAAAAAAAAATTATAAACTTTAATGTTCTGAACTTTATAAGGCGCATTCGACAGCGATCCAATTCTCCGCTGCATAAAACATTTCATTCTTCGTAAGCCATTTGGCAGACGAAAAAAGCTTGCAACGTAATTTCTCTCTCTCTCTTTCTTTTCCCCAAGCATCTACGTGCGTGTGTGCGTGTGCATATGTGTGTGTGTGTGTGTGTGTGTATGTGTGTGTGTGTGTATGTGTGTCTTTAATAATGAAGCAGAACGGCAGCGCTTAAAAACCAGAGCGGCCCATATACTGAAAACGTTAGCGCCCCCCACGCGACGATTCGACGCAGCGGTATATATGGAAGCTGCTCCTATTAGAGTTGAAAGGAAAAGAAAAGTAAACTGGTGCGAACGTAAGTAAACGGAGTGTAAACAAGGCAGATATTGAGAAATTTCGTTGGGACGTACGGAAGGTATATAATATAAAATTTAGGAAAATTTCGCAACTTTTAAGATTTAACTATATACAATTACATTAACGCCCGTTACACACAGGAAAACGAATAATTTCCTTAAAACACCAGTCCGCGAATCCGAGAAACTAAAGAATCGCTACGGCTGTTAATGAGAAAGCTGCGCAAGGTTACATAAGATTAGCGCTACTCGCGACGCGACTATGCAAAACAATGATTTCTCCGCATAGAAGCAGCGAGAGATTTACGGCAACGCATACGTTGTTTTCGAGAAATTCGCACGAAACGGCGAGAGAAAGACTCATCCGCGCCATAAAAACGTACTTCCGCACTGCGGCGCCCGTTTCTACGGATAGCCGTCGCTTATGCGGAGAAAAAAAGTGTTGCGTTTTTTTTTTCTATTACAAACACTCGCTTCGGAACAAGTCGCCTGCTATATATGCATTGTCAAAGCGGCGATTGCGAAACTCCGTAAATTCATTCGCTATAATCGGCCGCGAGAGAGCGTCGATATCGAAATACATCTCTCTCTTTCTTTCTGTGTCCCAAATCGAATTTTCAGCGAGAGTAGGAAAACTCGAGCCTCTGTATACTTCGTCGCAAGGAGCCGTTAATGATTCGGTGCAGAGAGTATTGGCGGGCGAGCCTCGAAAGAAAAGTGTATAGAACCACAGGATTGCCGGCGTTATTGCACACTACTGCGCGCCTCGTCCATTTGCCATATAATTTTTACGAAATTATCGCGTCTTAAAAACTGACCCAATATCGTTCTCTATATAACGACTTTTCTTCCGTCGCAAGTGTATCTGCACACTATGAGACGCCCAGAAAACTCAAGTTCCGTTCCACTTTGCCGTCGTATATATCGGGGCGAACAATACAGAGCCACCCGAAATATACACCCGCGCGGTATTGTACACGTCGTGTGTCCGAAAATACGCCGTTACACCTTGTAGCACGTGCAAGTATACAGAACGAAACAAAGCCTCCTCGACTCTCGAACCCCATCACGCGACGAGCAGCACAAAAAGCAGACCACTATATATATACACATATATACCCACTTTTCGTGATGGCCATTGAATACAAAAGAAAGGAAAAACCGCGCATCCCTGTATTCTCCGCGCGTATAGTTGTATACCCCACGCGTACTAGACGTGTAAAATACTTGGAGCACGTATGCATCCTCGTCGTCGAGGATCCTCGAGTACGGCGTATATATATACCTACATACCAGGGCTGCAGCGCCGTCGAGGTGAAAGCAAGCTGCATATAGCCTATGGAACGCCTGGACAAAGGAAGGAGCTCGAGAGTACAAGGTACTTTTGGTGTGTGTGTGTATGTGTCTATGTATATAATGCGAGAGTGTAGAAAACCGGTCGTGATCCCTGGCCAGGCTACTCGCGCTCTATCTGTGTATTGTGTATTTAATACGCACACACCAGCTCGTGGTACATACACACACACACACACATATATATATGAGGTAGTCTGTTACGTCAGGTTGGCGTCTGCAGTTTGCGAAGGTATATAAGTAATGCATATATACAGCCTGTATAATATCGCGTGCTGGCCATCGCCGGAGGGCCCTGTGCGCGCATGTGTATAATACGTATAAGTATACACACACGACCTGGAGGGTATATATCGCGACGTTTCAGAATACAGCCGACGATCGCTCGTCGTCGCGTAGTGCCTCCGTTGGGAAAATAAGCGGATTTGCATATTATACGGTAGACACGGCTGATGGTTTTCTTGATTTTCTATATATGAATGAGACTAATGTATGCGTGATTTTTAGAAACTCGAGTGTCCTCGATTCGAAATTTTGTTTTTTTAACTAGGTACTGGTGGTGTAGACAAAGCACGTGAATCGACACAAAAGCTGCCCTTTCACACACGGAAGTCTCTCTTTCTCTCTCTCGTGACCTCATCAGCGGGAAAGAATGCCTGCACATATATAGAATCCGAGTTTTTTGTGAGATCGCGATACTTATATATTATATGCTCCGCGCAGGTATAGACATACCCAGCAATCCTCAGAGAAATAATATCCCACATAATTGCATATTCGCCACACGGCTGTTTCCCTCCCCGTAAGTTATGTATATAATATATATATATCGTTTAACTTACAACACACCGCGCTATATTCGGGTCCTGCGGCAATTAAGCCGCACTAAACTGCCGACAAATCCGCGAT
Source organism: Philotrypesis tridentata (assembly GCA_018906965.1). Taxonomy (NCBI): domain Eukaryota; kingdom Metazoa; phylum Arthropoda; class Insecta; order Hymenoptera; family Pteromalidae; genus Philotrypesis; species Philotrypesis tridentata. The sequence continues at coordinate 1,307,432 of JACCIB010000019.1, read as the reverse complement.
ACCTATGGGACTTCGATTCTTTCGATTGCGCAACTGCGCGGCTACCGTCTATATATACTTCGATCAGCTGCAACGGTTTTCGATTTCCTTATCCTGCGCGTATAATGTGCATCTTATCCAATCCGATATACATCTGCGTATATAATAACTTACGGAAGTCTCGTCGTTTCGAGAAAACTCGCGAGAAGTCGTAGCGTATATCTATATGTATAATTATAAACATCGTCGAGGACGAATAGAAAAAAGGAAAGTCGACAATGTCGTCGGATCATTGTTACTGTATAAGACAGTAAAGACGACTCGACGAGTGAAGGAGGTTAAGGTGTGCGCGGACTTCGCAGGAGAGAAGACAATGCGGACGTCCGAGAAACCGGTGTTTGCTTTCCGAAGCATCTCGGGGGCTTGACTTTCATTCGCCGTCAATAACGTCACACAAAGCGACCCGATCCGGTACTTATGATCATATATAAGCAGATATATATGTATATAGGCTTTGTCGTTGTGCTTTCTACTTGTTCAATGTTAATTCGTTTGATTATCAATGAGTCACGTGTGTCTAAAGAAAAATTAACGTATATATTCAAGCGGATATATGTACCAGTGATATAAAAGGGAAAAATATCGTATTGCGACACTGCGCGCACTAACTCAATTGCGAGGTTTGTAAAAATTCAAAATACGGGGCTTCTCATGCGTGAATAAAGCGTATATACCTATATACACAGCCGCATGGGTACATTATGCGTAATCAATGGCGACTTATTAGTCATTCCTTCAAGCGCAAGGGTATTTATTATGTGGCTGTATGTATCGCCACGTGTATTACTGCTCCCTACGTATATATTTATCGAATTGCTGCGTTGCGTCAGACGCCATCGTTATTATTATACATACAAATTGTCATCGCACTTTATTTATCGTTTCCGTTTAACGCACGCAGTTATACAAGCGCTCGCAAAAAGAGGAGTTTCCGATTTTTCCGAAATCGCACGCAATTAACCATCGCGGTGGGGTAATTACGTGCAATATATATAGTATATACCTTATACTTGAGGCTCCTCGAGAGATAGAGAAAGAGAATACGACCAGAGTTGGGATCGCCAAAGAGCGAGATATACTTTCACCGATATTGCAGCGCGAGAAATCAACTGGCTTTTTTACGCACGAATTATAAATTGATAAATATACATTGTTTTCGTAGCTCGAATTTTATAGCTTTTTTGCGGCTTTATTATTCGGCCGCTCGCCGCGCCGCAGCTCGCCTATAGTATATTGTACGCGTTATGCATCTCAGTGAAAGTATACCATTGTCGCGCGCGCAAGGTTTTTCTTCGACACTTCCTCTAACCTTATTGTCACTACTCGCGTAAAAAAAACAGAAAAAAAGCACTTCTCCATTATTTTCTCGATAAAGGTGTATGTTTCACGTAGCGGAAGATCACGAATGCATAATACGCATACGGAACGATTAGATTCGTATATATATGCGTATATATGCATAAACGCGTACATATCAAACTTTGCGATGCATGAATTCCTCGTCCTGAAAAAATAAATTATAACGCGCGCGATGCTGACCGATATAGCGCTCGCGACCTCGATATTAAGAGTATTTACCCGCTAAACACTTCATAAAAACGTAAGGAAAATATAATTGTTCCGAGAATAAGTCAGTAGCCCCGACAGTCGACGTGAAGCGCGCCTATACGTGTATACACCCAATACATTGTATGTAAATCGAAATAGAAGGCTATACACAACGAGTAAATCACATCTATTCGCCTACAGCGAACTATCGGCCATTGCCGCGTTATATACTGCCGCGTTAATCTGTCATCGTGTGGCTCCGCGCGTTAAAAGCAAAAATAAAAAATCGAAACCACCGCGTCGACGCGTTTTAATGTATATATATATATTTTATGTACGGTGGTGCGCGCGACGAGTATATAGCGCAAGAAATCGATCTCGGGAATTTATATACGTACTTATAATACACAGAAAACGGCGGAAAGAGCGGAAAAAGGCAGTGAGCCAAAGCAGCGACGACCTCCAAAACCCCGATGCGTTACAGAAAAGACAGAGAGAGGCGCGCAGGGCCGAAAAATTCGTCGAGCGGCCGCAACCACGTATACATAGGTATATATACAAGTGTACGAGCGCGCCGTATAATCCTACGGTCACACCAACGCATACACACAGAGAAACGCGAGCCAACCCGAGCCAACGGCAATCGGTCGATGAGTAACCAGGGGAACCAAGGCCGTCGTCGGGCGAACGGCTCACGGTTCGATAACTCGAACTTTCCGCGGTGAAAACACCGCGCGCGCGGCGGCACTGCTATGAGAGCGCCTAGAAAAAGGATCTACGAGATCGTTCGTTTTATATATATATATATATATATATATATATATATATATGTGTGTGTGTGTCGACGAGATATATACCGAGAGAGCTGTCCGTCTCCTCTGGCTTTTACGCTATGTAGATTCGACAACTAAGCCGCACGCATCCGTTTTTCTCTCGGCTCATACGCGTATACTTATATATACAAATATGCGTCTATATTCTTTGGCGCAGCTTTAAATTATCGCGGCGCGAACTTTCTATATGTGAGTCATGTGAAGCAAGTATACATAATACACCGCGATCCGGTAATGGGCCCGGTATACACGTATATATATAATGTAGATCACTTCGAGGCTCGTCGGTGTGAATTTCATAATTGACCGTTGGGCTGTGCAGAGCGGGCCGTTTGAATCCTGTTATATACATATAACGATGTGCAAGAGAAAGAGAGACTTGCGGCCAAACGCGATTATTGCAGGAGCGCGGCCGCTTTTCACGCGCGCGCGGTTCCTTTTCGCAACGTCAGCAGCAGCGGCAGCGGCGGCGCAAAGGGTAGCCGAATGACTTTTCGAAAAGAGAGAGAGAGAGAGAGAGAGAGAGAAAACGCTATTATTATGAGCAGCTCTCGCGGGGTTGCGCAAGCGAAAGCCACCGTGCAGTGCACGGCCCTGCGCAATTAACCTGCGTATTATATACCTTTGTATTTATCGATTATGACCGGTGTGTATACCCGGCCGATACGGAAACGCTTATTCTCACCTATACTGTGTATATACTAGATCTGCTTCTCGCCGTGAAACGAATGCCTTCGTTCGAAGGATCATTGCGAGCGAAATTGTGGCTTATCGATGATCCTTGTGGTTATATATACGGATATATATAACGACTGTAATATACACTTGCTCGAATACATTATACGTTATTCATTGATTGAAAGCTGCGTCTGGTAATGCGCAGCCCGCGCGTGATTAATGAAAATTCTTTAGGAAGCTATATTTCACGTGGAATCGGACGCATTGGGAACGAGTTGAAAATGCAATTATTTTCCGCCTGCGTAATAATGACGTGCATACACAGCTTGTTCATGCGTGTATACGTATGTAGGCTTTTTACTATTATATAGACTTTTTTTATATGTATACGTGTACGAAGAAAATCATTGGCGATAACTACGCCTATAAATAAAGCTAATGTACCTAAATAAACTTGCTAAAAAAGTTTCCAATCAATCCATTTTATACGGTAGCTTATAAATACAACGCGCTGATGTAGGTCAGCGAATATCATCGACATTGTACGTATAGGAAACGGACGATATCGAGGACGCCCATTTCTATATGTAACGCGTATTCGTAGCACGATATTCGGTGCTCTTGGCATTGAGCCCTTTGCACGTAATTGCGCTGCACGGATTTTAATTGAAGAAAGAAAAATAAACAAGCGCAGCCTGTTAATTGCCGTATAGCTGCCGCGATCATTGTCAAAATTCTATACCTTTTTTTCATCATAACGCATACGAGTGTAACGAATTGAATGTACCGTGTATTGAATTATTGTATTGAACATATTGAATTATATACTAGAGTGTACGAATTGATCATTCTCAAAAGATTCAATAACGAATAACGAAATGCCGATCGTAATTTCGCGATATACAGACCAGCTGATTCGATCAGGCTCGTTGACGCACGAAAGAAAACGAGTGACCCTCGACACACTCTATATACATCGATTTCATCTCCAATAATTAATTGTTTCAAAACGAATGTGTTATACAAGACGTACAACCTCAGGCTACGCGCGTAAGTAAGTGTCCACCACAAACAACAGGCTGCCGAATTTAATAGACTATCCGTCAGATCTAATTATCGGATCGTCCCGGGAATGACGGCCGATTCGACGAAAAAAACGGAATCTCCACTTTCGAAAGAGACGAAATCCTTTCGAAATCTAACGCGTATTACAGGCTGCCAGAATTTATCCTCGAGAAATCGGACGCGCGAGTAACCGCGCGCGGCGCAATTTATTCCGAAGAGCGCGCAGTCCGAACGCAGCACAATACTAATCTAGAATTGCCGTGAGAATATAGGTTAATTCGGCCCGTATTATTCTCTCGCGCTCTTGAGAATCGCGTTGCATCGCACACATAAATCGATCGGTTTTTTTTTATCGCGATGCCCACAACACGCGCCCGCATTAAAATACACGTGTATTCCCGCGTCGATAAAACGCTGCAGTATTCTCGTCGATTTGATAGACTGGTTATTAATGTGCAAGTGAAATCAGACGCGGTAAACGCATACAATTGCATTAATTGTTCATTAGAAGCGCGCAATCTCTGGGAATCTTAGAAAGCTGGATAATCGACTGTGTGTGCTCAGATCGAGAGATGGCCAGTAGAGTCGGTAATATTTTTTTAAATGCGCGCGTAGAGACTTGAAAGTGGAAAAAAAAATGTGGGCTCTGCGCACGTAATATCGGTGAAATTGCTTTTATCGTACACACTGCACATACTCGGTATAGACCGAATAACGCTATTCTTGTCTGCATCACGCAACGCGTGAATTATACGCGATATGCTCTTATTGGGAGCGTTCGAACGTTTCTGAAACGCTTTCGTCTTCAAATTTTTGCCGGTACGAATTTTTTGACGTAAAAAGTACCGCAATTCATTAGCGATAATTGCAAGCTCTAAACTTCGGCCGAGTCGCAGGACGAGTTCGTTAGAGGCTGATGTGCCAGTAATTCAAAAGAGGCCGCGCGTATAATTCAATATGTGCGGCTGAAAACACTTTTTGCGAGATAAAAGGCGGCGAACTGCACGTTCGGAGCTATTAACGATTAGTCGAGATTACGTCTCGGAATTTAATTTATGTTATCTTTGCGATATGGAACAGGTTGGCACACTGCACCGATTACACGCGATCGATCTGAGGAAAATATAGAATTTGGCACGGTATATAAGTATAATACCGTTTTGTGCTTTGCATATATACGTATGGAATATTTAATAATTATAAAAAAAATTAAAAGATACCTGCAGTAACGCGTCGTTAACGAATAAATAATACACATAATAGAGAACACGGCTTATTAGCATGAAATAGCAGTAACCAAGTATATATACAGATATCAAGTGCGAAGTGGTGTACGGTTATGAGGAAGCGTTTGCCGCATCAGAATCGTAGAATTGCAGCCGAGCGTCGCTGCAACAATAAAAGCCGCGGAAAACTGGCAAATAATCGTATATACGGGAAATACCCCATTCGCGCCTTATTTACACTCGCACTTTCGCACGCGCAGATTCGACGAGAGAGACCTCCGCGCTAAACTGCACCAATATATATACACCATGTACCGCAGATCTCGTATCGCTTATACTCTCCAAAAGCAAACGTCATCATTGTTTCTTGGCTCTCTCGGGCCGACTTTCACGCTATATACGCAGTATATGTATAATGTATATACATACAATATATGTACGTAGACTTAGAAGCTGACGACGAGGGAAAAGTTTTATATACATAGCGAATAAGGAGATTTACGTAAACTGCATCCTCGCGCATGTAATTATGTCGCTCGAACTGAATGGCCAGTGCTTACGAGGAAGTCGTCAGTATATATATAAGTATAACGCACAGAATGTACACGAACAGGTATACACACTCTTGCGTCTGTGTCTCTGTATACACTCTGCCTCGCCGGAAGTGAAACGAGGAACTGGAAGCCATAGCGTAGCCCGAGAAGTTACATCGTGTGTCCTCGTTGTCGTCGTCGTTGCTTGATATATAACGTTTGTTTCTCACTTTGTTTCTAGTCGGTTAACTACATATATATCGTCTACTCCGCTATATTGCTCGTATCGCATACGGGGATCGTCTGATGTCTCTCCTTTACGCATCGAGGGGATGTCGCGTGTCTCGGTATACATTGAGTAAGAGACGGTTGCATAAATATACTGCTTGCCATTTTTCTTTTTTTCTCTTCTTTTCACCTCGTCTTCGAATTTCCGATGCGATGGTCTCTCTCTCTCTCTCTCTCTCTCTCTCTCTCTCAACGCTGGGCTGCGTTTAGAAAGTCACTCACAATTATTAACCAGTCTCTGCATCTCATTGTACAACTTTTTGTTGCAGCCAACTATGCAGAGGAGGCAGAAAATTCTTATTCGTCTTTTCCAACGCCTCTCGTCGCCGCGGCGCAAAAACCAAAATAGCCGCAGCGAGAGTAAATCGCTTTCGAGAGATAGAAAAAATCGTTAAGCGCCGAGAAGGAGAATCGAAGCGTCTTTATCGTGAAACGCGCACAAGCAAGAGTATTATAATAGAACCGAAAAATCGCCTCTTATTCTCGCAAAGCTCGTCGCGGGACGACAAAGAGAGGAGGAAAGGTATGGTAACGGCCTCTCTCTAAAAATATCGCGACAGCGCCGAGTCCATCCGCTGCATCCTCTCGTGTATATACGTATAATACATATATCGGCGTCGTAGCAACCGATCCGCGAAGAAGCCTCTCTCGAATTATGCATTCGCTCTTGAATTTCCGGTTTATTAAGTAAGCTCCGGCGAAGCAGTGCAAAATATTCAGCCGACGTATAGTCGCACGGGATCTTGGGGCACTTTCGCCGTTAAATGCACATCGGAAACGAGAGCGCAGCGCGCCGGCGATAGTGGCGATGTATTAAAAGTAGGTCTATACGCGCGTTATAAGTCACTTGCGCTTACGGCTTGTTCCAGACGGATGGAGAGAGAGAGAGAGAGAGAGAGAGAGAGAGAGAGAGAGAGAGAGAGAGAGAGAGAGAACAGCTCTCCGCGTTGCTGTCTTATTGAACGTTTGCGGCGATGATTGCAGACTCGGTTAGATTTGATGGACAGTTGTTAGACTACTGCTGCTGATGTGGACTTGATGAAGGGGTTTGAACGTCATTAGGGATGATCGAGCGCAGCAGCTTATATATATACAGCTTGAGTGTGAGTTTCCTCTTTGCGAACGGTGATGATGATGATGATAATGATGATGATGAGGCTGATGGATCTCGAGGTATGCTTTCGCTTTTCAAGATTTTGCTTTATTGTTTTTTCCAGTTTTTCTCCCCGTAATAATCCTGTTTTAAGCTTGTATTATACACGCGTCACGGCACCACAACGAGAATTTTCACAAACAAAGTTTATCGCTGTTTTTATGTGTATACCTGCAATTCTGTACTACTGCAGTGTGTACGTGGACCTCCGCGCGCATCAGGTAATTAGAAAAGTCTTTATTTGTTTCTCTCTTCGTCTCGCTGCGCGCTATACAGCTGTGGAACGGATTTTTCGCGCGATAACACAACATAAATCAATTTCGACCGAAGGATCATATTGGAAATAGAAAAGAGACGAAAAAAGAGGGGTGAGAAAAAACAAAAAGGGAATACAAAACGCGCTCCGTGCGGAACCAACGAAAATAATCGCAGCGTCATAAAACGGAAGAGCTGACCTCCTCCTCTCGTCGCACAATGGGCCAGCAGCAGCTGGGATATTACTTAACGAAGCCACTTTCTCACTCATCGCCGCGGCGGCGGCGGTTCTTGAAAAAGAAAAGAAAAATATTGCGGTAAAACTGAGTGTAGCGCGGAGTGTAGGACACGCCGTAATCCTCGCGCGCTTGCGATACAGTCGAGAAGCGCGAGACTGTTTGCGCGCGTAACCCGCATTGAGAGCGTAAAGTCGAAAAGGTCCCCATTGTCATCCTGCGACTCGTATATAATTAATAATTAACGTAATTGGACCAGTAGCCGACACCCGTATTGTAATACGATCCAAAACGGCTGACAGAAATCCAACGTTATATCCACACAAGATCTGTCAAATTTTTTTTCTACAGCACAGACATCGAGAGCTCCAATCCATAAAACCGCGATTATTTAGCAGCAACCGATTCCCACAGAAGCAGGTCAAGCACCTTCTCGGTCACTCCCGCATTATCAACGCCGAGAGATCTTCTCGTCCTTCTCTCTCTCCGGATTGTGCGCACATCCTCGTTCCCAACGGCAGCAGCAGCAGCAGCAACCCCCCGAACTTCTGACCGAATTGCGCAACCGAGTGAACCCAGTTCTAGAACCGCAGACCTTGCGAAATCGAGCGCCCATTTTCGAGCGATCGGTGTCTTTCTCTCTCTCTTTATAATACGTATATATATATATATATAGGAATATATACAACAACCATGGATTGTCGAGACTTGAGAAAGGTGACTTTTGCGTGACGGATGACTCACGTTCTGTATAAACCTCGCGACGTGACGCGACGACTCAATGCTCGCTATATACCCGTCTTCGCAGAAGAGAGACGCGTGCAGTATAAGTACCTCTCGTTCACATGATGCAACTATATAGAGGTGCTTCCAACGGGACGAGCCTTTGTCCCAATAGGAATTTTCTAGTGTCTCTCTCTGCTTTGGCGCGCGCGTTATAATTGAAAAATTAGAGCCTCAAATTAATTGGCTTAATTCAGCGAGAGCTACTAATAATAATGACTGGAGTGTATATATAGCCGATTGGGAAACGCGAATTGCACAGAGAGCCGCGCGCGGAAGAGAAAGCGGAGAGACGAAATAGATCAAAAGCGAAGGCGTTTCATATTGCGCGCCGCGCTCGCGCCAAAAAGAGAGAATTCAGGAAAAAAAAGTGGCATATGTAGGAGTTGAGTAATACACATTTTCAGGAATTTTGGATTGCATGAAGAAGCGTCTGCATTTTGAATTACGCGCGATGCAAGAAAAAAGGAAAAGAAACTCAATTATTTCCAGTCTACAGCTTTGTGTGTAACTTTATGAATTTGTGAATATTAATGTAACTGTCCCTGTTTAATACAGATGTTCACTTCGTAACGCGTGAACATATGAATTCTGAATCGACGGACGTCATTACTAATGAGAGAGTTCTTCAAAAAGTTGAGCAATATAACGAGACACAAAAAATTTTTTACAAAGACTGAATCAGACGAAGCGACGACGAGCGAGCGAGTGAGTCAGTCACCGCAGCATTTGTGTATATATAATTATATAACCACGGCGTATTTCAATTACGGAAATCCTTGTGTAAATACTTTATTTCAAGCATCATCGAGCACTTGTAAAATACACTTCGAGAGAAGCACTGCTGCTGCTACGTTCGTTGCACAGCGATCGCGCCGCGGATGTCTATACACACAGCGAGAAAAAAAAAATAATTACAAACAATATTCGCTTCGTCGTTCTGAAACCAATTATATTTAATCTAGCGTGGTATTTCCGTGGAAATTCGAAGTCATAATAATTACAGAACGATGCGGCTCGCGTTGGTGAAAAATTTTTTAATTAATTTCTTTATAGGAAGAGCGCGGACGAAAGTGCGCTCGATGAAATAATCCATTACGTGCTGTACTTTAAAAATAGCCTTAACTGATAATCAATAAGTATAGCAAACCATGGAAAAACATAATTCTTCGTAATCCCGATGCCTCTTCTTGCCTATGCACGACGAGGAGGTCGTTCTTCTGCAGTTCGAGTGCATGATGTTCACAGATTTTTCTTTTATATATAAATATTTGAAAAATTGACATATATTTAAGTAACGGTCGAACTTTTTTTGTCGAAATTCAACCGTTACGTCGATATACACGTCGCTTTTCCCCCTTGACGATTGCCTTCCCGACGGAAACGAGCGCAAGTGCAAAAACCCTCTCCGTCGAATGTAGACACGAGAGCCAGAGGGTATACAACGTTAAACTATCCTAGTTTTTATTGGTCTCATCCGCCTCCTCAACACGACCCATAAACATCGTCCTCGTATATATAGCTTCGGACGCATCCTCGGCCGACCGCAAAGAGGCACACACGAGTAAAAAAAGCAATTCCTGATAATCGTTCGCGGCTGCATGCTCCGCTGGAAATGGCCGTAGCAAACGATAAATTGCGCGTATATTTGCGAAACGAGCGAGTCGCTGTGCGGCCTTTGGTATCGTGGGGAGTTTACGGATTATCAAGTCGCAGTTTTGCGTGCAGCGTATATGGAAAATCAATTGTCGCGCCTCGATTTAAGACTTAACGACTAAATCAGTTGGAACGAGTGAATTGCAAGGAAAATTCGGAAAAACTACTGTGCAACGGTTTTACGACGTTTGAATACTCAAATATCTTGCAAAATGGTGTATTTTAACTGCGTGATATTTCTATACATGTTATTCAAATGCCCCGAACATTTGTATACGCGCGCAAACACCAAGCTTCATGAAATGGTAAACAACTGCATCTAACGGAGTGCGCGCAGTGATGTCTTGCTTTTCCGCAATCTTGCTGTGTTTTTTGTTTTTGTTTTTAAAGTGTTTGTTATAACGAAATTACGTCTTTTATGCATTCCCGGGAAATTAAAATTTTTAGCCGTCCAAAAGTACCCCTTTTTAACAGTACCATTCGACACTCACACGTCAGAACGGTCGCAGCAGCGAGCTACTCGTAATACATCCGTTAGCCACCGCAACCACCGCTTCATCTCTCGGTATCACCTCTCCTTATACCGAGATCATCGTAATTTTTTTGTTTCCCCCGTCCCCCCTGCTCCCGTCATATAACCAGACCACAATTCCTCGACTGCATCTCAAGCAAACGACTGCGCAGCAGCATAAGTATAGTATAGGCTTTGATTCACCGCATCGGGGTTTTCGCTGCGCTACTGCACTCATGAGAGTATCACGCGGCGGAGCCTCGAAAAGAGCGTGTGCGCATGGTGTATTATGAACCGCGCGAGGCGAAGATAAACAATGAGCAGGGCGAGAAAAACGCGATTCGCATTCCTCAAACGCGAGCCGCGCGAGAGAGAGAGAGAGAGAGAGAGAGAGAGAGAGAGAGAGAGAGAAAAGAGAACCGTTACGTTCGCGCACACTTGACTTTGTGGAACTCTGACACGCTTTGGGTGTTGCGATAACGACGGGAAGAGCTGCTCCTCTCTGCGCAGCGCGTGCGCATCTGGATGAGCGCGGAGAGAGAAAAAAAATGGGAATCGTCGTTTGAAGTGCGCGGCAAAAAAAAGGAAGCGACCCGCGTAAGGAGGTACAGGGAGATATGTAGGGAAGGTCGTTCCGAAAGTTGCGCAAAAAGTTCTATGGATTGAGGTGGGCATTGCGGAGTCGTGCGCGCGCGCGCGCGCGTGCCAGGATGAGGCGCGCTTTTTCTATTCGAGGGAATGTAATGCTTTGAGTTGCTGCTGATCGCGATATATCTCTGCGGATCTGTTGGTATAATGCGTACTATACTGGAAAGGTAAGCTGGAAAATTAGTTTTCTGCTTCCGTAATGCAGTAAGGGAATAAACGTTATTGCGAGGAATTTTCTCGAGAGAAAAGGTAAATTTATGTGTATAAGCTTCGACGATTTTTGCATCTGCCGATTTATTGCTGCTAAATGATAATTGAAAGGGCGAAGTAAAAACTCATATAGAGATCGGGAAAGCCTTCGATTTACAGCGCACGCGAGAAAAGGGCAAGAAAAGGTCCTTGATACACCCTTATGAGAAAAAAGGCAATGGGTGTGTTGCAAGAGAGAGAGAGAGAGAGAGAGAGAGAGGAAGTGGCTTTTTATAACGAGGATGCTTGAGCTCTCGACCGGTAGCTATACCAACGACGCCGTGGAGACAAAAAGATCCTCATCAGAAAAAGCTGGATTTCCCCTCCGTAATTGTTGCACAATTACGTATCCACTGTCGCCGCGTCTTTTGCGCAAATAATTTAAAACACACGCGTCAGCTACTCGAGTGCGTCTGTCCACGCTCCATAATCCACGCATCAAAACGCGCAGACGTCGCCAATAAAAGAGAATCTTTATTTCCACCATCCCACCAGCGTTGACTATTCAATTTGTTCGCTCCAAGTGTGCCCAGGAGGTGTCGTTGACTACCCGCGAGTTCCGACAAATATCACGCACGCACGCACTGCGTTCTCGCGGTAACGGTTCTTCCGAAAACGATGCTGATCAGCGTAAAAGTCCTAACAAGCCAAATTATCTCACAATTGCAGCTCGCGCGGCAGGAAATTCCCGAGCGCGCAGCAGCAGCAGCAGCAGCAGCAGCGGCGGCGACGGCGAAAAAAAAATTAACAATTTAAAGCCCGCGCAACCTGCGCGTAGGCTTCGTAACGCCATCGCAGGCGCGAACTGCAGCGCAAGCGCAGCGTATCGCAGGAGAGGCGAGACTCTCCGCGGGGCGTCTTTCCGCCGCGGAGAAAAAGAGCGACACGGGCCGGATAATGAGGAAGAGAAGAAGCGGAAGACAAGCAGCTTGAGAAAAGTAGACCGGGGATATCGCGCGCAATTAGGCTTAAGAACGAGTTGGCAGCCAGTCTTTGGGATATTCGATGGGATGATGCGGCGCGGCGCACGGCGGGATGAGAAAGGGAGAGGGAGAGGGAGGACATGGTCGTTGCGGAAGAGCCGGGGCAAAACCTCGTCGCTCTCGGAGATAGGGATTGAGATTGCGCGAGCGCGCGCTCGACTTTTTCTCTTTGATTTATGACGCCTCGGTCGTCCTCCTGCGACGACGAGGCTGTCACTTTCGTCCGGGATTTTTATGATGACGTGCGTATTACGGCCTCTGTGTGGCGACTGTCGTCGCCCGATATACCAGACGCGGGTACGTGTGTGAAGGATCGTTAGCTCTTCGCTTGCTGTACGTACACGTGTGTATAGCTATACGTACACGCGCACAGTAGCAAACGACTTGCGCAATTATATTCTTGTATTGCAATAGTAGGCAGCAGTAGCAGTAGCAGCAGGTCAAGATAAAAATTTTGTTTTCGTATATAGGGGGGTATTGTTGGTGGAATTAATGCACAACCGCGTTTCACACGGGCTTTATCTATACGCGCATAATTTGCATTGTATATACGCGCATATATTGAATTTAGTCATAAGAGAAAGACGCAACGTCATAACGCATAATAATATAACAAACAATTTTCGAATCCAGTGTATTATACGCAGCGATTTCATAAAAATTTCTGTGCTGCGAATATGCATTACATTAGCTTTGTGGAAAAATGGCCGCGAGCTGCTTTACAACATTTAATTATGCAATGATCGCGGAGATTGTTTTTTTTTCGCGTGCGCGCGCGCGCCGCAGCGTAATCGAAATCTGTCGTGAATCGGTTGAGAAAACGTTTTGAGAGCAGCGCAATGTATTATATACAAAGCGACAGGTGAAAGTACTTTTTTTGTATGCACATCTACATCACACACACACACACACACACACACACACACACACAGACAACGCACAGATTCCGATAGAATTTAGCATCACCTCTAAATTATTCATCCTGCAAATTTTCGTTTGTACAATGCATGCACCAGGTGGCTCTCTTGCGCGACTTTCGAGTTGCAAAAGAGCCGCCGTCGCTGCGCCGGGAAAAGCGATAAAAGAGAGCTCCCAATGATAGTTGAGAATAAAAAAATATCGCGTAATTATTCTCCGTATAGAAATCTTCTTTGCCGAGCGCGCGTCTTTCCACAGTCGCGCGAGAGAGTTTTCTCAATGCTTCTCTATCCCATTAATCGCTTAGTCTGAATCTCTCTCTCGCTCTCCGAGAACAGGGGCAAGTTTATGCTTCGCCGGAGCGAAGAGAGAAAGAGAGATAAGAGCAGACGACGCGCGCGGGCTTATTGTCTGTTTTGAAGGTGGAAACGTATATATATATATATCTATGCCTATGTATATAGTGGTTCGTCTTGCTCTGCTCCTGCATCGATGCGGTCCGATATATACAATATACGCACACGTATATGTGTAATGTACAATGTAAACACCCGGAGCCGATTCATCAAGACATTTCCCTAACGAAGCGAGTATGTGCTAACCGCGGAGGCGCATAGCCATTAATTAAGGAATAGCGCGATTGCAATTTATGTATTATGTATTAGGAAATTAATCGAGGTATTATTTATCATCGGTCATTAGCACAGATTGGAAAAATGAATTATACGCGGATGTTTACGATCGAAAAGCGCGCCAAGTGAAATTTCGCGTATAATTAATTTTTTACTGCGCGCGCGCGCGCGCGCGTTATTCGGAGTAAATCTCGCACTTTGTGTGTATATAAATATCCATATATATATATATAGATATGTACTCGCGCAGCGTAAGCGCAAGTTTTTAATACACGTCCTGCTTATACAAACTTCTTGCTCTACATAATCTTCGTCGACCTCAAATTGTCTAACTCCGCCCCACTATGCCGCCTCTCGTCGCAATCTACGCACGTCTCGAAGGCACATATGAATACATCTCCGGGTGTGTAGACTGAATTTTTTTCTCATCCATCAGTACTTATACTCGCTAATGAACTAATAAAAATTTGCGCGCGTGCCCAGGCGTATTAGCGGCTATATGCAAACGATACCCCATTATCCGCACTCCTTTTCCGCGTGAAAGCCGACCCTGATGATGCTCCGGATTTCTCACAGTCTCTCTCTCTCTCTCTCTACTCTCTTTCTCCGGCGGGGCAAACATTGTGCTCTTCCTCTGTATATTTCGACCTGTTGCCGCGTTAACCGATTTCCTATTTTTATTTTCGCCGTAACGATCGAGCCTGAGTGCTATATCAGACTCGATCGACTCGATGATCCCTATAATGCAAAGAGAATATCGCGGGACCAATTTAGCCTTGGCGCATAAAACTATTTTTTAGAAAAAGTTATCGATAATTACACGCGCTGCAGGTACAGCGGGACGAGTTTCTCAAACGAAACAGTCGAGTCGCGCGCGCGCGAGTTTTCTCGCGTTAAGTTGGGAAACCAGCTGTGCGCGCGCGGGTCGCGCGCGCATTAGGCCGAAGCCTACTTAAGCTCATGCGCGAGCGCCGCGATATTTCGCAATCGCGTCTCTCTTTCTACTGTATAGCGTGCTTAAATGTTTCGCGCTCTTTTTTTTGCAAAGCAATTGTTGTATATCGTTTTGCGAAATGAACTTCCACACACCACCGCGCCATGTATATGTATACGTATGTGTATACGTATATATATTCTACGTGAAATGAGAGACTTTTTCATTTAACGAGGAGGAGAGAGTGCTGCTGCGGTGTAAGCGTGGTAGCGTTAGAAAAGAAAAGGACGAAAGGTGAAGGTGAGCTATTGAGAGCCGCAGTCGTGAAATAGCGAATTTCGACGGGAATATACATCGTAAACGTTTGATTGAAGCCAAGGAAATGCGGTAATAAACTTTTCCTTCGCTCGTCGTGTATATATAGACAAGTATAGGTGTCCGGCGCGGACATCGAGTATACATATCTATACACAACGACGGTACGCGACTTTGCAACCTTCACAAGTACGCCGCAATTGCAGGAAGCAATTATCATTCGACTAATCGTATACAGCCACATTCTTTCTCGGGGCCTGTGTGTGCTAAATACTTTGTGTCGCGCGATACCATTCAATCGCATATCTCATTCTCTCACCACGACGAAAAAATTAAAATGTCTGTAACGAGCGCAAGCCCGATTTTCGACGCAACGAAAGTAGCGTATGCGCAGTATATATATGAAATCCGTCCGAAAGAAAAAAAAGGCTCTTTCTATGCACTATGCACCTTGTTACGCCGCAACGTCGGGAGAGCTGCGCTTCGCCTAATTGCCTTGTCGTGTGTGTGTGTGTGTGTGTGTGCAGCGCGCGGCTCCTCTTCCTTCATCGTGCAGCGCAATATTGTTCCGCTAATGGTATCGTTAAGCCCCGATTTTCCGGCGAATTTTTCATTGCGGCAATTTTTAATCGCACCCGTACTACTCCGGCGCACACCGCGCAATTCATTTCCCAACTTAATTGCTTTCTAATTGTATTTGTCGAAATTTATTTTTTTATATCTATACAATATTCTTTTCTCATTATATACTCATTATACAACAATCACACAATTAAACTCGTCCATCATCGAAATCCATCTCGCTCGCGACTGTAACGCTTAGCAGGCGCGTCGAAGCGTACAACGCACTGAATAGCTCTGTGGCATTAAAAAAAGGAGTAAGGATAATTCAATGTGTAAGTATAATATAATGGTGCCCAATCAGCGAGAGAATATCGAGCGAGACGTGCGACTGCAACAACGCCTATATACTTTTTCGATTGCGCAAAGTTTCAGGCAGCTACTTATGTGGAACGCGAGATCCTTGAAGCAACCGCGGCGGCGATTTTATCATGCGAATCTCCGAAATCGCGCGCGCCACGCTCTCTCTCCCTCGCGCGCGCGCGCGCAAAATCAAATTTGGCGCGCGCGCGCGAGTTTCAAATGTGACACGCGGCGGGAGAGCGTCGGAAGAAGTTCATCGCGCGCACAATGGAACAGAAGAGAGAATTAGCTTTTCACCGAGGAAGTGTTATTAAGCGTAACATAATTGTGCAACCCGAGTTTACACCTACGGCTAATCTAGCGGGGAACTGGAACTCGCGCCACTTTTCTCGCGAATATGTGTAAGTATATACTCGACGAGTCTTTTGTCGTATAGCGCGAAAGATATACTTTCTATATACGCGCCAGACGGCGCGTCCGTTTTTCTTTTTTTCTCTCTTTTCTCCCGCGATAATATACGTCTATACGTAATATAATGGATACAGGAAGTGTGCAGTAATGAATGCGCGGCTCGTACACTTTATTTTAATGAGTCTCTATCCGCCGTCGAAGGAGAAATTGTCGGGATTGGCTTTATATTGCAAGCCATTATTGGCAGTATTGAAATTGAGTTATGGTTTTATACTCTCGCCTGCGCGATGGGGTCGTTAAATTTTTGACTGCGTTTTACAAGCTCTCTTCGCCGATCGCCACGGTAGAGACGATGCGCATTTGGGAAACAGAGAGAAAGAAATAGTTGCGGATCGATGCGGCGCATAAAACCGACGGTACTAGACTCTCTCGCTTTGGAGATTCGGTTAATGTTTTGGCACGTCCTGTTTTCACGCAGGCGGAGCGCCGATTTCTATTATTCTTTGCGAAATCTCGAGCAGTAAGTCTCGTATCGGCTGTATAAGTATATAAAGTAGAAACTCAGCCCATGACGACACGCGCGTGCGCAGATTTTTCGCCGGACTATAACGCGCATATATATATGTAATACAGAACTAATTTTGAAAGTGTACACACACACACACGGCGTAATAACGATTCCAGGGAAGTTGGCGATTGTACTCCTCGCTGTATGCGCCAGGCCATTTTAAAAATCAAGCGAAAGAGAGAGAGAGAGAGAGACTTTCTCTACTGCTGTTGCAATTGTCCGCCGCGCGCGCTTTACGCGAAGAGCGAGCCGCTTTGCATTCCTGGATACGCGCCAACCGAATTTTCTCGGCTAACGGTATCCCATCGTCTTCTTCTTCCTCGGCGCTGCACCAATTGTTCTTTGCTTTATTATTCGCTGCTGTGTAATAACTCGAAATTAGCTTTCTCGCCGCGCGACGTTCTCACTGCGCGCCTTATTTTCGGCTGCGTGCGTTTTATTGAAAAAAAAAAAGCGAGTTACGCAACTACAGTCGCTCTATTAACGCAAGAAAAAAACCGCGATAATTCGCGGGCCGATGATTTTTCTTAACGGGAGAGATTTTACACGCCGTGATTATATTATTTCGCTCGTGAACGATCGATTATGCGCGCGCGCGCAAACGCTTCATTATAATATAGGCGCGCGCGTATCGCGTCTCCTCTGTATAGATGTATATAACGAGTTCTATCTCTCTCTGTTCGTCACAGCCCCGCGCGCGCACACCGGCACTTCTAGGCCTTTATTCCCGATGCCGTTTCGCAAAGCCGACGCGCGAGACATAAGTGTACCAGTGTAACGCGTGCACCGGATCGCTCCGACGATTTGTTCGATTCAATTATCGCCCAGATGAGCAACGCTCCGCGCGCATGCATAAATCGCTAGGCCGTATACGTATATAATTAAATTTGTATATATATGTGTAGTGTATATTTTCTATAGAAACAAAATCGAATTACAGCGGCATCGCGCGCCTTTCGAAACGCCTGTGTGTGTATTTATTAATAAGCCGCGCATTGTACCGGCAATTTCCGGAGTAATTAAAAAACCAGCGGCTTATTGTCGCAATGTTATTATTTGGCCAACGACGCCGCAGCCACGAGCTCGCTCTTTTTCCGCGAGGCTAACGCCGCGCTGCACAGCTGGCACCGCGCGATGTCTGCTTGTATATAAATATCTCTCGCGCGGGACAATTGCTTTTTCTCGAAAAGAAAAATAAACGACATTTCGTCGCTTCCATCGAAAAGCGTCTCTTTTTTCACTTTTCTCGCGGCAGCGGACGACACAACGCAAGAGCCGATCTCCGTCTTACGCAAGGAAATCGACGATAATAAGATACACAATCGACTCTCTGCGTGCATCGCTCGGAAGAGCTGGAGGGGGAGAAATTGACTGGGATAATGATACGTCCGATTTCGAAGAGCTAATTGAACGTCCTCCTCGCGGCAGATAGTGTACTCTGCGAGGATTCAATGCTATATGGGACCGGCAGATTCAAATTAGAGGCACGAAAGATATGGACTTTCGTTTCCAGGCGCAGCGGCGCGCGGCATTAAAAAGGGTCGCGCGCTGTGTTGTTGCGCGAGAGAAGCGACGTCGTGCGCGAGAGACAGGCTGTCGCAACCCAACGCGCGATGCCTATCTGGATTATCGTGGTAGTAGTAGCAGGGGCTTTCTTTTCTCTTTGATTCGGAGAATTCGCGCGGGGATTTTTTTTTGTAATTTTTAATAAGCGCAGCAGCGACGAGATTTTCGAAAGAAAGAAGGACGAAATTACTTTTTTTCACGACATCTTTAAGCGTCCACAAGATACTTTCATCTCTCTCTCGCGAGGGAGAGTACAATGCGCGTCGCGCCGACAATTTCTTTTGCTCTCCGCCGCGGCGTGTATATATTTCTGGAAGAAAGTGAAAGCTTTGAAAAGATATATTTTTATTGTCGCGCAAAGGATTAGATTTTTCGAGGCGGTTAACGGCCTATTGAATGCGCAATTGAGAAAATTTTTCGGGCGAGAGCCGCTCGATGCGGAATAACAAAGAGTGGGAAGGATCGAGTAAAACGAGAAATGTGTAACGGTTAATGACGCAATAAATCAATTATACCCCGGATAAAATTATTTGTATAGGTAACGCTCGCGCCGATAAAGCAATCGGAACGAGAACGCGCAATCTCATCGGCATCTCTCTCGTCGTCGGGCTTACATAAAAGGTATTATACCTTAATGCATCGGGTCACGGCGATTGTAATCGTTACGACGAGAATGACAAAAATATATACGTCTCGGCGATATAATATTTAGTGTATTGGTGCGCACTTTTCCGAGACTGTCGCGCTGCAGCTACATGTTTTATATATATATATATATTAAGGTTAACATTCAAACGGTAGTTACAACCCGCGCCACACTCCGTTATATACACGCGAAAACGTAATATCTCGTCTTCGCGACGGCGAATAATATAAAACGTCGCGCGCAACTCCTTTCGCACACGTTTTCCGTGTATCGCGCAAAGAAAAGAACAACAAATTGTTTCTCCGCGCGCGCTTGATGACAATGTACATCGGCGGCTGCGGTGCAATCGAGAGGTTGCGGGAACGGATTTTTTGCGTTTCGCGCACTTAAAGCCGTTTCCATGTATATATACCTACACGCGCGCGGCGCTCCATTGTTCTGAATGTGATTTTTTTTTCTGCTGCCGAAGGGGGATATATAAATATTTTACGAGCGACTCCTGGGACTTTTTTCTCCTCCCCCCCCCCTCCCCTCATCCCCCTCCGCGCGCAGTAGTGTCTCTATTCCGCAGCCTTTGCATTGATTGTTTTCAGCCTAATTGGATTCAAGTTTAAAAATTGCCATTAGCCTTCAAAGGCGAAGGCGAGAGAAGAAGAAGAAAAAAATTGTCGCTACGCACGTATACACGCGTATATATAGAGGATGTAGGAAGTCGAGGAACACAAAAGGTTGGACGAAGCGACGAAAATCTGCGGTATACTCACGGGGAAGCCGAGTGTTCGAAGGGGCTATTCGTCGCATCGAGAGAGAAAAAAATAAAAAAAAAAGATGGGAGAAGAAAGACGCAGCTCATACATACACACTCGTGTCTAGCCGCCAGAGTCGCGGGGACGAGGTATAGAGACTACTCAAGGTTCTTTAATCGAATAGGCGCATAAGGAGGCATATATCCGCGAAGCGTGATGCCGGGCATTGTGTTGTTGCACGGGAGGGAGGGAGGGAGAGAGAGAGAGAGAGAAGGGTTTACACGTTGCTCAAGTAAGTGGCTTATTTCCACGCTTTCGTGACTTTCCGAGCGCGTGAGCGCTTCTCTCTATCTCTCTTTCTTCGAGTCCGTCTGCGAGGCGAGGCGTCTATATGTATTATGCGCAGTACATATAGTTGGCATTTTTTTTTAGGATATGTACTGCGTATGCTTGATAATTTTTCATTTTATTGGCATCGAATTGTATGCGATATATCGCAAATTCATATGCGATTCGAAAGCCGATGTATACCTGCAATTTCGAATTACGTAAACGCCGCGGCTGTTTGTTCGTATATTATAACGCAGTCGAGATATCGGTACATGTATAATATATATATGTACTAGACGGCAATCGAGTTCTTAGCTATCCAGTATATACGTGACAGCTGTGGAAAATTGCGAGTTTCGATCGGAGAGCGACTATCGCCGCCTATAACGCTTTGAATTATAAACCGTTCGCGCAGTACATGTAATATTTCGCGATAAAATTATATTGTTGCAAATGTTTTGCACCCCTGTCTAGCACTGTATATACTGCACGAGTTCAGAAATAGCCTGCCAGCAGGCCTTTGAAAATAAAGTCCGGTCTGTCTCTATCTCTGCCTTTTAATTGAATCGACCCCGATCGAGCAAACCCCTTTTTTAGAAAAAGGCAAAATGAAATGGAAGTAAAGGAAAACAATCGCGCGCGCTGCGCACACAAGCACGTGCCAGACTCGTCGTGCTCTCGCCAAATCCGATTAAGTGTCGCGCTATAGACTTCGCCGCCACTATAGACTCATCCTCTCTTTTTTCTCGCTCTCTACATCCGAAACCATATCGCGCGGTATTCCCGACTCTATATATACCTGTATATACGTATACACGTGCTAAAGCTACACCGCAGACGCTCGCTGCACACGCGGATAACGTAAATACGTATGCAGCATATACGGAAGGCTCTTAGTCGCAGTCGTCGTCGGTGAACAAATCACGTGCGCCACTGCGCGAAAAGGGGATAAACCGCGGCGCTCTGTACATGCAGTATAACGACTGGATCGCGAGGCTTGCTATCCGCTGTCTCTGCGCATGCAAATGCCACTTTCGCATCGATTGCTCTGCACGCGCGCGCGCGCCAGAGAGAGAGAGAGAGACTCTACACAACGTATAACAGAGAAGAGATTACACTAGCTTCACGTGCGCGTCTCGAGCTATTGCGGACGGCGGCTATACTGCGACTTTTCACGGGCTTCGGAATTTAACGGCGCCGATCGAGAGATCCGAGAAATTACGAGATTTTTCTTGGCTTTTTTTTGTTTTCTATGAAGCTGAAATCGTCGGTATAGATATTTGGGATTGAGTACATATACGAAAAGTTGTTTACTTCGTCGTGATCAGGGAGAGTCGGTATACTGAATTTCGAAGAGACTGCTTCGAGAGAATGCTTCTGTTCAAAATTGACGCAAAAATCAAACGATCAAACCAATTAATTTTTATTACCAGACTAGGCAGTAACAAATGAGTTAATATCTCGCACTGAGAGAAAGCTTTTCAAATCACCATTGTCCATCCAATTTCCCAACTCAAAAAAACCCCAGAAAAAAAAACGTTGATCGATCGAGTGCCTCAATGCCCGTATAATCGAAACTAAAAAAAATACGCGTCCAACGATAATCGATCACTCGTAATCCCCATTCAAGGAAGTATTCGCCTCTTTCTCGCTCGTAATTGCTTACTCAGCGCGCGCGAGCTCTCAAAGCGTTTGAATGTGGTATTATCCTAATGCCGCTAATTTCTTTTTGCGCACTTGCGTCACGACGGCGACGACGACGCGTCAAGAGCCGCCGCGCGGCTAACGAACTTTTAATTAATCTCTCGTGTGCAGCGCCGTCGGCCGCCCGACTGCAGAGACACACGCCGAGAGCGCGATGATCGGTCAAAAATAGTTTTCACTCCCAATTACATGTATTAAAATAATAACGCGAGCGAGTATAAAATTGCTCTGATTTTAGTGCGCGTAGTGAAACGCGCCGCGCGCAAGTTTATTATATATACATCCTTAGCAAATACCGCGCGTCTGTATCCACACTGCAATAATATCTTTCATTTGGAATATTTTCGATTCGCTTTCCAGCGCCGAAGCTTTACGCACAGTTTTCCATCGTACAGCGTATTACATTTATCTCTCGCGGCGGGCCGCTAAAAACACAAAGGCTCCGCGCAGTTTCGTTTATCGTTATACCCATATTTCTTTGCATATTTTCCCTTTTGCTCGCGAGCGCGCGCGCGCGCCTATTATAATTGACATTGCATTTTAAAGCAGCTTTCTACGGATGTGCGCTCCGTGGGCCGCGTTATACAAATTGCCGAGGCGCAGGTTATTTATCTTGTTGAAGTGAGTTGTGATTTTAGATTTGAGAAGTTCTCCGCGCAACGGGGCTCGAGAGCAGAACTCACCGCAATTATACCGCATAGTTTCTTTAATGACTTCGCGGCCGCGAAGACGCGAGAGAAAAGGGCTTTGAAAAAGCTTTCGAAAATTTTCCGCGATCGATTTTCCAATTAGCTGAAAAGCAGAGGGACCCTTCTGCGCACCCCCCGCGCGGAAAATGCAAATCGCCATAGTCCAACCTATAAAAGAAAGGCGAGAGCGAGAAGAGAAAAAAGAAAACGCGAAGCGACTAACCTCGACTTTGCTGGCGTAATTCTCGGCGAGCTGTTCGCTCTGCTTGGTGAGCTCCTGGTTTCTCTCGAGGAGGGCCTTGCCGAGCTCGGCCGCGAGCACGAGATCGCGCTCCCGTTGGCGCAGCAGCTCCATCGGGTCCTCGCTGAGGTCCTCGATCGAGGCGCCCCGCGTCTGGAGGTTCGATATCATGTCCTCGAGCGCGTAGGGCTCGTAGTGCTCGTCTTTTCGCGGCAGCATCTTGTCGGCCCCTCCGCTGCTGCTGCTGCTGCTGCTGCTGCTGCTGCTGCTCCTGCTGCTGCCGCCGCCGACGGCTCCTCTGCGTTTCCTCTTCGTTCTGCTAATCGTGACGGATTCGGGGGGGCTCACACCGCCGCGGAGCCGTTAACTGCTGCCACGGCAGCTGCGGCAAAGAGACGGGCGATCCATCTGCGGCGACGCGTCGTCTGATGCGGCTCGATGATGATCCGTCGCGACATGTCGGCTCGATGCCATGCGGAGAGCCGCGTTGTTGACCTGGAAAATTATAGACGGGGCGGTTTTTTATATTCTTGGGTCGGATTTGCTGGATGAGTTATAGGGATGGGATCGAGTCCCCTGCATTTACACGCGTGTATCTGAGGATAGCTTTTCGATGGGACTTTTGTTATATATATACATTATACAGGGAGGCGTTTTTCACCGAAAAGTCGACAAACTCGGTCATGCGGATTTGTTCATGAAGGAGTGCGCACATTCAAATTTGTTGCAGCTCCTAACTTTCTTATTCGAAACTGGCGCAGATTTTTTACTTCGAGCGTTTATATACTTATAGCGTATACGTATGTGCAATGTAATGTGATAGTGACTTGTTTGAAGCCAATGTATAATTCTGGGTGATTTTATAGTTCCACATATTCTGCAAGGTTTTTTGATAATAACACACTTCATTGCAATCAAAAATTTAAATACATGAAATCATGAAAATTATTACACAATTTGTCTAATTACGTTGTTAGTAAATACATAAACGTAATAATGCGTGTACATGTAAACTATTTTTAGATGACGTATAAAAATTTTCATTTACGATTTTAAAACTATAATGGGATATAAAACAGACGTTCTTTTTACAATAACACGACCGAGTAAAAAATTAAAATTACATCAGAATTACTGGAGCATAATATTATTTAACGACAAAGCCCCCACCTCCTCAAAGAAAAAAGACGATCTCATTCTCGACAGAAAAATTTTTCCATAAAACTTAGCTGCACGAACGAGTTCATCGAATCGTCGTTCTCCCCGATGCTCCCGACTTAAATTCAATTACGCTTATAATACAAAAAGCTCGTAATAGCTTACCAATTGGCTCATGTCTTTCCCCAACCCTAGAAAAGCGCGCAAGTCACGAAAACGCATTCCAAGAGACCGTGGAATTAATAAACCACAATTCGATCCGCCCACTTGACAATGAATAAAAAAAGTCAATCTTCGTTACCAGGAGAGACACAGTACTTATGAGAGGGGCTCATTGCGCAAGAGTATAGCAGCAGCAACGACGGCGGCTGCGGTGCAGCACACGAAATTATACGTGGGCGTGTGCCATAAATATTTACCGCTTGAAAATAGCCGAACGCTATCGCGAGAACCTATCCCTCGCGCTCGCGCTATTGCCGTTCTCTCCTCCTGCTCCCTTCGAGTTCGAAAAGACGCTGAGTATACACAGATATATACCGCGCGCTCTGAAGGAGCGAAGGTTACGTTGGCTCTTTTATCTTGATGAAGAACACAACGCGTCACGCCGGTATGATAAGTCTTTTTTTCAAGAGCTGAAAATGCAGACTATATATTATTAAATGGGAATGTAAGTAGGTGTGTGCCGAGTTTGTTCAGAGGGGCTAACGGCCTTTTCGATTGATTAGGCACAAAGTCATGCGGGTATTGTAGATACAGCTTTGTGTTGAGAGGTCGATGGGTTTCGAGGGTATATCTTTTCGAGAGAAAAGGGCTTTGAGAGAGAGAGAGAGAGAGAGAGAGAGAGAGAGAGAGAGAGTAAGGGAGTGATTACGGAAATCGTGATGGTAAGAGTTCCATTGACAGATTTATGGGGGGAGAGATATCGCGTTTCGTAGAAAATTGATTGGGATGACAATAAATTTTGTACTACAATGGTGATGACGACGTTGATAGTGATGATGATAATGATGATGGTAATAGGATGTTTTTTGGAAAAAGAACGAAAAAAACGTCTAAAGTTATTACTATACAGTTTACACGCACGTAAAATTGCATTAAGGTTACAACCTTGAGGAACACTTTGGCTGATGAATATTTGACCGATGGAAAATCGATACGTAATTTACTCCTCCCGTAATTTCAAGCTTAAACGACCTATATAGGTATAATAAATAGATAAATAGGTACAAGTGGCAAACAACGTTTCTTTTTGTAATAAAGTCAGAGTTTGTATATACTCGTGGCTCAGCGAGGTACAAACAGTTCTATACGTTCGACTGAAGGTACCTGAGAGTTCAATGTATCCGAGAGAGACCAAATGATTTTCCCACAGTGACGCGACAAGTTCAACGACAGCCTCGCGTCAAATATGATATACGACACGGGGGGATAGAAACTTGGTGAGTTCATTAGTGTAAAAAGCGGGGGGGGGGGGGGGGACATCGACGCCGACGCACACCACGCCGATGTTCACCTGCCTTAACCCGAAACTGAGACAGCTAACTAGTGTATATAGTTATAAGTATATAGAGAAATCTACGAAAAATCGTACTGTTTTCTGCCAAAAAGTGGACATTTTTTTATGATAATGATGACATGGTAATGGTATATTTTTTAGAAAACGAACGAAGAAACGTTGAAAATTATTGGCACAGTGACCGGACTAGGTTTATTACGTTCGTTAAGATGGACAAAAAAATAGGTCAATTTTGCGCTTTTTTCATTCATAGCAATTTAAGAAGCAGGCCGTATGTTCAAAAGAAAAGTCTTTCTACAAAAATCAAAATAGCAGCTATATAGAAGAGGTATATAGTAAGTATATATAGATATTAGATAATGTAGTAATACTAGATAATGTAGTAATAGTAGTAGTAAATATGTATAATCGTTTTACTAGCTGCTATTTTATTATTTTGTTGTTTGTACATTATCTATATACTTCCCGTATACGACCAGTTTTCATCGAAAAATGCACTTTTCGGGGGTCCAGAAATCGAAATTTTATTTTTAAAGCTAGAGGTTTCGGACCGGTGAGACTTTCTTCCGAGCTTTCTTCTGTAAGCAAAAAGATAGTCTAAAGTGCAGAGGAACATGGTAAAAATTACTAGTAACCATATTTCTGAACCATATTTTACGTTTTTTTTTAGAAAAAATTAATGCGTCGAAATACTGGAATAATGACAACTACGAATGTTTCCGAGGTATAAATAAAATTTCAAATCACAATAAAGTACACCAAAAGAGCTCTAATTTAAAAAAAATATGCCCAGATTCGACGCTCTGATCAAAAGTTATGTCCGTTTGACAAAAAAAAGTAAATAAAAATCCAAATAGTCGATTTTCTTTTTTTTCCATATACCTCCCCATGTTAAATTTTAATGATCCATGTTTCTCATGTTTTGGTCGGTCCCCTCAAGTCTGATCGGTCCGAAACCTGTAGTATAAAAAAAAAATTTCGATTTCTGGACCCCCGAAAAGTGCATTTTTCTATGAGAATTGGTTATACCTATTTAGCTGCTATTTTGATTTTTGCTCATTTTCCACTTTTTGGCCAAAAAAGAGTATACAGTTTTTCGTAGATTTCTGCGTGTAGTTGTTTCTTATCTATGTATAATATATATGTATATTCAAACAACTTTTAATTTTATTTCGTGCAAACGCGCAACCGCTTGTACTTTTGATAAAACGAATTTCTGAGATCCGCAAGAATATTTACGCTGAATTCAATTAAATCACTATAGCTTTGCGCTTACCGCGATGAGTCACTGGGAAATCACATCGGATAGAGATTTTTTTCAAGTACGAGAAATGATATAATTGTTCATTAATTTTACACAATTCATAATATTCGCACACGATTGTTTACTAAAACACACTGCAATTTACTATACACAACATTACAATACGTATACCAAGGAAATAGCAAATTCTTTTTCCGACGCAAATATAATCGCGACTTATCGCAAAACGCCGGAGTGACTCACGTATCGCTGTATAAACTTTTTTGTTTTACGTACGTCTAGCCAGGTGCAATTAACGATTTAATTAAACGGTATGACGTGCATCCTTTTGTTGCTTCGCGTATCAATAAACTAGAGGTGTTTCGCGCGCGTAAAAACTACGATAATCGCTCTGTCCGTTCAATTATATAGCGTAAAGTAGAAACGTTCGGTTTAAGCATATCGCATCGGCGTAAATCAAAAAAAAAGGAAAGTTTGAATCTCTCACGGGCTTTCGCGTGCGATCCGAGCCAAAACGATCAAGCGCAGCAGCAATTATCGTTAGCAGCAATTTGAGTTACGTAAGCCGTGTATGCCCGGTCGCATTATGAATTCAAAACGCATCTCGACAGAACGACGAACTCTTCGATGTATATTGTCGTACGAAGAAACGTGATACGCTTACGCTTATACCATAATAATCGAATGAGAAAAACAAACCTATCCAACGCACATCTCCTTAATTCATATAGTACACAAAGATTTATATGCGCAGAGCAATATTGTCGCACGAGCGACATAAAATTCTGCGCGTGCGTCTGATGCATAAAAAAAATAGGCACATAAAGTTCCACAACACGTTCGGCGCTAATCAGCTCTTTTAAAGCGTATTTTCACCGCAGGTGCTTATGCACTATAACCGCTCTAATATGTACAAGCACAAACATGGCCAGTAATATGCAAATAGTATATTCGTCGCATAATATGTATTTGTCCTATTATACGTACAGTTCGTACACTTTCTCTTATATATACAGAATTTTTTTTCCCCCATAAGCTCGCGTGTTCCGGAAGGCTATATCTACATGTATATTGTGTACGTATATTATATACACGCAAGAAGAAAAAAGTCGCGTGCGGAGCTGCGTTCTGCATTTTTTCGGTTTGGCCTACTTATGCTTTCAACGCCGGAATTTCGATACTCGAGCATTATGCGCGCGGAGGAAAGATTTTCGTGTTTTTGTTTTTCAGTGGGTCATAAGTACACTCCCGGTGTTTCCTTTTCTCTGCGCCATTCGAAAAGTTGTCGTCAACGCGACGTGTGTCTTACACAGCGGCCGATAAAACGCGGAAATCATTGAATTGTTAAATCGCTCCGAACACCTGGGGCCGATACTATCATTTAAATCGGTATAATTGAGTGATGTAGGGCTCGAGATATCGAGCATAAGTAATGCCGCAGCAATTCTGCCAACGTTTCATCGAAGAAAACGCCAGTGCGTCTGTTTGCACAAGTATACCGCTTATCTGAAATCTTCGTATTCTTATTCGTTCAGTATACACAAAAGCGTAAAGCTACCTATTTAAAATTTTTATTTTTCAACGGCTCTCATATACGCGCACGAGCGCGTTTATAATATCGTCATCGCCTACATAGAGATTTGCATATTATATTAAAAACCGATGAGCTCAACGATATAAATAATTGATCGTCGATTCCCGTATTATAGTCCGCTTATACATATAGGATACATAGCGCGAGCTCCGCCACCAGCGCAGTAAAGCTTCACCTTCGCGTCTAAATCCCGAATAACAGGTTTTTTCTCTCGTCTCTCTCTCTCTCTCTCTCTCTCTCTCTCTCTCTCTCGCGGGAGTCGTGACTAAACTCTCCGACGCAGTGGGAGAGCAAACTGCTCCGTACGATCAGCGCCTCTTACCTCGATAAACAAAGGTTCCTCTTCTTCTGCGACGACTTCTTCCCCCAGCTAACGCAGACGCATGCTCTTGTGTATAGGCGTACTCTTACAGGTGTGCATACATGTACATATGAAGCAGAACTTCACCCCGCGACACCACACGACAGACACTCTCACAACGGCACAGAAAAGAATGTATAAAAGGAGGCACTTGTTGATCGTCGTCAGATGAGCCGATAGCTACCGGCGAACCTGCGGTCGCTGCGCATAAGCTCGCAGAGCAGGGGCAGCTGGACACGGCGCAGCTCCCGGATCAGCCTGCACCAGCAGCAGCTAACCGCGGCGGCCCGCCGCCGACAGTAGCCGAGCGCGCCCGCTGCACCCAGTGTCGCGCCCTCGGCCGCCGTATAGCTGTAACCTATAACACACGACGCTCAACAGCTAGGCAGCCTTTGTACTTGATGCTCTCTCTCCTCCAGCCCTTTTTCCTCTCCTTCCGCGCAGCAGCTCCCCGGAGTGGCTTTACGACCACCGCGATGGCTTCATTCTTCTCGCACCTGCGAGAGAGAGATATTCTTATCGACGCGCGCGCCTCCACGAGCAAGTACTTCGAGGAATACGAAACCGGGAGTATATAAACAACGAGGTGTATTACCAGCAATTATCACGTCGCGTACCAGCGCGAGTGTGCGGAGTTTGACTATGTTATATAGAGCGCGAAGAACAGAACGGAGCAGCTGAACGCGCGACGGTCGGCCAGGTACTGACTGATGCAGACCGCCGCAGCGGCAAGAGCCAACCGTCTCGAGAGGCAGCGAACTGTAGCGGCTGCGGCGGCGGCGCAGTATAGCACTATACCTACTCCAACTATACATGTGTATACGTATCTCTTTCTCTCTCGCGCTCTCTCTCTCTGCAGTGCGCCGAGCGCGCGTCGTTTGAAAAGAAAGAATTGCATGCTCTATCTCTCTCTCTCTCTCTCGCTCGCTCTCTCTCGCGGTATGAGTCATATACATATGTGCCTCTCTGTTATATATATATACGTATACGTTGGCACGCGCGCGGTTTTAATCGTATTGCATTTTATTATAAGTTTATATAGAGCCGTGGGAAATGTAATATTGCGTGCGTTCGCGAAAAACGAGAATGATGGGGTTAGGTTTGCGACGAGTTGACTTATTACTTTATTAGGTGAGCACACCTGCAGCCATAACCTATATACGAGTTTAAATTACGGGTTTAGAGCGGAGCGAGAGAGAACCGGGTTTTTGTCGCGGGCTTGTGCATTGGCCACTTTACTCTGTGACGTAAACGTAAGTGTATAAAGTTGATAAAAGTGTGGAGGTGGACGTATCCGCGTGTGTGTATGTACGTGTATGTATAGTGCACCGAGATATACGCGATGCTTTTCCTGGTTCATTTTGTTGTTATTTCGCGCAGTGCGCGCGAGTTCGCGCGGGTTCAGGAGGAAATCGCGATTGCTATCGTGTATAGTGGGTATCGTGTGTGTGCTCTGATAGACAAAAACACAAGTGTAAGATGCAGACAAATTGCGAGGGAAGCGGAGGTGCACTTAGAAGCGATTCTGGTACCGTAGACAAGTTGTATTTGAAGCTGTATCGAATACTCTAGTGATCAATCGTTGTTGTTGCGATAGAAGTGTACGACACTTATGTTTAAAGAAAACAAAAAGAAAAACTAGTCTGGCAGTGCCTTGCTGTACAATAGGAACCGCATTGACAGATAGCATTATTCTACGCGTAACTTCACTTTCATCGTCGACACTTTACATCCGCTTTGACCGGCCATTTCACCCGCATGTTCGAAGAATAAGAAGAAATAACATTCGGAGATAAAAAGCGCCACACGTCCTTCCCGAGCATCCAGTGATAAAACATCCTCATTGCCTCCGCTGCAGGCTGTAGGTTGTAAGAGTCATGCACGTGCCTATCCCATTAATTATTTTACCTTTTCTCTCTCTCTCTCTCTTTCTCTATACCTATACCACACACTTATTCATACACACTCGTTTACTGCGAAGGTTAGTGTCTTATAGCCAAGCTTCGACTCCGACTGTATCTCGTATACGTACTTACAGATGTAAGTACTCTTGAAAGGCAATCTTGCGCGTTTCTCTCTCTCTCTTTCTCTCTCGTACGAACTTAAGAATCCACAAGGTGTATGTATAGCTATATGCACACGAGCTATATTCTATACATCCTATACCTATCTCTTTTTTGCCCAAGGCGTTTTCCAGCGAGAGTCTGCGCGTGTAATACGCTTTTTATCGCGTTTCTCTACCGCGGCTCTTTATACAGTACATATTGTATACAGCGCGCTTTTCTCGCAGACAATTAAAAACTATAAACATATCCTTTAAAACGCCTTTCGATGCCTCTCAAGGAAAAGTTCCGCGATTCATTGCAAGTATACATCAACGCGCCGAGGCGGCCATGTAAACAAAAAACAAAGCTGAAATGTGCATTTCATCGCTTGCCATGCGCGCAATACGTGTGTGTAAGTGCACAAAAAGGTTAAAGTGTATATTATTCGTTCGTCGGTTTTCGAAAGCCGCGCGCGACATCGGAGCATTCGGAGCGCTAAAAGCCACAGGCCATGCGGCGGCTCGCGATGACGCGATGTAAACACCGCTGCATTTATTCTCTCCTCGCGCGAGTGATGGCATCTCCGAATATAAACATTTCCCTATGCGCTCGCGCGCGCGCCTCTGACATTCGATCTTTTCTTGGCTTTTTTATTAATACATTGTATCTCTCTGTGTTTCTTTCTCGTTGAAGCGCGTCCGGAGAGTCAATCGTCACGACGGATCAAGAGGCTCAAGAGGACCGCAGAGATATACGTTGTACAGACATAGTATGAGATGAGCGACGCTTTCTCTCCTCTGTGCGTGCGATGTCCTTTTTCCGATTTGACGAGCCGAGGTCTTATTTTATATCTGACGCGTGATTGAGCTGTCAACTCAAACGTTTCACACTGATAAGTATATATAGCTACGTTGAAAGGATATCTGAGATAAAGAATATACGTTTTTTGTTATTACAAAAATTAATTAGTTTCGTTATTGCGTACAAATTACATTAAGATTCAATTATAAGCGGTATCAAAAAAATTCAATCTATTAGCTTCGTTTTTCTCATTCCTCTCTATACTCTCGTGCGTGTATATATACTATTACACTGTCTCTTAAATCCACCTAAACAGACGTCTATAGGTATACATAGCTATACGCAGACGCTACAAGTACAAGTATTCTACATACATAGCTATACGCACAAGTGCTTCGGTGCTTCGAAACAAATTGAAACGGCAAAAGGTCGTCATGACGACTCCCTGTGTGTCCTATAACGATCAAGCCTCGCGCACCTTGACGACGAGCGCGCCGTCGTGTGTCCTTTTGCTCGTTATTATTACAGCCACACACACACACACACACACACACGCACAGACACACAGTAACACACAAAGAAGAGCATAGAAAACGGGCGCATTCATGTCATTACGAGGAATCCGCCCCCGCAGGCGGCACAATACGCGCATATCTCTATACATGTCGTACACGCTATACCTATAGCCATCAGCTGCGCGGCTCTCTTTCTCCAAGGAAATAACACTCGAGCTCGATATTCCGGCGGCAGCGCAGCTGCGCGCGCTCCGCAACAGCTGGTTCCGTGTGTGAGTGCCCGCCAGCGCATGTGTGTGTGTGTGGTGTAGTGGCACGCGCCGATTTTTTTTTCTCTTCTCTCGCTCTCTGCGCGCTCTTCTTTCACCCTCTCCTCTCGCGACGGGGGTACACGTATGGCGGAAGCTGCGGCCGAGGTGTCCCTCTCAGCCGTCTCCCATTGTCGACGTACTCGTAGCCGCCGCCGCCGCCGCTGCCGCCGCTGCTACTTCCGTTGATGCGTATACCTGGTGGCCAGGGGGGAGGTCGACTGCTGCGGACGTTGGGGAAGAGAGAAAGGAAGGAAGGAAGGAAGGGTTGACGTCGGCGCGCCGTGTCAAGGTGAGCTTTTTCGGGACGAAGGATGGATTTCAAAGAAGATTTAACGCTCTGCTGGAGGCTTGTGTACTTTTTGGCGTTTCGAGGGGTTGGAATAATTTTACATTTGATGCTTGACGTATAGAAGCGCGTTTTTAACGTAAACAAGTGAGTAAGAGCTCGATAAAGCAAAGTGGAACGATTTTTGTGATTTTGTTGGTTATTTAACATGTGGAAGTTGTTTTATACTATTTTATTTTTTAAAAACAAAATACTATTTTTTAAAAATAAAATAGTATTTTGTATAATTGTAACGCAATATTTTTTTAAAGATTGAAACCTCAAGTGCCGAATTTCGAATCGCACTAAGTCAATATAGAATAACGCGATAGTGTTTATACAGAAAAATTTACCGTTTAATTATAAACATACTACAAGTAACGCTAAGATTTCTACTAGACTTCCTCCAAGCTCGGCATCAACAGCTGTGAATGACTTCATTCAAATCAGCTAATAACATCTCATCTCCAAAAATACACATTTGTATACTCGACGTGGAATAACAGTCGCCACGCGTCGAAGACGATTTATCAAAAGTTACAGCGCCTCTCTGTAACTTTCCAGCCTCTCTCTCTCTCTCAAAAAAAAAGAAAACACGTGTAACCCGATGCCAACTGTTGCAGCCTAATATACCCGCATCTGTCTTGCCTCTCGAGTTTTCCATCAGCGCAGCTGTATGTATTGAAAACCCAAATTTTCTCATTACAGGATCCACGACTAATTGAATTTAAGCTGACAACGAGGACTCGGAAAAAAATCCATTCAAGATGATGCGAATACAGCCACAGCAGGACGAGATGGAGCTGGAGACGATGGCGGAGGCCGAGCTGTCGCGTCTGAAGCGGCAGTACCGGATAATGGAAAACGATCGGGTGTCGTACGCGGAGGAGGCCCGGAACCAGCTGCGAAATCAAAAGTCCCTCGTCGAGCACTTCGAGAAGGAGAAGGCCGAGCTCGTGCTCGCCATAAGGGCGGCCAAGTCGGCCGACAACGTCAAGCGCGACGAGGCGCTCACGCTCAAGATGGGAAAATTGCTGGACAAGCGCGCCGAATTCGTCGATCAGATACAGAGGGAGCGAGAACAGATATCCGAGCTGCAGGAGCAGATAATCAAGGTGGCGATCCCGCGAGATCCGCGAAAATAATTCCGATGATTCAAGTGCAAAGGGGGGCTTCGTTTTTATTTTTTTAATTGCTTTTCTTCTATTGGGCCCACAAGGCACAAAAAAATATAGTCTTCCCACAAAATCGAAGGAGTGTTTTTTACAATTTTATATGAGCTAAAGAACATCGTGATCGGATGCTCGAATTCCGAGGTTTTGGTATTTGAGCCAAAAATCATTCCTTAAATAAAACAGTTCTGCTTATTATTTTCCAAAGCTTGTAATTTTTTAAAGAAGCGGTGATTTTTAACGAGTCTAGGCTTAAATTAAAACTCTTCTCTTCTATTTAAAACAAAACATTTGGAATACAAAGTTTGTTGTATGAAAATTGCATTGTAAGACGATGATACGTTTTTAACACGTTTTGCTTTTTTACACAAATATTAAAATTACAAAAAACACTCCTTCGATTTCGCGAAAACACAACATTTTCCATGTTCTGTGGGTCCTATTATAGAGCTCGCCTCAATTGTTCATATATATAATTGCCTTCATACAAGAAATTAATCGAGACCCCCCCTCCCAAAAAAAAAACAGATCTCGAAAGAAATCCACAACCTCCGGGGTAAAATCCGGACGGACATCCAAATAAAGCAGGCGATGACGAAGAACGAGCGCCTGGTGATAATCCTGGAGAATCGGCTGGAAGTGGCGACCCAGCGCTTCAATCTCTTCGTGAACGACAATGCGAAGCTTCGCGCCGACATCGA
This sequence comes from Philotrypesis tridentata, assembly GCA_018906965.1. NCBI lineage: Eukaryota > Metazoa > Arthropoda > Insecta > Hymenoptera > Pteromalidae > Philotrypesis > Philotrypesis tridentata. The sequence goes on along the minus strand of JACCIB010000019.1, from coordinate 1,272,361 downwards.
CAGCCTGCTGCAGGAGCGCGCGCGCTTCAATATGCTCTGGATGAGGCTGAACGGGCAGCTCAGCACGGGCAAACTCATGATCAGCGATCTTATCGAGCAGGCCACCATCACGTTCAATCAGAGGGACGACGAGCTCAACAAGATAAACGCGCTCAAGGAGAGGTGAGAGCAGCCGCTCCGCGCAATGTTTCCACCTCTGAGATAACACGTGCGGAAAAACATGTAGTATATATATACGGCTCTGTGTTTTGAAGAAGTTAACGTGCACTTGTAAAGACGTATCGACGTATATTTATGTACGAAACGGAACGACGGAGCTCATTGTGTGACTCATCGTAAACTCGCATCACGCGACGATGAACGTGACGATTTCGGTCTGAGACTTGGTGTATATGTATATCGTATATTGTATGTGTATAGTATAAGGATTACTTTGCGCGAGCACTTCTGTGACTTTTCATTGACGGAAAGTAGAATGGTACAAAAGAGTCGTTGACGACTGCTCGTAACGGACAGGTGCGCGACCTACATTCTTAATCTCAACGATATATGTGTGAATCGATTGATTCCAAATGGAATTGTGAGAGCGTGACGGGAGGCCGCGTAAAGCTTGACTATTAATCAATTGGCGCTGAATCGATTGGAAAATAATAATGTTTATCTAATGAAAATGCATGTTACAGAGGAATGAGAGACTTGAAGGGTCACACTTCGGAGATGTGCGAGCTGCAGCGAACTATCGACAACGAGATGAAGCTTCAGGAGTTCCTCGGAGTCAAGGGCCAATTCCGCGAGATGAGCGATCTCCAAAGGAAGAAAGAAGCCGAGAAAGAAGCTAAGCGCAGGGATATGCGCAAGAAAGTGGCTTTCTACAATGAAACTCTAAGACTTGTCAAGGAGTTTACCGGTAAGAGGTCCTTCAACTCAAATTTTTTATTTAGGAAGACAGTTGCAGACTGTAGTGTATGTGCATTTTTTGTATAAATAATAAACGAAATTCCAGGCGAAACCAAGATCGACAAGCTAACAACGCAGTTCCTCAAGCAGGAGGAGGAGAATTTCGCGCTTTTCAGCTACGTCAACGAATTGAACGACGAGCTCGAGGGGCTCCAAACGCGCGTTGCTCAGCTGCGAACGGCGATTGACGAAGCTCGAGCGCTGAACCTTCATAGAGGACAAAAGCAAGCTGAAACCTTAGATTCAATCGCAAAGGACCTGCAAGAGCAAACGAATCGCGCGGATGAAGCCGAGAACAGATTGACCGAGGTACCTTTTTTACGATAGACCTGTGCTCGTATTATTTGCTCGATCGTTATATGAGAACAAAAACGTGCATTTACGTTGAATGTTAAACAACGAATTTCTCGATTACAGTGCAACGACGTGATCAACCAGCTACTGGTCGGTATCGAGAACCTCTTCCAAGCTATTCGCTGCGACAACTCACCGATCCTCCAGTTGTTGGGTGAACAGAGCCAGGTGAGCCTGAACAACGTGATGCTCTACCTGGGTATCATAGAGAAGCGGCTCAATGATATGATGAACAAGTTACACTACGTCGATAGAAGTCATTTGGCAGAACAACGCACCGACGAAGACAAGAAGCCCAAGCTTCAAGTTCCCGAACTATCCACTATCGCACCCACCCAACCCTGCCCCCTGTAAGTATAGGATGCGCGAATATTGTCCTCCCATAAGTGGAATCGCTTACCTACTTCCCGTTTCGTGCGTAACGCGCTGTACATTTGATACTCGGCTTCGCCGGAAGTAGTTTGCGTTCGATTGATGCTCGGCGTTCGAGACTTTTTTCCTTTTCTATATATACACGAACGCTCTGCACAAGTTATTTATGCTTTAAGACAGTATTTGTCAACGTTGATCGTTCATTTAATTTGATGTAACTTGTTTTCAATTTATGTTATTTACTTATATACAGCTCAACGGTTTTAATTATTCAGTTTTATGTACAGTTCATTTTTATGTGAATATTTCTTATTGAAATACTGAATTGTAAGCGAGCACAGATTATTATATTTAAACTAAATGCTCAACGCATCGTCTCATAATACACGAAATGTGCCTTTGTATATACACGCCTGTCATTAATCAACTTCTTTACTATCGCGAAGATGTGTGGAGAAAGAAGAAATGCAAAATGTATCCGAAGGTCTGGAAGTTCCTCTTACTCTCCACGAAGTAAAAGTAAAGCTAAAGCTAAGATTGCAACAGGATCACGCGCAACTTTTGCACAACGTTTCCGCTTGTCACTTGCCTGCATCCCGAAAAATCATTCAAAAGCGATATCAGTGATAAGTAATTATTTGTACTTAATACGTCACATTTGACATTGTATACTACACAAATTGTATAGTAAAAAAAGAAATGAAGCCAATCATGCGATGATTCTTATATACGCAATTTATTTGAGATATTAAACATTGTACGGCGTCGACATCGCGCAATCATTCCAAAATCGATTGTTCAAGTTCAAGTTGAAATTTATAATTTCGAACTTCTAACGCTGCTCTTGCCATCGACCCGCTTCGCTTCGCTAATCGAATGCTTCTTGTCTTTGACGATAGAGTCCTCGCGCTCCTTCTGTTTCTCTTCGCGCGACATCTTGCGCTTGGTCGCTCGTACGATTTTCCGGAGCTCGAGAATCGTGCGTTTGACATGAACCAGCTGTTGCTCGAGCTCGTCGCGTTTCGCCTCGACTGCCAAATCCTTACGGCGACATATCTGATGGTAGAGGTCCCAGATGCAAGCGCGTACCTAAGCTCGTACATATACACATATGTGATCACAAAGCTTCGATTAAGCTGCAATACAAAGTGCAATTGTAAATAATGTACTTGAGTCTCTTCGAGCTCCATGCGCAAGGAGGCTTCCTTGATTTTCGACACGACGTTCTCCCAGTGTAAAGATTTTGTACGAGCGCGTTCGTGGCGACTCTGCAAGTGAGCCAATCGACTGTTCAAGTCCATTAAACTCTGCGACTTGTCTTCCGTCATTTTTTGCTGCAATCGACAAGACGGATAACGTTACCTAACGAGTTAATCTATATTTTCGCGGAGTATAGTCTAATTGTTAAGTTTCGAAAGCGCCGTCGCTCGATTATGACATTAAGAAAAAGAATAAAATAAAATAAACGTTTAAAACGAGCTTACCAGCTGCGCGCTAGTGTACTCGAGTTTGTGCAAATTTTCATCCTGATTCTGTACAAGAGCTCTTCTCGCAGCGATCAGCGTGTCGTAGCGATTGAAAATCTCGGCGATCGAATGGAACTCCTTGGTCTCGACGACCATCTCCAAATATTTCTGAAACGGCATGTACTCGTCGATGTGACTCTGCATCTTGTCTCGCACCTTTTGCAAGTAATCGAGATTTTTTTCCAGCTCCTCTATCTGCGAACAACGAAATTTTCACTCGAAACATTTACGTATCGATGCGTAACACGAATATACACATATGTCGAATTTAAAAAAATACTCTTTTCTTTGGTTTAGAAATCGAAAATTTTTTTTTAAAGCTAGAGCTATCGGACCGATCAGACTTTCTTCTGTCAGTCGAAAGATAGTTAAAAAATCAGAGCAACATGAGACAAAAAATTAATGCGTCAAAATACTCGAATAATAACTACGAATGTTTCCGAGGCATCAATAAAATTTCGAATTATGCTACAATAAAGTATTACAAACTAATAATAATCAGTTTGAAAATTTTAAATTTTAATTTTAAAAAGTATGCCCACATTCAATCTATAATAAAAATCCGAATAGTCGATTTTCTCTTTTTCCTCCATATGTCTCCAGATGTTAAATTTTAATATTCTATACTTCCCATGTTCCTCGGCAGTGTTTATCATTTTTTGTCTCACGGAAGAAAGCCTTATTAGTCCGAAAGTTGTAACGTAAAAAATTTTGTTTTAATTCTAAACCAAAAAGAGTGAATTTTTAAAAATTTGACATATATTGATCGAGCAAACCTCGGTCTCCCTGATCGCCTGTCTCTCCTTCTCGTTGGCGATCTTGCGCATGGCTCGCTCGCGCTTGTCCCGATTCTCCTTGACGAAGTCGTCGAACTTGATGAAAGACAGGCGCAGTTGATTCAGCTTGTCGCGCAAATCCTGCCATTGGCGATCCGCCACTTCGCGGCGCTCGCGATGCTCGTCGAGCTTCGCCTGAAGCTCCTTGTCGGCGACCAGCAGTTCCCGACGGACTCGTATCAATTCGATTGCCGGCTCGCCCTTTATCAAGTCCCATTCTGGATAGCGTCTGTAAATAACGTACGCTTGCATGTGAAGAGGGCAAGTAGTGCGTTTTGTACAAAATAAACATTTTTAAGAAATTAATTGACGACGGTTACGCAGCTACAAGTAATGTTTTGTATTCTCGATATTTTTAAGAAATCAATTGATTCCCAGACGGAAATAAACCCGTATACATAAAAATTATGAACAGAATCTAATTGTTAATAACATTTATTAGCTTTTATTAGATTTTCATAACAGTTTATAAAGTGTACTTTAGACAGTATTTAATTAATTGATAGCGTTTGATAATATTTATAAATCTTTATTAGCTTTTTTTTACATTTTGTAAACGTTTTTAAGATTTTAAAATTGTTGTATGTAGAAAATGTACAAAATATTATTAGAAGTTATTAGCTTTTTGAGTTGTTAGCGCTTTCTGATTGTTGACTATCGAAGTCTTGATAAAAGCTTATAAAAGCTTAGAAAATTAATAATATCTCAAAATTATTATTAAGTATAATGAAAGCTTATTGGTGTTATTAGCTCCAAAATCGATGCTTTATAAATTGATTACAGAAGTTCTTAGCTTTTATAACGTTTTTGTAGACCAGGTTATTTCCGTCTGGGCTATTCTCGTTAATAATTGTTAACGAATATTAAAATGCACAATGACAAATAAAAGTCAGGTAATTAAACGAGACTATCATATTATTCCTATTTTCATTCTCCATTTCAGTCTACAACGTTTAAAATATTTATTCACCACTTTTGTGCTTTTTTCCCACACGTAAATCATTCCGCAAAATAGGTACCGTATAACCGCATGTAAAAACGATCATCAATTTTCAAATCGAGCGCAAGCCGCAAGCGACGCGCGAAAAAGTCCCGCGCGGCCGGCAGCAGTTCGCCAACCTCGTCCAGCCAAGCCTCCACGTTCGATTCTCAACGACATCCCCATCGTTTCTAGGGATTTTCGTTCTCACAGGTTGGCTGCGGCGACGCAGCGCTGTTCGAACATTCGAAAGCCGACGGTTCAAAGCTCTGATAGCCCCCACATCATAGCCGTGCGCCGCACTCTTGTGTTTTTTCCGAGTATAGAGCGATATAAAGCCCGGGAGCAGCGCGACGGTAGCCGCGATAGCTGCAGATTCGGAGAAGAGAAGCGAGCCGAGAGGAAAGACCCGCGGTCTATGGGTAATAATCGTGACATTGGATCGTAATTATTGGGGCTTTGAACACTGCGATCGGCCAAAGTACTATGCGCGATACTCGTGTGCCTTGGCGCTGAACACCACAGCATCGTTTCTCGAGGATCAAGAATCGGATCGACCCTCGACGGCAGCATGAGCCAGGAAAGTGGCAGGAGTACTAGCGACGTCGACGAAATGGGAGCTGTTATGCGAAAGAGGCGCAGTGAGTTTTTTGTTGTGTTCTCTTTTTTCGCGGCCTTTGTTGTTTGTTGTTGTTTGCACGTGTGTCGAGACTATCGCGAGACAGCTTGACGGCGGTGCCGTGTTTTTGGCTGTTCAAGTTGGGAAAGGAAATTGTCAGTTACGATACGTGTGCGACTGCTTTCGTTTTTCTTTGTATTTTGATTGTTAACGGTAAATTGTTCACCCTGTGGATGGCACTGGTGGTTCGAGATATTCTCTTGAGTTAAGCAAGCTTTGGTGATCATCTGCGCTCATTAACTTGTTACGCATCGAGCATTGAAAATTATTTCCTTGTTTCAGGGGATCTATCTTCTGAGGATGACAGTTTGCATTTGTCAAAGTATCGGAGGTTCAGTACTGAACAAAAGATTAAAAACTTGAAAACTGAAGACATGGTATCTGAAAATTCATCTTGTGAGTATTTAAGATAGTGCAGAAATGCCTGTAGGAGTACAATAATGTTGCGATGCTTTTTATGTTCGATTGAGAATGAATTTCAGATGATACAGAAGACGATAGCAGCGAGTTTTGTGCTAGTGACAAAAATAAATGTTTAAAATATGAAATTGTACCTGATTCTGATGAGCAGCCTGAGAACGGTAAATTTAATACAAGATACTTTCATTAAAGAGTGTCTGTATGAATTTTGTACTATGCATTTATTTTAGATTGCAATCGTGATGATGAAACAAATACATCTTGTACATTGGAAAAGGAACGTAAACAATGCATAGGATCAGAATCTGAATCGGATGGTTTGTAATTTGTAATAAGTTATTTTAATTTGATACATTTTACACATTAACAATTTTTCATTGCAGTTGATTCAGTTGAAGTTCCATCAACAGAAGAATTGGACTTACTTGAGGATCTGAGCAAATCAGGGAAGAAAGTACAAAGTAATTTATAAATCACGTTTTTTGATTATAAACCAAAATTCACGAATTTGTCAAAGTTTGTGAACTTCCAATACGTACATATATTCTAATCTTTTACTACTTTCTTTGCATATTTCTCAAGGACTACGTTTAATATCAGCTGCTTACCAAATAACTAATCGTATCATGAGTACTTCAGAGTTTTCTAACAGCACTGTTGATACAAGTAAAACAAGTTTATATTTAAAGTATATATTTAGAAACATTCATCTTATTTATATTATAACTATATAAATAATATTTCGTAGAGAATCATAAAGCTGATAATAGTTGTGAAGAAAATGGTATTTTGAATGACTGTCAAGTAAGTGAGATGCATGCAGCTGAATCTAGAAAAGTAATCAAAACTACAAATGTAAACGCAAAAGATCTCCCAAGTACAGAAATTATGGAATCGCAAGATATTGCACAATCAGAATTAGTAATTACTAAAAATATTATAAAGTCAGAAATCATTTCAGAAACTGTAGCTTCTAAAAATGTTAATTCTGACAACAAGGGGACGTTTGTAGAAAAAATTTGTTCTGAAAATGAAAAAATAATATCAAAGAATATTAATTCAGCTTGTGAAAAAAATGTCTTAGAGAATATCGATTCTGGATATGATGAAACAGTACCAGAAAATATTACATCTAGAAATAAAAAGGTAGAGGTAGAGAATATCGATTCTACACTTAAAAAAGCACAGCCAGAAACTACTGATTCTCAGTATGAAAATACAACTTCAGAAAATATTTTACCTGAGAATCTTAATGAAATGACAGAAATTGATTCTGAAAATGCAAGATCAAAAACAGAAAAAATAAAAAGTGTAGTAGAGCATTCAAATAATTTGAAGATCCATACTCATGTAGATACAGTGTATCACACAAATCAGTCAATAAAAGCTGCGAGTTCGGATTTAGAAAATGTATCAACATTACAAACAGAAAATATTGATGAGGCAATTAGTAATTTTGAAAATCCAAAAACAGAAACAAATATTTCAGTTAATATGGAAGTTAATCAGATAGAAGTTCCCGAATCGACTGCAAATGAATGCACTGTTCCAGGTAATGTATTCAATTTTAAAAAATAAATATTATTCTAATCTTCTTTATTTTATTAGTTCGAAAAATTTTAACCATGACAATAATATTGATAATGTTATTTGTTGTAAATGATCTACACAGCTTTAAAGCAAAAATTAACATATGTACTTTTTACAGAAAATGAACAAGAAGTTGCTATACAAAGTTTACTATCCAATAACGATTTTGAAATTTCTGAATCAACAAACAATGGTGAATTATTTATTGTGTTTATATTTTAGCTTTAAAAACATTCTATAAACGTATTATAGAATTAAGTATAATCCTTTTTTATGTAGGTGATTCGGAGAATGTTTACACTGTACAAAAAAATTCATCCAATACTCACACTTATGAACATTCTTACCAAACACCTAGCACATCCGGTAAAAAACCACTGTTGATTAGTTGAAGTAAATATTTCTTAATAGCCAATAAAAATCTATTATATTTCTAGCCCTCGTGGATGACGTGATGACTGAAGTCAATCGAACAAGTTCTGGTAAATGTTATTTAATTTAATTAAAATTAAAATATTATCTTTGCAAATCATATAATTTTTCTCTGTACAAAGTTTCAGATTTAAATGTGGCTCAATTGTTTTTGAGCATAAAACAAGACTTACACGAACTTACAAACAAAGTTGATAAGCAAGGAACTGTTTTAGAAGCTGTTGTTAATGCAAATGAAATAAATTTAACACCTTTGTTTGCTCAAACTTTTCAAGAAAAATACAATTTACAAACTCCATATACCAAAATTGAAGATTTTGATAAATTTAATCAAAATCTTACGAAAAATACAAGATTTTGTAATGAATTTGTAAGTGTTTAATGAAATTGTTGTTTTATAATTTTTGTTCTATATTACAATTACAATTCAAATTTTCAGATAACAAGCCTATGTTCTTATATTGACAATAATGTAACACTAACAAAAAACATTCTGAATATGCTGAGAAAGTACATGTCAAAAGAATTAGCTTCTTTATATACAGCCTCGAAAGCTACTGGTAACAAGATGGTTCTGAAAGATACTATATTTTGCAAATGTTTATTGCGTAAGTTTACATGTGCTTAAAATAAAAAATTTTCAATTAAATAATTAAATATTTTGAATTTTTTTAGAGGCTACGAGACTTACAATCCGTAATGGATTATTACCTTTAGAGCATGAAAAGGCTTTTATGAAGAGTTTGGGATTAGTAGTAAGCGGAGCAAAAAGTTGGGTCACCCATGATGATGACAGGAGGAAAAGCACGCAACACTAGAATTGATTAGAGTTAATATGTTTTTATTTATTATTTTACGATAAGTACTTCTTTGACTCATGTATTTAAACGTTCATAAAAATGATTCTTAACTTTGATAAAATATTTTTATGACAAACTTTATATCACAAACTTATTTTTACCTTCTATGTATAATATATATCGTGACATACTTTCAAATAGTTAAAATCAATTTAAAAAATTATTTACGGTGTTACTAATTCCAAAAAAGTTTTAAAAATTCGTAATAGTATATTTTTCAGTTGCAAAATTACATCGTCTGTAAATATAAGATTAAATATAAAAGTTGTAAAAGTTGTATTATTGCGAATGTTTTTATAAGACGCATGTGCAAGGAATTTTTTCACAATAAATGTTTTTTATTAAACAAATTACTACGAAAATCATTTTTTTCTAATGTAAGTTTTAACTAAAATTCAAGTGCACTTATTTTAATTTAAAAATTTATTTTTTCTTTTATATCGTTACAAATTTTTATTCAAATTAAAGAGGTTTGAAAGTAAATTAAAATTTTTTTTCAATGACTAAGTACGTTTTTTATCATATAACATTATTACTTGTATTTGTATATTTTTATGTTAAATTTTGAATCACGATTAAATAAAGGAATTTGTAACTGATTGTTATATTTTCTAACAAACCTTAGGCCACAAGTATATCTTGATTATTTATTAAAATATATTATATTAGCAAAATGACAAAACGTATTTTTGAACAATCAATCAATATTTGATAAATCATTAAGAAGTAACTATGCAGAAAGATTAATTAATATAAGAAAACTCTTGTTCAAATGAAAAATTCAAAGAGAGTCAAAATACCACTGAGAACAAAAAAAATTACCAGCTATTACAAGGTAAGAGGTTTCTTTGGGCTTTTGAAGCTATGTAGATCAATCATAGACTGAGGCTGGCAAAATAATAACTCTTGAAAACAATTATTATAAGTTTACTTGTATTGCAGCAATATTCTTTCATTGTTCTAATAGTGCATACATTTATACAGCGTACAACTCAGAAGAGTGTAGGCTGCTAGTTTAGAAAAAATACCATCGATAAGAATTTAGGCTACTTCCATTTTTATGAAATCAATTTCCTGCAATTCAAATATGTAATTTACTTACTTTAATATATATTAGTCTTCTAACAAACCATTGAGCTGCTAAAAGAGAAAGTTTAAATTCAATTAAAAATCTCATTTAAGCTAATAGTGTATCTGCAGTTTACTGTGAAGAATGTTGATTGATCGAAGGAAACATGTTTTGAACGTATAACATGACCTTCAAATATTATTTGTTTGACAAAGTAAATGTTGGCTTTGACATGTGAATTATACATGTATCTTTGGTTTATTTTACAAATACAAGGCAAAATTAATATTAGCCAAAACTGTGTAGATGTATGAAGTAACATCATGTCCAAATTTCATCTGAAACCTAAGTAACTTTGTATCTAAAGTATCATCATTGTACAGCAGTTTATAATTTATTTTACAATTATTTTCTATGAATTCCTACCGACAAATAAAAAGAAATCCCACGAACTAGAACAACGTACTTGACAGTAGTCTGCTGCTCGTTCTTCGACAGAAAATATTCCGTTATAGCTTTGTTGGAATCCTTGGCGAGGGGAGGCCTCTTCGTCATTTTCCTCTTCGCCGGTGCCATTGTTCGCCGACTCGTTGTGTCACTTTAATTTACCTTATAAGTACGTACAATCTATTAAAAGAAAATTTCAGTTCATCTCTCTCTCGTGCAATCTTCGATCAAACAACGCCATTCAAATATCCAGGCTAACCTCGTGCCTCCGTGAAATCTCCCTATAACCTCCTAGAATCTAGGAACTTTGCTATCGAGGCTGTAGAGCGTTAGGGACTTATCGGTGTCCCTATAATATATCAGCTATATATAGGGAGGCGACGTGATGGGGGCAAAATAAATAATGGCCTCTCGCCGAGGTCCGCGAAAACTCCGTTTCGAAATGTCAATTCGCTTCGCGCGGCGCACCACTGCGCCGTGAGCAGATCAGCTCCGTTTTGCTGTTGCTCTTTTTCCAGCAGTACTTACTCAGTAGTGCGAAGTTCGTGCGCGCAGTAGCAACGTTATCAACACGCAATACGCATAGCACGCACGCACACACACGCCTACGCGCACGGCTTATGTAAATAAGCGATCGGTGTCTAGCTGCGGGGGGGAGGGGGGAGGGTTGTCTGGTGTCTTGTATATAAGTATGATATAGCTATAAAAGAGCATATAGTGCATTAATAATATAATCCGCCGCAGCAGTGCATGTGCCTCCGTATAAAACACGTAGTGCGCTGAGCTCGTCGTAATATAGTGAACACCTATATATATACATATCGGTGTAATAGCATACAGAAGAGACGAAGTGCGAGAGAGAGAGAGAGAGAGAGAGAGAGGAGAGTCAAGCAGCGACAGGAGGAAAGCTGCTGACCAAGGTGCAGAGATAGATCGATGAGTATCCGGTAGTACGCCCGCGACGGCGTGTCCGCAATGGCCGACGAGGCAAAGACAGCAGCAGCACCAGCCCCGCCGCCGAGGCGACAACTGGTAAACATGTCTGCATTTGTACTTCTCAACTCCTTCTCTCTCGCTTCCTCCCGAAGATCACGTTTCCTCGCGCTTGCATCGCGATGATCGTCCGATATAAGGACGTAGTCTACGCATCTCCCGGTGTGCCTATATAGATGTGCTTTGGGTTTTCCTTGTGGTACCGCGTGGGAACTGTCTTCTGTTTTTTTCGCCGTCCTTCCTTCTTTTTCTTCTTCTTTTTTTTTATTTTGTCCGCGAATCCTTTGTTGGGATGCTGACGGTCTTTCTCCTTTTCCTTTTATTTCACGCAGGCACTCACTTACACGTTCTTTCTTCTCAGCACGATCTCTTTTCGTTCTTTATGCTGCGGCGGTTCCTTTTTTTTCTTCTTTTTCTTTTTTTTTTTGTTCTCGGCAAAAAGGGGAGTCGAGAAAAGGAAGTCTATAAGTATGCAGCGCGCAGCTAAAAAGCGAATGTTTATATGAGCGAATGTTTACACATGCCTTGTATACAGGGAGTAGGCCTTGATTTCGTGCGGGGCGATGACACGCGCTCGATCCCCGGTGCTTTACATTCATTAACGAGGTGTCAAGCACGATATTCATCTGAGAGGTGATTTGCATTGTTTACGCTTGTTTTGTTGGGGTGCGATTTTATAATATGGTATCGTTTTCGTTGAAAGATTTTTTATTTGGGCGATGGCTTCGAGCATATACGTGTTGCTATAGGCAAGAGTGCAATGGAAATTCGCATGTAGCATCGTGCAATTGAATAATGTAATGCTATACATTTTTCGTTGTAAACTAAAATCCGCTAGAAACGTAAATCGTATCTATTGCTTAGTTAAATGTGTATTATTTCCATTTTCTTCTGCAATAAAGGTTGGAGTTAAAGTTCGTATTGTCCATGTTTTTCAAAATATTTTAGTCACGAACGGCAAAACTCGCTGTGTTTGTTATAAAATAAGTATTAATAAAAGTATGCAGGGTTCTATGTAATTTTTTTAATTTATTAGTAATTTCTAATTCTCAATCCAATAAACAGTTCCTAGATCTTCAAAAATTTCTAAACAAGTAACCTCAAAATCGTATAAGTGAACAAGCAATTATGTAAGGTATAAGAATCGTCGTGAATAGAAAAATTTTTTTAAAAAAATTTGTCTATTATAAATACTTTTTTAAGTGCTGTTGTTCTCTACTGTTTCAAGCGTGTACACAGCACTCCGATTTGAACAAGTTTCGCGCGCAAGCTTCACGCGAGACATTCCGATTTTTGCGTAATACTTCACCAATTATAATATACTTAATAAAATTTGATAAAACAATAATAATAAGCTATTGACTTATTACTAATTTATTTTTTATCATTACAGAGGGAAAGAACTAGAAAACTATACTCAGATGATTGGGCTTTTGGAGATGAGGATTTTGAAGGCAGACGTGGCTTTCAAGTGGAAGAAAAAATTGAAAGTGATCGATATGATCTTGGAAATTTTAATGGATTGTTCCGTGAAATGACTGGAGCAGAACTAACTGTATCTTATTTACAAAAACATGGACTCGGCATACCACTTTTGGTCAGAGAAAAAGCAGGTCTTGGTTTACGGGTACCTAGTACAAATTTTGCTGTCAATGATGTCAGGACATGTGTTGGTAAGTAGCTTGATACAAAGCCCTGTTCTCTTTTAGTTTACCAATACAATTTAATGCTATAAATCTATGTTATACACAGGTTCCAAAAGGATTTTGGATGTTATGGATGTTAATACTCAGAAAAATGAAGATATGACAATGAAAGAGTGGCAAAAGTATTATGAAGATGAAAACAAAGACCGTTTGTTAAATGTAATTTCATTGGAATTCAGTCACACAAAATTAGAGAATTATGTACAGTCTCCAACAATAGTGAGGCAAATAGACTGGGTTGATGTAGTATGGCCAAAGCATTTGAAAGAAGCTCAAGTAGAATCAACAAATTTGCTTGAAGACATGATGTATCCAAAGGTACAGAAATACTGTCTCATGTCAGTCAAAGGCTGTTACACAGACTTTCATGTAGATTTTGGAGGTACAAGCGTTTGGTATCATATTCTCAAAGGAGGAAAAATTTTTTGGCTCATTCCCCCAACAGAGAAAAATTTATCTTTGTATCAGGAATGGGTTTTGAGTGGAAAGCAATCAGATATTTTTTTTGGAGATATGGTTGACAGATGTGGTAGAATAACATTGCATGCTGGCATGACTTTATTTATCCCAACAGGATGGATACATGCAGTATACACACCTCAGGATTCTCTCGTTTTTGGAGGAAATTTTTTGCATAGTTTTGGAATAGATAAACAGCTTAGAGTAGCTCAAGTAGAAGAAGCTACAAAAGTACCTCATAAATTCCGGTACCCATTTTTTACCGAAATGCTTTGGTAAGTTCGATTAAGGACAGAAAAATTGTATTTACATGTCATAAACTATTACAGATTTAACAACGAAACTTTCTTTTAGGTATGTCCTGGAAAGATACGTTCACGTTCTCTTAGGCCGAAGCCACCTCGATATATCTGAGACCCAGAGTCAACATATGGTTCCACAAAACTTAAAGCACGTGCACCTGACTCCACTTGAACTTCACGGTCTAAAATCTATTGTTATGTACCTTCATTCTCTTCCATCGACGAAGAAAAATGTTCCAGAACTGATTCGAGATCCTGTCGCCTTGATCCATGATGTTCGTTGTCTTGTTGAGCAACACAGGCATGATAATCCGGAATTAGCAGTGACCGGACATCCCGTTCTACCTCCACCGCCTGTACTGACGATTACTGAGAGAGAAAAACTTGGCATAACCCGAAAGAAACTTATTAGACCACCGCTTCAGGAGAGATCCGACTCAAAATCGTCGTGTCCACGTAGACGACGAACTCGCTGCAAAAAGTGCGAAGCTTGCACGAGAGCGGATTGTGGCGAGTGCGCTTATTGCCACGACATGGTGAAGTTCGGAGGTAGCGGTCGAGCGAAGCAGACTTGCCTCATGAGACAGTGTTTAAGGCCAATGCTGCCCGTCACGGCCTCGTGTAAGTTCTGTGGTTTGGATGGTTGGGGTCAACCACCGGCACCATTGATGGGCAAGCAGCATCCAGTGACACCTTCGAGCTTGATGGAATGTTCTATATGTTATGATATTGTGCATCCTCAGTGCACCGGTCGAAATGTGCAAAATATGGTTGTAAGTGACGATTTACCAAACAGTTGGGAATGTCCAGAGTGCTGTGAAACTGGCAGAAACTTGGAGTCCAGGCCAAGGCAGTTAAAAGCGGGTAAAAGAAAATTATCAGTGACAAGTGCATCCGCGTCCATTCAGCCGCCAGATTCTGAAAAAGCTACGACGCCAAGTAAAAAACTTCGAATAAATTTGAATGAAGTACCAATAATTTATTTAAACTTTATTTATAATTTACAAACTTGACTTATAAACTGATTTATATATTTTCTTTTAGAGTTGGAATGACCAAGAGGTTGCTGAAGGTCACCAAAGAACGTATCCTCAAAACCAGCAAACGTCTCCAACAGTCAATAGAACTCCTGTTACGGTAATAAAAAAGCAGTTTCCTGTGGCGCGACCTGTTCAAGCTGCCCCGGTTCACAGATCGAATGATTTTCAAGAGCAATCATACGTATATAATAAGAAAACAATTCTCTCGGTATTCAAGTATTTATCACGAAAAGATCTTGTGAATTGTGCACTGGTGTGCAGGACTTGGGCTCAATTCAGTCTTGATCCTAGTTTGTGGCGAAAAATAGATGTTTCACACAGTGGTCTGTCGGCTGGACATTTGTCTGGCATCGCACAACGGCAACCAGAAACCCTTCTTTTAGACTGGACAAATATAGCCAAAAGGCAGTTAGCTTGGCTACTGATCCGACTGACCAAACTCCAGAATCTTTCATTAAAAGGTTGCAACTGGGCTGGAGTTTACGCTTTGAACACATCTGCTTGTCCTCTCTTAACGACGCTTGATTTGAGCTTTGTCACAGGTGATTGCATAAAATAAGATATGAAATATAAACAATTTATAAAAAATTAAAATAAAATGTTTTAGGATTGAATGATTGCAGTCTACGGGAGATTTTAAGTCCTCCTAGTGATTCTGGAGCCGGCCTAATCGAGAAAACGTCAAGACTTAGACATCTCCGAAATTTGTCACTCTGCGGATGTGATATATCAGACGTAGCATTACGCTACATAGTTCAGCATTTATCTTACATTCGAACGCTCAATCTTTCAAGGTGTACCAGGGTTACAGACGCTGGAGTGGCGCAACTGACGTCACCACCTGCAGCTACTATTACAACTCTCGTTTCGCTTAATTTATCTGGCTGTAGGCTTTTGACTGAGCTGAGTTTGGACTACTTGCTCAAGTGTCAAGCTTTAAAACATTTGGATCTAAGAAACACGATACAAGTATCAATGCAGAAAGTGGCTGGTTTTAGGGCGAAGAGTAATGTTACTTCATTTCTCGTGGATGCTAGTACAATCGTGGAAACAAATCATTCTCATCCAGAGGTAAAGCTTCCAGAGCCGTCGATGGATGTGCGAGCAAATTTTGAAGACGATGTCGCCAAATTTTCAGTTGTTTCAAATAGTTATCAGATGTTCGAACGGCAAAGGTGAATCCCTTAATGGAAAGGAAGTGAGCCAAGGATAGAACTGTGCAAATAAATGCAGAATTTATAGAAATTTTTCATTGTAATGCGTGACGCTATTGTATTTATTGGAAAATAGGCTTACGCTGGGTGCGAGAAATGGTTCACAAAGACGGTATTATGAATTTCATGCAGAACAGTGGAGTCTTCTGATGCAATACGTTTGTTTTTATACGTGAAAATAATAAACGCGTTCTGTTGTTGTGATTGGCAACTTAGATTTAAAAATGTGTTTAAAAGATGAGTTACGTGTACTAATAGTTCCTAATATAATATGAAAAAAGTTTCATGAGAGCGAAATTTATGAATTTTTTCCTATCCTAGGTAAGCTGCAGATATAACGTAGTATTTTATATGCCTAGATGAAAGTGTAATTTAGCGTCATCATTTAATCCTTGTATTGAAATTGGCGTGAAGATTATTTCTAATTATTTGAGTAAAAATGAATAATGTTATTTTCAATATTTTTTTACGAAATTATGCATGCAAAGGAATTATTTATTTGAAACGAAAGTTAAGTATTGTAAAAAAAAAAAATAACTAGTGAACAGAATTAACGAATTAAGAGTGGAAAATCAACGTGTAACAATATTTAAAAGAAATGTGATTGGCAGTGGCGTGCAATTTTTTTATACAACAGAAGGAATGTTTCACTCCGCATCTGCGTACGTAACTGCTTGTAATGTATACAAAATAAAGCCTTCCAAGATATTATTAGACAAAACAGATTTAATAAGTATTAGTAAAATAATTTTTACACATAGTAGAATAATTGTGGGTTACCTCAACATGACAAACATTAATTGAAAAAATCTTGTAAAGAATAAAATACTTGTATCTTAGAAGGCATTATTTTAATTGTTTACATTAGGTATAATAATATTGTTTTGTGCACATTGTGTAATTATACAACAAAGTATAAATTGAGTTCGTTTATACAATTGATACTATTGTTTAATATGTATGATTTCACGAAAAATTAATTGTAAAATACTTAAGAATCCAGATAGAAATAATAGCAAAAATCAACACTGTTTCTGTTTCTCTTTTATTTATTAAAATTTTAAAATTCTAAAATGGTTTCCAAGAAATTATATAAGTAAAACTTGATATCTTATATAAAGTGTTAAAAAATAAAAAAATTAAATTATAGTACTTTTATATTTACATCTCGCATTATCGCGTTCTGTACAATGTATACTGATTAATTTTTGGACGAAATTTCGCTTGCAACATTAACAGCAGCAGCAAGATCTTGTTCCTTTTTTAACCTCTCCATTATTAACTCTGCGATTGCTTTTTGAGTTCTTCTTTGAAGTTTTTCCAACTTGTCGGATATGTGTCGTTTCAAATCCCAGTCTGGCTTTCGAGGTGCAAGATTACTAATGTCCTATAATAACGATAAAAACAATTAAATAATTTCCAGATAAGTATTACATTTTTGATTCTCTACATTTTAAGAATAATACGTACCAATTCTTCAATGACTGGTTTTGCTGTTGCTGCTTGTAGTTGATCTTGCACTTCGGCTTCCACATCGCCAGCCTTAGCATCTTCCAGAGCCGTATCTTTAAGAGAATTGTCTTGCGGTTTATAACTTCTGAATTTTGGTCTGAAATCAGTCGTAAAATTTTATTATTCGTACTTTACCAATCCGCAAGATGTGTAAAGTAAACAAATTTTGAAGGTTAGGGTCTACACATACGCTGGAAGTTGTGATGTGTTATTCTTATCCTGTGCATTTTCCTCATTTTTTCTCTTCAAATTTTGCAATCTTTCCTTGCGCTTCAGAGCCTCATCCACAAGAGTACCTACTTTTTCTTCTTCTATCATTTTCCACTAAGTGTATTGTCAACAGTCAAGGCATCAGATGATCATCAAATCCGCACAGTCCGACTCCGAAGCTCCGCGGCCGAACCGCATTTAATACACGCGTTATACACGCAACAGACGCACACATATGCGACCGCAAGGTGGCTATAAATATACGTACCAAAAGGCAAAACTATTCAAATAAAGCAAGTAGGTACGTGATTATTATTGATTACAGCAAAGAGTAAGTGAAATTATAGAAATGTAAATTCTAATAGACTTTTACTTGTTTAAGGGTCATTTATGTCTATCCACAGAAAATAAATATTACACAACAATATGCTGTTTTCTGAATTGAATTCAGTGCACGTCTAGGATACTTAACCTGTAAAACTTTGCACTTGGTGCCAGGGTGAGTCTCGTGTGTATATCAACACATACCTATATGTAAATGTGTATATTGGAGCAACGAAGATAAAAAGAAGAAAACGAAACATAATAAATCTGAATATGTTATCCCAAAGAATATTGAATATTATTCAGATTTCAAGGAATACAGTGTATCAGATTACTCAGCCATTGACAACCTCAGTTAAAGTATTAAATCGGGATGGAAAAGTTGCAGAGAAATCTGACTTGACGTATCATTACATACAACCAGATGTTGAAAGAATAAAAAGGAAAATGGCAACTGATGACAAGTTTAGAGAGCAATCTAATAATATATTATTTCAATTCCTACATGCAAAATTTGACATAACTCCTAAGGGTTTGCAAAAATACTTTCTGGGGAATGCCGAAAAGTTGAAGAGGGATAATCAGTTGTATCAACAAGAGAAGGTTGATATTCTGGGGTCAGATCTAGCTCTTGCACATTTTATTGTTCAGCATGAAGGTAGGATTAAATTCAAAGGAGACGACAATTGGATACAATTAGACAAAGAGGAACGCAGTAATTTACCAATCATGTTCAATCCAGATTATGTTTTAGAAGCTATTGATGTTAGTGGTATTGAGCTATATTATGAAGCCCTTGAAAATTTCAGGAATGTACCAAAAGTCACGCACATTAATTTTTCAAGATCACCTCTCTTTGATGAATGGTTTATGGATAAATTGACTGCAATGTTTCCTAATTTAGAATACCTAGATGTTTCAGATTGCCCAAGATTATCAGAAAGAGGATTGGAAGCTTTGTATAAAAGTACTAAATTAAAAACTCTGATTGTGACTAATAATCATAGAACAATTAATTTTGAGTTGATGTGCATGATGCTGCTAGATCTTTATCCTAAATTGAAACTTGAAATTCTTGAACCCAAGGAAGAAATACAACCTACTATAAATACAAAACATCTTTGTGATTAAGACCAATGTTTTTTTATTATAACATAGTTATAAAAACAACAATATTTCTCATATTGTAGAAACCCAAAAATGTGTATTAAAATATTGCTTTATTAAAAGTTATAAAATTTTTATTAATAAAATTGTAAGTTATTCAAGATACTTCAGGCTCGTATTTATTTTTTTTTATTCTATATTCTACACTTTTTAATCGTTGAAGTAATTTTTGTTTTGTTTCTGACACTGTTTCTATTTCTGGAGCATAACAAATATGAAGAATACCTCCATAGAAATTGTGACCATCAAGAAAACGCTTCAAAATTCTAGCACTTTGAATTTTAGCACAGTGAACATGGAAGGCTTCTGTAAATATTTCGGTTTCATAATCCGGCATAACTTCCATCTTTTTTATGGCACCATAACATAAACATTTACTTTTTAATTCTTGCCTCAAGTTTAATTTGGGAACACCAGATATAATTATATGTTGCGATTCATCACTGATTGTATAGACTTTGACAGCAGTCCCTTTCTTTCCTTGTCTATACAAAGGTCTTGTACCACAAATATCTTGTTGAACATGATGAGGTAATTTGGTAATTGGTTTATTTTCCATAACAGGATTCTATTTTTTAGTTTTTTGTAAACTACAACATAAAAATCGAATTTCAGTGAGCTATTTTGTAAACTATTAACACAATTACTTTCGATATAGATTAAATTGATACTTAACTCTTTATTTAAATGTATTTATTGAATTTTATTTTTTTCTCTTCTTCTTTTCACATATTGCAGTACTGTCTTGCTTCGTATACCATAGTTTCTAATGTCCTCTTTATCATTAGTCAATGCGTTATCTTCAAAAGACAGATAGTACTTCTTCCATACATGTTTCCAGCTAATTTTCTTATTAACTTTTTCTCTCTTTAATGCTAAATTTGTATGTAGCTTTACCGCTTTTTTAAGATCAATTACAGTAGTATTTTTAGATGGCACCTACAATCAAAACATTAATAAAAATATACACTCTATCTAAAGGACCTCTTCAACAAAGTATATTAAGAAGAATGTTAAATCTTTGTATTATTAAGAGATGCAAAACTAATATTAATGTATCAGTATTTATTTTAGAAGAAAATTCTGAAATTTCGGAGCAACTAGTAATGATTACAATGAATTTTTTAGGTTAAGCCACCTACACTTAAAACATATATTTGGAAAAGTTATACATACGACAATCGACAATTTTGGTAACGGTCCGCGTTCTAAAAACAATTCAATCGATTGTCCTTTTGCAACGGCCGTTTGTGCCCTTATTTCATCAATTGTTGGATCTAATGGTAAATTGCTAAAGAGCGGATCACTTTCGATGATATTAGCAATTGCTTCTTTGGTCAATTTCACTAATTCTTCGTGGGTGAATTCTTCTTTATTCTGCTTTTTTTCTTTTTTGGATTCGTCGCTGAATTTCGGTTCTATTTCTTCTTCAGGTTTCTCCATAAGTACTGTAATGTCATTCAAAACAGAGGAATAAAACTGTTTAAGTACTCTATTTAGCGCCGCTTTGCCCGAAATACCGGGTAAGAGGGGAGGGGGTACAGTATGGTATAGGAAATATATAGGTATATTCTTATGGGAAGTTGGTCAAACAAAATAAGGGTGAAAATAAGAGCAATGCGCGGTTCTACTTATGGTTCTACGTTCTACTTCTATAGTTGTTCTATACACACCCCCAGGAACTATATACATGTATAATAGTATAATGACTATATAGTATATAGATGTATAGTACAAACATTATTTATCGAATGTAATTCAAATACAAGATTTTTAAAGAAAAATGCATACAAAATTATGATAAACATATAAGGATTGCAGAAAGTTACAGCTTTTAAATTTTTTATTAATAAGTTTATATTTATTTTCATTATTATTATGATTGAAGAACAACTTGAATAAATAACGTTTAACTTAAAATAAAAGTGTCTATAGTTTTGATCACGATATCTTTTAAACACAGCAGCAAATGCAATGCTCTTACATGTATTTAAAAACGGGCATTTATAATTCGAATCAACATAAATTTACTAAAATATGTCGTACACGAAAATCGACAGTTTTTCAAAACAATTATTAAACTGAAAAGGCCTTGATTGAAATGAGCATTTTTAAAGTTAGAGTATAGAATTTTTTTTCAGTTATGATAAAATTATAAATTTTCTGTCTAATTGCACGCGTTCAAAAACAAGTTTTAAATAAAAAAAAAATAAACAATAAAACGACACTCTAAAAGTTTTTAAGACTTCCTTTGAATTTCCATTATATTCTGCATAAGAGGCATATAACACAAATAATACAACCAAAAACGTGATTTACAGTTCAATCATTATCGTTATTTTGTATAAGTCGCCATTAATTCCACACAATTGTGTAATTGTACGAGTCAGTGTATTTAATGTACGGATGAATTTTTCGTGTGTAACGACGATCGAGGGTACATCTAATGAAGACCAACACCTCAATCGATTAAATCGACACTGATGCTCACTTTTCGCGCATAATGCTTTTATCATTCTTTGTTGCATTTCGCTTTCTCAACTTTTTACTGTGTCTAAGAATTCTATATATATATAATAGAATACACATTGTTCAGCCCAATTCTGTAATAATTTTCTGGTTTAATAATTATTGACTCTCGTCTTGCTATTTTGCTAGCACAAGTGAATAATTTTTAAACTTTTTTTTCCATTGTATTCTACGAATTGTATACAAAGAAACTTTCAACGACTTCTTTGCGACCGTCTCTTCGTTTCCGTTCGTAATATCAGCCGTATGATCGAAAAGATCAAAATTTATACCACCTCAACACTAAGAAATCGCTTTATGTATATTTATACCTAATGCTGTAAGACTTTTATACGTGTGCCGCTTCTGCACTTATATACTCTTACATTCACCAGATTCTCGCACACATATAGATTACTCATTAAACTCACACTCTTTCGATTTCTTTTTTCTCGTCGCCGCCGTCGTAGTCGTCGTCATCATCATCATCATCATCATCATCATCTTCATCATCATAATAATAATCATAATTTTTTTCATTTATAAATATGTACAGAAAGAAACAAAAATATTTAGCTTCGACATTTTTTAATGCTACTCCAGTATTTGCCTCTCCATTCCATCATTTACTTTTTTGTTTCTTCTCTTTCTTATAACATTTAAAACATTAATCTCTGTTTTTTACTCTATTTTTAAAGAATATTGGAAAACTGTTTTGACGTTTCAGTTTCTATTTTAAACTCATTTTATACTTGATAATTATTTTAACTGATACGTATTTTCGTTTTTATACTTATTTTGCTTAGAATTTTTTATTACATCGTACGCTACCGCTTTTCTTTCGTCTTTCACAGATTTTATTATGCTCAGTACGATGTGTGCATATTTATGATACATGATATAGGTGCTACTTTCAAAAATTTTTTCCACCGAACGTCTTTTAAATTTGCGCATTCAGTAGTTCTTTGATCGATTTTATTTATTTATTTTTTTAATCTTGCTGTTGCTGCGTATATACGTGTAACAATTTACAGGATAAGTCTCGAGAGTTATCCCGAGCTCCCGAATGCTCCTATAAAAATTGTTTGTCTGTGTCTCTTTCTCTCCTTTTTATCCACTATTTCCTTTATACATTATAAAATTTTACAATTTGTTTTCTGGTACATCAATGAAATATGTAACATATACATTATACAAGCTGTATGTTGCAACGAATTTGAAGCGCAATTTCAAAAGACGTGTCGGCTCAACAAGAAACCATTTTTGTGGGTGTACTCTTGATTTAGTTGCGCAACGTTTAAAATCTTTATAGAACACTTGAGTCTAAAAAACTGAATGGATTTAAGAACATGGTGTAATGAGGATCCTTTTTAATGTTTTTTTTTCTCCCATTCATTCCTACTGTATTATAAATCTGGTAGAAGTCACGTGTAAGTATATTACAATAGAGTTTAGACAGATAAATTCTGCCAAACGCACGTATTTCCTTTCTTTTATCATTCATTATCTATCTAGTTTTACAAGCCTTAGTGTTAGTATTGTATTAATATTCGATACGATGATGATAATTCATAAAAATTTTATTTTTTCTGAAACCATGGGCTTGTTATTATAAATCATCAGTAAGTGAAAAGACACAGGATTACTGTATTTATTCTTGGTTTATCGTTATCTTGCCATGACAAATGTTGGAGAACTTATATTTGCTGTTAAATAAGAGTGCCATCGTTACTGTACTCACTTTTTTCATATATCCCTTTTGTTTACTTTGAGCCACAATATTATATATTTTTTTGTATGTTAGCGCAGCACCTCGAGCGAGCAATGCAAAGGTATTTTTTCCTTGATTTTAACAAGTGAAGAATAATCGCGGAGTATAAGTCAAGAAAATTGTAAAAGAGATAGAATAAGGGTATTAAAGCAAGGTAAGTTGTAAGTTTGTCTTTGTTGTTGTTTGCTTAATAGGAAAGACAACAGCGAACCAGTTGAAATTCGAATGCACAGCTGACTTATATTAAATATACGTACATACTGCACTTCAAAACTTTGTACAAAGTATATATTAAATTGTATTAAATATTTTATGAGTTTAAAGTATTGTTTTTATAAAAAGTTTACAAAGTATAAGGATATTCATTGAATATTAACACGGATTAGCATTGCAAACATATACAAACGTAATTATTACTGAAATGAAGAATGATCTATGAAAGAAACTAGAAATTAGTGCATTCAATAGTTAAAAAGGAATATATATATATATATATATATATATATATATATATATATATAAAATTTACTATTTAAAATCTGCAACATAAAACGCGAAGAACGTAATAGAATAGAGGCTAAACATGGAAAAATATGTAGGATATTCGATAGAGGCGAATAAAAAAACAACGCGAAATGTAATTTATTACCATTTTTTTATACGAAAAAACATCGTCTCTATTAATTTTGAAGAATATATTTATAACAAGCCAAACTTACTTAATATTTTGCCATAGCAGTTTTCTACTTAAAAATTATTCTCTGATTTCTCAAAATTTTATTTGCTTCTTAAAAATCACGTTAGTTATAACAACGAGAAAAGCGCTTATACCGCATAATAATAGATTTATAACTTCTTATTTCTTTTTAGGTTCTACGCTCTGTGTTGTATGTAAATTTTCAATTTAAAAAAACTCTTTCTAAGAGTCATGAGTAAAGCAAAGTTCTAAAACAACCGAAAGAATTATTAGAAGACAAAGCCACTATTTCGCAATCGCTTTTCTCCTTGCTTTGATGGAACGTGACCAAGAGAGAAAAGAGAGAGAGAGAGAGAGAGAGAGAGAGAGAGAGAGAGAGAGAGAAATCAGAGCTTTTCCCTTTAAATTACTCCCTTCTTCAATAACACTATCTTGTCTTATCTTTCGCTCTCCCTCTAACGGGTTTGTATGTATAGTAGAAATGAATAAATTCGTAAGTAAATGTTATGCATTAATTGTAATAATAATAGTAATAATAATAATAATAATAATAATAATAACAATAATGACGAGGTGATCTAAACAGTGCTAGGACTAGTGCTAGTGGGTTTTTCTTTTGTTGTTTTGTCTTTCTCTCGCTTTTCCTCCATTATGCAACGTCTTTTCTCTCTCTATCATCATCGCTGTTTCAATTACCTCGTTTTGGCATTTTCTCTATTCTAGCTCAGCTTTCGTTCGCTCATACTCGCTCTCGTTGCTACGTACCGTGAATGAGGATTTAGAGGCGGCAGGAGGAGATGGAAATAGGTGAGGGTGAATGGGGTATTAAAGTTGCGGCAACTTGTCATCGTCGCGAGAGTGCGAGGGTATAATGGTTGCGGCAGCTTGAGTAGACGCCGGGATACAGCATGCCGGATGGGTAGCAGTGGTGCTGATAGGCGATGGTGATGGAGACGACTGATGCTGTTGCTGCGGTTGGTAAAGGGGGAGGAGGCCTCGTTAGTGCGGAGGCGGTGGTTCCGTTGACTGATTTCTACCATCGACAGTTCTCACAGGTTTTCGACGTGACGGCCCGGTTGTTACACCGACGGGTCCAACGCCACCACGCAGATAGGCCTGCGCTGGAGGCGTCGCCATCTGTTCCCTGATTGTACCAGTACCGGTATTCCTTATTGGCAGTGGCTGC
Source organism: Philotrypesis tridentata (assembly GCA_018906965.1). NCBI lineage: Eukaryota > Metazoa > Arthropoda > Insecta > Hymenoptera > Pteromalidae > Philotrypesis > Philotrypesis tridentata. The sequence continues at coordinate 1,246,751 of JACCIB010000019.1, read as the reverse complement.
TGCAGTACCTGCAATGAAGATCAAAGCTTAGATTTATTTGTCTATGATTTTAAACAGTATACATAGATGAATTTTGTGGACATAAATCAAACGTTTTGACTTATTTGAATGATCGATTTCTAGTCAAAACTGTAGATATTGATTACTTGTGCAATAAGCAGTTTTTGATTTTCAATGACGTAACAAAATGTTATGTATCGTAAATACGAAAATTCGAGCAACTGATCTTTTACTTTGATTTTCTATAAAAAATATAATTTTATCTGTATTTTGATTTTTTCCGATTATTGTTAAACATTTAAATAAAATATTTTTAAGAATAGGTCGAAGCCTACTTAGAGCCAAGCTTAAAACCTCAATGTAAGCATCGTTTTTTATCGCAAATAAAATAACTGGCGTAAGTTAAAATATCATACAAGTTAAAAAAATTCGATTGATACACTCTCCTTAAAACAAAAAATGTTTTTGAAAATGGAACGGAAATCATTAATCATGAACTAAAAAAGATTAACGATATTGCTTTAGATAAAGATTTTTGTTTATCCTTTGCACAATAATACACTATTATCGGTTCAATTTTTCTTATTACTAAGCCCATTTATTGTAAAATATGAAAAGTGCGATTTCTGGTTGAGATCATTATCATATTAAGCTGGCTATACGACATCCCCTTAAGTAATCTCAAAATAAATATTTAGACACATAAAAGCTTTTAATTGCAATTTAATATTTATATAAAGAATTGCGTGCAAAAAATTATATTTTTAGAGATAATCAATTTTTATATAAGCGTTTATCTTTTCGAACAAACTATATTGTACATAATTACTTATACAATCCTTTTATATCCAAATCGTTCTCATTAATGCCTATAATCATAATTTTAAAAAAAGTTGTAAATGCATGCTTATAATTTTTTAAATTACCATACTATAATTAACATTAAACTTGGATACTAATCTGACTGACTTTGTTAAAATAATATGTTTTTCAAATTAAATAATTTATATTATTTTACTTCATTGAAGTACTGTACACTTGAATTTCATTAATTAAAAAAAAATATCTTAGACCAAAGAGAACTAAAAACTGAAGAAACTCAAACCTGTTTGCAATGTAGATTTTTCAGGAAAGATGCTAAAAGATAAAAAATCTGTTTTACATCTTGTTAAATGATATTTTTTTATCATATGAATTTAAGTATGAAAAACTACAAATTTATTATCGTTATTTCAACAGTTTTACAGTTCATAATTTTAAAAGTAAATCTTAAAAAGTTACATTTATTTTCACAACAAAGTATGTTATATTTATTTATGCATTTTTAATCTTTTTGCATCTCGTTGTGAAAATATAAATATATGGATAACTTAATTTATGGGCGGACTAATATTTTATTTTATTAAAGGTTAAAGATTTTTCGAATCACTAACACTGTTGTATTAGTTAAAAAATAGGTGTTTATAATATATCTACTTAACTTATAGATACATTGAATCAACTAATTTTTGTATTCTGGATAACTAGATAAACGATAATTATTCATAAAAAGGTAAAAGACTTACCAGTGGTTGAGGTATTACGTGCATTAGCGTTTGTACAACGGGTGCCGTGCTTTGCGCTGAGACAGCGTTTGGATTAGCTGGCAGTCCTTGGTTTGCTGCGGTCGCCGTCGTCGTAGCTGATGCAGCCTGATGCAAGTTATTCGCGGAAGTCACCTGCATCGAAGTATGCTGCAGCTGCTGTTGCTTTGTAAGAGCGGTGGCGCCGCTTGGTTGCTCCCTTTTACTACCGGTGGCACTTTCTTGAACTATGGATCCAGATGCGCTTGCTAATTTTTTAGCTGTTGCGGTGCTCGGCGTCTCAGGACTGCTCATCACCGTGGATACGCTCGAAGCGGGCGTTTGCACAGTGCTCGACACAGGTTGCTGTTGAGCGGTCGTAAGATCCGGCAGCGCTTCTACCAAAGTGCTGACTACAAGTTCGCGTGTAAACAGACTACGGTTAGCACTTTCCCGCTCAATGCTTTGCAATTGTGAATCAGATGGCGTACTGGCTATGCATCTGTAATTGTTTTTGTTTTTCTGTTAATTTTCTGTTACATATGAAAATGAATGGGTACAATGATGTAATTATCAATCGTTAATTACCGAGGAAGAAGAAATGTGGAGTTTTGTGAATTCGAGGCTGAGACACTGGATGGATTGGCAGAGCTGGCAACATTATTGTTACTAGCTGTATTATTCGCAACGACGCTAGACATAGTACTTGAATTATTTCCACTGCTGCTAGCCCCACCAGCAACAGAGTTGATTACATTATGCGTTTGCCGTTTCGGCAATCGTTCTAATTGTTGCCTTGCAGCCTTCAAATAAGATACTAAGTTAGATATTTTTTCTTGTCAAAACTTTTAAAATACACAATATAATACTTACTCGCACTTGCTGACGTTCAAGTTGTAATTGCATTTGTAACTGTTGTAATTGCGATGGCGCTGACGAACTTTGAACTGCATTTCCACTACCACTGCCACTAACTCCAGTTCTTCGAACTCCAGATAGCTGGGAAAGTAATTCTGCTATTGGGTCTATTCCATCTCTGCTACTTGGGCTAAGTCCACCCGAGGAACTAAAATGCATGTTAGACCTGAAATTGACCAATCATTATTGAAATGCTACCTACATGCATTAATATATGTTATATTTGATAAAATATTTCTCTATATATTTTTACAGAATAAATTAAAGAAAAAAATATGATCAAAATAATTTTACAAGCAGTTCATTAAACACCTGCGAGGCCTGGATGTGCTAACACCTCTAGGTGGATGTGTTATCCGCCGATTTCCATGCCGATTGGAAGCTGATTCATCAAGAAAACTTATTAAATCTCTTGGTCCACTGCGATGCTCTAGTGTTAAATGGCCAGCAATGTCATCCGTAACAAGGTTTGGCTCACCACCAGGCAAATATGCACACACTGGGCATATCTGTAATCATTAAAGTGTACAAATTAAGAAAATAAAATACAGAGAATTAAAACTATTTAAAGTTAAAGTGCTGCAGTGCTTTTAGGTTAGAAAATCTTTTTAAGTTACTCCAGCATTTGTAAGATCACAATATTAGTAATCACAATTATTATTAATCATTTTAATATTATCCATCATTATTTTATAATTTTTTAATATCAATGTACATCTAAACAACTAATAAAAATAGAATATATTGTAGTTACATTATTGATATACTATTTATATAAGAGTTATTTATATAGCACATTATTTTGCTCATTCTTATTCCTTGACCAATGTAGTTAATACAGTAAAATGTAAATAAATATTAAAAAACTGCAATAAGAACTCACAGTTAATAAGAATAAAGTTTTTGTAATGTAAATGCAATTCAAATTAATTAAGAATCAATTTTAATTTCTTCTCTAGAACTGCTAATTTTGGTTAGGTTGTGTATTATGTATTGAATGACACATCAGTAAACTTTTGTTTTCTTTAAGACTAAAAATCCTAACCGATACCAATGATGAGTGATTAATTACAAGTAATTGAAAAAGAAGTTTCACTCTTTTTACTTAATAATCCTTATACAAGAATTGATTCACAAAATTAAAATTGAAATTTCAAAGAGAACAATAAGTTATGCTCAGTTCAGTTAACGTGAAATAATGATTTAACTTAAATTGAGATTAAATATTTTTGTAGAATTTTCATACCACTTCAAATGAGGTGTCGGGGTGATCTGCAGCTACATGCTCTTGTAGTGTTGTTTCTGTGAATCCCATCCTTGTGCAGTATGGACAAGTTAAAGATTGAGGTTGTTCTGTACTCACTCCTTCTCCTCCATAGTAAAGTTCTAACATTGAATAAAGCAATCATAAGTATAAAAATGGAATAACAGTTATTTGCAACATCTAGTAATGAACATTCTAATTTACATTATATTGTATGTATTCACACAACTTTACAAAAACAGCTTGTATCCCCAATTTGGGTATATAAATAGAATATTATGACAATAATGAACATTGGAATTTTTCTTGTGAAATTCTAAAAATAAATGAGTCAAAGATTGACTGGAAAAAATATAAAGAAAACATGACAATTCTATGATTATTGAATAGCTTTACTACCAACTTATAACAAAGGAAATAACAAAAGATTTGAGATTCTAAAACAAGTATCTTTATAACGCAAAATCCCAAGAAAAAGATGGATAAAGGCCAGAAAAACTCTGTCCATGGCGCAAACGTGTAAAGGTTGGCAAAAAGCCAAAAAGTAAAACGCTCAAAGAACAAGCAGATAAAACAGATCGACTTTCTTAACTCATGATCTCAAAATTGCAGCTTCTATCAATTGAAATGATTGAAAACTTTTGTCCCTTTAATTCATACAAAACACTCAGTGTTTAATAGCAGAAACCTTTTTGTAAAGTGAGCATTCGTATGTATGTATAGATAGCAAAGAAAAGGAGAGCAAAAATCTGCTATGCAAGTCTTACCAAAATCTGATCTTGTGAGTATGCACTGCATGGGATGGTCAACCAGATGGCGAGTGGTACTGGCGCCACCCTCATAGCAGCTGGCGCACAAGTCATAGTCATAGCATACTAGGCACTTGTATCTGCGGCCCCGAAAGTTTCCTTTCATGCAGGAATCACAGCTTACCCCTGCAAAAGTAAGGCAAGAATTGTCATCATCTGGCTGTCACAAGCAACGAGGCCATGGTCAACAACGCAGCAGCCAGAAGTGGAACAGGCAGCGCATTCAGCAATCTGCTTTAGTCCATGGCTTCGGAGCGAACCATGTCCCTGTACAACAACCGAGCCTGGCAGTAGTTGGCTTTACGTTGAAAATAGATAAAAAAAAAGAAACTTTAATTTCCTGATTCATCGCGTGCTGCCATCTGGCCTCTGACATTAGTCGGTGCACAAGGAGTTGAACAGAGAGAGAGAGAGAGAGAGAGAGAGAGAGAGGGAGAGAGAGATAGTGAGTGAGTGAGTGAAAAAGAAGCAATTCTTACGTATCTCCATCTCTCTCTCTCTCGCTCTCGTTCGCATATCCCCGAGAGGAATTCCGCTGCCTCGCGCGAAGGCTGCTCACCAGGAGTCGTTGGAAACTCTTGGCTCTCCTCCCGCTCCCCCCCCGCCCACCACGACAGGGAGGGGGCGAGCCCTCGCGAGAACGGCTGGCTCGATTCGCGAATGCGCGAGAGCGAGACAGAGATAGAGAGAAAGGCCATCTACGTACCATCATGTCGACTCATTTTCCGTGTAGAATATCATATACGCTGGCGTGTCTTGGCGGCGCACGAGGGTTTCTGCCCTCGTGTGCTGTGTGGCTACTCTCTTTCTTTGTCTTTGTTGGCGCTGCCTCGTCGACGAGCGACGAGTCCCTCCTATATATCCTCCTCTCTCGCGTTGTTGCTGCTGCTGGCTGGCACCTGAGCAGTAGCCTCTCCGCACGAGACAACACACTCTACTTATGTATCCACACAAACTCTCGTAGTCGTAGTCGTCGTCGTCGTCGTCGTCGTCGTTGGGCGCAGCGCGCTAAGTCTCTTGCGGAGCAGAGTAGCAACAGCACTGATGTCTTTTCCCGACGATAGACGACACGGCTGTACTCTGGCTCGAGCTGGGGCCTTCCTCGCGGCTGCGGCCAAAAATGTGGAAAAAAACCTCGGCTACTTTGCTGCTGCTGCTGCTGCAGGCTGGCCTCCGTCTCTCTCTTCCCGTGTTGTACGCTCTCTCTCTCTCTCTCTCTCTTTCAGTCTCACTCTCTCTCTCTCTCTCTCGCTCCCTCACTAGCTACGTTCACGTATACACACGTATGTATATATACGCACAGACACAGCGCACGAATACACGCGCCCGCGTTCTCCGTGTCCGTGTGTGTGTGCGTGTGGACTATATATTGCGATCGTCGCGCTCAGCTCAGAGGCTATAAAATCGCAGTTATATTGTTATATATCTTCGACACTGCGCCCTGCCTCTTGCGTGCGTGCTAGCGAGCGAGCTGTGACTGCTGCGCGAGCTCTCCTCGACGTGCCGTGCTGGTGCACCAGGTTCAGAAATGGAAGTCGGAGCGCGCACTCTCACACACGTTCCTGTATTGTGTACTCCCGGGAGCCGATGACGAGCTGCTGCAGCGACGTGCACGCACGGGGACACTCGTCGTCGTCGAGAAAGAGGGAGTATGAGAGATGCGCGCGCGAGCCCAGCTCTCCTTGCTCCGTCTGAATCTGAATGATGCGGGCAGCACTGGCAGCAGCGGAGCGGGATAGCTCTGGTATAGTAGTCTGGTGTCTCTCGCGCCGTATCCGTGCGGACACACGAAAGAGAAGAGAGAGAGAGAGAGAGAGAGAGAGTTTGCTTGGCTTGGCTCGTATATGTATATATATATATATATATAATGTAATGCTCCGTATGCATGCGTGAGCTGCTCGTGCGTGTGTATTCTATATACCTATATATTATTAATGTACGTGTATGTACTCGATAGCCCACACTCTATACTGCACCGACTGCACCGCGAAGCACGTCTGCACTGCTCCGCGCACTCACACGAGACTGCGGGCGCAAGCGCGCGTAAGTATACATGTATTTGTGTAAGTACATATATGTACGCGCGGATGGTTGGTTGGTTCGTTGGTTGAAGGGAGAAGGAAATATAGCGAGAGCGGCAAGTGCGCAGGATTATTTCTCACTCTCGTCACGGCGGCTCGCGCGCGGCGGACGATTATCGCGCGATTGCGCCCCTTCCTGGGACTCTATAGCGGCGGCGGCGTCTCTTCTTCCTGGAGGCTAGATCGACGAGTTGCTCTAAACTTGCATGTGCAGACACGCACACTATCGCTAAACGGTCAACGGATAATAATTACGTGCACGATGCGTGATCAGTGGACTTATTTTACAGGGCTTACTGCGTAGCGATTAGCGAACGAGAGCAACAGAGAGGGAGAGAGAGAGAGAGAGAGAGAGAGAGGGGAAAGCTCTCGTGTAGTACTTGGAGCTTTTCCGCGAAGAATTCCTCTTGGATTTTCGAGGTTATTCTCGAGCTTTTTTTAAACTTGGAACGGAATCGCGATGGAAACCCGCACGTATATCTATATAGGATTAGGATAATATACATAATAATACACCGCGCGGGATGGTGATCGCGGGTTATTCCGGAGGGTTGAAAGCACCCTGTTTTATCGGCGGAGTGTGCTTCTTGGAAGAAATTTGAATTCGCAAGTAGGTATATCACATGATCACGTACAGCTATTACGTATATGTATGTAGATATAATTTATCATATTATCATTGTGATTATCATCATCATTACTTATCCAACAGAGGATTTGAAGAGGCGCCATTGCGTTGCGCCGTGCGCGTGATCGTTTGAAGATCGATTGTGATTGGTTCTGAATTCGGGATGGGTCTGTTCTGCTTTCTTAGGAGATTATAAGACGATGTCAAGGACCACGTAATGAACATAATCTTACATTTTAATTATATACGTACAGGTACACCATAAAATATAATAGGTCTCGTTCGTTTAAAATGCTTATTGTCTGTTTGTTTCACAACAATCGGAAACATTTTTCGTCATGCAAATAAGTAGCGCGTAATTCAAATATTTTTACAACAAATTTGCAATCCACACGCATTGAGTTAATTAATATCAACTACTTCTTTGCACCACTATAACTTTTGCAATTAATGAGAATACTGCATAAACTACAAATACAAATGCTTTTATTTTCTCTCAATAATCACTCAGTTCAGTCTTCTACTTACTTATAACTTGATGGACATATGACACAAAAATAAACGCGAAGTTTCTTCAGTTTGCGAAATTTTTTCGCGCTCTAAGATAAATTTTGCGCGCTAAATGTTGTAATTCGATTTCTTTGTTTATGATATAACTATTGCTAATCAACATGTCAGAAAAGTTACGGGCAGTGTGCTTATTTATTTAGTAAAATACGACGAATGTTAAATTTTATCGACTAATATTTATTATCCGCTTAACGTATTGTTCGACCTTCTTAATTTACACAATATTTTTATACTAGGACTAGTCGCTCTACAAAAATTGTTACAAAAATATTATTTTGTAAGAAGAGCTCCGTAAATTAATGATACGATTGTATTGTATTGTATATGCAATATGCATATTGCATATAATATATGTGATATTCGCATAATACAATATTTGTACAGATGAAAATATCGTAAATAAAGTCAGAAGTAAGTACACGTCGTGCTGATCGCATATGATTATTAATGCAGGCCGCTTTAATGAAAAAACTTATCGTGTTATCGTTTTGAAAATTCCATGAAAATTCATGCGTTTGTTCTCGCGCCATGCGTGTCGCGCGCGTGTGATGCGTCCGTTACGGCGTGACAAGCGATTTTTGCGTCTTCGGGTTTTCCTCGCGCGTGCATTGCACTTTTCATCATATCGATGTATGTACACATGCTGCTTACATGACATTCACTGTATACAGTACATACATGCGAATATAGCTGCACATGTATAAATTCTGCAGTCCGCTGATGATACATTGGGGATCTGGTTGTAAATAAGCGTAGGATAAGTAGGTGCAATTCTTTTCTTTTTGCTGCTCTCTTTTTCACTAGTACAGGTAATGATAATAAGTACTTACATTCAACTAAGTATATTCGATTATTTAGATTTCATTCGTTGTCAATCTACAATAATTATAAAATAAGAAGGTGGAATCTTTTTAGCTGCTGTTTTTCACTAATAAAGGTTATATATAATATATATAATATATATACATAAATAATTTAGATTTTATTCATTGGCAATCTTCATTATTGAAGGAAAGTTTGAGATTATTAGAAATTGCTTTTTATCTCTTCGATGTAACATACATTTATGGTATTTATATAATTTTTTCTGAAAGTTTCAATTCAGCATAATTCTTTATTGGATTTTTACAGTATTAGCTAGGATAAGGATTTATCATGACTTCATCCAACACTGATAAGCAGAATGGAAGGCAAATCCAAGGTGAGCCAGTGGTGTTCATTTTTTTTAGTTTTGGAATATTTATCGCTTATCTATCACTAATGTTTATGGCCAACATTGATTATTTTTTACAGATTTTGAAGAAGTACACATTCCAGTGCCTTGGGGATTTATAAGTGGTTAGTATTTATTTTCTAACTTTTTGTATTTTAGTCCTTGTTTCTACTTTCACACTATTAATTGAGCTATTGAGTAAATAACAATAGAAATCAAATTTGCTTTGGATGAAGTATAGCTTGTTATTGTGTATTAATATAAAAAATGTAGGCCAGTGGTCGGGTCCATCTAATGTACAGCCAATACTTGCACTGCACGGATGGCAAGATAATGCAGGAACATTTAAGAATCTTACGCCGATGCTTCCAGAAGATGTTTCCATTCTCAGCATAGATCTTCCAGGCCATGGCTTTTCATCTCACTTCCCACCAGGCCAATTTTATTACATATTTTGGGAAGGAATTATTATCATTCGTAGAATTGTTAAACACTACAAATGGGATAAGGTTAGCTGTGAGACTTAAAGTATTAGTAAAGGTTTCTGGGACTACTGGTATTTGCTATTTGAATTTACAAAACTTGCTCCGATTCTAATGATTTAAAGGGCATAAATATAAAAAATGATTGCCTTTTACAAAAAAATGTTAGTAAATGTGTCTCAATTTTGTTTCCATCAAATAGGTTTCAATGTTTCATAATATCCAGTGCAAAGATATAAAAGTGTTAGAGAAATTCGTGATTTAATTTTAGTTTTTCAACATTGCGATTACCAATTCAAATAAAATACTTTTGAATGTACCACTACTGCAAATAACTTGTAATTTTAAAAACTTCCAAACATCTATCACCTATATTTTACAATATATTCAATGGATGCAATATTTTTATTAAATAGTTTAGCTTTTTTTAAATTTTTAGCACATACAAAATATATCAACCATTTACTAAATTCATTATTCACAGGAAAATGGTGGGGTCCAAAAGAGGTACAGCCAATCATAGCATTGCATGGTCGTCAAGATAATGCAGGAAGCTTTGATAATTTAATTCCATTAATCGGTAATCACATTTCTGTGCTGTGTTTGGATTTGCCAGGTCATGGTTTGTCTTCTCATTATGTGAAGGGCCAGTTTTATTTTGTGCATTGGGAGGGCATCATTCTACTGCGTAGAATTGTAAACCATTACAAATGGAGCAAGGTTAGCTAATAAATAATAGTAAAAAAATTTGAAAAAAAAAATTTGTAAATCGGAGCAAGTTTAAAATTCTTATAAATTTATGGATCATTTTTAAAATAAATTTTTTCTTTAACAAAATAAAAAATATTTGTGTATATAATATATGTTACAGTATTTTTAATCTTCATAATTACTAAGTACATGCTAAATTCTTAATAACATAATTTTTTTTACTAAATAGAAAAATAATAATGATTACTATTAATATTTTTCTTTAGGTAAAACTTCTTGGCCATTCACTTGGAGGTGCCATATCATTCTTGTATGCAGCAGCATATCCAGATGAGGTGCAATTTGTGATAAGTTTGGATATAGTCAGCCCCAGTGTCAAAGAAATAACTAAAATAGCAAACATAACTGGCGATCAAATTGATAAATTCCTTAAATATGAAACTTTGACTCTTGACAATGTTCCATGTTATGAATACTCAGAGATGATAGATATTGTTGAACAAGCTTATGGTGGCTCAATCACCAGAGAAAGTGCAGAGGTCTTAATGAAAAGGGGTATGCAGCCTGCACTTACTCCAGGGAAACATTATTTCAGTAGGGATCCAAGACTAAAGGTGAGATTAAATTTCTATGTTCATTCAGATTATTATTAATAAAATATTATGATTAACTTTTAGGTATCACTGTTAGGAATGTTATCTATGGATTTGGTACTCGCCTATGCAGCTCAAATTAAATGTGCTTATCTGAATATCCGAGCTGTACCTGGAATGGTATTTGACCAACCAGAAAACTATCAGAAAGTTCTAGATGTGATAAAAGTGACAGCGAAAAAATTTGAATATCACGAAGTGGAGGGAACGCATCACGTCCATCTGAATAATCCTGAACGAATAGCTCCAATTATTAATGAATTTATTAAACTTTTATAACGGCAAGAACTCTAGTTGCCGTAGAGATGCAGATGCTTGGTAAAGGATTATATTCAGAATATTGAAAATATAAGGGGGCTAAGGTTTTCTTCCGTTTGTAGCATAATTTATTTAATTTTGTATTCGAAGCGTTGACTGTTTCGATTTAATTTAATGAATTTGTATCTTTTCCCACCTATTGTTCTTCCATTTATTTAAGCGCATTGAATGCGATTTGTTGCGTTATTTTTTTTTATGTTGACCAGCGCTTTAAGATTGTTACTAGAACAGTAATTAAATACATGACGATAAAAAGCATAAACATTTTCTGATTGTTGAACTACTATTTTATACCTGAAACAATAACTTTTGTTTAATTACTATTATTTAGACCTTTTCACATTGATTTTTCTTATATTGATCGTTAACGTTGTTTCTTTGCTTGGATTGGTAAAATTAAAAATTTTAAATTACTCTAAATTAAACTGTAAGAATAATGTTATTATTTTTTAGAATTTGGTTTCATATTAGTTTCCCATATATAGATGAGGTTTTCGAGTTCCAGTACTATAGATTATAAAATGACAATATAATTATACACGAGATATATTTATAAAAAATTTTATAATAAAAACTCAAAACCATAAAACTTTTCTGCTCACTGCATTATAAGAGATTCTATTCTATTCTATGTATGGTTATCGGCACCAGAGAATAGTACGACCATCAATAGACGGTCTGTAAGAGATTAAAAATGTTTAAATAAGCGACATGTTGCTTGTGATATGATGACTACAATAATTACATGAAAATACTTAAAACGACAATTATAACTTTTAAGACGTACACGTACGGGAAAGTTATTCTCACGTTACACTTCTTTAATGTAATGTTTATGTGTAATGTATACCTGTTGTATGTGTGTACAATGTACATGCAATATATTGTATGTATAAAAAGGAATTGTATGTTTATGTGAGCTTCGTGAACGACGTGAATGTCACTTTTCGCGATTGTACAGAAAAAAATAGATGTGCCGCGCACGACCTCGAGCTGGTGACGATACCGCGACTATCGGTCTTACCTACTTTTTGCCTAGGCATTCTCCGGCGTAAGCTCATTGCACTGACCAAAGAATTATTCGCCAAGTCGTGCGCGCTCTATTCGGAAAAGAATTCTTGTCTCAAGAATATGCGTTGTACATAGTTTTTTTTTCAATAAACGAAGTTTGCGCGCTCCCGGAGGGATAAGCTCCGATTGGTGAAAGCATCCTTTGAATAGTGAAGGTATCGATGTACAAAATATTGATTCTATTTGTAAGTTCGGGTAATTCAACGCACTGATATATTACATGTATAATCGAAAAAATTCAAATAAAAGGTCAAAGTATATAATAAAGGTGAAAAAATGTCAATGCAAAGCGGTAATTACAAAAGCAAAACTTTATTTTTCGTATTATATCTATAATGAATACATATAGATTTCTTATTTATAGATATATAACTATTCACGTTAGACAAACCGAGTCTCCGTCATGTATAATAAGCGCATGCTCAAGTGTGCCTCGAAAGCGGATCATATATATAGGACAAAATAGCGTTTCAGGCTTGATGTATATATAAGTGTGCGCGTGTACGCGAGACACACGTGTTTTTAAACAGCAGTTGACCGAATCGGCGGATAAAAAGCACCTCTGTACGAGCCGCAGACATTATGAATTTCCGGCTCTTTGAATTTTCCAATATAAGTATACGCGCGAGAAAAGAAAAAAATAAAAGGGCGAGCTTTCGTCCTTTCTCTGTGGAGTGAATGTATATATGTAAAATTAAACATTTTTTTCAGTCTCGTATTATACCAGTTAGTGTAGTTTACGACGGTATTTTAGTATAAGTTGGCTCTTGATAAATTCGCCTTGAGTGTACGCATTTGTATATAGCGTCCATACATTATATTATACATACGATATATACATAATGTGCGGCATTGTGCTATGAGCGCGCGATGCGTGTATAAGTAGTTGAAAAAGAGAGTCGTCGCTTCGTTTATTCAGGTGAGAAACGGATCTACGCAAGTCGGCTTTTTTCCATTTTATAATGTATGCATTACCGAGCGAGATAAAATAGAGAATGTAGGGGGTAGGGGGGAGGGGGCAGACGAAAGGGGACAGATGCCCGAAAAAGGTTGACGCGACGCGATGTCAGTCACCCACTGGAGACCGATCGAGGAGAACCTGCGCCTCATATATACTTAAGTACTTCGGTCGACCGATTTTCCTGCGAATATCGTCCAGAGTAAGTTGTAGAATTTCAACCAATATATTTTTCTTTATAAAATCATTGTAGTAGTTGAAATCAGGGAGGCGAGAGGCAATTTGCTTTCTTATTCTTTTTCTACATTTTTCCACAAACACATAACACACACACACACACACACACACACACACAAAGTACGTTGAAACGTGTTTGTTCACACTCGCGATTGCCGCAGGAAAAACAGAGACAAAAGAAGCAAAAATAAGCAAGTACGTTATACACACAAGTTGAAAAGCATTATTTTTTCCTCAATCGCCTGAAGTCTCTATATACCGTTTGACAAGAACGGCGTGTGCGGATTTTTTTTTACGGCCAAGTATAGTATTCGGGACCTTCTGTTTTGGATAAGAAGCTGTTTTCGAACGCGCGGCGCGCGCGCAGAAAATGCATTTATATACCTACGCACTTTTTAGCTGGTCGCAATTAACTGTACTTTAAAATCAATTTGAGCTTACGCTCGTATACCTCCGGTGCTATTCGCGTAACTACTGAGTGATTATTACAATTATATCGCGCGGAACGACTGATTGATTTTATAAGATGAACCTGCGCTGTACGAGTATAACGTACGCGATTATTTTTATACAAGACTCGAGCGACGGGCTCTGACGCATATGTGTACAAACTCGATTACATATATATACACACCGTCGTTTCTCATTATACGATTTTTTTTCCATCGCAAAATCGCATGCCTAATCGCGGAAAAAAAATAATTATCCACAAACGTTTGCTTATACACGTATGTGTATACGATACACTTAATTTGCAACTCTCTCGCTGTAAAGTAGAATACATTAAAAAAAAAAAAAAAAATCAGAAAAAAGGCACATCTCCGCACGCCGGAGGCGTTTTCGATGTTTGTCTATTCGTCTCTCGCGTTTAATCCCCAGGTGAATACACAAAAATTTCTTCGACGACTCGTGCGTGTCTTTGGACACTTGGAGCGGAAAAATTCTCTTATCGAAATCTACATTGCTCACATATCCACACACTCGCCCCCCCCCCAAAAAAAGCTCTGCTCACGTATGTACATACATATAGATATAAAAAAAGTGTATCGATGTAAAAAAAAGAGGAACAGCGAGAAGAATAAAAAAAACAACGCGGCTTGTAGGTCACGATTCAGCGCTAAAACGCGCAAAGTCCTTCCGAAGAAGCTCCATACGTGGAAGTGTCGCGCGCGCGGCGTGTGTAAAGTAGGAAAAAAGACCGGTGCGCTTATCGCTATATCCCTATCGTTCGCGCGCGCACGCTTCGTCCGTATATACGCGTATACAATTTTCGACTTGCCAGTCTCTCTCTCTTTCTCTCTCTCTCTCTCTCTCAGTGCGCGATTATTAGCGCCGACGCGTGCACGCGCGAGGAAGAGCGAATTTTTCTTTCTTCTTCTTCTTTTCGTACAGCGCGGAGGATCGAGAGACAGCAGGTGTACACGTAAGGCGCGCATATGGCGAGACGAGAGTACGCAAAGCTTAAAGGGAATTTTCCGAGACGGGGTGAGTTATATTTTTATTTGTATGTATAAAGGTATGGTCGGGTCGGCTGAGTGTTATATGCGATTTTGAAAATTGAAGTAGTCGAAAAACGCGATGAACAGGTGGAACATTGCTTTCGATGCGGCGGTTTGGAGCATACATATATAAGACACTGCGCGGAGCTTTTTCGACGGAGGCGAGGGCGCGTTTTTCAAAATCCAATGTAGAGCAAACGAAGTCGCGATCAGGGGTAGAATTTTTCAAAAGTTAATTTTCATCGAGTCTCCTCGAGCGCGCATATCGCATATACAGAAGCATATGTTCGACTATAGACTTACACCTTCACATAACGCTACAACTGTACATATAATACGGTTACACGGAATTTCATATAGACAATTCTGCCGCGCGACACACTGCGCTTTACGTAACGTCGCAGAGCAAACAAGAGATATAAACGCGCTCTTCCTCGTTTCTAAGCAGTTTCCAAGAGTTTCGACATTTCTAAATTGTGTTGATTCTGAGGGGTTTAATTTTATGCGGGTAAACAGAGAATCATCGCGACGGTTTTCGGCGCGCCTACCTCCGCCTTATCGCTCCCTCCGCGCTGCTCGGTGAGCTCCACGGTCGATTTCTGTTCGCTCCAATTTTTTTTTTCAGTTACGTAAATTTTTTTCTTTTTTTTTTCAGTTTTTCCGGGGTACGCGTGTATACATGTAACGGCTCCTAATTGAATGCAATTGAGCGACAATGGAATGAGGACACTTTGACGATTTATGACCGGCTAATTATACCATTACACACGGTGCTATACATGCAAATGAAATTTTTGCTTTCAAACGGTTTTGAAGACTGTTTCGGGATCAAAATTGCGATTCGTACACGTGTGATTGCTTCGCATAGAGACAATTTATTATGTAAAAAAAAGTTAGTTCTGCAAAGCAAGTTTTTCAATATTTTATATTAAGACTTGCGAACAGATAATTTGTCCGATTTTGTTTCCCAATCAGTACAACATAACAATTGAACATACTTTTCCGTTTTGCATATTATAAAAAATATTCTTGAACAATTGACGTTATTTCGTGGATCTAATGATTTTCAGTCTTTCAGAGTATGATGACTGAGAAGAAGAGTTATCAAGCAACTTATTTTTCTTATTTACAGTATCACATGTATTGACTTTAGTAAAAGGCTTTACCTGGTCCATCGATCCCAACGATCAATAAACTGTATTATTAAACAAGTTTGTTCGTTCGGCTCGAGTTATTAGGTGAACCCTGACAACAATTTGCCACATCACCAATTGCATCCAAGTAAAACAGTAATTTTATAATTTTTTAAATGTATGTAACAACATTTCGTGGCTTTATAAGAAAATTTAAAGCAGAAAATTTTTAAGCATTTGAGAACTTTTTAAGGTACGTATGTCAGAATATAACCAGTTACTCCTGCTTATTTCTGCAGTAATTTACGATAAGCCGCAGCCAAGTCACGAAGCTCCTGTTCATTTGGCGTGAACGTCGATTCCGTTCGTAGTATGGCTTTTGACTTCTCCAATTCCTGTGTATCAAACGATGCGTATTATTATAAAAGTTTTAGTAAGCTAATTATTAAAAATATTTTTCTAGTTTTTACAGTACGGTACACAAAGTGTTACAGCCGATATTATCAAGCAGTGTTATCTTTTGTACACATTTTTAATTCTAGGCATTTTGTCAGTCAACTGTACGTCTTTTAAAATTAGTCTATTTGATCAGATGGCAATGTCTCAAAATTCTACGAAAGACCGGTAGTAAAATATTTTGATGTAGATCAAACTCTATCAGGATAATTACGTGAAATATTTTTTTTATAACGAATAGTATTATTGTGAATTAAAAATATAACTGTTATCAATTTACCTTTAACAATTGCTGATTTCGAGCATGTGATACCTCGCGTTGATAGCGCAACTTCGACAGCGGTGAAGTGCTCTTATTTTTGCTATTTTTTAATTCCAGTTCTCGGTGCAACTCTTCGCTATAAAGTATTTGCTATTAAATGATTTATACTTCAAAATAAAACAAAATAATGCCTATTATTCGTTCTACTTATTTCACAATCATATTATACGAATTACAAACCATTCTCGAATTCTTTTCTCCAAATCCTTTTCCTGCTCCGAGAATTTCTTCAAGACTTCTTGAAATTCATTGTTTTGTAGTTGTGGCTGATACATTTTAATCGATGATTTAAAATTGTTTCTTCTGCTATCAGTCGTGTCAACAGTTTAACATTGCACGTGTTTCTGAATGTGTGCATGAACATTTGTAGCTGAGCTTATGAAAACGTTGTGTTTGTGAGTATTCGTGTAACGTTGGCAACAACAAGGATCGATTACGGTACAAAAGAGTAACCGTGAATTATGAACAGTTTCTTAAGTTTTTTTGTAATTGTAATGTCCACGTTAAAATTTTGTTCTTTAAATACTCAATATCACTCGGCAGAATATTTTTTTCGTGTAGTTATGGAAGTTATAATATCGTTTTAAAATTTGATTTTTAACAACATTTTCAGTAACAAAAAATTATATAATTTTTATTTTGCAGTTATAATTTTCATTAAAATATTTTGCAATAAAATTTTAGTAAACTTTTATACATGGTTTACAATTATAAATACGCAGTTTTTATATTCACATATTTACTTATTTCTGAACAAAAATAAAATGCTATTTGCACATTCACTGGATAATCAACCGATTAGTATGATTACTCCTCTATTGTCTGTGATTTCGGCTGTAAAATATATTTTTTTAATTAATTACAATGTTCAAAGTGTTTGTCGTACATACACAAAGTTTTAGTTTGAAGCTCATTTATTTACCATTATATAGATATGACTTGGTATTGATCTTTCAATAACTTCTGTAAGTCTTGCCTTGTTTAATTTATACTCCTCATCTGCAACAGACGTTGAATCATAAATGTATTATAACATTTTTTATTAACCGTTGTGCGCAAACCCGAAAATTACCAGCAGGAACTGTCAGTGACAGTGAAGGAAGAGCTACAAAACCAGCGACTAACGGTCGAAGAATCCATTCAACCTTTTTCTCGCTTTCTGGAAGAATGCAGATGTCCATCTAAAACATTAATAATTTGTTTGAGCACAATATTGAAACTTCGATTTTCGATTACAATGATTTGTCGAAAAAGCTACCTGCTTGTGACCAGCAAACATAAACGCATCGCTGGACTCCATACTTAGCCGTAATGTAATTAAGTAGTCGGAATGATTTTTTATTAAGTACGAAACACATAACGGTGTTCGAACCCAACCATGAGGTGGTAGTTTACTTTCCAAGCCTATAACTGCATCCTCTACCCACAAGGGCGTCAGAGTGACACTACTACTCGTTACGACAGCGTCTTCGTCATTTGCTCTGCAGCAAAAAATTTTTAAGTAATTTAACTCAAATACAATAATAATTGAGATAATTTACCTTCTCCACTTGAGGGTGTAAATTCCAGTACTTGTAGGTTGTTCGCTACCAATTTTTGGAACAATGCAATAAACATCTGTACCAGTTTCACCTTCTTGTAATATAGTTTTCCTTAAAATACTTTCCTGAGGCGAATCTGTTTCTTTAGATATAGAATTGCCCTTTAAAAATGCAATGAAATATACGTGATTTAAAAAATTATGCAAAAAATAAGGTGAGATAAACTCTCAGAATAATTGTAATTACATATTTACCAATTCTATAGAAGTATCTACTATTTCTATAGGCCAGGGTGAACTGCACAAAATATGAGGCATTATAAATAAAGGTTCACTTATAAATCCTTTTGTGAGAGGTTCATATAACATTGTATAAAACTGAGTAGACACATCAAAAGGTTTAACCACCGCGAATGAGTAATTTGTTTCTTTTAAGTCCTTTTTTTGGCCAGACCTCAAATATTCGACCTGGGGTAGAAAAAAGTAAATTATAATATTATTATTACTCTTCATCTGCCTAAAATTTATTTATTTATTTTGATTAAATAATTAATGTACCTTAATCGTTAAACTTCTATCACCCACATTGTGAGATCTAACATATACAATTCGCTGATCAGAAGAGTTGGCATTGATAGCATCAATTTCAACTACTATAGAAGAGTGTTTTTCGTTCATGTTTAAACTTAATTCAGCTAGAAAAAGAAATGAAGAATTATATTTTTAATCATTATTACTACTACTCTATGCAACCAAAGCATTGACTTACTCAATTGTTCACTGTTATTATCTTGTGATAAGTTTACAAAAATATTTATATTACTGATATCTTCATCATTTGTTATTAATATTTTTACAGGAAACCATTCTCCTAGAAGAGCTGGATGTTTAGATTCTATATTTATTGCTACATTGCATTCCTCTTGTTGGATTTTTGTAGTAATAACTGGCCGAATCGTATCAAATATTCCTCCTCTGCGTAAAATATTAAAAAATATTAATAATATTGTTGTCAGTTCCGAGCGCATCAATATCAGCACCGAAAAAGAATATAGTACCGAAGCTGCTGAATTTCGGGATACATGCGATCAAGATGATTCGTTTCTCTACCAGCAGCCGAAAATCGTAATATAACACAACATCTTTTGTCATTTCCAAGGTACAAGGATATTGTGCTGATTTGAATCTCAGAAGAATCGTTTTGTTGGGGAGCTTTGAATTGACAAACAAATTTCTTTGATTTTTTGGCACTGAACATAACGTTCTTCTGTCCAACAGCGTCAGAAATAGGAAATTCAGAATTGTAACCGGGACTAGTGACCGTTACCGATACATTCGAAAATTCCACATCGCTATGATACAAGTTCCTAAAAAATTTAGAGTTTTAAAATTAACAACAATAAAGCTTCAGAAAAATTGTGTCTTAATTACTTACCTAACAAAGACTTCTATTGTAACCATGCAATTCACAGTATACTTTGGTTGAGTAAACCGTGCTTTAACATCAATGAAAGACATCATATTATCATCATCTATTGTGAAAATGAAGGGTTCATTTCGATTTACTTGTGTCATCCATTTATCTACAGCTGAGCCCTTCAAATCATCCGCTAGATCTGGCTCTGGATTTGGTGGTTTACCCTGGAACAGAATGGATTTGAAAGTTTCTAAACTCGAACGAAATTTATCTGATCTTAACAAGAAATATTCTAACCTGCAGTATACTCATAATATTTTCAAAAATACTTGTTTTTCGTTCTGTAGAAAACATTGTCGAAGGTCCTAAAGCCTCTAAAGCTAACGTGAGATAATCTTGAATACTTGCAGATAAGTATGCAGCCTTGAGCGCACTTTTTAATATATCTGTGAGTAAGACCGGCCATCTTTCACTGCGATATTCCCACAGCATATGCATGAGTAGCCTTTGAATAAAATGTTGTTTATAATATTTGCATAAATCAATTGTTGAGGACTATGATTATACTTACGTCAATACTTTTCCATAATCTTTACAATTGAAGTATTCTTCAGCCATTTGTTCAACTGCAAAATTGTTAAGTTATTGTAAATATATTTCAATTTATTTCAAATATAGAAGGAATCGAAAAAACTAATTGTTCACCTAAAAGACGACGCATTCGAGGACATCTGTATATTTTAAATTGTGAAATGGCATTACCCAGTAAACCTATTATAATCATCTAAAAAATTATATTTATTTGATTTAGTTTGATATTTTAAAAAGTTTTTCAAGTAAAATTAAAAAAATCTTACTGAATGATTAACAGTATTTTTTTCTTTATTTTGCAAAGCTTGTATTGCAGCAGTTTCTCGCGTCATATCGGCAGGCTCTGCATTAAGTTTACCAGGTCTCCAAGGTCTCTGTCCATAAAACTCCAACTTTTCCTCACCAGCCAATGGGTCTGGATCTGGATATGTATCAATATTCTAAAAGAAAAATTATTAAAACAGCCAATTACCTTTATTTCTTTCACAGTTCTACATTTTTTATACTACTTTCAACTTACTTGGCAAATTTCTTTGCATGATAGATGCCTCTGGGATGCATGAGAAGCAGCTAACTGGAAATAATAGCCAGGGTGTTGTGTCTGCACGGCAGGTAACCCTTGCCTGATTGCTTCATCAAAAAGTTCAGCAAAGGTCGAGTATTGACTGGACATCCACGCATGATGTTCAAACATTAATTCCTTTGGTCCTGTTCTGGTCTTAAATCTCTCAGTATGATTTCGGAAATGAACTATCGCGTCTTTTGGAAGCTTCAGACTGAACATAAGTCTGCAGAGTTTGTAGTTTATAAAGGATGCTACAGTTTTTATCTCTAAAGAATTCGTGTCTACCATTCGAATATCTAGTAGATTATTGTATGCTTGCTGATAATGCCTAGAAATATGTGGATAATTTTAACATTCAAATTTATTTGAAGACTAAGTTATAGTTCAATTTAAAGAATTAACTTACTTATAAGCTGTATTTTGATCTTGCTTTAATTCATTCAAAAAAGCCATTTTAAATTGATGTCTTACAAATAAATATTGATGAGCAGTTTTGTTTAATTGCTCCCTATGACTTTTTACTATTCGATACTCTTGATGATAGAAACTTTGGGCTAAGTCATATAAAACATGCTCTAATCTAAAACATTATACACAAGATTTGTAATGATTATAGATGACAAATCTATTGTTAATTTAATAAACGTAATCTACCTAAATGTGTAACCTAATAAATGATCAGCATAGGGTAAAAAATAAAGAGTTTTAGCTGGCAACTCGCACGCAGCACAAAGTGCAGTTGCACGCTCTGTTGCTACCATATCTTCAGTACCAGGTGGTGGCGGAGCTTCCTTTTGTATTAATACTACAGAAATCTTGGTATTCCTTCCTTCTAAGGCAGCTCTAGGAAAAATAATGTTGATTTTAATTTTAAGTATTTTTGTGAATAAAATTAAATTTCAATAATGTATAACCTCAATGATTGCACTCTTGAGGCACATTCCATTTTCTTTTCGTTCCATTGTGTATCATGCCAATCAAGATCATAAAAAACAACAATCACAGCTGGTATTTCATGCAAATACTTATTCATCCAATTTCTTTTGAGTATTCCTTTCGGTATGTACCATTCGTATGAGTTACGCTGTAAGATAAATTACATTATACTATATGTGATATCAAAAAAATGAAAGAATAATGCTTATTTATTAAAATATTTTTATGCGTAATATTGCATAAATTACAACTTCAAAGGACAGGGATAATTCTTCATTATTGCAAGGCTTAACTGAAACGTAAGGATAGAAGTGAAAAATATTAACCTTTGGTTTCACAGTAGGAAATTCATGAGTGCTATTAATTAATTTGAACTGTACAGCTGCACCATCGGGTCGACGATTATTGTTAAAAGCATCCCAAATGGAATGATGGATCGAATTACTAATATCCAAACCAACCAAGCCTATAAGAGCTAACGGCCTGGTTGTCAATTCTGCTGGCAAATCCGACATTCTGCAGAATTTCTAGTGCAACACATAACAAGGCAATTAAAAATCAATTAAAAGCAAAATTTCCGCTTAGAATTTCCACAGATATGCATAGATTTACAACTTACTGTATGAGTGTGTATAGCTTAACTAAGAAAATTTACAGCAAGTACGAAACAATCATTTTCTCCACTAGTTTCAACAATTATTAAAAATTTTCTGTCTTTAGCTGTTAACAACAATCATGACGATGTTTATTTATCATCAATGACAGCTGAGAGTATTAAGGTTAAGTTTTTAACGTCAAGTGATTTTCAGCAAAAGTGATACACCTGGCGGTGATCTCGCAAGCTCTTATATACATGCAGGCCTGCACTCTGCAGTCTGCAGGGGCGTCTGCTGTCTGCAGCACTTATCACTTCTATATAGTCTGCGCATGCACCTGCAGCGGTGATAAAAAAGGATTGAATTTTGAACTGATAATTGATAAAGTATAATGCACTATAGCACTACGCTTTTATCTATTCTTGATTTATTTAAGTATAACAGATACTAAAAACAAAATTACAAAAAACCGCGACTTCGTTGTAAATCACATGAATTTATATTGCATAACAATAAATTATTCAAGTGTAAATTCACATGTAAACATTGGACATATTGTATAATAAAAATACGAAATACTTGTCGATTAATTTTGTTGTATACTTTTCCATAATCTTTAAACTTATTCTAAATTACAATTTCAAATTTTTGAAAAACCGACAAAGTTTTTGTTATTAATTTTTTATTGTACGGTTGAACTATACATAAAATAATTGATAATCATTATCGTTAACAATGTAGCATTTCACAATAGTATCTTTATAAATTCATCAACAAAATATGATTTCAATTTAACATACAAGATAACATGAAAAATATTTTAAATTGTAGATTCATAAAATTAATTTTATAAATTATCCACATTATTCATTTTATAAATTATTTTTTATTTTTTATATACGTATCTCTTGCTCTGAAGTAGAAAATGAACTTTTACTACTGAAAGGACTCTTATGGGTTATAGAACTTAATGTGTCAGAAAGACCTGTGATATTTTCCAATATATCTAAAGACAGAGAAAAAGTATTTCATCATTGAATTATTTATTGTATAGAAAAAAATTTTTTTTTTATTACTCACTGGTTAAGTCCAAAGTTTCACTTGACAGATCTATTTCAGTTTCATCTAAAAAGCTATCTCTACTAAATAAATGTTGTCTAACATTTGAAAGGTTTCTCATTTTCAATTTATTTTGTACGGATTTTTCAGACTTGCAGGTTTTTGGGGTTTTGTACATAATTGACCATTCAACTCGCATCATTTGACCTTTCTGAATGTATGGTATTAATATGGAGACATCTGATTCATTTCTTAAAACAGTATTCGCTGGCTGAATTGAAAGTGGCTGCTTACAACTTTTCACTGAAAATAACAATATTTCAACGTAGATCTTATTTTTTTTAAATGAAATGAGTAATAAGTACCTGAATAAGGTGTTCGAATATAAATTGAAGATTTTTGATCAAAGGGTAGTCCATGAATACTAGATGGAAAACTGAGATTTATTGGACCTGCAAACATGGTAGATGCAATTAAGTATAAGATTAGACATGGGCATGAGTAGGTGCTGTATTTTGAAATTTACTTGTATAAACTCTATCTTTTTGCACATTTGTTTTGCTGTCATGCAAAGTATTTATTGTACTGGTAGTAATAGAATTATTTACAATAGTGGATAGTACAGGAAGTAATCTCTTGATTACTTTAAGCATTATTTCACACCGATTGATAACTCGAAGTTGTTCAGGAGGTGTAGCTTTGTTAATGAGAAACTTTTTAGAAGCTGCATCAGTTTCATAAATTGCTATAATTTAAAATGTCATTAAATTATTGAAATTTGCTACATCTATGAGCAAATGAAGAACAAATAATGATTTACCTGCTTTAAATTCACGAATCATCATGACATTTTGTTTTTCAATATTTTCTTGTCCAACATCTTCTAGTGTAGCATTGATTTGCTTTGACAATGATAAAGCTCTTTGAACTACATGTTGTACTTGTAATAGTGTTATATCTTGTCTATTATCGAGACAGTTAGACATTTCATTAATGCGCTCTTGTAAATCATCAAGAACAATCTAATTAAATTATTAATTTTATTATTAATTTCTAATGTAAAAGTTATTATTATAAAAATTAGTTTCTTTCACCTGACAATAAGCAGCTGGATCAATAATAAGATTAACAGTTTGATGAAATTTGTTTACTTCAAATTGCCATTGTTCTGTAAGAAGTTTTACGCAAGCGCGCATTTCTTTATTATTAGGATTTAAATAGAAAGCAGAAACAGCTGGAACCAATTCCATTTCAAGAGATTCAAAACTAGCTAGACAATTCTTAATTTTTGCAGATCCTTAAAATATTGTAAGTTACAATAATTATAATAATAATAATAATTTGTACAATATCTGAAAAACAATTCCTTACTGTTTTTGTCTTTGCAGGATGCGATGGCAAACTTTCCTATTAGTACAACTTTATCTGATAATTGATCAAATTCTTCAATAGCAGAATGAAGATCATGTTTCGTTCTTTCACTAGCATTTAAAGATGTGCCACAAATTTTAATTAATCTCTTTAAAGCTCCAAAAGGATCACTAAAAACTTCCATGACTAATGTGAGTACTGAAATATTAATTTTTCTTTCTAAACGATATAATGAATCCGTCAAAGTATTCATGAACAAACTGTTCATTGATGGATCTGAAGGAATAGATTGAAGCTGTTTTTTCAAATTTTCGTATTCTGTCAATATGGTTTGACAAGAACCACTAATAGCTTTAAAATTGTATGGTTGACAAACTTGGGCTATAGACATTGCATGAGCAAACACATCTTCAATACCAAACCATAAATCAGTACAGTCTTTTATTTGTTCAGACTGTGTTTTGGTAGATAAGTTTGAAATAATATCTAAGACTAAATCAATTCTGTAAATAAAAGTGATAAAATTGTTTTAGTCATATGTTATAAGAATAAAATGGTAAATTAAAAAGGTAAGATTGAAATACCTGTAAACAAAATTATTTTCTAGCTCAAAGTGCTCTTCTTCTTCAGAAGGGTTTGGAGCATCCAAGATGCTTATAATAGATTCAAAGCAGAGGCATAATCTTTCACATGCATACTTTTTACAGGTCTGTAATAACATAAATTATGGAAATGTTATTGAATATTATTAAATAACTACATTTTTTGTAGATATCCAACATACATAAATTGGGACATTTAATTGATGTTGTTCTTTTATAACTTGCACTAGTATAGTGAATGATGTACATAACTGACAAAAAAACAATGCTAATTTATCTATTAAGATATTCGATATAAGATTTCTTTTATAAATTTGTAAAGGTTTTAGAATTTCTGCTATAGATGATCCAAGCTCCTGAAAGTAATAAAAATATATTAGCAAATAATTTACTTGTTTAATGGAAGATACTAAACAATATTTGAAGAGATACTTTTATATTTTGCAGATCCTCTATTTCACAAGCAGAACCCATTTCTTTGACGTACAGTAAACATTCTTGAATGCTTTGCTTCATAGATAAAGTTTCTGATTTCTCCAGATTTTTTAATAAATTTAGAAAATTTTCAGTTAGCCTACAAAATATTTGATTATCCTTTTGGTTTGTCATTTCACTATCCTATTCAAGCAAAAATACATATAAAATTAGCTTAGCATTCGTAAGACTATTATGGGTATTAACAAAAATATTACTTTTTTATTGAAGTCCATTACACAAAATTCATCAATGATAGCCGTTATCTTTTTTTTAAAGTCTTGAAAGTCCTCATTATTTTCATTTGAAGCACTGTCAAACTTTTGGGTTAGCGTGTAAAGTTGATCTAAAATCAACTTTTTTAACGATGACATTTCCTCAGACTTGTCAGCTTCATCGGCCAATAACTTTTCTAGTTTTTCTATCTGCACAAAATTATATATTTTCAGACACTTGTACAACGGAAATATTTGTTTTAAAATGCAACAATTAACATTACCTGCTCTTCAATGGGTTTGAAGATTCTCAGCATTTGTTTAGTTTTCAGCAACATTTTAAAACATCAACAATTTTCGAACTTCCAATGTAAGAACCTTTTATACAGTCCCAATTGTCAGCGAAGGAAAATCAAATCTCAAACTGTTTATAAACACCTACTAGGTAACCAGATGACGCTTGAAATAAGGTAGTGTAGATGATCAGAGAGCATCTGTTGCCGATTGCGGTAAAAAATATATCTATACACATGATAGAATGTAAAGATGAAGTGAGCTGAGATGAGATACTTGAGCAGTAGATTGTTTTTGTACGTTAAAAACTTACCGGTTCGATACAGGTCCTTCGATATCTCGATCGAGAGTCCAAAAGCACGAAGGTAGTAGCATACGTAGACGAGCTCGCGAGAGGAAAAAACCGTTGGAAGATTTTCAACTGTTAAGCCGTTCGAAGGTATGTATAACTAAACCCCCGGTATAAGTTCATATACTTATTTGTATCGGTATAGAAGTGTGAGTACGCGAAGTATTGCATTTGGAGTGCAGCAAGTTCGGAAAAAAGACTTGTAGAAAAGTGTACAAACGATTTCGCATTAAAACAAGCGACAAACATACTATATATAAGTATATGCAAAGTCATACATCAGCTCGTGTATATCGTTCGTCGCGAGGTTCCTCGAAATTTTCATGCATTCAGTGTGCATAC
Source organism: Philotrypesis tridentata (assembly GCA_018906965.1). Taxonomy (NCBI): domain Eukaryota; kingdom Metazoa; phylum Arthropoda; class Insecta; order Hymenoptera; family Pteromalidae; genus Philotrypesis; species Philotrypesis tridentata. Next base: position 1,219,515 of record JACCIB010000019.1, on the reverse strand, counting down.
AACGAGTAGGTATACAAGTAACAAGCAAAAACGCACGTCCTAGATTAATTATTTTCTTGATCTAAAACATGAGTACAAAGAGCCGCGCCAATACGCAGCGGTGTGATTGGTATACTTCAGTGATGACTTTGTCGATTCGCCGGCCGGAAAATGAGCCGAGAGGCCTGAGGCAGCGAGCAATGAAGTGAAAAGTCGTTGAGAGATTTTCAATTGTTTAAGTGTATAAGCACTTATCGGTTGTTCGAAGATGTATACAAGAGCGGCTTAGTCGACATACTGCAGGATGCATTTGTCGCGTAAGAATAAGTTCGAGAGAAAAAAGAAAAGACAAACCCGTTATATCAGCGTCGTTCGCGTCTCGCATCCTTTCTCGGAACTTTGGCGCATTCAGTGTGTCAATAAGTTAAGCTATACGCAGTGAACAGAAGTATAAGGAAAATGCATGTATTACATTTATTTTCTCAAACTCGAGTGTTTTGTGTAAACAGTGCGGTAATACGTCGCGGTGAAACATAATTATACGTTTAGAGTGCGCGGTCGGTTTTCTAACAAGCATATACGGCGATGCGATTGTGATACACGCAGTATAAGTATATATATGCATGGGGTGCGGATATGTCAGTGCTTTAGAAATTTCTCCGTCCAGTCGCCGCGGCCGAACAATGAACCGCGAGCAACGAGGTAAGCTGATTATTTTTAATTGTATGTACTTAATTGTCATGTTAGTTTCTATTCTGATGATATCATGTATTTCTTTATGCTCTTAGTCTTATGTATACGTCTAAGAGAACGTTTCTAACAATAAGTGTGTGACATGCGAACAATTATGTTATGCAATCAGGTTTAGACGGGGAATAATGAAGCTTTGAAGAGGAAATGTTTGCATTGCGTGCATACTTATATTTTTAAATTTCGATTCTCTTTAAATTATGAGTCATATATTGGAGAGCACCTTATTTTTCTCGATTCGTCTTGCACGAGGGTATAATAACTTACGCATTATAAACGAAGCTGTATGTTGCACACGCAAAAAATACAATGATGCGACTATCGCGTGATGTATCGATATTTTAGATAGTTTTGGCAGTATCCCTGCAGCTAAGTTTTAGTTATGAAAATTCAATAATGGGCATAAAATAAGTAATATGGCTTTGCGGCTTAATTTTACGTAAATATACCTATACATAATATTTACCGAGGGTTCCTGTTTCCCTGGGCATTCTCGCATTGGAGAACCCTTAAATCCCATTTACGGTTTTACAACGTTAACGCCGTATTGCATACTTAAGTTTTACTCCTTTCACTCATCATTATCGTAAGTAGCAGGAAGAATATTTGCGTTACTTGTATATACTTATCGTTTATTATATACACATTATAAATTCTTGTAACGACACAGCAATTTTTCCGAAGGGTTGTTAAAAAATAAAGATCTCGTAATATTTAAACGAATTATTCGGCGATTCTGTGCTTAGTTCATTGTTTTTAGACAGCTACTTTTCGTGAAATTCAATAACACCTTATAGTATCTAATAGTAGTGATGTGAAAGGTGATCAACTCCTGATTGAAAACGAGCTACTACCGTATACTTACAGTACAACATTAATTTTTCTATATACACAACACGTTGTCCAAGAAAAGTGAGAAAAAAAAGAAATAAAAAGAACAAGAGCCAACGTATATAAAAGTATATACACGATCGCGTATTTCGCCCGTGGAATTCGAATAAGCATCGGCTAATTCAACGCAACGGAATATATATACTTATACTTCTCTGGCAGGCGGTGCGCGCGGAGCGGCGGCGGTGGCCCAGAGGTCAACGCGCCTCCCGTATTATATATGCCGATATACTTCGCTCCTGAGAACAAAACAAAACAGCTGCCGCGAGAGTTATGTCCACTTCCTCGATCGACTATGCGCGTATATAACTTTATACTCCTCCTTTGTCGCGCGCGGGAATTTTTCATGCTTTTGTCGATTCTCGCGGCGCCGCCGGAATTGGCCATGGACATCACAGAGGAAAGAAGCTATACTTACTTATATATATATATACTTACTTATTGTCGCATGCGCGGAATGCCAAACTCTCGTCGCGCACACGCGCATCTCTTCAGGAAGTTCTTCTTCGCTCCACGACGACTAATATCGGAATATAGACTTGATTTCAGGAGATTCTTTTGACTCGTGTCGCAAGATTTTTTTTTTTAACTTTGCTCGATTGGAGTTTTTATCTCTGCAGCGCAGGTATAGATATTTATGTTAATTAGTGTGTGCGTGCGCGCGACGATGCGGGGCTATACCAAATTTGAAAAGAGAAATCGTGCGTAAATGTAACTTTTATTTACTATACAAACAATCTCGTGGTCAATCATTTGACATTTACAAAATACAATATATAACACACGCAAGTATTTTACAATCTATATCGATTCAATAAGTTACTAGATATAATGATGGTCACATAATATATGTATAGATGAATAGCGAATACGTTACGTTTAATATAATAATAGCAATAATAATAGCAATAATAATAATAATAATCATAATAATTAAAGTAATAATAAAAGTATGATAATAATAACATATGCGAGATTGATATAAATATACATGGATATACTTCGTATAATATAGTATTACAACGACGAATTAATAATAGCGCTTTATAAAAAAAGTCCATTCTCGTCGAAACGCAGCTTGTGTGCATATGCGTACATATATATAATTGGGCTGAAAGTAGGGAAGTACAATATACAAAACGGGTATATTCCATGGCTTGGTCGTCGTTGAAAAATCGTGTGCCCATATACGCGTATATATTTTGGAAAGTACAATATAAAACGTAACTTGTATACAGGCAGTCGTAATATTAATATGTACAAAAAGTATGAGTATAAGTATATATATGCGTGTGTCAGCGTGAACGTTTTTTTCGTATAGAACAGAGTGTGGGAAGATATAATACAATGATATGCATATATAAACTCGTAAAAATCATAGCGCAAAATAATATGTTAATATCACAGTTGAAAAACGCCGGCAGCGGCGGCGGCGGCACTAACGACGGCACGCACAACAGTGTTGAGATAGTGAAAAAAAGAGAAAAGAGAGCAACGAAGGAAAAGGAGAGAGAGAGAGAGATGAGAGAGGCAAAAAAAGAGGAAGAGGACGGAAGATGTGCGTTGAAACGCGCCGCGTTCGCGCGTCTTTTATATATATATATATATATATAGAGTATCGGCGCGCGTAACTTTACAGAGCTATACGTCCATATATACGCGTATGTATATACATTATACATATATAGAGGGAAGATGGTATATATATAAATATGCGTTCAAGAGCAAGCGCACTCGAGGACGCGCATGTCCTTCCAATTGGAGACCTTGAGCTTTGTCGCGTCGTTCTCGTCGAGGTAGATGATCTCGAGCTCGGCGAGCTTGCTGGGGGCGCAGCAGGGCCGTGGGGCCTTCTTCCGGTCCTCCTTCCAGATCAGGCTCTGGAGGAGGGCGTGATGGTGGGCCGGATTGTAGCGGGGCGGGCAGCGGCCCTTGCAGTAGCCCGCGTCGAAGCTCTTCGGCTGGATTATGAAATCGAAGCCCTCGAGGTCCTTGAAGGTGACGCTCATGTGGTGCCGGCAGCACTTCTTCGCCTCGCCCCGACACTCGGTGCGACGGCCCCGATGCAGCGACATCAGCTGCTGCTGCTCGCGCGCCGAGCGCTTGCCCCGGATGACGCGGCTCCCGTCACGAGGCGCGACCGTCTCCTCGTCCTCGTCCTCGTCGCCATCCTCGGCGTCCTCCGGGTAGAACGCGTGGACGTTCAGCGCCGCTGAACTCGCCCGGAAGCTCTCCACGGGCGCGGCTGCTTTGTCCTAGGGAGAAGAGATCAAGAGATTTTAGGTTTGGATTTTAAATTTGGTGGAATGCTGAGAAACTGTGGCTTTGTTAAAAATTATTGTGTAAGAGTAGTATAAATAAAATTTAATGTCGATAGCTGTTTTGACTGTTTTCGCGCATACAGTAAAATATTCTCTCAAGAAAGTATGTCACTCCTTTACTAATTGATGTAGTGATTTTTAATATCACAGGTTTATCGGTATGAGGGATGGAATATTTAAGAGGTACGAAAATGTGAGATGAATGTATAAGAGTATACGAGTAATTAATCAGCAGGCTACGTTAAAATAGCAGCATTCATCATTGCTATTGCTTAGGCTGAAAAAACGATCGCGTACTACTGATTTACTGCAATGAGAGAGAAAGCGAATGTTATACTAATGTTTGACGGAGAGCGTTCAATTAAATGCGGAAAGAAGACAATCTCAAATACTCTGTACATCGTCACCCCGTACACAAAGACTAGGACAACTAAAAAAAGATCTATTTTAATTCGCCATTTTTGGAGAGTTCGGCTAAATCAATTCGCCAAGGATCTGAAAAACTTAAAATATACGCGTTATATAAGTATAGCAAGTTTATCGTATCCTGGGCGAATTGATTTATCCTAACTCTCTAAAAATTGCAAGTAATTAAAATGGGTATTTTTAAAAATTGTTCTATAGTCTTCGTACGAGGTAACAACACAAACTCATAATACAATATTTTTTGATACACAAAAAGTATTGATACAGCTCAAACCTATAAATAAAATTGTCCCAAGCCACTACACAAGCCTCTTATACATATAGCCTCTCGCACTCCGCATAGCTTGGTTTCGCGCAAATCACCTGTAGTCTGACCAGCTGCAGAAGCAGCTGTAGGGGTTCGTTGGCGCCGAGGCTGGCGGCAACCTCGTCGCTGATCTCGAACTCGAGCCAGCGCCTCCGCAAGCTGCTCGCGGGCTGGCGCACCGGCTGCCGCGTGAGCAGTCGCCTCCTCCTCGAGCCCCGCAGTCGCCTGTAGAGCCTCATCTCGAGCTCCGCCTCGCCGGGCTCCTCGTGCTCCACGAGCAGCCTCAGCGTCGCCGACTCGACGAGGGCCTCGCTCCTATTCTCTATGGACAGTGGGAAGTTCAGTCTGACGGTCGCCGCCTCGGTTAGCCTCCACGACGGCGTCGGCGGCTCCTCTGTAAAAAAAAAAAAAAATTACCGATGATTTTTTTATTATACACTTGCGTCCACACGTATATGTAGGTACTCTTCTTCGTAAGGACGTAAAAAAAAATTCTTCCCGAGCAAACATTTGCCTTTCGAAATGCCTTATCTCTCGCTCTCTCTCGCTCTTTCTTTCTCGTGACTTTATAACCTCGATACGTACGGCGCTCTATGCGTTATATACTCTTTACGAGTTTTCGCACCTATTTTATTTAGGGGGCCGGAAACCGCATGCGTCCCAGATGGAGGAGAAAAAGAAGGATAAGATAAATCGAACGCGGGAGCGCGCAGACCGATGCGCGGAGGGAGATATTATAATGTGTACGCGCGCGCGAGAGTGATTCAGCCGTGCAATGTTTACGTTTGAGCGTATGGCGCGCGTAAAAGCTCGCGGCCAATAATAGTCCCGGCATTCCGCGAGCAATGTAACT